>CAOLHI010000037.1:127500-727500 GCA_948474755.1 Ctenosaura bakeri | reverse complement strand
GGAGAAAAATAAGAACAGACCGGAGCCATCAACCTGACTCTCAAATGTACTGATATTTTCCTCCCCTCCCCTGCTCCCCAACACACACACGAGCTCAGGTTCAAATGAGTTCAGTCCATTGCACAAAAGAGATATCTTTCTGTGTGTCCTCTTCATGTTCAAGAGCAAATGCAGAAGTCCCACAATGGGATGTGCAGATCTTTCTGCTTTACTTTTTAGAACATTAGGTGGGCTTTTTCCCCAAGTGAAAATTCCACACACACACACACACACGTACGTGTATGTGTGTGTGTGTATATATATATATATGAATGAATGAATGAAATAGCCTGAAATTTATTAGTAGTCCTAGAACAGGCCCACTGAATCAATGAGATTTATGTGTTGACTGAATTAATGTTGATTCAATTGAGTCCGAAGAGGACTACCAACCACAAGAGAGGAAAATGGATAGCCTTCCAGAAGTTTTTGGATTGCAATTCCCAACATTCCTCAACACTGGTAATATTGGCAAGGACTACTGAGAATTGCAGTTTAGCTACGTCCCCAGTGATAACGTTCAGGTCAATGTATCTACACTTGCGTTGATTCAATTGAGTCCAAAGAGGACTACCAACCACAAGAGGGGGAAATGGATAGCCTTCCAGAAGTTTTTGGATTGCAGTTCCCAGTATTCCTCAACCCTGGTAATATTGGCAAGGACTACTGAGAACTGCAGTTCAGCGACGTCCCCAGCAATAACGTTCAGGTCAATGTATCTACACTTGCTCTAAATGGATCTCATTTTGGCTTCCACTTATGGTTGCCCTATGAATGGGAGATCCCAAAGGCACTCTGTTATTAAAAGCTCTGCTCAGGTCTTGCAATTTTACAGCTGTAGCTTCTTTGATAAAATCAGTCCACCTGTGTCTTGGTCTCCCTCTTTACCTACCCCTTTCAACTTTTCCTAGCATGGTCGCCTTTTCTAATGAATATATATTTGTACCGGCATGAAAAAAAAAATGTGCATGTTTTGTATGCATCCTTACCAGACATTTCCCCAATATATGCTTTCCTCTATGCCAAGACTGTCTTCTTCTTTTTCTTCTTCCTCCTCCTCTGCATGTCAAGGTTCCTTCTCACTGCCAGTAAATCTGCTCTAAGCAAAGGCTGAAACTTAAAGGAGATGTCCAAGGTACTGGACCTTTTTTGAAAAATAGAGTTCAGCACCTTGGAAAGTTCCTTTAAAGTTCAAGCTAGAACCAAGTCTGGATACGCTGATCCGAGCACATTCTCAAAGCTCCTTTGAGAGGAAGCTCTAAAGTGCCATCACTACTACGTCCGCCATTTTCCCACTCACACAGACAAAAAGGCCAGAAGCCATTCTGGGATGGAGAGAGTAGAGTGGGCTGGTGCTTCTTTTAGGTTCTCTTGGGATGGACTAAGCTCTCATCTTCTGCCACTCCACTCAGAGAAGGTTCCTTTTTTTTTGGAGAAGAGTTAAGGTACAATACTTGCATTGGCCATAGATAAGTTGATCTATGTTTTTGGGGTCAATTTTTTGACTAAAATTTCTAGACTTATACACGGGTATATATAGTAATCCCCTCATTTCACCCTGAGCTGTAAACAGCTCTTCTGCCAAGATTCCGGTTTTAATTTCCAAAGAGGAAACCATGGTGTGCATGTGTGCGTTGTATTTGAATGACAAGCCATGAGCAACTGTGCTTGGTGCTTTAATACACTGCATTTAATGACATCATGGGGGGCTATCCTTAGGTCTTAGATTTTGATCCAGAAACCTTGAGACTTGGGAATGATCCTGAGCTGGAAACCCTAACCTTTAGTGATTCTTGGTTGCCATATCCATCTGATTGTCACTTCTCACTAGAATAGCTGCAACGGGCAAGTCGTCTCTGCAATCTGTCCCTTTCAGGAAAGAAAAAATAAATAAATAAATAAATATAGTGACGTTGCAAATGATGTTTGCTTGCCAGATGTACTAAAATAGTCTGTTTATGAAATGTGTGTCTAAAACTTATTCCTTGGGGATGTCAGAAGAGGAATTTCCATTTGGGCAAATGTGCCCCTGGTGAGCCATCACCATCTGCTCTGATCATCGGAGGGGGGCCTACATGTCGCTCCCATCAAAATGGGATTGAAGTGTTCCTCTTAATGCCTCTTAAGCGAAAAAGCGGAAACCTCTTTGACTTCAATTTATGCTCCCCCTTTGTGCTACCAATTAAAAGCTGATTGCAAAGAATACAGCTGGTAATTGAATGACACCAAGAACCTGGGTTGTCGCACTGAATCCCTTTGCCATTATAACCATTCCTCCTTCTGCCCCTTTAAATTTGCCTCTGTTTACATATATGCAGAATAGGAGACTGCTTCTACAGTAAATTAACAACCTATTCTACTGTGCTGGGCTGTTTCTCGTAATCAAAGGAAATGTCAAACCAGAAGATGCTAATAAAATGAAAATCCAGATTGGGGCATTGAGGGTGTGTGGTCGTGAAACACAGGCCATTTCCGCACTAGCCTGTTATAGCACGATGATTCCACTTTCAACATCCTCTGGAATCCTGGGGTTTGCAGTTTTGGCTGGCCCCTCCTGAAACTGCAAACCCCAGGATTCCAGAGGATGTTGAAAGTGGAATCATCGCGCTATAACAGGCTAGTGCGGAAATGGCCATAGAGCAAGTTGAGTTAGGAACAGAAGGAGTTATGCATGTTATTAATTCAAAGTTATGAATTATTAGGGGGGAAAAGATTTCTCAACAGTTGGGAAACCTTGCCAGGAAGGATAAGGACTTGGCACAGTTTTCTCCTCCTACTTAAACATCCTGCAGGGTTGCAAAGGAATTAGGATGCAGAAAAAGTCCATGGAGATTTTACCGAAAAAAGCCCTTCTCTTTTCTGCACAGAAAATGGATTTCCTGTGCAGAAAGTCCATTTTCTTGCACAGGGAAAAGAAATCTGTTTTATCCATTTTTAAAATAAAACCCTTCCACATGTTTCTATCCCACATCATAATTTCTGTGCAATAATGTTGAACATTTCCCCCATATTTGAACACTGTCCATTGTTCTCCATAGAAAAACGTACATTTTGTGCAACCCCCGTGCCATCTTCTGCACAGAAAACCTTTTTTTTCCCTTCCACAAAAAGCTATCTTATCTGCAGAAAATACTGCTTCTGCTAAAAGATTTTTTTTTTCTTGGACAGAAGACAGAGTTTTTGCACAAAAATAAAGTCTTTCTATGCAGGATAAATCCTCTTAGCCCTTTAGAACAATTAATTATGGGGAATAATATTGTGGAAGAATGCTGTGGGAGAAATGTGGAGGAGAGGTGAGAGGGGCACATGAAATGGCCTTGTGGGCTGGATTCGGCCCTACGGCTTTGGGTTTGACACATGTGCTTTAGGATCATCGTAAGTCCGAAACAACCTGAAGTCAGGCAACAACAACGTCATCTCTATATGCTATTTTTTAACAAACACTTTGCAATATTCTGGTTTTGCTTTTGTAGGTTTTTAATGTCATGCAATTTTTATCTCTTTGTGTCTTAAGCTGCCTTGAGACCCAAGACAGGGCAAAAGGTGAGCTATAAGTCAGTAAAATAAAATCAAAAGTAGTAGAAGCAGTAATGAGGCCCAATGTGGTATAATAATTTGAGCACTGGATGACGACCCTGGAATCCCTGCTTGGCTATGGAAACCCACCAGGTGATCTTGGGTGACTTATATACTCTCAGCCCAAGAAAACCCCATAACTAGTTATCCTTATGGTCACCTTAAGTTGCGCAGAACTTGAAGACTCGCAACAACAAGAAGTAGCAGAAATCTATGTGTGGTCAATTGGATCTTGGCAATGTGTTATCTGGGGATTCTTTATCCGAAATCCTGAGATCTGAACTTTGGACCATTGATGAAAAAGCCCTGAGCACTACAAAGGTATTACGGCCCTGGATTGCGGGGCAAAATTTCTTCTAGAACCCTTCCTGGTAACCCTGACCCTATTCTGCTCTCAGGCTTGTGTTCATAAACTATGTCCTCATCATCATCGCAGAGCCGAGATCCAGCAATGGTTCCACCCTCAGTGAGGGAGCAAATTTGCTCCTGGTTTTAGCCTGAATTTTAGAGGTGCTAGCCAAATGGCTGAGCCCTATCCACCAAATCCTTCCAGCAACTTGAAGGGTTAAAAGTTCAAACTGAAAACCAGAGCTGAACCACCATCCTGCTAGTAGCTCAACCACTGCAGAGAGCCTTCTATGATGAAGAGTCGGCTTCTATTTATGACATGAAATTGGCCTTTTTTGGGGGGGGGGACCCTGAATGCTCACGGTTTCCGTGGCACTGGGGTGATCAGGCTAAACAAAGCATCCAGTGAGCTGCAAAATCAAACCAGTGTTTGATTTATTACCTAACACAATGAAATTATGGTTTGTTGGGCTTATTTTGGCATCCTCATTACTCATGAAGAGTTTGATTATTAAAAAAAGAAAGAGAGCGAGATTACCATAATTATTGAAACACTCTCAAAATGAACCTGGCGTTGAGAATGATGACAAAAGCTCACATAATCACTGCTCCATGAATTCAAGGGAAGTCAGACATCTACCTGTGTGCAGCTCCTTCTGTCAAATTAGCCTTACTCTCTCAGCTTACTCGTTAAGTTATTGCACCCTCGTGTGGTCAGATCTTTGTATACATCAGTTCGGATGTTACCAGAAGGATCTTCATTCTTGTACATTACGCTAATGGCAGCTGGTGGGTGCCGAGGTTGTGGACTGATGAATCCACTCCAGGTTTTAAAGCAGGCTTTAAAGGATCTCTCCAAGGTTCTGAATCCTATTCTTTGGTAAGTCCAATCCTTGGGAGAGGGATTCTCCATGTCAGTGGAGTAGTGAATCTGGTCCATATTTTGGTTACCTTTAAAGGATCTCTCCAAGGTTCTGAATCCTATTCTTTGGTAAGTCCAATCCTTGGGAGAGGGATTCTCCATGTCAGTGGGGTGGTGAATCCAGTCCATATTTTGGTTACCTTTAAAGGATCTCTCCAAGGTTCTGAATCCTATTCTTTGGTAAGGCCAATCCTTGGGAGAAGGATTCTCCATGTCAGTGGGGTGGTGAATCCAGTCCATATTTTGGTTACCTTTAAAGGATCTCTCCAAGGTTCTGAATCTGATTCCTAAGTCAGTCCAGCCCTTTGGAGAGAGCCTTTCAAGGTAACCAAAACACGGAACGGATTCACCACCCCATTGACATGGGGAATCCATAAGCTGACATGCATTGGATAGGGCAACTTTTAAAAATCTTCCCAGAAAGGTAGAGTAGTCTAAGACACTCCTTCTGAATAACTGGACTTGATACTGGTTAATAAGGACCTTGTTTGTGGGACAGATACAAGAATGGTGAAGAACCCAATGCAAACCATTCCTCTCTTAAACCTTTGAATTGTGTTTTAAAAAAGAAAGTTGAGTTGGAAACAAAGAAGCAGTTCCAACCTGCCTGCCTCTTAAAACAAGAACAGAACCATGCAGGCCATCAAAACCAGCCATGCGCCTGTGAGCACGGAGGGGAAACGGTCCCTCCAACTCTGCATAAAGCTAGTCCTTTATTTTGTTTCTTTAAATTTGACTTTTTAAAGAAGTGATTCGGTGGGTAGTGGAAAATCCCAAGCCTACCTTTGAAAAAAAAGTTTAAAGGAGGAAAAAAAAATGACTTCATTGAGATTTCCATGATTCACAGTTTTTCCCATATGTGAAATTTGGTCACCATTTCCAACTACCTCAAAGGGCTTTTTGAGATGTCTGGACTTTAAAATAAAAATATAATCTCAAACAAGCCCAAGGGGTATGGCAAGGAATGGCTCTCGGTACACCTTCTCAGTGCTAGATGCTAGTACTGCATCCTCCAGAAAAAATACTCACTCACAAATCTAGCAGTAATACCGTCCCTTCCACTTCTCAAAGTCGAAGAAGACTCGATAGGCTGGGATGAGACCCCCAAACTGCAATTTTCAGTCTGCAGTTGTGGGTGGGGAATGCAGTTGGAAAAAAATGTACAACCGGGGAAATATGTAGCTGGATAACGGGCAGATGATGCACAACTGGGAATAAATGGGAAAAGACAGTTATGTATACAGAGAACTTGGAAAAGTTACTCTTTGAAGCACATCTCTGAGAATCTCACATCAAGCGGCGGGGGGGGGTCCCTCTGGGAACTATAGTCCACAAAATTTTGTTCCTTGATACTGAACTTTACTATAACAGGGAGATCCTAACCCAGAAGGAGAAAATTGTCTTGGACTTATTCTACAAGTGCTGCATGGGGAATGGCTTGCAAGGAAAATAGTATTCCTATGCAGAATTATTATTTTTCTGCAAGAAAAATAATATTCGTATGCAGAATTATTAGTTTCTGCACAGAAAAAGCAGTTTCCTATGCAAACTCCCCACCCCCGTTTTCTGTATATATATAAAAAAATCACATATGAATTTTGTGCAGAAGTAAGTCCCAGATTGTAAATATTGGGTAGTTTTCAAAGTCTTCCTCCCAGCAGAAAGCACAAAGTCTTTCTCCCCAGCAGAAAGGTTTTGGAGAAACACAGAGTCTGGGGACTGCATGGAAGGAAAAGTGTGGGACAAAAAAAAACCTCTTGTTGTCTTTCCAGATTTCATTTGCCTTTATCTCTAGCAATTTGGAATGTCAAGGGGAGCTAATGAAGATGGGTTACCCATCTCGAGAGGAGGGAGCTGTTCACTGGAATGTGTTAGATATTTACTAACACAAGGGACCAAAGGCAAAAAATAAAAAAAAAGGCACACGAAATGTTGCAAGGAGAGGCAGGCATATAGATTAAGGTATGTATAAGAGCCAGCATGGTATAGGATAAAATGCTCATCCATGTCCAGTGGCACTGCAGGTGCAATGTCATTTCCACAACCCCGAATCTAATGTAGGCTTTCCATATTTGCAATTGCAATTCTAGATTGCATCTACAGATTTATAGGTTGAACACCTCTCTGTGTAAGATGTGTAGGTTCCCAATGGAGGCCGCTGGACATTTTTATCTGATATGGAAAGGCTTTCTTAGATTCAGGGTTGTGGAAGTGAAGTTGTAAATGCAGTGCCACTGGACATGGATGCACAGGTACAATCTACATCGAATGGCCTTTGCATTTGATTGCATAATTGGCTCAGTTCCATAGTGTTACTGTTCAACACAAAAGCAACGTACCACAATTAATACGTGGCTCTAAGTTAGGAGATTTATGCTATCCAGGTGTAAGATCACAGCCACAGTGTCCAGATGAAGACTATAGCAGTGTAGTTGCCATGTACTGGATAAACCACACTCCACAAAATTCACTCTGAGGTAGGCAATAGTTTAGCTGTATAGACATAAGGGATACAACACACTTCTACAGATGTTGCTGAGAATAAGTGAGGGCCATAAATCCATGCATCACACCACCTCCCCAACAGTTCCCAGACCTGTGCCTGCTAAACACTTCCCCTCCCATCCTTGACTGGCTTGGTCTGATCACATACTTCCCATCCCTATCTCACAGACACCAGGTTCTCAAAACACTGAGCCTCTCCAGGCTATGCTTTCATTTCCACCCTTATCTGTTCTTCCCTGCTCTCATCAGCTACGTTGTTGCCGTAGACAATTAAGCAATTGGCAATTAAGCAATTAGCAAGAGATGCTTTGTAGCCATTATAGCCAAGCTTAGCAGTGATACATAGTAATTACTACTAGGTTAAACACCTTGGCTCAATACACATCCAGCAGACTTCGCTCATTTCCCATGGTGGAGGCTACACATCATGACATCGTTGTGTGGATCACCACAGATGTTCTGGATCCTTTAAATGCAGGAAGGCTGTCAGGTGACTAGTTGCCTGGCAACACTGCTTGGCCTCAGGTGTTGCTGCTGATAGAAGGCGGCCAGGAGGAGATAAAAGGCCCAGGGACCAGGAGGAGAAAGTAGAGTTTCAGGGTCTATGAAGGAGTGCAAGAGACTTCTTCTAATGCAGGTTCAACCCCAGGTGGGGAAGTCTCTTTAGGGAGAAGGCTGAGAAGCCAATGGCCAAGTCTGAAAGAAACCACCAGCTCTTCTCCAAAGGTGAGACCTAAGGTGAAACCTTTTGGGAGGATGTCCAGAAGTGGATGACCAAGATTGTTAAAGGTCAGGAAGCCAAACCCCATGCAGAATAGTAGATGGAGATGGCTATATTAAACTAAGAAGAGTGAAGCTTGAGAGAAGGTATGATACAGCTGTCTTTAGATATCTGAAGTGTTGTCACATGAAAGATGGACTGAGCTTCTTTCCTTCTCCTCCACAAGATAGGACCTGAACTGAAGGGCCAAGATTTAAAGAAGATTCCAGGTAGAGAGCTATCTGACAGTAAGAGTTGTTTGATCATGAGATGGTAGCTCTCCTTCCTTGGAGGTTGTTGAACATAATTGGATGTCCACCTGTCAGAGGTATTTTAGTGGTGATTCTAGTGGTGGTGGTGGAGGTTTGGATTTGATGGTCCTTAAGGTTGTTTGGTTCTATGATGCTATGTAGGGATGGAAACAATACTCAGAAATATCCAAAAAAAGAGTAAAAAACCAAACATACTCAAGTGTCAAGAAACTTGGACAAGATGAATCCTGGACTAATAAGACTCTTTGCAGTTGTTGATGTTTTCCACACAAAATTCTCCATTGGTTGTTTTGCACCAAATGCAGCATTTCCTGCAGGGAAAATAATCTTTTCTTTGCAGAAAATAAAAAATCCTGCAAAGAATTGCTATTATTTAATGGGTAGAAAGTACTGGGTAGAAAATACTGTTTTCTGAATCACATGTGGGTTTTTTTTGTGTGGAATGAGTCCCAAGTTGTGACTCGCTGTTGCAAATAGCATGGGTTTTTTTGCTACAGTTACTCATTGCTTCCTTTAAGATGAACATTAGTGAGGAATTACCTAATTCTAAGACACTAATATTGCACGGAGACATTTTTCAGACAAATTGTGGTGAACATGTAGAAAAACAGTATATTTTTCTGGGTTTTCTACAAGATGCAAACTCTCTTGTGTCTGGAAGGATTGCCAACAGGCTGTCTTGCCATGTTGGGGTGGCTGATTTTGACCAAATCTTACTAACTAGAAATATTCCCCCTCTTCTTTTTCCTTAACACCCTCCAGCTTCATGGAACCTCATCTTTCAGCACCTTAACTCATCTTTGCCATTCAAGAATTCCCTAATTATCAATATGCACAAACCAAACTCCATCTGAGTTTTATTCATCTTTGCAGGTGAGGTTTCTCCTTATGAAATTAAAACGATGAATGCAAGATTTGGGTTCTTAAAAAATACACCTCCCATGCCTGTGGGATTCATTGGTCAAGCAAATGGTTTTGTGTGCCTCCAGTTATGAGCCTGAGGCATTCTTCAATGATGTTTTATGATCTCAGCTTTCAAGGGGATGGATGCACACAACTCTCTTGTTAAAACAGCTTCATTGGCTACCTGTCCATTTTGGGCACAATTCAAAGTGCGAGTCATGACCTATAAAGCCCTATACAGCTTAGATCCGGCCCGTATCTCCCTAGGCAAACCTGCCAGAGCCCTAAGATCTTTTTTCCCAGGCTTTTTCTAGTTCAATTTCTGAGCTGATCCATTTGTGGGATGATGTGTAGTGGGGTGGCTCCACCTCGTGGTTATTTGGAGAGATGCATGTGATAAAAACGAGCATTACTAAGTCAGAGTGAACCCGACTGCCTCAGTGCCAAGGTCTGTCCAGACCCTGGAGCTTACTAGTTGCAAATAATTAATTACATGAAATTAAATTAAGAAGTCTGCCTCCAAATGAAATGTTCTTTCCGCTCCTCAAATTTCTGGCACTGCAGTGAAGGAGACACTGAAAGTTGGTCACACTTAGAACTCTTCTCTTTTTTGTGTTCATAATCCCCTGGACATGCATGCCATTTTTTTTTTTTGGGTCCCTAAATCATATTTCAAAAAAAAAAAAAGTTACTGCAATGCTAGGGGGGGAAAAGCCATGTAAAAAATTTGTGCAGAACATGTCTCAAACTGCAAAAAATGTAATCAGTCCAGGATTTTCATCATCTGGGTCCCCCACCTCCAGATACACTTCTTTACCATTCTTCCTTTCATCCCTAAGGTACGACAAATCATCTAAAATAGCATCAACACAATTGCTATATGGACTGTCGCTCTCTCTTTTCTTCCACCTTAGGGGTTCCTCCGGCTTGCTCGGAGGATGCAATCGAAGACTGAAAGGTCAAGGAACCATTCCTAGCCCCTCTCAATTCTCAGCATGTTTCCCCAGGTTTGGTGATTTTTTTTTTTGCAAAGAAGAAGGGTAATGAGACACACAGCAAACCTGCTGCTGGAAAAAGAAGCATTGGCAATATACCTTTCATTAGATGAAATTGAAACTCGTACATTCCCTACCCAAAAGATGATGTGTCCTTTCGAGACCAAATTACTGGATGATGGCACAATAATAAGGCCTCTCTTTGGCGTGCACATTCATGCATGCTCTTTCTCTCTTTGTGTGTATATGGAAATTGCTCTGCAGAAAATCAAAGCGCTTCTTAAAACAGGTCTGCCAAATGATGCACTTAGAAGGGAAAGGAAAATCTAATGAGAAAAAAGAAAGACTTGGGCATAATGAGACGATTCTCCCACTGATACATACGTGTGTGATTGGCAGCGTATCAATCTCATTCTATCTTTGCTTGCATTCACCTGCCATGGGTTCTGAACAGCTTCTGAAATGTAGGACTTATTTATTTGTGTCTTACCTTTCTCCTGACATGATCCCAAAGTTGATTACAACAAGCACATTTAGCCGGCAGGGTGGAAATTTGTGCCATAGAGCATGTTGGTTGCCAAATAGCTGGTGACTGTTTTGCCATGCTTCTAGATTTCTATTAATCTTAAATTGCCTGCCTGTGTGTATCTGATGTTAAACCCATTCATCAGAAAGAAACCTTCTGCAGTTTCACTTTTGTTCGGTCGCAACTGTAGTAAAACTGTTCATTTGTCATTTTAAAAAACATTTCCAAATTTTGTTGAAAGGAGTGTGCATGAACATTTTGCTACCCGCATATCCTTCTGTTTCTTCATCTCCTCGCTTCTCTTCTATAAAGCTACATGGCCATCCCTCCACATTTGGACCTTTAACATTTGCTGATTTGTTTATTTGTGGATTACTTGCCGCTGTCTCCTCTACTTATGGCTCTATGCCATTTTTAATAGGAACTTATGAGTCTTGCCCTATATATGTATATGGCATTATTTGGGGGCAGTGTTTGTTCCATAATCATGAAGAACCACCTCAAACCACCCCCTACCCTGTCCTTTTGGTTTCAGCATATTATAATTTTCATTACTCTTTAAAAGTAGCTTTTTGTTATATAGTAGAACCAGGCCAGAGACTGACATTGCTCTTGGAGACAGTAGGAAGCCATCTCAACCATGTTGTTGATCCAAGAAGTAATGGTTCATCTTTGAAGGGAATGAGGATTCCTCAGTTCTGCAACCCCCAGTGAACACTGTCCAAATGGAATGGAGTCTGATTAGTTCATGAGCTCCCCAAATGGCACCCTTGGCCAGACCCTGACCACACAATTCCATTTTGGGAGACACGCTGCAGAAGCTTTATGCAAACAAGTCATGCTTCTGGTCTTACGAATGTCATCAGCCAAATCCCAAGTTCTAGAATTTCCACTGGAAGGTCAAATACCATTATTGGCTAATGCGCCAGTCAAGATTGTGTTTTCCTGGTTGCTATATAAGCAGCTTCAAGAATGCCACTTTGTGTACGAAAACAATTGACATCCATCTCTTGGAATTCAGTGGCTTCCCCACTTAGTTTCTGTCTTGCCCAAACATCAGCTGAATCCCCTCCAGCCATCAGATAAACCATCTCATTCCTTGGGAACTCATCAGTGTTATGTTTTTCCAAGTGCTGCTGACAGCTAATGTGAATGCCCCAAAGCTCTTGACAAGTGACAAAGTATTCACAGCCATGATCACAAAGACAAGCTCTTCTGAAGGAACATGGAGCGCCTCAGCTGGGAGAGAAAGTGACATGTCCCTTTCTTGATCTTGCATTGGTGTGCTGCTAAACAATGGAGAGAATTGACGCAAAGAGAAAGGTTGCATCTGCAACCACTGCTTGGTTGGGTGGTCTCATCACGTAATGGTGCAGCGGCAAATGAGAACTGTTATTGAGAGGCAAGCTATCAATATGAAAGGAATGGCTGATCTTAGTCCATCCGAATGCTGAAGTTCCAGGTACAACAATGCAGGAATATAAACGACCTGCTAATTCCCCCCGCCAGTTTTTTTCCATCTTTATTAAGTTCTTATGAAAAGTTCAAGGTGAATGAAGTTCTCACCTCTACAGGACAATGTGTTGGAAGGGACAGAGAAGAGCACATGGGTATTCACCATCCTTGAGAGTTTATTTTTGAGAAAAGGACAGGTGCTAAGCACTGGGGCTGAGCAGCTTCTATATCAGTGGGTTAATGCATCCATTCTGAATTTTAGTCCGAGCATTGCAGAAGCTATGCGAAGTGCAGAAACCGTTTCTCTCAGCCAAGAATATCCACCAGATGACCTTGGGCATGTCACACCCTCTCAGCCCCGAGAAAAGCTCCATGATAGGTTTGCCTTAGTTGGAAATGACTTCAAGGGACACAACAAGAAGAATGTTGTCAAGAGCAGAACCTGGAAATATTGCTATAACTCATAGAATCCCCCAGCCCGTGTGGCAATTTTCCAAAAAGTCAATTTTCTGAAGCTCACTTTGAAAGGTATTCCCAATGCTATCTCTAACCTTTTCTAGAGTAAGTGAGAATAAGGAAAACATACCGGGGGGGGGGGGAATAAGGCAGTTTTCAAAAGTCCTGGTACATATTCTGTTCTCTTTTCTGGTACTTTATGCAAATTATTACATTCTCTTTAAATTCTGGCTATATATATGCACGACATTGAGGGTGCTGTTTCCCACTCACTGTCTGTGAGCAAAGCCCATTGAACTCAGAGGGACTTGTTCCTGAGTAGACTTGTAAGGGACTACCGTGTGAATGGCTATTTGTCATCTTGTTTTTATTCTGATTTTGCATTGCTTTTGTTTGGATGTACCCCACTGTGAACTGCCTTGGGAACCAGCTGGTGGAACATGAATAGATGACTGCAGAACAGAAAAGAAATCAAAAGAGAGGAAGGACAAGAATGCATTGTGGCCACTAGATGGTGTAGTAGTTGTTGTGACCATTTTCAAAGCCTCCTTGCATTTTTGCTTTCTCCCACTTAGCTACAAGGAGCCAGGTAAAGAATCAGAACTTGAGAGCAATTTTGCTCAATGCCCAGAATCTGTGTTGGTTGAAGCTGGTCCAGCATTTTCTGCTGCAAAGAGAAATACATGGTGGGCTGGAGTGGTGTGGAGCGGTGGATGAAGACTTGGCAGGACTTAGTTTATTTACTTGTGAGCTGCATAGCCTTTAGCCACTCACAATCTCTCTGCTGTACCTACTTCAGGAGGTGCTGTGAGCACAAAGTGTGGAGGAATGCTATATCTGCTGCACAAAATTTCTGTAGCAACTGCAGAAGAATCCAGTATGCTACGTATTTGCTGTGTGCCTTCAAATCATTTCAAACTTAAGAGATCCTAAGGTGAAACTCTAATGAAGTTATAATAATGGGCTTCTAAGTTATCCCTGCTTAATACTTGCATGGGAGACCATCAATGGATATCAGGTTCTGTGGACTGTGTTTCAGAGGAAGGAACCAGCAAAACCACCTCTGGGTTTTCCTTGCCTAAGAAAGCCTTATGAAATTGATGTGTGCTTGCCGTACGTCAACAGGCGACTTGAAATCACATGCACACACAATGAAGTTAATAATAGTAAGCAGTGTAGTAGTAAATTCTGACCTGCAGGCTCTTAACATAACAGTCATAGCTCTAAGGCTGTTCTATACTCACAGTGGAAGTGAAAGAGAAGTCTTTAAACACACCTCAGAAAAGATGTAAAAATGCTGGTGGAGATCTATACTCTACCACCATGTTTTCTGGATCCAGGAAAGTTATTATGCCCGACCGTCAAGAGCACCAAGTAATGTGTTGCTTGTTAGTCCTAAGCTGCAACCTGGATTGTTCATTCAAGATCCTGTTGTCCTCAAATTCCTTGACCCATACCAGGAATAGCTCACAATCCATGGCACCTGATGCTTCTACATCTATGGAAAGGTGAACCCATTCCAGGTTTTAGTAGTCTGCTTTTTATAGGTGCTCTCCAAGGTACTGAACTTATTTGGAGTCTAAAGTTCATCACCTTGGATAGCTCCCTTGGAGTAAAAGCCAGGCAAATTTACCTGCCAATGTTCACAATGAGGCATTGCTACTGGGAAAACTCATTTCCTCCTCAACCTGTGTGAGGATCACAACTAACTTAGAGGAGGAAGGAAAGTCTAAGTGATGGGACATGATGGCATCACCCCTTCTAATGTAAAAGTCCTATCCCTGAAAGTTTGGACTTTGTTACACCATTGATATTACTAAACTGTTCCAACATGTGCCAGGGCTCCGATTGCTACAGGTTTCTGTAACATATCTTTGACTAGTCCAAAAGATGCGTGTCAATGGGACAACGAAGCCATTGCCGCTTTTCATCTGAACTTTAAACATGCTCTCTAAAGTGTTTAACGTATTTTGGAGATAAGGTATAGCATCTCGGATTGCTCCCTTAAGGTTCAGACTGAGATTGAATTGACATAGAAGTAATTTGGCCAGGGTTGTTTGTGTTGCTGTCTGGATGAATGAGATCAAACTGCCATCACCACCATTGGTGCCAGGTCTCTTTCACAGGCCTGGCTGTCAAAACCAATCCTTCCATCTGGGATTATCCAGCCGGCATAAAAAATCCCCACTTACAGATCCATCTTCCTGATATGATTTCGTTTTAATTTGTTTCTCCGTGCCTAAGCCAACGAGCATCTGGGAACCATGTTGATAATTGTCACTCAGAAGCAGACAGAACAAAGGTGGCCCTTTGGGATCATGCAAACGAACGGCTTATGGTTGCCGGTCAGAATATGGAGACGCTCCCTTGCCAGCGCTGACAGCCGTGCTAACGAGATAAGGAAGTATCACACTCCGGGCCGGGGCCATTTGATCTGCCAGCTTTCAAAGGAGGACTTCCTATCTCTGGCAGATGGTTGTTCAGCTCCCCTCAACACTCTTTCACTGGAGGAGCATCAGGGAGAAAACACAGCAGCCTCATTCAAGCTCCTGCCAATGACTTCGGTCTGTGTGCAGCTTGCTGGGAGGAAGAAAGGCCCTTGAGTCACCATGGTTTCCAGCTACAGAAAGGAAGGGTGGAGAGCAAGAGCGAGAGGGGAAGAGGGATCAGCACAAGGCCAAAGGAGCTCTCTGATCCTGTAGAAAGAGCCCTGCAAAAAGACCATAGTATATCCCAAATCCACTTGATGGTCTACACTGGTGCAATTGGGACTTACTCCTGTTAAGTATTTTTGGGGGCCTTGTGCAAGGTATTCATATTTGCCCTTAACAACATATTTCTTGGTTGTTCCATGCCAGGCGGATAAACGTAGCTACTTCTTCACTGGATTTTTCACAGGCAATGGGATGATGGCATGCGACACATCTGGAAGGTGTCAGCTAAAGGGAATAGGTAAAATTACTTGTTGCTTTCCTTTGTATAGAAGAATTAGACTCATGTTTTGTTCTACAGGTAAGACCTAGCCAAAGGTTGGACAACAAGTGGCCTGTGGTTTCCGTGCGCCTACTTTTCTCCAGCTTTTCTTCCCTTCCTCCAATTGCCATCCATAAAAAGACTACAAATAAAGTAAAATCATATCTCTGGAAGCTTCTAGGAGGGTCAAAGTTCTTCCTTAAAGCCAGGCAAAAGGTCTTGCATAAGATAAAAAGTGACTTCTCCAGGACTGTGGGGTTTTGCTGAAATATTAACAGCAGACGATACATTTCTGGAATGAGATGGAACCCCGGCATTGCAGATCTCCTGAAGTTGCCCAGCCCTGATCTATCCTGAAGAAAGATCTAAATTATGCAGGCATACACATGTATTGAAAGGATGAGGAAGGATATCACGGGAGTCTCACGAGGAACTCTGTATACCTAGAGATCTTTCGTAGGTCAAGGGAGTGCATGAAGCATGGGGAAGCATTTCGAACATTGTTGTGGGTAGTGGAGTGTGAAGGCATAGGAAGGCTGGCCAGATATAGAGTTAGGATGTTGAAGACTATCTGCCACTTGGGCATGAGAACTTCTTGATAACGAACAATATGTGGCAAATAGTGCAAAACACACTGTTTTCTACACCAGAGTCTTGGCTTTGGAAATATTGTCTATCTCTCTCCCTCTTTCTTTTTATGCAAAGAGATTTTTCTGCAAACAAAAAGCCCAGGATTTGAGAAATTACCAAACAATGCACCCACATCTCCCACCATCTTACACAGTGAGGAGCAAGCTTTATAGATTATTCATTTTTACCATGAAATAACCAAACACTGACATCCCCAGCTTGGAGATCTGAAGGAAGCGATGGATAGCATCGGTGCCATGGAAAGAGCAGTCAGGGAAAATGGGAAGCTCCACTTTGAAAAAGCAAAACAAAGCAGATAATAATTTGGCACATTGACCAAGTGCTTTCTGCGAGTCTTCCCCTACCGCCATGAAAAGGAAAATGTCTACTTTGGACTCCAAGCCTAGGATATCGAGACTGAAAGGGGGGCTCAGAATAAGAAGGCTTTCCTTGGCGGGAAGACAGAGGTCCTCCAAGCCAGACTTTGTTTGGCCTCCATAATGAATCTGTCGCCATTTCACTTTCTCTCTGTCACAAAGGGAGAGACAGTCGGACACCTTTGGTGCTTCCCCTTGGAGAGCCATTTCTATTCTCTCTCCTTTTCTTTTGCTAATGCGAAGGCGGGCTGGCATCCTCGTCCCTGAGGACGAAGGGAAGGGGATGAGGGCAAGGCGGGCAGAGAACAAGAGATGGGAGGAAGAGAGGAGAAATAAAGAGGGAGGGGAGAAGCATCAAAGGGGATGTCAGAAAATGGGGAGGGGGGAGAAAGATCTCACAAGACGGAGGATTAAAAGGGGAAACAAAAACCGGTGGAAGGGAAAAGCAGAGGGTGTGAAAGTCTCCAGACGGAGAGAAGAATCAAATGGCGGAGGGAGCCAAATGTTGCCTTAGCCTAGATACCAAGCCCAGGCTTAGATTTTTTTTTTTGCTATATAAAGAAGGAATCAATGGTTGGCGGGATGCCCGGCTCTGGCAGCGCCTCGTGTTCTGATCTCATGTCCAGCATCTGTCAGCATTTTTCGAGAGGCACCGCGCAGAAGAAGCGGGACGCTTTGCCGTTTGTCTTGGCCTCGGGGCCTTGTACCACCCCCGTCATCGGCTACTGGGGGAGAGGAGAGGAGGGAAACCCCAGAATAGTTCCCCCTGAAAGGGGGGGGAAAGGACAAAATGAAGGAAGGGGAAGATAGAGCATAGAAAAGAAGCAGGCAGCATAACCTGGCTTTGTCTTGGATAATATATGGTTGGTGGTGTGGGCCTACATTCCTTGCTGGTGCCAGAGACCCTCGGGAAGAGCCATTTGGACGGCTGGAAATGGCCCTGTGTGGCATCTCCAAGTAAGGGCCATTTTTCCAAAGGAGGTAGAGATTTACTGCCTGCTTCTTCTCGGCACTTCTTGTTTCCTGTCCATAAATCCAGGTCAAACAAGAGGGAAGAGGTGGAGTGGTGGGGAGAGAGAGAGAGAGGGGAGGCTTCCCAGAAAGAAAGCCTGTGGTTTGGATTGCAGAATGCTGTCACAGGTAGATTTATCACCTGTTCCCTGGTCCACTTTGCGAAACCATCCCTTTCCAAGGAAGGATTCCTCCTCCTGTTCTTCTTCTTCTATTTATTTGCATTCTACCTTCCTTCCAGAACTGGGACTCGAGGCAGCTTACCATTTAAAAGAGCAACACAGTTAAAACCATACAAAAGGTGAATATTAAAGTATGATTAAGCTAGCCACAAGGTCAAAACACTTCAAACTTCTTGTAAAAAATGCAATTAAGTTATTTAAAGCAGTACATTTTAAATCGATACAGCACACCCTAGTCCATTCTTGAAAAACTTTCTGCTTTAAAAGCTTGTTGGAATAACACCCCCCCCCAATCTCTGCCGATAGAAGAAGAGCCATTCTGGCCTCTTTCTGGAAGTTCCAGGATTTAGGGGCAGCCACTGAGAAGGCCCTTCCTCATGTCCCCACCAACCATGCTTGAGAAAGTGATGGAACTGAGAGAAGGGCCCTTCCTGATGATCTCAGGGCCCAGGCAGGTTCATATGGGAACACATGGTCTTGCCAAGTAGCCTAGACCTGAGCTGTATGGGGCTTCATAGGTTGCAACCAGTTCTTTGGATTGTGCCTAGAAACAAACTGGGACCCAGAAGAGCTGTTTTAGTGGGGAGTAATATGGTCTCTCTAACCTTCCCTAGTTAGCACTCTGGCTTCAGTTGCAATCCCCACTTTATGAGTTATTCCTCCTGCAATCCAAAGTATTTGAGATTAGCTTGGCTTTGGGTTTGCAAGAGCCATTAGCCTTACAAAAGACAAAAGATGGAGGTGAAAACAGCTGGAAACCATTCGAGATTGGTGTAAGCAACTGTCAGAGGGAAGCAGGCTGCATCAGTGACCTCCAGTGATCTTGGAGGTCCTCACCCACCTGCTACAACCCCACAAAAAAATGTTTTTCTCCCCCAAATGCCTTCTAGGGAGCATGGAGGCATTTTTGCCATGTTTTTGTGGTCCCCTAGGCCATTCATATATGGGTTCTATACTGGAAGAAAGGTGGGGTATAAATTGAATAAATAAATAGAATCAATAGAAGTAGGGAGTGTTTAAGGGATGTTGGAGAAAAGGAATGTACGACAGCCTTAGAGAAGATCTTTAGAAGTTTAGGAAAACTTGAAGGAGTTCTCAGAGAGCCATTACACTGTAATGGTTGGAGGGCTGGTCTGGGTTTTGGGAGGTCCAGGTTCTAGACAGGCATGTGATCCTTGGATGAAAACTGAAAAGCCATATTGAGGCCTACAGGCAGACTGCATTCAGCCACAGGGGCTGAAGTCTGCTCTCCAAAGATAGTACTTTATGGTGTCCCATCCTCTACCATAGAGCTTTCCCAATTCTAGAGCTCAGAGGAGAAGGAAAGACCACCCTTTCTAGTGGGGAGAGTAGTGACTGCGGCCACCAATTTTGCAGCAAAGAGGGAGGGATCACCAACCATATGTTATCCACAACAGCTTTAAAGAAAAACAAATACAGAAAGCTTTATCGTTGCCATAAGTCATGCAGCTTAGGCTTGTGATAAACAGTGAGGAAAGAGGAAGACCCAGGAGAGAGATTTCTTCCAGCCCTCTGTTTATTTTGCAGCGACTGAAGGTTTTCCAAATGGAGAATGGCTGATGAGTTTTGCAGAGCCTTTGGACTTCCTCTGTCGTATGGAAGCACAATGTGACTTATGTATGGGAGAGGCCAGCTCCCAGCTTCTGGCCTCCAAACCAGGTCATTGAGACTAGATTTTCATTTTTTTTTTTTTCCAACGGGATGGAGGGAGGCTGAAAGACAAAAACTAGTTTGATTGACATTTGATAAAAGAACCAATTAACTTTGCACTCCCCAGATGAATGCACAAACTACAATTTGGTTATCCTCTTCTTTAAAAAGACACATCTCTGAATTTTGTAGTTTTGTGGTGTGGGCAAAAAATGTTTGCATTAGGGAAAACTCCAAACCAAATGCATGCGTGTGCATGTTCTCAAGTCAACTTAGGGCAGTTTTCCTAGGCAAGGAATACCTAATGGGGAAGCAAGTTGTATTGGTTCAAGGCATCTAGAGTTGGGACTCACAGCTGGATTGGGCCCCAGATCTAATCCTATAGGGTTTTATATGCAGCCAGAGGTCTTGCTCAGTACCTAAGTCACATCCATATATTCAAGTGATGATGGTAGATCATAAAAAGACATGGGGAAAGGAGACTGATGTATAGAGCCAGCACATGGAACGATTACTGCATGGCACCAAGACCAGCCCCCGTGTCATGTGTTTGACCTTGCAGTTCTCTCCTTCTGCTTTGCCAGACTCCCAAGGGTCTGGTTGACTCAGTTGCACCCCATTTAGTCTTCCTTTCCATGACTCCTCCGTTGTTCTTTTTATTTCACGGGATTTGGGAGGAAACTATTTTGGTGACATTTTTTCCCCTCCAGAGAAAAGTCTCCGAACTCTTGAGATCTATCCAATGTTCCTTCCTAGATCCAAGTGAGTCAGAAGGCTGTTTCTTTCCTTTTTCTCTTGGACAACGTCTCCAGAAGCATTCCAGCTTGGTCTTCAGATGGGTGTGTATACTTCAAAGCCCTCTTGCCATCTCCCCCATTGCCGGCACATTTTCCTTGTATGGAAAATTCTGAATCCAACCGTTGTATCAATTTATTCCATAAAGATGCCATGCCTGATAGAGTCTTTCATGAACAATATGGCTGACAATGGACATTTTTGCTGTCCTTCACAGATATTCTTTTTTTTAAAGAGGAATTGATTTATCCTCTAAACAACCCTGCAAAGCAGGCAGTCTATAATCAATTTTCAAACTGGAACTAAGCTGAAAAGAAGATTAAATGTTGAGACAGAGACTAGAATCATACTGGGGCACGATGCCAACATATCTCTGGGTTATAGCAGTGGTTGTACTTTTTACTTACTTAACTAAGAAAGTATCCAATACCTTCTCCCATGCAACAATCCTCTTGCAGCTCATAATATGAGAAACTAGCTTAAAGGCAGGTCAGTAAGCAGACTCATCTTTTCCCCAACCCAAAATAGCACCCAAAAATGCCTCAGAATGACTCCCAGGATATCAGTACTGCCTCCAGGTCATTCATGTAAGCACACTACCCAAAAATTGAAAATCCTAGCTAGCATCTCATGGTTATGGAAGCTTGGTATCACATTAACTCTGCACCCTGCTGAATCTTGTAATCTGAATTCTCTTCTATAACACTCTAGTGCTGTGTTGCACCTTGACACTTCCCTTTGGAGTATACACTATATCATAATAGCTGTTTGATACCACTTTAACTCAGCTATGGCTGCATTCTATGGACCACTATGGATTTGTAGCCAGGTACAAAGAACCAGACTGGTGTAGTGGCTTGAACATTGAACTACAACCCTAGAGACCATGGCTAATTCCCTGCTTAGCCATGGAAACCTACTGGATGACCTGTGGTGTGTCATATACTCTCAGCCCCAGAAAACTATGTGATATGTTCACCTCAGGGTCACTGTGTCAGCAATGACTTGAAGGCACACAACAACAACTGAGGCCATTTCTGCCCTATACTGTGATAGTGCTATTATTCTACTTTCAACATCCTGTGGAATTCTGGGGTTTGTAGTTTCCTGTGGTCAAAGAGCTCTCTGGCTGAGAATTTTCAAGGTCCTTCCCTCAACTGCAAACCTCAGGATGCCATAGAAGGTTGAAAGTGGAATAATATAACAGTGTAGTGCAGAAATGGCCAGAGAATTCTCATGAAGAAATCTAATAAACGGAAATGGATTTGAGCTTTGGAGGTGAGAAGTCTAAAGACCATGCTAGACTACAAATCCCAAGTTTCTGTAGCATAGACCCATGGTAGCCAATGTAGTATCCAACTGCAACAAATATATGTGCTGAAGTACATATTCAGACTTAGAATCCATGAAATTTCACAGCTCTGTCCACAGTACGCAGCCCTTTGAGGTCCCTCCCTGTCCTCCACTCACAGGCCATGGGAGATGCCTTCAGGAATGTAGTTAATACTTTACCTGCCAAGAGGCTCCAAGCAATCCATGTGTCATTCAAGCTTTCCCAGAAGCCCTCGGCTCCCTGCCAGCTCTACTGTATGTTGGGGATGGCATCATTTGTCCTAAAATAGACAGCCTAATGGGATGCAGAAGATCAAGAAGAAAGAACTGACTCATTTCTAGGCTTCCTTACAAGGTACGCAACGCAGACTCTCCTTGACCATTGGCCAGGAATTGCCAAACATTGGAGGATTTTGTTCCCTCCTTCCCCTTCCATCTAGCTTTTTAATTTGGGACTTAAATCTCTTTGTCCAGAGACAGAAGCAGATATATAAAATCTTCTTAGCCAGCTGCGGGAAATAGTTTATCTTCCCAGAAGCATCTAGTCCATGTTTCATGGTCCTTTTCACTCTGGGCTTTTATTAGATGCTGAATTATTCATTTTAGTCAAATTGACATTCTGATGTTGTTATCCTCTTACTCTCTTAAAGTATTGTTTTAATATATTGCATTTGGATGTACAAAAGCCTGAGTAGTGGCTTGAGTGTTGAACAGTGACCCTCGGGGTTCAATTCAGACACTACCAGGAATCCTGTGTCCACTTCTGGGCACCACAGTTTGGGAAAAATATTGACAACCAGCAGCATGTCCACAGGACAGCAACCAAAAGAGTAGAAGGCCTAGAAATCATGAAGCCCTCTGAGGAGAGGCTTGGAGAGCTGGGTATGTTTAGCCTGGAGAAGAGAAGGTGAAGAGGTGACATGATTGCTATGTTTAAATATTTGAACGGGATGTCATATGGAGGAAGGAGCAAGTCCATTTTCTGCTGCTCCAGAGACTAGAACAATGGCTTCAAACTTCAGGAAAAGAGATTCCATCTAAACATTAGGAGGAACTTTCTGATGCTAGGAGCAATTCAACAGTGGAATATGCTCCCTGGGAATGTGGTGGAGACTCCTTCTTTGGAGGTTTTTAAATAGAGGCTGGATGGCCATTTGTCAGGAATGCTTTGATGATATATTCCTGCATGGCAGAATGGAGTTGGACTTGACGGCCCTTGTGGTCTTTTGCAGTTCTATGATTCTATGATCCCCACTGAGCCATGGAAATCTACTTGTTAGTTATGCAGTGGCTGTGTGATACTGCCTCCTTCATGAATTGTGATGTTGTAGAACCAAAAGTGAATGCACATCTGCATGCATAATGAACAAATATGCAACCCTAAACAATTTGTATGTGCAACCACATACAATGCTGGTGCATGTCTACTTTCATTTCTTCCACCTTAACTTGAGCATGGCTGTCTTGTACCTGGCAAAGGTGTCCATCTTGCTTGTGTTGGGGAATTTACACATGCACGAAACACCAGTAGGATTCCAGTCCCGGTGTTAATTTGGGGAGTTGAAGGAATCAGAGGAAATCTCATCTGCTTGTGGGTGGTGAGAGCATTGTGCCTAATAGTTTGGTATTTTCATCCTCCATCCATCTGCTATGAGATCACCAAGACCACAAGTCTTAAAGTTAAACAAAGATGCTTATTGTCTCGCCAGCAGGTCTGGGGCATGTGGAAGAGCTCTGGGGAAATCCTGAGGTCAAAGGGCAGGTTAGCAGGAAAAAAAGAAGTCTTAATGCTTGATAAGTTTGTGAGCTTTGTGTGCAGTTGAGTCTCCAGACAACTTGCATACGTGTTGTGTTGTCACTCAGCGCTTGTTCATAATCATGATGCAAAACAGGCCTTTGCAACCTTGGGTTCTTCGATGAAAAGATCAGTAATGCTGGACAGGCTGATGTGAAAGGCAGCTCGCCTACAACTGTCAAGGCTAGGCCATGGACCAACAGTTGGTGATGATGCTGGAAATGGGAACCAGAAGACATGAGATGAGCCAAGAGCCAAGGTGGAAGATCAAGTCAGAAGAACCAGGGAGCAAACCAGGAGACAAGACTGCGGTCTGCCAGTTGCTGAGAGATTGCAACTCCCAACACTCCTTGATAGCTCCCATTAAGAGTGAAAAATGGTGGGAGATGAAGCTCATTGATATCTGTAGGACCATGTATTATCTGTTCCTAGGCTAAAGTACCCTCAACTCTATCTAGATTGTGATATGTAATGGGAAAGGCTGTATATGGTCTGTGTGGAATAAATAGCAAAGCACCCCATTTTCATTCCATATCTCTGTCTCATCTGCAGTGACCTTGACGCATGAGATTTATTCCCTTAGAGACGTTCTCCTCTGGAGCTAATAAAATTATTTTATGAGAATGTCACTGCGTTTAGTCAGATTAACTAAATTATTCCTTCTGGGACAATAATGTGATTAAAGAAAAAAAAAATTTGGGCCAAGACGGATGGAAAAATTCAGCCCCTTGAGTCGATGTTTATGAGTTCTGCTCTGACTCTTTTCCTCTGATTTTCTTCTGTTCTACAAATGTCTGTGTTCAGACTTTGGTTGCTCCTATCTGCTTTATTCACTTTTAGATAGCTGAATAGCACTTCAGCTCAGAAATATTTTACTGAAGGGTGACTGTACTCTTTTGTCGAGGGCTGATGGGTGTGGCAGTTCAACAGCAACTAGGAGGTTGCACCATTCCTACTCCTAGCTTCAGGGAACAGATGAGCCCCTCTTCCTGAACCCTGAAGAGCCATAGAACCATAGAGTTGGAAGAGACCCCTGGGGCCATCCAGTCCAACCCCTTGCTATGCAGGAATCCACCTCAAAGCATCCCCAACAGATGGCCATCCAGCCTCTGCTTAAAAACCTCCAAAGAAGAAGAGACCACCATACTCCACGAAGGCAGCATATTCCATTGCTGGACAGCTCTGACCATCAGGAAGGTCTTCCTAAGGCTTAGATAGAATCTCTTCTCCTGTAGTTTGAATCGATTGCTCATTGTCCTAGTCTCTTTTCCATCCAATGTGGGTAAGGCAAAACTGGGCTGGATGAGCCAATGTTGTGCCTCAGGATCACGTACCCTCCTGTCTTAGCATACATCTGGACACCAGTTAGGCAGTATCAGAGTACAACAGGAGCACCCAATGCACACTAGACGTGCCCAATAAGCAAGAAAAGTGCTGAGTGAACATCAGGAGTGTCTGATGCATGTTGGAGCACTCCTTCAAGTGCCTGAATGCCCATCTTCACAATTCACTAACAAGATTTTGTTGTGTTTCTGCAACATAGTTATGAGTTGGTATAATTGCAAAACATAGGGCCTTTCCACACTACACTGTTACAGTGCTATTATTCCACTTTCAATATCCAATGGAATCCTGGGATTTGCAGTTTAGGGAGGGGCCTTTAGAATTCTCAGCTGGGGAGGTCTTTGGCCTCAGGAAACTACAAACCCCAGAATTCCACAGGATACCAAAAGTGGAACAATAGCACTGTAACAGTCTAGTGCAGAAAGGCCCATAGACTGAGGTGTAGGATCTCAGCCAGCATTGGACTAGCAGAGCCTTTAGTCTTATCCCACAGGCCCCATTTGATGCTGTCATCATGGTTTCCACAGCTCAAGCACACCGTCCCCAGCATCTCACTCCCCAAAACATGTCCACACAGCCAACTTAACCCAGTCATGTCTTCTTCCATCCCCCAGATTATCGAACCTTCCTGCATCCGGACATGTGCGGCCAAGATGATGTCACCGGCTTCCCCCCCCCCAACTCCCTCCCTTGTCTTCCCCTTTTGCTTTGACATCGTTTCTTTTTGCCAGAAAGTCTTGAAACTGCTGGAAGCCATCCTGAATGAGGAATGGCTTGTTTAAAAGGCTTTATGTTGATGGGTCAGGGTTGCAGCTGGAGAAGGGGGAGGTATATTCCGGTGACTCAAGGGAAGGGGGAGAGACGGAACAAGGGAGCAAATGGATCCTTTCTCCAGGGGAGGGGGTGACTCATGGTCTTCTAAAATTCTCTATTCACAAGCCCACAAGTCTTCCATTGACTTGCAGATTTTGTTGAGGCTGGGGCTTTGCCGCTTGTACATTTTACAGTAAGCATGTTAGAAGAGGAGGGAGAGGTGTTTGTTTGGTCTGTAGACTTTCCAGTTTTTCCGTGATCCATCCCTTCATCCTTGATGGTGGATGGTGAACTATGATCCCCATTTCCTCTAAAGTTCCCTTAATCTTTCTTTATGAATAGTTTGCCATAATGATTTCATGCAACCTCACAATGGTTTCAGAGGGGAAGGTGAATTAGGATTACTGAATTTTCTTCCTTCCTTCTTGTCCTGCTGTTTTTATGCATATATATAATGGGTTCAATGTCTACCTTTTCCTGGAAAAAAAACTTCTTCTGAAACCCCAAGAGTTACTTACTATTGGGTCATATAGAAAGGGGCAGCCAGCAATTTCCATTTAGGTTGTTGTTGGTAAATCCACTCTGGATTTTAGTCTGAACTTTAAAGGAGCTATCCAAGCCATGGAACCTATTTTGAGGAGACAGTCCAGCACCATGGATAACATCTTTAATGTTCCAGATAAAAGCAAAAGTGGATGTACAGCGGAATAGTATGGAAGCCAACAGTAACCACCCAATATAGTCAATACTGAGCAAGGGTCAAGCTGAGTACAAGGAAGTTCCTATGGGATTCCAAAATCTAGAGAGTATTTCAGATGGAAAGAATGTCTGGACCACCCTTAGGATTTGTGCAAGCCAATTTTCTAACAATATGCTCAGTGTATAATCTACTGGGCAGGTACCTCTCCAATTTATACATTTAAAAACTGTCCCAGTTAGCTTGACCATTTCGTCTGTACAGTAAGTGGAAGAGTTCCTAATGTGTTCTTCAGATGCTCTTCAGCCTCCCAATTAGAACATGAATTCAATAAATATTTGTGGATATTTTATGGTCTTCTCCATCTCACCAAATGACTGATCTCAAAAGGGTCAGTCATACTTTCCTTGGAAAGACCTTGAAGTGGATGTTTCATTCACACCCAATTTGGCCTCTGTCGGCAATAAGAAGAAAAGACATGTCATTTCAAAAGGAGGAATTTTCCTCTGTTGGGATTCTCATTTATCCTTTGGCTAAGGATAGCTCTTTCTTTCTCTCAGTATGTTCATATATATGTTCACTATCCTATGTTCTTGATGCTTACCAGTAGAGGTGGAGGAATACATTAGTTTCACTATCTTCCACTGCCCTCTAAAAAAGCTTTCAGTGAAGAAGTCTGAAATATTTTTAAAAAGAATTAAAAAAGAAAAGAAGTGAGGTAACCACCTTGTATCTTCTCAAATGCACCCAGAAATGAAGAAGTAGACACAAATGGTGGGGTAAATTAAGAGCCACGTTTTATTAAGTCCACCCAACTTTTGCTGTGAGGTGTAGCTAGTGTGAAATTCAACAGAGGTCAGGGGGTCTTTCCCATCTACCTCCTCAATTTTAACCGTCCTCCCATAATCCCCTGGTCCAACATCAACCAGTCAGTCAATTTGACCAGGAAGATCCTTCTGGTACCTTCCTTTCCTCCCAAGCTCCATGACTTAGAATCTGAGGGAAGACAAGGCTTGGACTGGCTCCAAACATCATTCCTCTCCCCATACCAAGGCCCCATACAACTCAGAAAGTAAATTAATGAACCCTCTGTCACTCTTAATGTGCCCCAAGATGCCCATCGGCAACCCAAACATCTCCACTTTTCTACAATAACCTGCTAATATTAAGAAGTTAAAATTAAGAGGCCCACCACAGCCAGTCTCCTGAACTCCTGTGTGAATGCAGAGCATTCTAACATTGCCAGTCAGGTAAGCAATGGTCAAAATTCCCATCTGGTTCTGAAGCAACCAACATAATGGACTGCCCCCTAGGAAGAATAGGTGGCCAAATATCAGGGAGTCAGAAGCCACATCAGGGTGGATGAGGCTTATATAGTCTTAAATAGTCTCACAGCCAATGTGAACAGTGATGAAGAACAATGAGGTTTGTAGTCTGACAAGAACTGGTCAGGCATAGCTTCTTCTCCCATTGTTGTCATAGAATTATAGAGCTGGAAGAGAGCCCACGGGCCACCCAGTTCAACCCCATTCTGCTATGCAGGAACACACATCAAAGCACTCCTGACAGATGGCCATCCAGCCTCTGCTTAGAAACCGCCAAAGAAGGAGACTCCACCACACTCCATGGAGGCAGCATATTCCACTGCCTGATAGCTCTGACCATCAAGAAGTTATTCCTGAGGTTCAGGTGGAATCTCCTTTCCTGCCACTTGAATCCATTGCTTCTTGTCCTAGTCTCTGGAGCAGCAGAAAACAACCCCACTCCCTCTTCGACATGACATCCCTCCATATATTTAAACATGGCTATCATGTCCCCTCTTAACCTTCTCTTCCACAGACTGAACATCTCCATCTCCCTAAGATGCTTCTCATAGGGCATGGCCTCCAGACCCTTCACCATTTTGGTCGCCCTTGTCTTCGTTCCTTTTTCCTCACAGCCCTTGTCCTAAGAACTTCAGCCATGTTGGTGATACAGAGAGACCAAACTGAGGTTTCTTTTTCCCCAATCCTAATGATTCATTTTGCTAAACTAATAATAACAGATAACCTCAAAATTGAATCAACAAGTCAGTAATTAAGGTCACTTCTAAACCAAGAAGTTTCTGCCAGGAAAATAATCTATGCAGGGTTGCTTCATATTTAGGGGCTGCGCAAGTTTGCTGGGGAGAGATCTTTGTTCAGGACATTGAGTTTTCAGTTCAGGATGTACTGTTAATAAGAGAGAGCAGCTCAGGACAGAAGAACTGAGTCTTCCAATTTCCTATTATAGGCTGAGTTTGCTCTCGCATAGGTTTCCCTCTTATGCGGTGGAAACTGTTCAGACTTCCAATGCAACTGTGGAGGTGGAGTGGCTGTACACCAGAAGATTATTGTAGGATCAGGGACATGTGTCCATTGTTCCATTATGCTGGCTTTGGCTAGCCTTTCCCAGAATCCTCTGCAGCATTGGCTTTTAGCTAATAGTTCCTTGGCTTTTGCTTATCTTTAAGGTTGATACAGAAGAGCCAACATAGTATAGAAGTTTGAACATTGGACTGTGACTCTGGAGACAAGGGTTGGATCCCCTGCTTGGCCATGGAAACCCAATGGGTGACCTTGGGCACATCAGAAACTCTCAGCCCCCACAAAACCCCTGGATAGATTCTCCATAGGGTTGCCATACGTCGCACCACAACAAAAGCAACAAAGGCTGGTATGACCTTGAAGACAAGGGACATATCAGTCCCAATGATCTGGTATGGTTCATCTTAGTCCAGCTAGCTGCAAACATAGAAATTTACAGATTTGAATAGCCACTGTTAATTAGCTGGTTGGAATTTATGGAAGAACTGCAGGTATGAGTTGTGAGAGGCCTACATCTGAGGAGATGCAAGTGTTATAAATGAAAGGGGGGCTTTAACCTGTCTTCAGAGAGCACATGAGAAGTTCATACTTCTGAATGATCCTGACCTAAAAGGAGAAAGGATCTTCAAAATACAGCAGGTCCTCCCATGGGCAAGGAAAAACCCTGGCTGAGATCGTATTTTTAATATCTTCCAGATCCGACCGATGTGCTCCTCTCCTATTTTTGGCACTCCAGAGTGGCAGAGACATAATTTTACACAAATAAATACCAAATTGTTTTGTCTTAAACATAAAAAAAAGAGCAATTTGTGGAAATAGCTAGCAATCGTAATTCAGTTATGTTCCTGGACGAAATGTCCCTCTGAATGCATATACACAAACATACACACATGAATACTCTTGTTTTTCTTTTCAGAAGGATGAAAATATATATATGTATGTCCAAAACCGCTGCTTTAATAGTGGTCAGGAAAAGGCTAAACCCAGGCGCTGTAAATAAAGTTAAGGCTGACATTTGCGCTTCAGGAATTGCAGGAAGCAATGAAGTGGTTCTGCCAGAGTTGAATCCCTTTAAATCTGGAGGGACTGCTCAGCGTTTAAAATCACAATATTAAAATTTTTGGAGCGGCATCTGAGGGCCATTTGGTATTGTACTTTGTGTGGCAATTCAAAACAGGCCACTAGCTTCTCGCTTCAAAGAAGAACGATGAAGGGAAACAAATGTGCCCAAACTCATGGCTTTTCTTTTGCCAGATCTTCCTTTTTCTTCTCCAGACTGATTTGAAGTTATTATCAAGGGCCAATTAGGCTGATGACCAAATGATGATTCTGTAATATTCTGTTTTGCTATGTGCCTTCAAGTCATTTCTGACTTACGGCAACCCAAGGCAAACTCATCACAGGGTTTTCTGGGGCTGAGTATGTATGACATGCCCAAAGACATCCATTGTGTTTCCATGGCAGTTTCCATCCTGGTCTCCAGGATTGTAGTCCAATGCTCAAACCACTACACAAGACTTCAACTGTCACACTGTGCACTGGGTTGTGTATTCAGCTGTTCAGTGGTGCCAGTCAACTGTGCCTAACACAATAAACACATCGCTTTGCTTGTGGAAATATTTGCTACACAACCCCAAGATAGGTGGTCAACTAGCCACCTTCCCAAAAGCTTGCCCAACGTCTTTGCAGACTTTTCGATTTGAGCGAGGGGCATTTTTGCTGTAGGGGAGGAATGCTCAAGCAGGAATCATGGATGTTAAAAGCTTTTTTTTCTTTCTGTCACTGCTTCTTTATTATTTTACAGGCAAGTCCCTGATTTGCCGTCTTCGACATCTTCACAAAGCCCATTCAGAGTGAAGGCAATGGTCTCTGCCATTGCTCTGGAAGCTTATGGCTAAAAATCATATGGTATCAAGCAGCAGCTGGCATAAGACTGCTACCGCATCCAGGAATATAACATAATGAGTGGCAAACATTGGCTTCTTTAAACCTTCTCGGGTCTGCCCTCATCCCCTTTTCAACTCAACAGAAAGTTCTTGAAATAATTTCTGTTTGAGTTCCAGTATGTGTGTGTGTTTCCATGCATATAACACTCTTCTCCTTGTCCAAAGAAAATATGCATGGGATAAAATGCAGAATCATAAAACACCAATGAAACATGACCGTGATAATACATACTAAAATGGTTTGCGATCCATGGAAACTTAAAAATCTGGTCCTGAAATCTTGCATTATCCCACCATGTTCGTGCTGCTGAATTAAGTTTCTGCCTTCTCTTTCTCTTCTCTATGAAAAGTTCCAGGGCAGGCAGGCACAATGTGATCTTCTCCATACTGGGAATAACGGTATGTGTTTAATTTGGCCAGTCCAAATGGGAGATAATTTTAAGCCATTTCTTCATATCTGAGATAACAGAAGTTATTTGTTTTGTTTTGGATGGAGAGATGTGGAAGAAAATGGGATTGACAGATTGTTCGCTCTCTGAGGTCAACTCGGAGACAAAGGCTTGAATCCTATTGCAAATCCCAAGTAAAGTAGATCCATTGAATTGAGCGATTTGCTTATACGTTGACATACCATTAAACAACTGATTCAATGAGTTTGATGTACCTGAGACATTATTCAACAAGTGATTTGGTAAGTCTGGCCTAGCTGGGACTCACCATTCAACAACAGTTTTGATAGGACTTATCATTCAGCAACCAGTTCAGTGAGTCTGGTCTAGCTGGGAATCACCGTCCAATAACTGTTTAAGTCTAGTCTAGGTGGGACTCACCATTCAACAAATGATTCAATGAGTCTGGTCTAGCTGAGACTCGCTAATCAACAAGTGCTTTGGTGCATCTCACCTAGTTGGGACTCACCACTCACCAATTGTTTAAGGGAGTCTGATCTAGATAGGACTCACCATAAATTCAGTGAGTTTCCCCTAGCTGGGACTCACCAGAGTCAGCGAATCTTGCCTAGCTAGGACTCACCTTTCATCAATTGACTCAGTAAGTCTATCCTAGCAGGAAATCACCATTCAACCAAGGGTTCTCCTCCAACTGGGCCTAACCAAGAGAATCCAAGCCATAAAGAGCACAGGAATCTTTCCTCCCTCAAGAATGTTCTGTTCTCTGGCCTTAATGGATCCCCATAGCAGGCAATTCCCATAGACCCACAGGATGCCAGTTCTAGCCCTGAGAACTCCCCCAAAAGGAAAGTTTCTGCACTACGCTGCTGGTTAACATGTGTACGGAGCTCAGCTCCAAAGAATGAGTCATTTGTATTCTTAAAAATAATCCTCCTTCGCCATAAGGAAATGTATAATATAGACACCGAGGAGTCATTCCTTGGACTTTCCATAAATAACTTCCCTCTCTTTTTCTTCCTGAGCCCCAGTTGACTTATGTTTCCCACCCTGGTAAATCCTGTCGCATTGTACGACTCCAGCTCCCAGTTTTCACAATTTGTTAATGGACTGGAAAAGGGAGCCTGGAATGAGTCACCACCAGCCTAGACAAACAGTAGTCTGTGGAGAATGCTCCCTCTCCCTCTCCAGGGAGGTCATTTGACTCTTTCATATTTTTCTTTTTTTTATTTTGGTTTAGAAACCTGACTGTAATTACAAGAGGGGAGGGAAAAAGTTGAGTCTGGGGGCTGGAGGGTTTCTTTTTGCTTGCTCTCTCTTCATTTTTAAACATGACGTCAGGATTTCCACTACTTCACCAGGAAGCCAAAGCTCCTTCTCTTCTTAAACAAGCAACATTGGGACTTTGCTTACTTTCTCATACTTTGGCTTGGAAGAGGGGCTGGGGGCAAGGGGAGGAGGGGTCTTTCTGGATTTTTTATTTTAACTCTCTGATGGGGAAGAAAGCAGACGAATCTTTTGTCCAGAGTGAAATACGGATGATGAGCTCAAGAGAGGTAAGGAATACTAAAGAGGTGGACATAACACAGTTCCATAGACGGCCTGCTGCCCCTGCAGACCCAACCGGTCCCACAAAGACCCCCAATCCCACTTTTTAAAAAATTACACAATCTTTGGACAACTTCTTTTGCCCCCAAATCAAGAAGGAAGCCACACTAATGCATGAAAATATATGGAAGCACACCCAACCCCCACATGTCCCCTGGAACTCTGCAGTCTCTCCTATTATCTCGATATTTCTCTGCAGTCCCTCTCAAAATGGTGGCAGGAAGTGAGGTGATGTCACTTCCTGATGCCATTTTGAGAGGGGCTGGAGGAGAAAATGGAAGGATTTGGCCTCTCACCCTGTATGTGTGTGCTGTGTGACCCATCTTGGGTCTGGTGGAGGGTGGAAAATAGACCCTGCTCCCCAAGCAGTTGCTCACCCCTGGAATATTTCAGATTTTCTCATCTTTGACCAGAAAAGGAGGTCTCTTCATTCATTTGAGAAAATGGCCAGACACTAAGAGAATTTTATAAGTTGGGTCTTTTCTTTGCCCCAAATCCCCAAACTCCATTTTTTGGAGAAAAAAGATGGGGGGTTCTTATTAGCCCCAAGTAGAGTAGACCTATTAAATCAGCTGTTGGATGATGAGTCAATACCTAGAGAAATATAATTGATTCAATGTTTCTAGTTAGGCCCAACAAAGGGGTTTCTTAAGCCATCTAATGTAGAGGACTGGGATTCATCTCCCTCCATGTGAAGGACAAGTACATATGTTTGTCCCATTTGACATAGCTTCTTTATTTCCTGGACACTCTCCAAAACCCAGTAGCTGGTAGCTTCCATACCAGCATTGGCCCATGGATCACCACATTTAGTAGTGCATGATCCTGATGTAGGATCTCAGTCAAATACATGCAAAATTTAGGAATCTGACCATGACCTGAGCTTTCTCAATTCTCTGTGATACCGTCCTAAAATGGAAGCCATTTTATAGACCTTTAAGGAACACTGAGTCCTGAATGGGTGAAAAAATGGTGAGAAAGTAGGAGAAAAAAAATAGGCTTATTTTTTGGTGACGTGAACAAAAAAAGGGGGTGGAGGAAGCAGACGGAAAAAAATACATTCAAGAGAAAGGGATTACAAAAATGCAACTGTGAAATTTCCCCAGAGCACCAAGAACACGTCCAAAGTTTTAGTGCCAAGCATATATGCCAATGATTTCAGGGTGAAAGCATGCGTGGGTTGCTGTGTTGTGGATTCCAAGGAATTTGTCCCCATCAGCTTCTCTTATTGCACTTTGGAAGCGGAAACATTTTGACTCTTATTGGCCTTAAAAGATGTATAGGGTGAGGAAAGCTATGTAGCGAAAGAAGGGAATGTTCATTCTTTGCTGCTCTAGAGAACAGGACTAAACTGAATGGGAGTAAGTTACAGGGGAACAATTTCATTTAAGCATCAGGAAACAAAACTCTGACTAGCTTAAATATGGAAGCAGTTAGCTAGGGCTGGGTGTGGTGTGGTTATCTTTTTCTTTTTGGTCCTCAGGCAAAGTTCTGACAGCCATCTATCACAAGATCTCTATATAATTGGTGATTTCAACTAAAGTACACCAATTTGAATCAATGGGACTTATCTACTTGTCGACTCACCATAACAAGAGTTCAATCAGTGGTACTACTCTGGTTAGGACTAACCAATAGGATCCAGGTAGGATATGAACCTACCACTGGGTCTTCTGAGGTGAAGAGTGTGTCATGTGCCCAAGGTCATCCAGTGGGTTTCCATGGTCGAGCAGAGAATCAAACCCGGGTCTAATGCTCAAACCACTACCCTGGCTCTCCGTCATGTTATAGTCATTAAGAATTCAGTTTGCCCTCATTTGGAGCTGAAGGAAGATATAGGAAGAAAGTCTTACATGTTGATGGTCAAAAGGTTCCTCTTCATCCTCCCTTGGACATCCTCCTAGTCATGTCAATGGTGGCATTTGGAAAATGAAAAACAAGAAAGACAATTTTCCAAAGTTGGAGGAACGCCCTTGCAGGTGTAGCCATCTCATCTACTGGCCACTGTTCTATGGTGTATGAAGTTCATGGAAACTAGGCAGCTATTACCTCTATGTTTATCCTCTTCTGTTGATGAAACACATAGGTCATATGAGAAGCACACCAAAAGTCAGAACGGCGGGGGACTGAGGTGTTGGACATCTTGTCCAGGTTCTCCTTCTGCTAAAGCAATCATGTGGGATATTAATCACAGATTCATTTTGTTTTGAGAATCCTTTGGGCTTTCTCCATTTGTTTTGATCAATGCAGGTTGCGGAGTGCCTTTGAAATTCAAAACTTACATACCTGATGTGCCACCAGAGAACGTGGAGCCCAGCTTTAAGAAAATGGCATGCATTTTCATTAGTACCACTTGCCAGAACATCTGTTAATAGCCTTTATATGGGTGGAGAGTTTCAGATTTCACAGAAGTTACATTTTAAACAGCCCCAGGATGGTCAACAATGGCTAAGATGCTAACCTAAAGTAAGGACCATGTAAGAACTTTGAAGCTTGGCCAACTTGATGAATTTTGTTCCCTGTGGCAAATGAGAAAATGACTAGAGATGGAAAGATGAGTTTAAAAATATGTGGAAAAAATGGAAGAAAAGCATGCTTCTTGAGTGCTGAGAAACTCTGACAGAAAGACTCTTCAACTGATCAGAATATTCATAGTTTGTGACCTATTCCCAATTTGCACGTGGTGATTTTGAACAGAAAGCAGCATCTTCTGTGCTGAAGTATTCTTTTCTGCACTGAGATATTATTTCTTTCTCTGTGCTGTTTCCTGCACAGAAAATGCTATACTTGGCATATGTGCAAAATTCAATGTGCAAAAAGAATTGTGCAGAAAACATCACTTTCTGTGCAGAGATATTTCCTTTGCAGAAAATGGGATATATATGCAAATATGCCACGTGTGAATTTTGTGCAGAATAGGTCCCAAATTACACATAGTTTTTGAAAATGGTGCAGATTTCAAAGGCTTTGCAGCAGCGGAAAGAAAATCGTTAAAATTGCTCATTGCTTTCCTCCAGAAAATCAGTACGGAAGAATTGCATCCCTATTAAATGATAAACCTTCCCTTTTCTATAGCACCTCTGATCCAAGGGAACTATAATCCTTACCTATTCTGCTACTTGTTGCAAATGGCCTCCTCCCATTCCTTCTGTGTTTGGTGTTTGACAGTTTATGAATTGTCACCGTTGAGGCCTGAAAAGCACCAAGAGAAGCCAACAAGTCAAAAGTGCTTGAAATCTGGACAGCAAAATCAAGAGTTTGGGCCAGTTTTGAATATTTGTTTCAGCTCCTGTTTTAAGAAAGCTTGTAACAATCCGATCCATGCCTTACCAAATTCAGAACGGTTTCCACTATCAGAGCAAAATGCTGAATCAGGAAGGCTTTAAACTCTGCAGATAATAAACTGAGCCAGAGTTTATTACCAAGCTGTTTTCGCCAATGTGGGAAGGCTATAAGGGAAAGATGCACATAGGATTCTCCAATAAATACACTGGACTTCTCTTTGAATGTTTTCCACTCTTTTAGCCTCCAAGTTTCCATTCTTGGTTCCGTGTCAAGGTTTCGGGGAAGCTGTGGGGGGAAAATCCCAGTCACCATTTTAATTTCTTTAAAAAAAAATTGAATTATGAGAGTGGGAGACAAATCTGCTGGCAGTGCATGTTGTCCTCCTACAGTTACGCAAGCATCGTCTAAACAGATCCAGGTGTTCTGCTTCAGTTCTCAGTTGTCCAAGGCATTGCTAAGGGTCAAGGAGAAGCTGGGATGGAAACTAACCAAAAAGTTGTGCCCCAACACAACAAGTAAAGATGATGGTGGTGGTGGTGATGATGAATTTATTTGAGAGGTGATAGGATGGCCATGTTTAAATATGTGAAGGGCTGTCACATGGAAAATGGAGTGAGCTCATTTCTTCCAGAGAGTAGGAGCTAAACGAATGGATTCCATTTGGAAGGAAAGAGGTTGCTAGCAAACATAAGGAAAAACTTTCTGGTGGCAATTGCTGTTCAATAGACCACCTGAGAAGATGGTGGGCTTGCCTTTGCTAGAGGTTTTTAAAGAGAGGTCAGATGGCCATCTGTTGGGATGCTTTAATGGTAGATCCTTCACTAGCAGGGCTTTGGATTAGACAACACTTGTGGTTTCTTCCAGCTCTAAGATTCTATGAATTTATACCCACCCTTATTCTTTGGTCCCAAGGACCTAACAGGACAACAGTTCCCAAACTTTGGTCCTCCAAACTTCAGCTCTCAGAATTCCTGACTGGTGACCAAGCTGATTAAGGCTTCTTAAGGCCTCTGGGAGCTGAAGTCCAAAACAGTCAGAGGACCAAAGTTTGGGAACCATGGCCATAAGAGATGTCTTCAAGTCTTGCACTGAATGCTATAATCCCTGAGAGTTTTGTGCACGGTTCAGAATTTAAGAAGGTGTTTGGAAGCAGGTCCAGCTTGAAGTTTCTCAAAAACATGTTTGGATACATGCTAGGTTTATCTTCAGTTTTGAGTTCTTCTTCCACTATTGGAGAATTTTAATATTCCTTTAGAGACTTTTTTGCAGTTTAGGGAGGGGCATTTAGAATTTTCAGCCAGAGAGCTCTTGGGCCTCAGTAACCCCAGAATCACACAGGATGCTGAAAGTGGAATAATAGCACTATAACAGGGTAGTGCGGAAATGGCCATAGTCTCCATCTTCACACCCAGGGACAAACAGTCTCCATCGCTGTATTCCTCACTGTGGAAAGAAACAAACATCTAAGGAAGTGAACTTGTTATCTACAGAACTACACAAAAATATAAACTAGTTCATCTTTAAGGTGTTGCAATATTGCTTTCCTGTCCTCCCTTTCCCCCTTTTTAGGGTGGGATGTCTTTGACTAAAGCAACATCTCTGCCACTTAGGAGTATAAAAGCCAAGCGTGTCTGAAATTTACGATGCTTGCTAGAATCTGTGATATATGCAGATGTTCCATAGCTTTGCTTCGCTTTTTTGCCCAGAAATCTGGCAGTTCCTCCTTCCAGAGACAGACAAGATGAGCTAATAATGGTCCCCCTTTTCTTGCTCTTAAATAACATGATCCTATAATGGCATGTGCCAGAGGATTGTATGTAATGTTATCCTCTCACCGTTCATAGACAGATGTAAGCTTCTTGAATAGAAATTGATATTTTTTTCACCTTCCCTTCCATCTCTCTCCTTCCTTCCTTCCTTCCTTCCTTCCTTCCTTCCTTCCTTCCTTCCTTCCTTCCTTCCTTCCTCCCTTCCTCCCTCCCTCCTTCCCTCCCTCCCTCCTTCCCTCCCTCCCTCCCTCTTGTCTTTCTCTCTTTCTAAACGCCACGATTCTACCACTCCATGGCCTAGATCTGTACAGATCATTCTTTCCACATTATTCAAGATGGTCAGTGAGAATGTCCATTGCTTCTTGTGTTATAGATCTGTTACGTGTACTTCCGTCATCCCTATGGCCCTAGCTATAAACTTTGTGTCTGTGTTTGTTTTCCAGCCCTCCTCTTCACCTCGGTACAAGGATACCATCCAAGAACCAAAACCCTTCTGTCAAAATGCTCTGCGTCCTCGTAAATCTCTACTGAAGAATGGTGGATAAGTATAAACATCTTTCTCCAATGGTGGAAAAGGACCAGTTTCTATTCTGGTGACCATTAAATATCTCAGCCAGTCATTTCTTCACAAACATTGCCCTAGAATATTGGTTGTGACTAAGATAGAGGTCGGGAACTCACGGCCATGGGCCAAATGTTGTCCTCTAAGCCTCCTAATCATGACTATTGGACTGTATGGGAAATACACCAGAATAACTTTGTACAGGGAAGATTAGGATGGCATGAGTCAGTTTTTCCATCTTGCTGACCATTTTTGGCTACGGAACATTTGCAATTTGGCTATTTTTGACTGGCCTTGTCTAACAATGACCCTGAGAAACCAGCATTCTGTAGTGGTTTGAGCTTTGGAGAACAGGGTTTCAAAAACCTACTCAGCCATGTGAACCCACTCAGTGACCTTGGGCAAGTCATACTCTCTCAGCCTCAGGAGAAGGCAAAAACAACCCTCCCCTCTGAACAAACCAGGCCACGAAAACCCTGACGAGAAAAGTTTGTCTTAGGGTTGCTGTAAGCTGGATATGGCTTGAAGGTGGACAATAGCAACATCCATAATTTTATGCAGTCTTTGCTCTTACTTACATTCGGCTGAGACTCTGCATTGGGAGAGGTAGTTATGGCGACTGAACTCTCATTGTAGCTAAAGGTATACAGCTTTTTCAATTAGAGTCTTTTATCAGCAGCCATGAGCAAAGTTCATAACAGTCATTGTTTTCACATTCTGAGTCCGGAGTAAATTCAGAGCAACAGTCCAGTAGTGAAGTCCATACTCAAGGCAAGGGTCAAGGTTTCCAGAAACACAAGCAAGGGATCTGAACATAAGGCATGATGCTTCCATTGATAAGATCAGTTGTCTGCAATGGCTTCATCTCACCCCTTTCTCTGTTTATCTTGGCTGGCAGCCTTCCTCAGCTGTTTGCCTAATTGATGCATCCTTACTATATAAATGTTCCAGGTCTCCTGGGTTATCCCTTTGCCACCTATGCTGAGCTGCAGTGAGTATTGTCTTGTTCACGTCTCTGTGTTGCGGCGGACAACAGCACGGAAAAGCAGAGCACCAACTGATAGCATGTCCCCATCACAAGACCCTTCTGGCACAACAAGAGTCCAGCACCTCTTTGAACAAAAATGTTTTTTTACCTTTTATAGTCCCTGACTTTGCAGTAACCCGGGCTCAAATTTAGAGTAGCACCGGATTAAACACAGGCTTTCTGTGAATGGGATTTGTACAGATGTATTTGCCAGCTACAGTGGGATTTGCAAGGCGGAAATTGTGTCGGAGCCCCGTATCAGCCAAGGCTTTGGGATGGGAGCCTTTCTCCAAGAAGCGAAAGGATCAAACAATTCTATGGAAATAGACCCATGACTCATGGAAAGTAGGATTTAGAATAAGACTGTTGAGTTAAAAGCAGATGTGATCAGAAGAAACATTTCCATGGGTAGCCACGTTGGCCATGCGGCAAAATGCGCCAACATCCGAGGTCCACAAAACAGTGATGTGATGTCTCTTTGGAGAACCAAAATGGACAAAATGCATCATGCAAGCTTCCAAAGCTTCGCTGGTTTCTTCATCAGGCAAAGATGCTAAAAAATCACCCACGTAGAGGAGAGAGAGGGCTTGTTTTCTGCTGCTCCAGAGACCAGGACAAGGAGCAATGGATTCAAGCTGCAGGAAAGGAGATTCCACCTGAACCTCAGGAAGAACTTCCTGACAGTCAGGGCTCTCCGGCAGTGGAATCGGCTGCCTTGGAGTGTAGTGGAGTTTCCTTCCTTGAAAGTTTTTAAGCAGAGGCTTGATGGCCATCTGTCAGGAATGCTTTGAGGGTGTTCCTGCATGGCAGGGGGTTGGACTGGATGGCCCCTGGGGTCTCTTCCAACTCTACATTTCTATGATTCTATGATTCTAGGAGAAGAAAAATGGCTATGAGTTGCAAAGTCAGAATGGCCTTAAGATATAATAACAAAAGCTGTTACTAAAAATGAATGCATTACTCTAGACACATCTTTCTTACACTAAGGGCATTTCCACCCTACGCTGTTGTTATGCTATTATTCCACTTTCAACATCAAAACATTAACAACAGTCGTAAACAACAATAAGGCAGGACATGCAACCCTCCCTCCTCGCTCTGTTGTTTCCCTCCAATGCCTGTTTTAGATTCTAAACGCCTTGGGAGAGAGACCTCTAATAAATCTGTTCATGCGGTTGTTGTTAGCATCTTCCCCTTTGTTTACGCCTTGCCTTTTCCCCAAAACTGAGATTTGTACAAAGTAAAACAAAGACAGCAAAGTTTAAATGTGCAAACAATGAACGTTGACGTAGAATTAAACTGTGTGTGACACTAAGCAAAATTTAAAACACGGAATTAAAATGTCAGAACAGAGAAGAAGACTCAGTAGAATCATAGAATCATAGAAATGTAGAGTTGGAAGAGACCCCAGGGGCCATCCAGTCCAACCCCCTGCCATGCAGGAACACCCTCAAAGCACTCCCGACAGATGGCCATCCAGCCTCTGCTTAAAAGCCTCCAAGGAAGGAGACTCCACCACACTCCATGGAGGCAGCAGATTCCACTGCCGGACAGCCCTGACCGTCAGGAAGTTCTTCCCGAGGTTCTGGTGGAATCTCCTTTCCTGCAGCTTGAATCCATTGCTCCTTGTCCTGGTCTCTGGAGCAGCAGAGAACAAGCCCTCTCCTTCCTCTACGTGGCATCCCTTCAAATATTTAAACATGGCTATCATGTCCCCTCTTAACCTTCTCTTCTGCAGACTAAACATACCCAGTTCTCTAAGTCTATCCCCTAGTGAAGTACATTCTTCGCCAACTTACCTGATGGGTTAGGAACTGGAGCACGGTCAGAAAACGGAACTGGTTGAAAAGTACAACCCACAGACTATACTGTTAGGAGCATGAAGGACTTAATGGAAAGCTGTCTTGGGACTGACTGTTTGCATGCGCTACTTGCAAAGTCTCTCAGCCAGCTTAGCGCTTTTCATTCCCCTCTCAGCTTGCTTTGCAAGCAGGACACACACATGAGTGGTTCCAAGTGACAAGAAGACAAGACCTTAGACAAGAGGAACTGATCAAACAGTGGAATCCCCATCGGATTCATGGAACTTTTCCCTAATTTGGAAGCATCAAAAAAGTGAGACATCAAATAACAGGGCATTGATAGGCAGGGGCTTTCTGTGAAGCACATTCTTAAAATCCCTTCCCTTCCTTTTTTGTAATGTTCCATAGACAGTGTTGGTTGTGGAAATAACAACAGCAAATCTGTCAAAGCCAAATTATTCCAATTGGGGGTCCTGTATGTGTTTTTAAAAGGCCAACCTTGCCATCTTGCAACCCAGAAGCCCGAGACATGGTTGGCAAGAAGTTCCCATCTGGATTTGAAAGTAATTTTTTTTAAAAAAAAAATGTTAACAATATAGGGAGGCCATGGAACTTATTTAAAATATGAATTATATACTTGAGAGCTCACAGCATATAATTTATCTCCTTTTTGGCCAGTAAGAAAAGTTCTATCCAGGGATGGAGGGCCAGAAGAACAGTTTTGGAGAGCCACATGTGACTCCAGGGAAGGAGGGAGGGAAGGAAGGAAGGAAGGAAGGAAGGAAGGAAGGAAGGAAGGAAGGAAGGAAGGAAGGAAGGAAGGAAGGAAAGAGAGAGGAGGGAGGGAGGGAGGGAAAGAAAGAGAGAGAGAGAGAGAGAGAGAGAGAGAGAGAGAGAAAGAAAGGAAGGAAGGAAGGAAGGGATGGGTTAGTATTCAGGGAGCTATTTTTCCTCGGCTGTGGCATGCTGCTGAGTTTTTGTTTCCACATGGTTCAGATATTTTCCAATGGGGCAGCCAACTCTAATCCTGTTTCTTCTTCTTCTTCTTTTTGCTTTCTCCCCCGAGAAATCTCTGTGCTTTCCCCTTTAGGATGCTCTATTTTGTACAATCTACAGGAGCTGTTTTTCTCCCCCAAATAACTGGGATGGGGTGGAGAAAAAGGCCAGTCGCTGTGGCCTTCTCCAGCCCACGCAAACACTTTGCCGGCCAAGTCCTTGCACACTTTTCCACTGTCCAGCAACATCAGAGGGCTTGATGGTTCCCTGATCCCAATAACTTCAGAAGTCAGGGCTGGTACGCTGCCTGGTAGATTTCACACGGTTGAAGAAAGATGGGGAGGACATCTCATTCAAGCGTTCTTTCTGTGGTGGATAACAAGGAGAGACAGTAAGTTAGAAAGTGGAAAGGTTAGTACAACTTGGCCCAGGAAGGGGGCATTTATCATTGACTCCTGGAGCTGCAAATCTGTGTTAATAGCTACCACTTTGCAGCCTCGCCTTTCGAACAAATAAGGCCATGGGGAGACCACACACTGTGGAGCTCTTCCAAATTATATTTTCTATTGACTCTAGGCATGGCAGAAGACTAAGAAGCACTTGCTGGGTTGTATCCAGCTGTGTTGGTATCACTCATTTGATTGTGGAAAGCCTGTCTTCTACATGCCCATCCGGCAGGAATGCAACGTCTCAACAGCAATCACCAATGATGTCTTTTGGTCCTACAGAATCCCTCTGGAGGTCAGAATAGTGCCTGTTTCGCATTTTTCCCCTTCTCTTCTGTCTTTGCAAGAAGCTTTTTCTTCCTAATAGGAATGTTTGCCCCAGTGTGTGTGTGTGTGTGTAGCTGTCAAATTCCTATGAAACCCTCAGCTAACTATTAGTTATGATTCACTGGCAACACATTTGCTCTGACCCAACTCATAAACCATTAATGAATTCAACACCACTTTTCCTGAACAATGAAACAAATGCACAGTCTTGAAATATACACACCACCACCAGACCCTTTAATGGGGTTGAATGAATGTGTGGCGTGATCTTTTTGCAGGAAGAAAAGGAAAAGCTGGTGTGACCATTAGAAACTCATGCAAGATGCCCTTTGTAGGAGATAGGAGAAGGAAGGGCTGGAGGCCCAACCTAGATGTTCCTCAACTATTTTAAGAGATGGTCCCATACAGATAAACCAGTGTGGCCAGGGGCATAACACTTTCCGCTAAGTTTGATAGGTTGATCTTGGTTGAGATTTGATTGCACAGTTGATGCTCCATAACTTTAGGAATCTGTATGCTATAGAAATGCAGCAAAACTCTGTTAGTGGATTGCAAAGATGAGCACCTAGACATGGGCAAGAGTTCTCCAATATATATCAGATGCTTCTGAGGCACATTGGGTTGTCCTGTTGTCTTCAGGCACTTCCTAGCAGATGTCCAAATCCACATTGTGGAGCACCCCAATGTGTATCAGTGCTCATTCCATGTGGAGTCATGGTGCATTAGTCCCTCCCTCATTGTGCAATGGATGTTCTATGTTGTGACGTCACGGCAGCCCCTAGGTGAACACGGACTCTGCAAAATACTCAGTTCAATTTTGTGCACCCATAGGGTGGTTTACGAGGACATTTTAACTGGAGTTCTCTCTGCAGTTAGTACTGGTATACACAGGTGAAAAGATCCTGTCATTACTCTTCTCTCACAGGCCTCCTTTGAGCTATAATGTCCCCAAATTCTAAGGAGATGTTGGCATTATGGGTGGATCTCAAAGTCCCCCACTTCTTTGGGTAACACTCCATATTCCCCATAGATCTCACATTCTATTATCAGCACACCCAGTTGTTGCAGGAACCTTTGTGTGAAACAGTCATGTAGGGATGGGGGAGCGATTCACCCCAGGTGGCATTGTTTTTGGAGCATCCTGGCCTGTAGCCACATCCCTGTGTGCTCTGACCATGCCCTCATGCACCATGCCTAGACCTCCATGCAGAGTGGCCATGCCCCTCATGCCGTAGCCCTGGATCCCTCCCCTTCTCCCCTCCACACACTCCAAGCTCCACCACTGGTGTGAAATAGTGAAGCACTTGGAAGCCTCACCTTAAAAACTGAATCAAGTGACTGCCCTCCCACACGCCTCGATACCTATATGTCATTTCACCTTCTGGGTTTTCACGCCGAGGTGTGAAACTCCACTCTTCAGTGTTACCAGCTTGTCTTCTCCACTTGATTTATTGTGCAGAAATGTAGCGGAGACTAAAGAGTAGCAAAAACTCCCAAATCCAAATGGCAGGACAGAATGTTTTTGCACTTAGAAGACAAGCTAAATGATCCTTTTAATGCATGTTCTGAGTAACAGAGGCATCACAGGACTGGCGTTTCCATTAACAATAAATAAGCCAGATTTTTATGTACTGGCGTCTGGTGGAACACTTACCCCCCACCCATTACTTGTGGAATTCATAGCGGGATAGCTTTAAACATCCCGATGTTCAAATCCACAAGGTAAGCCACTGAGGAAGCCACACTTCCTTTCTTTCCTGGAATAATTCATTCTGTTTTTCCTGCTGAAGGGTAGAGAGGAAAGGTCATAACGGTATAACGGGACATCCAGAGATCTCTTCGCAATCCTTTGGCTCTTCTATTGTGGAACTGCTGTGTGTTTGTATGTAAGATAGCAGCCATTGTTGACCAAGGATGGATGAATACATATCAAGATCCTACACTTGGGATGCATAGCGTAAAACCATGGCGTTTTCCATGAATTGTGTTATGCAACTGAATCTAGACAGCATATATGGAGCTGGAGGTACAAGCAAATATGCACATAGAGTGTATATCAATGTGCAGTTCACATCCATGTGCAATGTGCAATGGTTATCCATGCACATATGTAACTCTGCTTCCATAATTTTGCACTGAATACCTTGGATGAAAGCATTGGACAATAAAGCCCAATCCCTTTCATAGCCATCCTGAGTCCCAGTTAAGGGAGAAGGGGGTGATGGTGATGGTGATGGTACATGCATATGATACCATCAGGGTGCTGCTTGTGAAATTATCCCTTTATCATTTGTCGTTGACAGGCATAGAAGGGTAGATGGTCAACTTCCTGGTGCAGAAAATGATACATGGTGAGATTTTGCTAAGCTTTATCTGAGAAAGTTTGCAGAATCTGAGAATCTCATAGCTGGAAGGGACTTCAAGGACCATCTGGGCCAACAAAGGTATACCACCAAAGCGCTCTGGTTCTCAGTCTGCGGTTGCTGGGTGCCTTCAGTCTTTTCCAACTTATAGCAGTCCTAAGGTGAATCTATCAAGGAGCTTCCTGGAAAGACTTGCTAAGAGGGGTTTTACCCTTGCCTTCCTCTGAGGCTGAGAGAGTGTGACTTGCCCAAGGTCACCCGACAGGTTGTCATGGCTGAGTGGGAACTTTGAACCCTGGTTTCCAGAGTTGTCCTCCAACACTCAAACCATGACAGCACTCTGGCTCTCAGTTAATATGCCATAAGCTACTATATCTGTACAGACAGAAGCCATTTCCACACTACACTCTTGTTCCACTTTCAACCTCCTGTGGAGTTTGTAATTTCCTGAGGCCCAAGAGCTCCGTGGCTGAGAATTCTAAAGGCCCCTCCTTAAACTGCAAACCCCAGGATGCCATAGGAGGTTGAAAGTGGAATCATAGCACTTTAACGGTGTGGTGCGGAAATGGCCATAGACACATCCATTAGTCTCCATTGCTCAGGGGTGAAGGCTTAGAATCAGTATGGAGAATTGGAGGGATGCAGACCTAGCATCGTTCTGGGCACTATCTGTGCATGTGTGGTGAACAGATGTGGAGAGAACTGCTGCTATAAAAAAGGATGGGGGGGAAATCTGCACAGCTGGCTTCTTTTTTTCTGGGTTGGGGAAAGAATAAGGAAAGAAAAAAAATTGCAAGGTGACCTTTCTTGGTGGGAGAGAAGTGAGGGGAGAAAGAAAGTGCTCTGGATTCAACTCTGCTGTGGTCCTGATTGCCTCCCGTTTGCGATACCAGCCGTCCTCCCGCTGAGTTTAAAATATTGTGTGGTCATTCACATGCAAGAGATGTGGTGCAATGGCAGCAGCCGGACTGCTTGATTCCAAAATCAGATGCAAAGATTCGTTTGAAATCCTCTAAGAAAACACGTACAGGGCACTTACGGCATCGGTAGGCTCTGTTTCATCAATGAATTCTTTCTAGTAGAAATAGTAGTTATTATCTTTATTTTGTTATCTTTATTATATTTCTTTATTTTTATTATCCCACGTTTTTCCTGATAAGGACTCAAAGTGGCTTACAGCAGTTTAAAAAAACATGCTTAAAAATAGTGGAATACAAAAGTCAAAACACATATTAAACACGCCAATAAGAATTAAAACAAAAGCTAAAATACATAATGTTTTTATTCCTCTGAGCTTTTATCTATATCTCTTTGAAGTTTTGTAAGCTGCCTTCAATTCCATGGCTGGGAAGAAAAGCAGAAAATAATAATATTCCTGATAATAATAGAAGAACCTTTGAAGTTTACGACTCAAGACTTAAGAACAGAGTCCTTCTTCCACTGACAGCCAAGCCATCAACTACCCGTGAGTTGGAATATACCGCAGTTGGAAATAAACATAATCTAGGGGGGTAAATAGCCTAAAGGGACCTCATCCTGCCAGATCTTGGAAGCTAAGCAGGGTCAGCCCTGGTTAATACTTGGAGGGGAGACTGCCAATGAAATTGCAGATGCTCTAGGCTATATTTTAGAGGAAGGAACTGGCCAAGCCATCTCCGAATATTCCTTGCCGAAGAAAACCCTATGAAATTCGTGGGGTCGCTGGAAGTCAACGAGCAACTTGAAGACACATAAGAATGCAGAGAGAGAAGCCCAGAGGCTCTTAATACCTTGCCCAAGTAGCTTGGCTTTGGATGTTGAAAACTCAAGATGGAAATTTGAATTTTACGAGATGCACGGTTCTAAACGCAACAGTGGCCAGCTCCGACTGAGAAGGCCGGGAGACAGGACCGAAACACAGGCGTGTAATATGCTCAGTGGGGCTCCTTTGCCTTTAATTCGTCTGCCAGAAGGACTGAACCACAAGAAGAAAATGTAAAACAAGGAGAGTTGCTCATTACATCTGGTGTTTGTTTTCCTTTCGAACTAATCTCCTTAAATGTTCCCATCATGGACACCCTTCCAAGGAAACAAACAGCTCCTTGTATCCATCATTCCAAGTCACAACAGAGTATGGTACTTCTGGTAGATGGAGCAGTGATAACTACTGTAGTATTGCTAATGCTATTACTTTTACTGTCAGGTAGGACTGTGCCGCATCACATTTTTATGGGTGTGAATCTTTGCAGAAAAACACACACCCAAAGTTGTATTTTCCATGCACAATTTTCTATTGACAGCTGGTTTTTTGCAACTGTTTTGGTAATCTCTCTCTCTCTCTTGATAAAAATTCTTCTCATTAGTTTTGTGGTCAAGACAATCAGTGACCATCCAAATGATTGTGATGTCATGATGTCCTGACATGGAGCAAAATATGGATGCTTGATGGGGCTCCCAGCTCATTCCTTCTAGCACCTGGTTTCCAGACCTTCTACCATTTTGGTCACCCCTCCTCTGGACAAGTTCCAGCTTGTCAATATCCTTCTGGAACCGTGGTGCCCAGAACCGGCCATAGCATTCCAGGTGGCATCTGACCAAAGCAGAATAGAGTGGTGCCACCACTTCCTTTGACCTAGGCGCTGGACTCCTATCGATATTGACAAGCTGGAGCAAGTCCAGAGGAGGGCGACCAAAATGGTGAGAGGCCTGGAAGCCATGCCCTATGAGGATAGACTCAGAGAGCTGGGTATGTTTAGTCTACAGAAGAGAAGGTTAGAGGGGACATGATAGCCATGTTTAAACATTTGAAGGGATGCCATGTAGAGGAGGGAGTGGGCTTGTTCTCTACTGCTCCAGAGACTAGGACAAGGAGCAATGGATTCAAGCTGCAGGAAAAGAGATTCCACCTGAACCTCAGGAAGAACTTCCTGACAGTCAGGGCTGTCCGGCAATGGAATCTGCTGCCTCGGAGTGTAGTGGAGTCTCCTTCCTTGAAGGTTTTTAAGCAGAGGCTTGATGGCCATCTGTCGGGAGTGCTTTGAGGGTGTTCCTGCATGGCAGGGGGTTGGACTGGATGGCCCCTGGGGTCTCTTCCAACTCTACATTTCTATGATTCTATGATTCTATGCAACCCAGAATCACATCATCTTTAAAGAAAAAGAAAGGGAGAAGCCATAGCCAGACCTGACTTACTGAAGGAAGGGAAATTTCAAAACTTTGCTTAGGGGATCCCTGGAAAAACTCAAATGGACTCATGGAAAGTCTCCTGTTTTATAAGTCCTTGGGGTTTTACAAAGTCTCCACCATATTAGGTATCTGTCTGCCCTCCTTCTCAGTGTCTGGACATTCCTTTTTCTCCACATTGGCTCATTCTTTGTCTTTCCTTGGCCAGGTAAAAAAGAAAGAAAGGGGTAGCACACTGTGTGCTCTAGTGGCCGTGGTGGGGAAGGAGAGGATATTTGCCTCTCTCTTAAGCCGCGGCACAAATTATGAGCAAAGCGTGACCAATGGGGAGTTCCCACATCATGCAGCAGTCTTTGCATTAAGAGCGTGCAGACAGACATGGGAAACCAGCCAGCTCGAACGTCAGCTCTGGCTTAGCAGATGAGAGCCCGAATTTGCAGCCGGGGAGAAAAAACATCTGGCAAAGATCTGCCACTTTGTATAGATAAAATGTACATATGTTGTGGGTAGCTGGTGACGGCTGAGTTATTTGAGGCCATTGTCTGAAAAGTTCCTCTTTTCCAGTAGAGGGGGTTAAAAATGGCAGTTTAACCATTCCTTAAAGCTCAGGAAGCTGTTTTTCTCTGTTTATGTGCTTGATAAGGATGCTTTGCGGTCAGACAAACACGCCAAATCAGCACAGGGTCTTTTTCGTGGCCTCTTTGTGTATGCAATTCATGTCTCACCTTTCTTCTGCCAAGAGACCCAAAGCGGCTTACACTTCTTTTTAAAAAATGAGTTTAGTTTTAAAAAGTATTGTGCAAAAGTTAAAAAAATATTCAAATGTCAGTTCTGCTCAAAACACATAGCTAAAAAACATTTTGAAATATAGAAATACATTGCATTTACTATAGATAGATAGATAGATAGATAGATAGATAGATAGATAGATAGAAGACAGACAGACAGACAGACAGACACACACACACATATATATAGAACAGAGCATAGATAAATGGCTTCTCACCACCCACTGGGACTAAGGCACAATGGAATTATTTAAGTAGGTATTGGTTCATTTTAATCATATAGCAAAATATTGTTGAAAAGATTAAAATGAACCAATACCTACTTAAATCATTCCTTTGTACCTTGGTCGCTGTGGGATAGGGGGATGTTGGATGTTAAAGACCTGTAGAGTGAGTTCCCAACAAATTTAAATGTTATTTTTGGAGCTGCCTTCTTAGGCCTTTTCCGCACTACACTCTTATAGCGCGATGATTCCACTTTCAACATCCTATGGAATCCTGGGGTTTGCAGTTTTGGGAGGGGCCGGCCGGCCCCTCTCGAAACTGCAAACCACAGGATTCCATAGGATGTTGAAAGTGGAATCATTGCACTATAAGAGTGTAGTGAGGAAACGGGCTGAGTCTTCTTCTTCCTCCTCCTCCTCCTCCTCCTCCACAAAGAGGGCAGACCAGGGAGCATGGAGGGATTAAAGGCTGCAAAATCAGCTGACCCCATAAGCTGAAGATGGTGGGCTAGCCCTCCAGACCAATGGAGAAGCCTAGGACCCTATAAAACCTGTCCTGCTATGTAGGGCCAGCAGTTTGGACAGCTCATCCGATGGAGAAACCACGCAGTCCGTCTCCATTTCTTCTCTTTTACCTGTCCCCCAGTTGAAGAAAGACACCCCCTCTACACTGTATGTTCACAAATTTAGGAAGGCCGATGTTGAAGTGATACAATCCCAGGCCAAGAACAGCTGCATTCGCTTTTCCAGTTTAATAAATCTTTTCCGTCCGACGGTCTCCCCCTCCAATAACATGGCGCTGCGATTACCAAGGAAACTGACAAACACTAGACCTAACAAAGTGGTTTTTGCATTTTTTTTCCGGCTGGGGTGAACGCATCTAGCCTTTTGAATATTTTGGAAAGGCTCTGATGTATGGGAAAAGCAAAGGAAGAAGAAAATATTTCTTTTAAAAATGTGACACCAAAGAGCCATGGGACTTAACGTCTACAGGTCAGGAAAAGGTATGTCTGATACCTATCAGTTATGGAGACACTGGAATAATTTTATTTGATCTGCATTTTAAAAGGAACAGCTGAATTTACTGTTTCTGGACTAATGTATCTTTTAGTTCTAATACACCTAGATGACTATAGTTTAGCCACGGTTTACGTCTAATTAGTCCTAACTAGAGTAGACTTATTACATCAGTTAGATTTGACTTTCCACGCAACAGTTGAGTCAATGGGTATATCCTTGCTGGGACCAAGAACATTCTGGCCAATATAATTTAACATCGTTGCACATTCGCATGTTGGGGGTTCTTCTACTTTAATGGTGGGATTTGGGGCTCACAAGATTTTTGCAAAAATGGATATCCTGGGCAAACCCTTCCATCCCAGTGAGACCAGAGCTTGCTCAGAGCTCAGTGGCAAAGTGGAAATGGGACAAAATGAGTTGGAGGGATTGGAATGGAGCGTCTTGGAAAGGACCTGGGTGGAATTCTGAACAGCAATACTCTACAGTAAGAAAAGAATTCACCTGCATTAGCAATCCTGCCATCTTTTTCAATGGATCAATACCATAGGAGAAGTTCTTATGGTGTTTCATGATCTGGGTGGTCTGGGAGAGATAGCTCATCCGACCTTTTCAGAATCAGGTGTCCCTCAGTGGCTTGGGCCATGAACTCCTCTTGAAGATTTGCATTTTACAGCTTTTCTTATTCATGGGTTGGTTATGAGAAGTTATCTTAAGCTTTGAATTAGGAATGGATGAGAATTTATTTCATTTTTTTTTCTTTTGGACCATAATTGATCAGACTTTGCACAGCTCCCATGGGCAGAACGTGGCTCAGTAGGCACTTGAACCTTGGTCTTCTAGGGTCCTACTCCAACAACTACACTACTCCGGCTCTTTTTAACCAATTCTTCTATACAAAGAAGGACAGAAACATTACCTTCTAAAAGGGAATTCGTATTCAATTTGAGCAGATTGGTTGTCCTAGGTCATAAGCATCCCAATCAATGATGGATATCTGGGATGTGCTAATTAAATCTGATGATCCAGAAGGGCAGCAAAGAGAAAAAAGTTCAAGGTGGGGGATGGAGGGGGAGAGGAGCACGGCAGCTAGATGGTATAGCTCCATCGCTGAATGTCCTCAAAGGGGAAATGCCCGCCTGCCCGCCCAAATGAGACATGAAAAATCTCAGGATCCCCTTCTCATGTCCCTCTAGGGCATGCTTCCCTCATCCAATAGCTGGAATCCTGGCAGTGCATGACACCAGAGGTTTCCCTTTGTCTGGGTTCACCCAGGGGTTGCAAGAGAAGGCAGACAAAAGTCAACAGCTCTGAAACAGCCTAGTTCTCCAGCCTTTTCCTCCATTTGTGATCTCTCCCCTTCTGCTTCCCTTGCCTACCTCTGTAGCTGAGCATCTGGAGAATCTGACCAATATAACCTGGTGTTGTCATTGTCTCCTCCTCCTCCTCCTCCTCCTCCTCCTCCTCCTCCTCCTCCTCCTCCTCCTCCTCCTCCTCCTCTTCTTCTTCTTCTTCTTCTTCTTCTTCTTCTTCTTCTTCTTCTTCCAAGAAGAGGACTCAATGTGATTTAAATAACGATGGCTTATTGGTACTTCCACTGGTGTCAATCCATGGGAACAATGTGCTAACTCACAACTCACCAGTAGACTGAATTGGTCTCCTACACCATTCATGTAACTGTGTGAATTTGGATTTACGCTATGCAAGCACAATATAGATCTCAGACAGACAGCTGCGTGTGCATGTTGGGGAGGGGAGGAGTGCACCTTTTAAAAGTTTACATAAGAAAAAAATGCGCATTTTTCAGAGGCGTGCATTTATTTGCATTACAACGCAAAAAGGGAAAATGGGTGGGTGAAGAATCTGTCATTCATGATCTCTTTTCAGCGACGGGAAGGTGAAATGTAAGAATACACATTTAATCATAGTCTTGCAGAAACACTGACTTGACACATTTATTTTTTTAACATTCTCTCCCTCACGCTCACTTTCTAACTCTCCATATATCTGGCGCGCATATGCACACATCTCTCATTTGGGCTCCAAAGCGAAGAACTTTTTTTTTTAAGCCTTATCTAAACACGAATGGTTGTGACAACGTTTAAGCCTCTGGCTACGCTAGAGATTCAACAGGAAATTCTCGTTCCCTCCTCTTTCCCTTTCCTCAGCAGCAAATTTGGCCGAGGACCTGATGCTGTGGTTAGCACAGCGGTGTCTAGCTACTTTTTAAAAAAATTAAAAGTACTCCAACCAGGGGATTTGGTGAATAGTCCTATTCATTAGTGACCTTCTGCTTCTCTGCAAGCGATCCTCACCTTGGAAGAGACACGGCAGATTTTTCCATATAAATCTACAGATGTGCCAAAATTCCATATAAATGCAGGGAGGAGGAGAAGAAAGGCTATTGTCATCATCATCATCACAGTCATTATCCCACTAAATTATTGAAGTCCTTCACAGATACCAGGTCTATCTGGTAGCTTCTGCATTGTTTTAACCCTTTAAGGTTCATGAATGGAGCTTTGACTGTAGATTGAACTCAGCAGTTTGCTAAATGGAGCAGTGCCGAATTTTGCACCGAAGAAATCCTGGACTACGAATAGTATTTGAAAACTGTGCAGCGTTTGAAGGCCTACCAATGTTATCTGTTGCTTCCTTTGAGAAGACAACGAGAAAAGAATTACATCTGTAGTACACAAAGGGATCTTGTAGGGCCTTTGAGACTAACTGAGAACAAGAAGTTGGTAGCATAAGCTTTTGTAGATGGGGTCTACTTCGTCGGCTGGCATCTGAGGGCATTTGATGAAGTAGCCTGAATCTGCAACCATATTACACATTTCTTTCTGTCAGTTAGTTTTGAAAGTGCTACAAGATCCCTTAGTATAAAGGAGTATGGTGTCTAGATCGAGGGAGGTACTGATACCGCTCTACTCTGCTTTGGTTAGACCACATCTTGAATACTGTGTCCAGTTCTGGGCACCCCAATTCAAGAAGGACATGGTCAAGCTGGAGCAGGTCCAGAGGAGGGTGACCAAAATGGTGAGGGGCCTGGAAGCCATGAAGCCCTATAAGGATGGACTTAGAGAGCTGGGTCTGTTTAGTCTGCAGAAGAGAAGGTTAGAGGGGACATGAGAGCCATGTTTAAATATTTGAAGGGATGCCATGTAGAGGAAGGAGAGGACTTGTTTTCTGCTGCTCCAGAGACCAGGACAAGGAGCCATGGATTCAAGCTGCAGGAAAGGAGATTCCACCTGAACCTCAGGAAGAACTTCCTGACAGTCAGGGCTGTCCGGAAGTGGAATCTGCTGCCTCGGAGTGTAGTGGAGTCTCTTTCTTTGGAGGTTTTTAAGCAGAGGCTGGATGGCCATCTGTCAAAGGGAGTGCTTTGAGGGTGTTCCTGCATGGCAGGGGGTTGGACTGGATGGCCCCTGGGGTCTCTTCCAACTCTACATTTCTATGATTCTATAATGATAACAGACTAGCACGGTAGTTTCTTTGAGTATCCCCAGCAGACTTACACATAGATGTGCAAACTGAAAATGATTCACATAGGTATGATGGCTTCCTAGCGTCTAATAACTCTTGGGTCTGCTTTGCTCTGAAACTTGGAAGGACACCTACATCCTAAAAAAAAACCCAGAGATGCCATTGCTCCTGGACCAACACTTTCAAATTGGAATGAGAGAAGAGAAGGATTATAACCTAACTTTAGTATCCCATGATATACCCTTATACTTCAAGAGCTTGTCTAGTTCCTTCACAGCTGCCCACCAGGGAAGGAGCCCTGGTGGTGCAGTGGTTAAATGCTAGTACTGCAACCACAAGGTTGTGAGTTTGATCCTGCCCGGCTCCAAGGTTGACTCAGCCTTCCATCCTTCCGCAGGACGGTAAAATGAGTACCCAGCTTGTTGGGGGCAATTAGCTAAAAATAAATACATTGTAAACTGCTTAGATAACACTCAGTTGATAAGCGGTATAGAAATAAATGCTATTGCTATTGCTAGTCTTCTTCTGATTTCTTGACTGAATTCTCCATTCTGATTAATGACTGGACCAAGGGATGGAAAACCCTGAACTATTTCAACATCTTCATTGTCTAGCTTCAAGCTGTGTAAATCATCCACGGCCATTAATTTTATTTTCTTCATGCTCAGCCCTAAATGCAGAAGCAGTGGTTCCAATCCAGCACTATCAACCAGCGGGCAGGAGCAGGAAGGGTGGTGGAAAGGGAATTCCAGTCTACAAACAGACCATTCAAGTCTGTTCTATGCAGAAATGTCTTTGGATAAGTAACATCCAGGCTCCTCTCTGGAAACTTGTAACTGATTTATTGCCAGTGCTGGGCAACCCCTTTTTCCAACCTCTCGAGTGTCTGTTTATGCTGGCAGCAAGCGTGGGGGATTGATTTCATATGAGATTGCCCATGGAAGTAACCCTTGGAAAATCAGGGCATCACTCCAAGGGTATAGTTACAGGGATGGGGGGAATGGAGGCCTTAACCTCACAATGAAAAATTCTCTCCCTTTATGAATGTTTTCTTTCAGTCCTCTATTTTCTGGCAATTTAAAGAGTGAGACAATGAAAATCATTCACATCTAGAAATCTTGAGTTTTCTGTCTTCACCTTTCCTTTGTCACTTTGCCTGGTCCGGTTCTTTGGACTCCCGAACTCTATTTCTAAAGGCTGGACTGAAGTTTTAAGTTACTTAAATGTTAGAAATTGGGGGGGCTGGGCTGAGATTTAATTTGGGGGTGCAAAATGCTAATTCAGGAGGGTAATGCCTTCTTCCCACCCTTGCATCACGAAAGAACCTAAATCTGTTTGTGTCCTTGAGACTAAATAGGAAGAAGAAATTGTTACCATAAACTTTTATGGAATCACTTCCCATATTTCTTTTCTCTGTGTCCTTCTCCCAGTTGCTTAGTTCACCTGATATAAAGAAGGCAAGGGGGACCCCTAAAACTGCATCTGCCCTCTCCAATCTAGCAGATGCTAGATGCTTTGGACTTCAGACCTCATCATCCACCACCCACTGGCTGTGGCTGATGAGAGTTGTAGTCCAACTCCTGCAGAAGGTTGTCCAGCCTCGGAGGCTGAATTCAATCCATTTCCAAAATGCTTGGAAAAATCTGAAGTCAGTGAACGGAGAAAGCTTCTGTTGTCGTGTCAGATTCTTTCTTTTCCAGCTAAAGTGTTGAGTAATGAGTTGGTCGAAGAGTTACATGGCCTGGCACACAGAACACGAAACTTATATTAGTGGCAGATGTCTGTTAAAAAAGAAAAGAAAAGCTGCTGTCAACCCTGGAGGGGCTAATTGAAACATTTTAAAATATTTATATACATAACTTGAAGGAATCAAGGACCACGGGAAATTGAAGAACTAGAACGAATGGACAAATCTGGCGGTGTTTTAGGAAGCATGAAACACCTCTAAAGAAGCCCTATTAGTCATCCAAATTGTTATTGCTTTCCTTTCTTTTTTCATTGTGCACAGTAAGCATTAGAGTTTTAAATCTTCACTCGCGTGATGCTTTTGCATGCCAGAATGTCACATTTCTTGTCCCTACGGGGTGAGATTATGAGAGGTTTTGTGCCTTTGGGGGGATATTTTTTAAAAAAAGATTTAGGGACTTTTTTGGTGCAAAATGCACCCCCCCCAAAAAAAATGACTTTTGCTACAAAATAAAAATGTGAGGGTTTCTGCGGTTGCTACAGACAAAAATAGCATTGGTCTGTTTCTACTGTTCTGCGGGGGCAAACGAATCTCAAGGGAACTAGCTTTTAAAAAAAATCTACTCCTGCTTTTGCCATCTAGGGCCAGAAAATTTTCAAGTGAGGGTGATCTGGCAGCAACATCTGTCACCCATTCATCACCAGGGTTGATTTGGCAGCTCTCGCTGGCTAAGGTGGGTGTCTCCTTCCTCCCTCATCCCTCCAAGTGTGTCCCTCCCAAAGCTGCACACTTGGTGGAAGAGGACAACCATAGAAGGAGTGTCACACTTTGGTCAACGATAGCTGCACTCCGTTGCTAGAACCTTCAAACAAGCTCAAGCTCTATGGGTTTTTTCTGTTTCTCTTTTTTGTTCTGGAAATCTTTGGTCAGACCTCATCTGGAATACTGTGTCCAGTTCTGGGCATCTCATTTTAAGAAGGATATGCCAATTATGGAGCATGTCCTGGGGAGGGCGACCAAAATGGTGAAAGGTCTAGAAACCATGTACTATGAGGAGTGGTTTAAGAAGATGGGGATGTTTAGTCTGCAGAAGGGAAGGTTAAGAGGAGACATGAGAGCCATGTTTAAATATTTGAAGGGATGTCGTGTCAAGGAGGGAGCAGGCTTGTTTTCCACTGCTCCAGAGACTAGGACAAGGAGCAATGGACTCAAGCTGCAGGAAAAGAGATTCCACTTAAGAAGAAGTTTCTGAAGGTGAGGGCTGTCCGGCAGTGGAATCTGCTGCCTCCATGGAGTGTGGTGGAGTCTCCTTCTTTGGAGGTTTTTAAGCAGAGGCTGGGTGACCATCTTCTGGGAGTGCTTTGATGTGGATTCCTGCATGGCAGGGGGGTTGGACTGGATGGTCCCTGGGGTCTCTTCCAACTCTATGATTCTATGATTCTAAATCACTTGAATCCTACTCTTGGGCCAAAGGGTGGATGGATAGATAGATAGATAGATAGATAGATAGATAGATAGATAGATAGGGTCTCCTCCTCATCAGCAGCCTAGCTCTTAGAATTATACAGCTGGAAGAAACCACAAGGGCTATCGAGTCCAACCCCTGCCATGCAGGAATGTACAATCAAAGTAATCCCAACAGAATCGAGCACACCACAAAAGGTGGTTGTACTGTCGATAGATTTCTGTGAGTGGGAGCTTCTGGTTTATATTGAAATCTAAATTCCAGTCTCTTTGCAGCTACTGCCTGTTTTCTCTTGAGAATCCTGGCATGGCTCTGACCTGCGTGGCCTGCTGAAAACTCTCAGCCTCTGGCCCTGCCAAACACCCACCTCGGGCTTGACCTCTTTTTTCTCTCCTGCTTGCAATGTGATTCCTCCTGCCACCACTCCCGCCCCTCCTTAACAGCCTGTATAACTTTAACAGCCTTACAGGTTCGGCACAGGCGACTCCTCTTGGCACGCTTTGCCTCTCTGACCTTGAGAAAGCAGACAGAGAAGGCTGCTTCCCTTGTAACAGCTTGACTGAAAATCCACAAATGTCTGATTGCAGAAGCATAGAAGGCATCCCAAGGACCCCCTAGTCCAACTCCTCGCCAGGCAGGAAAACACCACTACAATACCGCCGAGGAGCAGGTATTTGACCCCTGTTTGCTCCTGCAGTTGATTCCAGCATGGATTAGGATCCCTACCTGACAGTTTCTACACTGGATTCAAGGAACATATGTTGATTCTCCTTTGGTCAGACCCCACCTGGAACCCTGTGTCCATTTCTGGGCTCCACAGTTCAGGAAGGATATTGAGAAGCTGCAACATGTCCAGAGGAGGGCAACCAAGGTGGTAGAAGGCCAGGAAACCATGAAGCCCTGTGAGGAGTGGCTTAGGGAACTGGATAGGTCTACCCTAAAAAAGAGAAGGTTAAGATGATAGCTATCTTTAAATATTTGAAGGGAGTCATAGGGAGGATGGAGCAAACTTGGTTTGTGTTCCTCCTAGAACACAGGGCAGTGGCTTCCAACTTCAGGAAAAGAGATCCCATCTGAACATTAGGAAGAATTTCCTGATAGTAACAGCAATTCAACAGTGGAATATGCTGCCTGGGAGTATGGTGGAGTCTCCTTCTTTGGAAGTTTTGAAACAGAGGCTGGATGGCCATTTGCTGTGGGTGCTTTGAGTATGTGTTTCTGCCTGGGATTGTACTCCATGGCCCTTGTGGTCTCTTCCAGCTCTATGATTCTACAGTTCTATGATCAATGTGTTTATAGAATCATAGAATCATAGAAATGTAGAGTTGGAAGAGACCACAGGGGCCATCCAGTCCAACCCCCTGCCATGCAGGAACACCCTCAAAGAGCTTGGGAGAATAGCCAAGACGATACTGCTTGGGAGTCTCTTTCTTTGGAGAGGCTGGATGGCCATCTATCAGGAATGCTTTGATGGTGTATTCCTGCATGGCAGAAAAGGGTTGGACTCGATGGCCCTTGTGGTGTCTTCCAACTCTATGAGTCCTGGGGTTGGGACATGACAATTACCTTGCTTCCAGTTCTGGGAAAATGTGTAGATTCAGCCCACGGGGAGGGGAGACAGGACAAAGATTCACTCTTCCCCCAGTACAGTTACTCACCCTGGTCCTTGGTGCTTCATTTTATAGAACAGAAAGAATTTGAAAATACTTTTAAAAATAGTCAAAAAGTATTACTTGAGTGTCAGGAGACCCTGATGATAAGAATCCCAGACTGATTTGAGAATCTTTTCAGTTTGGGACTTACTCTGTGCAAAATTTGCCATTTTTCCCCACCCTTTATTGTACGGAGAAAAGAATGCTCTGCATAGATTGTTTTCTCACAAAAATATTTTCTGCAGATAAATATTATTCACTGCAGAGAAAATGCTGGCACTGGGGACACATCCTGCACAAAATTCTCATGCAGCATTTTTGAACAGAACTAGCATTTTCTGTGCAAGAAACAGCATTTTTTTGGGCAGCAAGGGGGGAGTATGAATTTTGCACAGAAAAACTCCTGAATTTCAAATAGTCTTTGAAATCTGTGGAGTCTTTGAAGACTTTCTCATCGCTGAAAGGAAATTGCTGAAATTGCTCATTACTTCCTTTGAGAACTAATTTTGTGACTAATTATCATTTCATCAAAGCAATCTCCTTTCAAGGAAAAGAAAATTAAGTGTGATGTCTGGGTACCTTTTTTCTGATGCTGAACCAGCTGCCTAAGAATTTCAGTATACATTTGTGTTTAGAGAGAGGGAATCGTGGTGTATTCTTCCTAGAAGTTTACTTTAGAAGATTAATTCCTCATTTTCCACACAAAGCCTCCTTTTCTCTGGAAAACTACTTGATGAGGAATTTCCTTGATTTCCTCTTACTGAGATGGGAGAAGAAAACAGACATCTGTTCGGGCTACAGGCATGTTCCAGTTTTTGCAGCTAGTTGTTAAATTTCCATTCAAAGAAAACCAAAGCCCAGGAGTGGGAAGGGAAGAAAAAACAGCTATTCCTTGGGATATAAGTATTCAGGTGCTCTGTTTTTGCATCAGAATGTCCTTGCTTGTCAAAAAAATGAAAATAAGGTTTAAATCTAATAAAGGTCAACCTTTGCTTTGTTTGTCCATTGCACGGAGAGCCTGCAGAGAAGTAGTACTTTTCAGCGTTCCTCATTTTCTGCTTGACTTTCAAGACGTGGCTTCCAGATTGGGTTGAGGTTCTACAGAAACAGATAGAATCATAGAGTTGGAAGAGACCCCAGGGGCCATCCAGTCCAACCCCTGAGATGCAAAAACCCACATCAAAGCACTCCCTTTGACAGATGGCCATCCAGCCTCTGCTTAAAAACCTCCAAAGAAGGAGTCTCCACCACACTCCATGGAGGCAGCAGATTCCACTGCTGGACAGCTCTGACCACCAGGAAGTTCTTCCCGAGGTTCAGGTGGAATCTCCTTTCCTTCAGCTTGAATCCATTGCTCCTTGTCCTAGTCTCTGGAGCAGCTGAAAACAAGCGCATTCCCTCCTTGACATGACATCTCTTCAAATATCTAAACATGGCTATCATGTCCTCTCTTAGCCTTCTCTTCTGCAGACTAAACATCCCCAGCTCCCTAAGCCGTTCCTCATAGGGATTCATGGCTTCCAGACCCTTCACCATTTTGGTCACCCTCCTCTGGACATGCTCCAGCTTGTTGATGTCCTTCTTGAATTGAGGTGCCCAGAACTGGACACAGGATTCCAAATAAGGCCTAACCAATGTAGAACAGAGTGGTACCAGTACCTCCCTGGTCCACGGTAGAGAGGAGAGAATAAAAAGGCACGTTAAAAGGAACTATGTCCAATATACCTCTTGAATCAATTAGATTTACCTACCTGTTTACTTGTTGTTCTTGTTGTATACCTTTATTTATGACGCCCTGAAGATGAACCTATCACAGGGTTTTCTGGGGTTGAAAGTATGTGTTTGTGACATGTCCAAGGCCACCCAGTGGGTTTCCATAGCCAAGTGGAGAATCTACCCCAGTGTCTACCCAGAATCTACCTGCCTGCCTTCAGTACAATCTTGGAAGCTCTTTGACCCCCTTTGCTGGACACTATGAGGACACTGGACACTGAATACTGGTACTAGGGGGTGACACATATTTTGGAAATGGAAGAGGCTAGGGTGGGACAAAGTTCGTTTACTGGTTTGAAAAGGTGAAAAGAAGAGTGTTTTCATTAAAACTGAACCAACCAAATTTGCTTCCCATCCTACTGCCATATCACTTTCTTCCCTTGATTGCCAAAAAAAGTACTGTTGCCTTACATTTGAGCTGAATCATGCTGGCAAGCTGAAGACCTCCTTTCAAGTAGATTCCTTCCCCCTTTTAAATCAACTTATGTTATTTTTTACTACTTTCCATTGTTCCTGCACCTTCCGAAGCAATGCGGTCGGGGAGGAAGGAATCGCGCAAACAAGGGTTTTTTTCCCCCCGACATGATTGCATATTGTTCTATTTTTCCAGATGGCAATTTCTGCACATGTCTTCATTCTCACATGTTTCCAATTAGTTTTTTAACTGATTGGAGCCTTTTATTGGTTTGCCGGAATCGCTATGGAAAGAAGATCGTCACTTGTCAGCTTTCTTTGTTTCTTGCTCTGACTCTCATATCTACGCATCTTCCAGGTCATCATGTTCTATTTACTTCTCCATGACTTCAGTCATGAACTTATGGACTAGCAGTATGCATACCATTGATCTGACTGGGAATTATTTTTAGTCAGATATGAGTAAAGTTTCATTGCTTCAGATCCTTTTGGCGTCACAGACACATCAAGGACCCATAAGCAGCGTTCCATAAGGGTGACGATTCTGCATGGACCTAACTCCTCTTGTTTGTCCTGGTGAGAGCAGAACCATTGGATCAACATAATTTACCTATGTGTTGACTCATCATATATCAATGGATTTAATGCGTCTACTGTCCTTGGAACTAAGCAACAGCCAGATGGTTGTAGACTCTTGGATGGTGCATAACTATCTGTCAGTGCCTTCAAGGTGCCAGTTGATTCACTAGGGTTACAAAAGCACCCACTGTCTATAATTGTGCAAGTACAGTATCCAGTTCACAGTTGTGTAAACAGAGTTCTGCCAAAGTAATCATGTCATGTGCAATTGCACATTCTTTGGTGGTACATTATTATCCATCTGTATCTTGATTTGCTGGGATTGCAAAAATGGTCATTGCTCATTCTTCCTGAAGGCACAAGGAGACAAAAAAAAAGCATATTGGGAGATAGTTATAGCTCCCAGTTCAAGGGAAGAAACAGGGCCTTTCCACACTACACTGTTACAGTGCTATTATTCCACTTTCAACATCCTATGGAATCCTGGGGTTTGCAGTTTCAGAAAAGGTCTTGAGAATTCTCAGCCAGAGAGCTCTTTGGCATCAGGAAACTACAAACCCCAGAATTGCACAAGATGTTAAAAGTGGAATAATAGCACTATGACAGAGTAGTGCAGAAAGGCCCAAGAATGGCACTTGGAGGAATGCTCCATGATGACATAGCATGTTACCTAATGGCACTGGATAGGGTAGAAAAAATACTTCACTCCATCTTCACTGAAGGATGAAAGTTCAGTGAAGCCAGGAGAAAGGTTCCCACAAGCACTAAATCTTGGTTTCCTTTCTTCTTTCAGGCAACCCACTGGCATTTCCCTTTCCCTCTGTGGTCATCCTGGAGACATCTCTGCATCGGAGGGAAATGAAATTGGGATGGTGCCATTGGCTTTCAGTTCACTCCTGAGATAATGCACCCCGAATTTGCATCCCATTGCATGGAAAACATGAGAAAGACATAGGATTATGGTTTAAGAGTGCATGCCAATGGACTGAAAGGGCTTCAGATGTTCTCAGTAGTTAATAGAGGCCTTGCTTTGTGGCTACCAGTTTGGCTGAATTTTGAATCCTTTGCTCCACCATTTATGAGGGGGTAGGAATCAAAGTCAATAACCCTTTCACTGCAATCACCAGGGTTGTCCTGCCGAGAAACAGAGCCAGATGTATGCCTCTGAGCATGTTCCAGTAAATTATCTTTGCCGCTGACTACATACGAGGAAGTCCAAGATGCCCAACAGTCTCAAACAGTGCAAACAACTTTCTACCATCCTGGAACCCCTTTCCATTCCTCCCCATTACCTCTGTTTTCAACTATATCTCACCAGAATGGTGAATTACAGTGATATCCTGTGTTACCCTGCAAGGTTTGGAGCCTTGCAGTCCACCAGCAGTGCCAGCATCTCCTTAGGATTTGAGGAATTACAGCTCAAAAGAGACCTGTGAGAGAAGGGTAACAGTAAGATCTTTTCACCTGTGTATACCAGTACTAACTGTAGAGAGGACTCCAGTTAAAAGTTAAAAGGGGTATTTTATTGGAAATCAATAGACACACACAAGAAATCAAACAATCTCATGAACCATGCAAGGCTATTGTGGGGAAAGGCAAGAAAGGTTGGATAGAGAGAGATTTGGGGTGGATGGGGTGATAGTTAGTGGTCCTCAAACAGAAGATTGAAGCGGAGTGGTTCAAGCAGGAGTCCGAGGGTAGCATGGAATTGACACCCAATGGACTACAAATTGTAGGAGCTGGAGATGGGGTTTTTATGCTATATTTTCTACCCTGAAAGGGTGTGTGTCAATGGCTTTCTTGCAAGGAAACAATAGGTCTCTAGAATGGGCTGATTGTATTAACTGTAGGTAACAAAACTTTGATGGGAGTCTTGACAGCCTCTTAATGTCTTATTTGGATAAAGTGAATGCAGAAGCTCTCTGTAGGAAATGCGCACAGCAGGAGTTTCTTGGCTGTAGTACCTGGGCAGTTTTGTTTACTATTGTATTTGGAGGTCGAGACATTGAGACGATTATCCCAGACTCATTAATGTCAGGGGTTTTTGTCTAATCCTTTTGAACTTATGACCTGTCCATGCTAGGGTCATCCTGACTTAACCTGGCACTGATCTGCCACCATATGTTTCCTATCCATAAATGTCTAGTTTTGTAGGAAAATTGTATTTCTTGCCAATTATCTAGTGAGTTGGGGGTATAAGGTGTAGTAACACACATAACATTCAGCCACCATTTTGGATCTGATACAGGCAGAGAGAGGTGTTGAGGGATAATCTGAGCCAGTTCTGGTAGGTGCGGGATGATTTTTTTCCCCTTGCTTTTTAAAGTATTTGAGACAAAAAACAGACAAAAATAGACATTTTGAAAAAAAGACACAGGGGGTTCGGGGTGTTTTTGTTCTGCTCTGCTCCCAAGACCAGCAGCCGAGTGGGACTGGCATGTGTTGTTCCAGGTGCAACCGCAACAGTCCAATTTTGGTGTCAGTCTTGGAAGCAGAGCCAAATGGGTTATGGTCAAGCGAGCAATCGAACGACACCCTCCGTGGCATTTCTGTGCAATTGCGACAGTTGATTTTCACCATGTCTATCATTATGTGGTCCCAAGAGGTCTATTATGTTCTATCCTGCTGTGACATTCTGGGAAAGAGATGGCCATAAAATAAGGGGGTGGGGGCACCTTGGCAGCTTTCCTGCTCCTTACAGGCTCTAAGTGGCTGGTCTGTATGCCAGGGTGTCTAGAGGGTGCTTCATTGTGCTTGTTAAATGATGGATGAAAGACGACTGATTTAAAAAGAAGGCGATTGGTGTAGATGTGTGCGTTGGAATGAGGTCAAGAGCTTTATAGTAGCCTTGTTTCCAACACATTGCAAACTTGTCTTATCAGTCTTGAGCAGTCAGAAGCATGTCATAAAATCATCAGTGTTTCGGAAGACCTTATAGGCTGACAACGTCATTATGACAACTTAAGTACACCACTCACCTTAGTAGACTGTGCTGTTTCAGGGTGGTAAGCCCCCGGTTGAGCCCACCTCTCCTTTAAGAAACAAACAATGGAGAATCCTAACCAACTCTGCTTCAGATCCCTAAAAAACTAGGCAAAGGAGGCATCAGCCATTGCAGTCTTGAATTATTCATGAAATTTGTGCAAACGTTGAGGTCCAGTTTTCAGTGTCTCATCCTTGCAAGTGAGAATTTACATACCTATAAAGGAACGACAGGGGTGATATTCCCTCTTTGGATATCTAGCTAATAGAGTTCCCAGAGCTCTAAGTGTGGCCCTACATCTCAGGGCCTGTCTTCTCATCTCTAGTCCTCAAGATGTGAGGGAGGAATCTCAGGGTGAGAGACATACTTTGAAAAGCAAATGTGTGTGTGTTTGTATATATATACATTTACGATGTCTTGCTGGCCCTCTTGCAAGCTGTTTTGAAAAGGTGACTATACACTAGGGGTGGAAAGTTTTTTCCCCTTTATTTACTTCCTGGCTGAAAAACAGATTTCCCAAGATCATGGTGAGAATTTTGTGCAGTTCTTTTCTCTGATGTTTGCATGTCTCTGCCAGAAGTACTCCTGAGTTCTTTGCATAACCGTTGTTGGATTTTCTGCCAAAAAAAGAAAAGAAAAAGAAAGAAAGGTGCAAAATTCTAGTTGCCAGGTAGCCAGGTGGGTTTCTTTTTGTGTTGCTTTATGTCTGAGTTTTGTGCAAAAGAACAGCAATCTTGCACATCAACACACACACACACACACCATGGATTTTTCTTTTCTTTCTTTTTTCTTTTTTTGGTAAAATATTGCTGATTTTTGTGCTAAATAAAATTGCACCAAAAAAAAATAAATCCATTTGCTCTACAATGGAGAGAAAACTGTCGGAATTATTTGTCCTCACTTGCAAAGAAAAAAAAGGAAAATATTTGCTACTATAGACTCTCCAAGAGGTTCACCTGGACCCCCCCTTCTCCTTTCAAATGTTGCTAGGGACTGTACCTTGGCTTTAGGTTTTGAAATCCCAGGGCCTGTGATGCTACTACCCTGGCCACCCTACTAGCTGAGCCTTGTGCAGAATGCCTGAAAGAGACTACACAGATAGACCATTAAGCAGGGCCAGGACAACCCCTAGATTGCATCAGCATGGTCCTTAGATCCTGCTCCTATGGAACTTGGCTCCACACAAAGACACGATCATGCCATAGCTTTGACAAAAGCTCAATAATTAGCTCAAGAGGCATAGGAGCCTCGAGGCCCACAGCTTTCCTGTGGAGTGTACGTAATGTCTCCCATTTCAGAGACTATGTGAGGGCTTTGTGAGTACGCACCCGATGGGATCCTCCTCAGACTTCTTTGATTCGCTGGGAGAAAGTTGGTCTCTTTTCCAAGAACTTGCTCCTTTTCTGAATTAATTGCCTTCTCCTTTGTGGGGAGGGGGAAGCGGATTTGTGATTGCACATGCCAAGAATTTGAGTCAGAACTGTGAAGCCAGGTTTTCCTTGACGGACTGTGATTAGACGCTGAAGAAGGACCTTGGAGATGTTCCAACCAGCTTCTACGGTGGCGTCTTGAATCTGACAGGGTCTCTTGAAAGCGTATTTTTTTGCTTGCTCATCTTCAAAGTAAAGAGCAGTCTGTACGCAGGCAAATTTTTGGAGAGTACAAGATGGTCTAATCAAATTGCATCCATTCCTGGAGATATCTGATTTGGCTATGGTGGCACACACCTTGGTTACATCCTGTTGGGATTACTGGAATGCAGTGTATGTGGGGCTGCCTTGGAAAAGCTTTCAGAAACGCTAGTTGGTACAAAGAGCTGAAGCTCAGGCGGGTTACAAGGATCATACAACGCCCCTGCTCCAAAAGCAACACTGTCTGGCAGTCCATTTCTGGGCACAATTCAGAGTACTGCTTATGACCTACAAAACCTTGTACGTTCTTCCCCTGCTTACCTGACAGATTAGAGACCAGAGCTCTGTCAGAAAGCAGAAATGGTCCAAAAGTGGGAACATCTACTGTTGGGGAAATGAAGGATTCATGGAGGCTTGCTTGGGACTGACCGCACATGTCTGTTGCTTGTAAAGTCTTTCCAACCCGAGCTCCCTTTGCAAGCAGCATATGTGTGGTCTCAAGTGAGCCTCCATAGGCAAGAAAGCTGATGGAAGCCCCTTGTTTTGATGCTTGCAGTACAGGCAAGTTCCATTAATTTGACCAGGAGATCCATTCTTTCCATAGGCAAGACTTGGAACCACCTGCAGATAGAGCAGTCCCAAGCAAGCCTCCTTCAGCAAGAACTGGTGAAAGAGTGGACTCTATGCTTTTTCCCATTTTCTTCTCCAAGTTTTTTTTATTTCCCAGGAAACACTGGGCAGGAAAAAAAGATCCATTTTGTACCAGGTTGAGCTCAAAAACCCTCCCAAATGAACCAACATTTGGCAAGACCTTCAGAGATGATATGGTGAGGCCCACCCACTGTTCAAACTTTGCACCATCTGTCGTTGAAGATTTGTCTTGTGTTCTTCCAGTCTCAGGTGCCACAGAAGCCTATTGGCTAGTAACTGTGACATTGTTACACAAATCCTTGCTTTCCCACTGTGCCACCCATGCACAATTATCCTGCTAACAATTCTTAAACCATTTTCTGCTTTCACTTATTTTAAAAAAGTAATAACGTGAGGTTAGTCATGTCTTCCAGTTTCCCAAATATGGGATCCGTCCCTCTCTGTCATTGGCTTGCAGGTAGGAGATTAACGTGATATTTGAGAAAAGCTGTTCCAGTCAATGAGATCACCAACGGTGCAATCTTGAAAGCAAACCACCGGCTTCTCTTTTGTACTCGGAGGCTCTCTGGAAACCGTTTGCTCATCTGCTTTACATATGCCGGGTTCTGCTAACTTTTTTTGGTGCAGAGCCCATTCTGGCCAGGTGCACATCTGCTCCAGATGTGCAGAGGAAGCAATGAGATCAGACTGGTGAGATCATGAAAGAGGGAAACTGACCCATTAATTTCTCACCCAACAGGCCCTTTGTTAGACTGCAAGGACAAACTGCTGATAGTAGGGATGTTGCAAGCGTTTGGGGGGAAAAGAAAAAAAAGAAAACACCATTACAAAGGGCAAATGTGACCACTTAAAACATCTACACACACCATCCATATAGAAAAAACCCAAAACATTCAATCAAATCTCTCCATGCCTTATATTCTTTCAATGTTCAAGGTTCTCCTGCAACAGGTCTATGAGCCAATTTTCTGCTCTTAAGATCCTTCCAAAGCCACATGGGCTGGCAAAAATGTCCACTCAAGCTGACAGACATCCTTTCCTGGTTTTGAAAAACAGTTCTTTTTTTTCCCTTTTTTTTAAATGTTAAACACTGTCAAGGCACCCTCTGCCTGATTTGAAATGGGGATGCAGGCATTTAGCAAGCTTGAATGTTCCTAGAAACCCGTCCCTCTCCATTTGTGACCTCCATTTCTTCTTGTTGGTTCTGTTCCAAGACCTTGGGGAAAGCAAAAGCAAAAGTGTTGGATCTTTCATAACTCCTTTTTCCTAGTAGTGCAAAGTTCTATTCCGTTTGCAAATTTCACTCAAAAAAATTCCCAAGAAGCAGTGTTCAGGAAAGATTTTTTCCCCCCAGTGTATGTGTGGGGTCTCCCAGTAAGCCTATTATTACAGCCACTAATATTATATCGATGGAATTATCTCAGGCATGAGTTTTGCATCGTCTCTGACTTGGGTTTTGACTCCGGTCTCAAAACATGAAATGGTTTTGAAGAACAAGGAAAGACTAAACTCATGTAGGGTTTTCTACCGGTCATAAACTGGTTTATCCCAAATTTGCTGTGGTATTCCAAGCAATGCCATATATCTCCCACACACATGGGAAAAAAAGGACACTACAGTGTGCGCACACATGTGTGTATTTGCTATTACATATTTCAGCCAATGTCATGAGGACTAGAATCCATTTGTGTCCCATTTGGGACTCAGCAGAGAGGAGAGACTTAACAGACTGGAGAATTGAGTGCAATGGCTATATGCCGTAGGGCTAAGGGTAACCGGACCCCATTCACCCTATGCAATTATAGCACTATTATTCCACTTTTACAGCAGCAGTTCCCCCTATCGAATCCAGGGGTTTGTAGTTTGATTAGAAGCACTGAAGTTTTCCCAATGAGAAGCCTCTAAATGGCAAATCCCAGGATGCCATAGAATGGAACCATGGCACTTCATTGTGGGATCACCGTGCTATAATTCTGTAATGTAGATGGGTTCCTGGTCATCTGAGGACAGACAGACAGAAATGTGCATTGCAGCACATTTCACCAGAGTTTAAGTTGAAAAACAGAAATCAAAAGCTATGACCAACTCCGTGTATGAGTGTATGCACACATGTGTCGCCATGCCTTCCCATTGCCTGTGGACTTATGGCAATCTCGTGAATTGCATAGAGTTTTCTTAGGCAAGAAATACTCCAAGATGCTTTTGCCAGTTTCTTTTATAGCCTACAGAACCTGATATTTCTTGGCAGTCTCCCATCCAAGCACTAAGCAGCTACATGCACAAAATTAGTAGCAAATAAAATTAGTAAATGAACGGATTTTCCAGGATTCCTTATGTTTGTCATTACCTTAACCAGTCACACATAGAGATTGCAATGGAAAGAAATGAGTTCCTCCCTTTGTTTCTTGCATGATATGCAAAGGGGATGTATGTAAGGCAATTTATGACTGGTAAAGGAAGCAAGTCCTAATTCATCTGGAACTTTGGACCGCAGGGAGAAACTTGGACAACAAGAATTTGAGAAAGCACCATGACTGGAAGATGGAATAATGACTTTGGGGGATACATTAGCCAAGGAAAATGCAAAAGGAATTCTGCAAAAGTAGAGCACACTCTCATAAGGACAATTTGGTAAGGGGGGTATCTCTCTCTCTCTCTCTCTTAAAAAAAAGGAGGATTTTGAAAGCTGGAAGAAGAGTAGATAACAGAGATGCCAAGTCTGCAGTTCTTCAGCCTCAAATCCCGAGAGCTCCCCAGCTTACAGGAAGTTTCCGCATTTAGCGATTAAGCTCCATTCATTACAGGAAGAAAGGAGGGCCTATTATTACACTCCAGACATGTTTCATTTCAATTGCATAAGCCTCTCCGAACGGGGAGGGGGGAAAAAGAGAGAAACCCAGCTTTCTATGGAGGAACACTTGTTGTATCGATGTCCCTTTTAAAGCCGTGCCAAGAAGAGGTGTGGGAGGCAGGGGGAGAGAACTTTTACAGAGAGGGTGAGACTTTGGTCTCACTTTGTCTCAGCCCATGATGTCATAGTAAACAGGACTCCCCCTTCCCATTTTAGGGCAAGACACGGAGGGAGGGAAGAACACATCTCTTTCAACTCGGATCTCGATATGTGACTGGTTAATTTGCAAAGCTGCCTGGGTGGCCAAAAGAAGCAGACTTGATGGCTGACATTGAAGGAAATAGTGCAGTATGGTGGGGGGGGGTAAGAAATGGCAAAAAATATATTTGCCCCTTTTAGCTTCCAGGATGAAAAAAAAAATGGGAAGAATAACATGGAAGAGAGAACATGGAGGAGAGAAAATTGTACTGGAATTCTCATGTCCCAAGCAGATTAGGAAAACTATTTGGCACAGAAGCAAACATTTAGTTTGCTAGAAAACCATGGGGGGGGGTTGGTGCAAAAAGGTTTTCATGGAAAATAACGTTTTGATGACCCCCTTCACACATTTCTGCACAAAGAGCTCATCCACTAAGAATCCTGTTAGGGATTTGCAGCGGCCTCAAGTCCAATGTTGTTGCTGGTTTTGTAGGTCTTCAGGTCATTCCTGACTTGAGGCAACTCTAAAGCAACCCGATCATGGGGTTTTCTGGGGCTGAGAGGGTGTGACGTGCCCAAGGTCACCCCAGTAGGTTTCTATGCTCAAGCAGAGAATCAAAACCTGGTCTCCAGGATCATAGTCCAATGCTCAAAGCACTAGACCATCTCTAAATCCAATGTTCACCATTGCAAATCATTTTGCAGAGGTTGAAATTCTCTTTCAAAAATGCAATGGGCAAAAAGCCCTCCCTAACCCACTTTGTAAGCCAAAGGTGGGCCAAGTTAGGGGGGTCCCATGTACCCCCAAGGCTGATTTTATGTGAACCCCCTAGATTCCCTAAATCCTAGCTGAGAATAAAATTTGGGGAGTCACCCCATAACAGGGAATTGATTCAAGCCAAAGCTTCCTTGCAGGACTGGAAAATTTACTTTTTAAATCATCAGTAGCTCCTCTCTGCACTACTGAACATTAAAAAAAAACCTTGTGATGTGGACTTCTGCACTTTCCTTCCCGGTTTTGTTTCATTTCTTGGACAGTTCATACAGTCTGTGAAAGTTCTGATGAGTACAAAATTGGCTTCTGGTCCACCAAAGTTGCCCACCCCTGTTGGAAACCACACAGACCCATACCACCAATGTGAGTGGGTTGTCAGAGTTTCTTTCTTTTCTTTTTTAAAACATCTTTTTTCTTAAAAGCAGTTTAAATATATGGTTTGCAGAATATCATTTAAGAAGGGTATGTGTGCAAACACACAGGGCATGTGGGTTGTACTCCAGTGAATTTGTCAGCAAACCCAAAGGACAGCAGACAGTGAGTGCGAGCTCCTAAATTAAAATACTGATTTGTGTTGGAAGCTCCTTCCGTCATCAAATTCAAAGCATGTTCATGGTAACAATCCTAAGGGTATTACAAGAAGGTTGGGATTTTCTCCCTGGAAAGCTGTTTAGCACCCTGGCCCCATCTGTGATAACAAAAGACCATTTATTATCGTTCAGAAGCAGAACGAGGAAGGCTGATCTTCTTATTATAGAACAATCATGAGCCACCAAGTGAGCTTGCCAGGGCATTATCAATCCCTTTATTTCACTCGCCTTCAGATTTTGGAAAGGGCTGTCTGTGGTTGGAAGATTCTGGTGCTGTAATTAAAACCTTTTGAAAGCTCTATGGCAATTTGGGAAGCCTTCCACAGTTGTGAGACTACAATCGCCATGGCCAATAGTCATGGTGCCACATAGCCCAATTGTTCCGCTTATATGGATGGAAAACATTGCAAAGCCAATTCAGAGCAAGGGCAACGCTCCTGCCATCACTCTGAATGGGGGGGGGATTGATCGGGTTGCATAGGGTCCATGCATTATCATTGGATTTGTGGAGGGGAAACTTTGCAGGGAGGGCTCCGTTTTCCAAATCTAGCCCTTCCCCATTGTGTTTCCTATGGCAGTATTCCTCAGGCCACAGCCCACATTTGGTTCTAACCTCCTTGGTTCCCAAGGCTAAAAGCTGGGTTCTTTTTCCTCGTCTTTGCAACTATGCCGGCAAAGAGAAGCAACATGGCACCTTCGCCCTCCGCCCCTGCCAAACACAACATGGAGCGGCTTCCCAGGCAGTCAGCCTGCCAGACTCGGACTCCTTACCTGGGCATCTGCCACACCACCGGCTGCAGCTGTTGAACAGCCTGGAGTTATCCACGTACAGAAGAGAAACAAACGGGAAACCTGGCTCTGTGAGCCAAAGGCGCAAGCAAGCTGTATTTCCATTCCCTCTTTGCCAAGTGACAGAAGCAGGGGATGGTTCTGGACAGCCTGGAATTAAAACTTTAAAAAAGGCAGCTGCTCAGTTTTAGGCAGGGCTGGGTTGAGTGGTCCCTATGTAAAACCATGTTTAGGACCTTTTCCTTACGATGCCAGATACTTTCCCCATATGGCATTCAGATGCAGACAGCGGCAGCTGGTGGTTTCCATTATCAGTGGTTGGTGACTCCATTTGTGATTCTAGTTCTAGCATCCCAGGTGGTGTCCATGGCCTAAGAGGAACAGCTTAGGGAGTTGGGCAGGTTTAGCCTGGAGAAGACAAGGTTAAAAAGTGATGTAATAGCCATGTTTAAATATTTGAAGGGATATCATATAGAGGATGGAGCAAGCCTGTTTTCTGCTGCTCCAGAGACTAGGACATGGAGCAACAGATTCAAACTTCGGGAAAAGAGATTCCATGTAAACATTAGGAAGAGCTTCCTGAGGGTAAGAGCAGTTCAACAGTGGAATACGCTGCCTGGGAGTGTGGTGGAGTCTCCTTCTTTGGAGGTTTATAAACAGAGGCTGAATTGGGACTTTGATGGTGTCTTCCTGCATGGCAGGGGGTTGGACTCAATGGTCCTTGTGTCTCTTCCAACTCTATGATCCATGATGCTGAAGCCTTTTTGAAAAAAAGATAAGCATTTTGGACACCTCCTTTATGTTTGGACTAAACCCTGGATTGAGACCCCGGTGACATGGAAGATGGCAGCAGGCTGGATGCACAAGCACCTTTACTGCGATGGTACCAATTCTGGTCCCAGCCTTACTTCAAACTGCAGAGAAAAATTAGACAATAACATGAATGCCAATGTTCATGTTTTATAGAATGTTGTCAACCCAAGATGCAAACAGCACGTAAAAGTGATGTGGACCAGTTGTATGGATCAGTTGGTTTTATGCAACACACACAAACAACCATTAAAATATAGGAGTGATTGCTGAACAATTTGCCCACCGACAGGGCTGTCAAAGATCCTCTGGATGGGAGAGCCGGAGGCGAATGCAATGCACCCGAACCTCTGTGTGTGTGTGTGTGTGTGTGTGTGTGTGTTTCACACATGAAATTGCTCTAGCAAGTGTTTTTCCTTTTCCTAGGACTGTTTTCCATTTCAGCCTAGACGTGACAGAAACCGATTATGCCAGGCCCCTGCTTTCTAATTACCTTCCTTAAGCAGCGGAACTGACCTGTAATACTGCCTCTGCGGCAGCAAAACTTCCCCCCTCTCTTCAGCTCAATGGCTTATTGTCCCCTTCCCTCCCCTCCCTTCGGCTTGACAGAAATGCTGAAGTTTGCTCTGGAGAACTTACCCTTATTGTTTGGACAGACGAGGGATTTAACTCTCTCTCCCTTGGGAAAGGGGAGGTTGGAGAGGCGGAGAGGGGAGAGAGAAAAGGAGTCTCAGGAACCAATCAGCCACAAGTCAGGGAAAGATGAGCTAAGCTTTCCTCCTAAGCTCCTGCAAAGACACACAGACAACCAGCCTCCTGCAAAGACACACAGACAACTAGCCTCCTGCAAGGCCACACAGACAAACCTCACAATCTTGGGGACCGTTGGGGGTCTCCCGGGCCAACGTTGCTTGGAAGACTTTTCTAATATTGGTTGAACCTGGATTTTCTGGGCCATTGTGAGAAAGGGTACCAGTGGTTCATCCTAGTTCTATTGCCATAGATATCTGAGAAAGAAACGAAGGAAGGGAAAAGATGGCAAGTGGGTAAAAGGAAGGAAAAAGTTCAACTAAAGGTGCAAAAGGTTTCCCCTTATTTCTGTATTAGCAACAGGAGCTAAGGATGAAATTCTCATTAATTTTGTTCTTAAAGGAAATGAGTGGTTGTAGCAATTTTGTGCGAGAAAGTCCTTGAAAACTTTGCAAACTCCATGGTTACAGTTCAAGACTTGCTTTGCTGGAAAGCCAGCTGTACGTGTGTGCACGCAGGAAAAAAAATTTGTGAGCGCAGAAATATTTTTATTCTGAGCAGATAAAGTTTTTTTTCCTGTGCAGAATTTTCCTCTGCACAGGAAAAAAAACTTTATCTGCTCAGAATAAAAAATATTCATGTGCCCAAATGTTTGATCCTATGCAGGAAAAGTTATTTCCTGTATATAAAATGATATAGTCAAAATTCATGACATGCAGGTTGCCAGTCGGAAAGTGGCTACGAACAAGTTTGGATTCTTCCTGAATTTTGTACATGGAACTCAGTTGGAAGCTACTGATTCAAGCTGACGAGGACGGAGGAAAAGAAGAAGAGCGGGGAGAAAAACTGGGACATTTTAAAAGCGGTTGAAAAAAAATGAGATGACAGGAGATTAATTAGGATTTTCCCTGCCAAATCAGGGTACTTAATACGCCTGCTGTTTTCAAGGAGTGAGAAACTGAACCATTTTCTCATTTACTGTCTCAATGTGAGTCAAGTCAGCATTGACATCCCTGCTGGCAGATCGCATCCAATTTTCCCATTGTGGGATCTCTCTCCCCGGAGAAATTCCATGAAACTGTCTCCTCTGCTCAAATTGTTCTGCCACAGACAGGCTGCCGGATAACAAGAGTCCCTCTGCACACATCCCTGCCCTGAACGTCCTTCATTCCTTGTTCTCCAGAGAGACTATTTTAGATTTCCAAAATTCCCCTTGGAAACACGGCTGGACCCCACGCCGTTGCATGAAATTCCCACCCAATTGGCAGCTGCGTGGTGGTTATACCAATCTTCATTACAGCAAATTTATTGCAGACTTCTATCATTTCCTTCCTGTGGATTTGGGAGCCTCCAAGCATTTTGAATGCACAGGCTAGTCAAAAATCTGCTTTTCACTTAAGAGTAGCATTTCTTGGTGCTTCAGGCTGTGATACATAGCATAGCATTCAGCCACTGGATTTCAGACTGAAGATAGGCAACAGTTTCTTGGAGAGTGAGCAATGAACTATGAAGGCATCTCTTCCTATGGTGTGCATTTCATTTTGTGGGGATACAGACAATAACTCAGTTGAGTTACCCAAGACCTGAATTTAGAAGGTCCCAAATTTAAACTCAACCTGCTCCAGTAAGGACTAGAAAGGATGTTCTACCTAGGTCTATGGAGAACTGCTGTTCACTGGAGATCAAGTATATGAGATCTTTGGACTTGAACTTCCATCAGTAGTGATCAAAAAAGTTGTGTTATGTTGGCTTGGGGTTGGTAGGAGGTGGAGTCCAAGAACCTCTGGAAAGCTGCAAGTTCTCTGACACTGGTTTAACTTGGGGTGTCCTCAAGAGAACCTGGAAACTTCTGTTTCCAAACTAGGGGGTCTACCAGTGAGCTGTGTCCTAGCTTTAAAACCTGAAGCAGCATTTGATGTCGATGTTCTTATTGCTTCCATAAATGTGCTTCTGACTCCAATTTCGGCTTGCCCATTTTTGGAAAGCAAACATAGGCTACCGTCTACGAATGTTCAGGATGGAAAATAATATTTCAAAAACATTTGGGGAAAGAAATGATTGAAAACATGGGATTTTTTTGAGCGTCAAGAGACTCTGATGATAAGAATCCTTCAATGGTATATTGGTATCTTTGGAATATGGTATATCTTTGGTGATGGCATAACTTTGTCACAACTTTGTTTGTCACCAATGGAGTGTCTCCATGAAATCCAATTCTGATTTGAGTGTCCCGAAATATTATGGCCTTTTCGGTTTGGCTCTTCTTTTCCTCACCCTTCAAAAGCATTGTCCCTGTTTCGAAATGTCAACCAGCCTCCCTGAGGCATGGTGTGCTATGTTGGTCTAATGAAACCTTACGCAACCCTGGAATTAATGAAGAGAAAAGAGGAAAAGGGTCCAATCGACAAAGAAAGGAAATAGCTTTTGATCTTCTCCATGTATAAATGTCATCTCTCCAGCTGCCACATGTTTAGACCACCAAGACTCCCTATAAAAATGTCAGGGGAACCCATAAAGCATATTGAAACATTTTGCTCCTCATCCAAAGTGGCAAGAAGCCCCAGCTATTCCCCAAATACAGGGCTTTTGTCATCATACCTCCCAAGTGTCCATAATATCTGACTTGATTAGACATTTTTTTAATTGCCCCTCTTTACTCTTACCAAGTCCCATATGTCTCATCTTCCCTCCTCTACTTCCCCTTCTTCCTTCCAGCTGATCACTTCCATGTTAGTGGTATGGTGAGTTCGCTCTGAGTTTCAGTCCAAACTAAATGTGCTGCCCAAAGTTCTGAATTCTATCCCATGCCATCATTACAGAACCTTGGATAGCTCCATGGAGGTCACCAACCGCCATTGCCACCTCCTCTTCCTTCTTCATGCACCGAGGTGATGGTTCTGTAGTGGTCCAATGGACCACCTTCTCCTTCTCCTCCATGTACCTAGGTCATCAGCCTACTCATTTGTTACTAATGCAGAAGAAGAACCAAGCTGTTTACTTTGGGTCTGATCTCAGAACTTTCTATGGAAAGAGAAACTTTCTGGTTGGATGAATATTGACCAAGGCTACCTCTTCCCATGGGTAATGGAACACTTGTGTGGGAAGATATCATGGCTTTTGGATATTTACTTAGTCTTTTTCAATCAGAATCTGGTGAGTTCCCCACTTGGTGTGCATGTTCTGTCAGTGTGTGGTCACCTAAATTTGTTGATGTTGACACTCTGTATTGCTGGGAGGTAGAAGCCAATTTCCCCTGCGACATTGTGGTGGCAGACATGGTGATGTTCCCATCCCTCTGGGCTCTCTGATGTAGAAACATCCGTGTACCTTCTTCTGAGTTGCTAGAGTTGTCTGGGACATAACATTCAACTCGGGAGGTTTCATGGCATCTTTGGTCTTCCTGATATCTGGGTCTCCATCAAGAAGGAGTTGCCTGGGGGGTTTCAAAGTGTGGGAGACAGCCCTTTGAACTCTACCCAGGACGGATCCAGCACTTGGGGAGTAGATATCTTTCCATATTTCTGCTGAAGTTGAAATGGCTTTTAATCAGGCCCACCCCTAATGTGGCTAATGGCTTCCATGTCAGAGTGGAGGAGGGATGAATTCAGGTTTTATTCCAAAGGTTGAGCAAGACATTCAAGCTGCAACCAAACCTATCCCCCAAAATAGGTTCACTACTTTGGATAACATCAGGAGGATAACTTAAGAATGATAATTTAAGAATAGGTAAAGCCACTCCTGAAGTCTCCGTAATGTTTTAGTTCCATTTTAAGGCTTTGCTGTGTAGCCTCATAACTTGAGCACAGGGAGATGTCTTCCATGTCTATAGGGCTGTGAATCAGCTCTACATTTTTGAATGAAGAAGCTAGTAAAACTGAAGAGCCTTTTTTTCCTCCGAGGAAAGGTCCTATACCTTGGGTAGCTCCTTTACAATTCAGACTAAAACCCAGTCTGGATTTATCACCCCACTGGCCTGGAAACGATCAGTTATTACCGGCCTGCAGACTTGACGCTCATTGCAAAGCTCTCTTTCATAAGAGCTCCTCCATGTTTCACATCTCCCCTTCCCCTCCTTTTCTTTTTCCCCTCCATGAAGGACTGAAGACAAAGAAAGCGCCTGTTCTTTGCTGATAAACAAAATGGGAATGGCAGAGAAAACAATTATCTTCCCTTACAGTTAATGGACCACTCATTGCTCCCATCCTCCCCTTTCCATTTCCCCAGGCCCTCCTGAAATAAGCCTAAACCGGGCCTTCAATCCAAAACTGGATAAGAGGCGGGGGGAGAAAACTCTCAGATGGGTGTGCTTGTTGTTTTCCCCTACCCTGGAGGCCAGGGCAATCTCCCTATCTCCCCCAGACTGTCCTCCCCCTCCCCAGCTTTCAGTCTTCCAAGCCAGGGAAAGAATAGACCATTCAGCTTCGGTGGGCAGCCTTCGCCTTGACAGCATCTCGAAGGAGCTTTTGCCCGAAAACAGGAATCACCGCTGCAGCTTCAGTGGATGCAAAGCCACAATGAACTTAATGGATGCTGTCTTTTGTTCTGGGTCTCCTTTGTTGCTTTCTTTTGTACACGTTTACCATTTCCTTGGGTGCTCCCTCTCTTCCATGCCCTCTCCCCCATTTCAAAAAATGCAGATTGATGCATGCCTCCTGCTCATTTATTGCTTCCTTCCACCTACCCAACTTGGGGACGTAAGTGCCCTTTTAAATTTTCCACTGTGTTATAACCTGATTTTGCTGGAGATGAAGGTTGGTTTGGAAATTGTGGCAGAGATCCCACACTATGGTTGTGTAGCATAGTGTGGATTCAGAGTTATGCCTCAGTCATGCCATGAAGCCCTGGTGCTGAATGGCAATTTTTTTCCCATCCAAAGCCACAAATGAATGCACAACTCAGTCTATGGCGCAATGCACATTCCAATGTCCACAAAGGAACACACAACTCAGTCTGTGACTCAACGCATAAGCCATTGTGTGCAATTGAACACACAGCCCAAGCTGTATCCCAACATGAACAACGTTGCTTCGTACACAACTCTGCTTTCACAACCAGAAACTGAATAAAATCATCCAGCGTTGGACAAAAAATTCCCAGCTGTCCAAGACACCAACCAGGTGCCCTGGGTGGCAATGTTTTTGGGGTGTCCTGGCCCGTAGCCACACGCTCGCATGCCTTGGTCATGCCCCCACAGACAGTGGCCACATCCCTCGTGTCATAGCCATGCCCCCTCTGGGCCCCCCTCCCCACACTCCAAGTTCCACCACTGTCACAGCATCCCATTGTTGAGGGGCTCGTGTGTTAACTCTGTTCCTGCAAAACAAATAGCAAGTCTTGTTGCATCATAAAAATTAACAGTTTCCCATGTGGCGCCCATTATTATGGATAGGAGCAGACTTCATCTGATGTATGTTTACTGACCAGATCGTGCTGCGAAATCAACCAAGGGAATGTGATTCAAACACAATCATATTTGATTGTTCAAATATGGCTTGCCTCTGACCGGTATGGAAACGTGCCTCTGACTGTCTGGAAATGATCTAATTATGGGAGAGATGATTGAAACAATGTGCTTTGGCACTAGATCAGCTACTTCGAAATGTCAGCTTCAATCCTTCCTCCCAAATTAGACAGGCTACTATTTCTGAAACAAAGCAATTGTCGAAGAATTAGTGAATGTCGTTTTAGGCAAAGCATTGTAATTCAATCTAGATTGCAATATTCTTGTACAACTCAACCGAACACATCAGCAATAGGAGTGAGCAATCGGTTCCTGATTATGGCTTGCCTTAGCAATGACTGCCAGGAATTTTCCCCGCTGCACGGCGTTCAAACTCACTAAAGCCAGCATTTCAGTTCTTCCTAAACCTATCCAAGCAGTCTTTCTGGATAGGAGGCCTCCAACAGCCTATCTAGACCAGGATTCTGTTCATACAGTGGCAAACCTCAGCAAACTCACATGCAGGACACAGAAATCTCAGAATGTCAGATCCATGGAGTTGGAAGAGATCACAACGGCCATCGAGTCCAACCCCCTGCCATGCAGGAACACACACACACACACACAAAAAGCACCCCCAGCCAATGGCCATCCAACCTCTGTTTAAAAACCTCCAAAGAGGATAGCTCCACCACACTCCCAGGCAGCATATTCCACTGTCAAACCACTATGACCATCAGGAAGTTCTTCCTAATGTTTAGATGGAATCTCTTTCCCTGTAATTTGAATACATTGCTCCGTGTCCTAGTCTCTGGAGCGGCAGAAAAGAAGCTTGCTCTATCTTAAGAAGAGCAGCGAGGCACAGCTCCATGGTGCCTCACCAGCAGCTGGTGAGAGACCCTCCCTCAGTTCCTATTGCAACTGCTGCATCCTTTGAGGGAGAGAAGAGCAGCCAACATCTGGTGAATTTAATTTACTTCCTCCACTGTCATCCCCTTTCCCTTGTGTGCTGTGTCTTACTAGTTGCCTGAAGGGAGGGAACTGTAAAATTAACAATTTATAAGCAAACCTGGGATGCTTTTTGACTGAAGGGCGGGGTATAAATAAAATAGATATATAAATATGTTTGATAGCACCCTCTCATTCCTGGTTCCTAGAATACTGGGAGAGATGACATTTTTGCACTACATTGATATATAGTGCTATTATTCCACATCCTGTGGAATTCTGGGCTTTGTAGTTTCCTGAGGCCAAAGAGCTCTCTGGATGAGAATCCTAAATGCCCCTCCCTCAACCGCAAACCCCAGGATTCCATAGGAGGTTGAAAGTGGAATGATAGCACTATAACAGTCTAGTGCAGAAATGGCCATAGAGTTGGAAGAGACCACAAGGGTCATCAAGTCCAACTCCTTGGCATGCATGAATGCTTTGAGCACTGGACTTATGACCCTTGAGACCAGAGTGTCCATTCAATTCAATGGGACTACCTTTTGGGGGACTAGGCAAATTCAGGCACCTCTTAGTACTCCCAACTAAAGTAAGTCCATTGAAACAATTCTGTTTACCTATGTGTTGACTCTCCATTCAACCACTGATTCAATGGGTTTACTTTCATTGGGATTTACCCATGGCATTCTGGCCGTATTCTCCAGATGGAGAAGCTACAAGGCAGCAAAAGGGGATAATAATGTGGTTGGGTTTCATTTCCTGCCAGAATGTCAAATGCCTTTGCTTTTGCTTGTTGCTCTTTTTGGGTCCTTTTGAATAAAAGATGTTGAAATGGCAAAAAATCAGAGTCAAAAAATGCTTTTCAGATGTGGAATGTGTGGAGGAACAACTGCCGGCTCTATGCCCTTACCAAAGAATCCGGAATGCGCAAGAAACTTTGCAGGACGGACGGGCATTTCCCAGGACTTGTGAATGGACAAGCTGCCAACCTTGCACATTCTTCCTCTGACCTTCTTTTCTGCCCCGGAAAAACCTCCGTCAAGACAGACATCCGAGGAGCCCCAGCACCCGCTCTCTCGGCCTTTGCTTCTCTAAGTTCTTGGCAGCAAGGAAGCATTGCTTGGGGTTTTGCTAATGAGTTCAAAGACCTTTTTAAAAATGGACTCCAGCAGGACATTTGCGATGCCTTGAGCGGAAGAAGGGGATCTGTAGGTTGAAGCCTTTGGAGACATTGTGCACTCCCAGACAAAGAGCCCATGGCTTTCTCTGCGTAGGGATATCTTTTCTTCTAAAGGAGGTGGATGTGATGTGATGAGCTTCTCTGCTAATGCTCCGACAATATGTATACTCAGAGATCTAGAGCTACTGTGGCAGGAATGGAGAGCAGGGATGCCCAACCTTAAGGCCTGTCACTGAATCTCCAATCCATTGCCTTCCTCTGAAACTGAGAAAGTGTGACTTGCCCAAAGATACCCCTTGGATTTCTGAGATTTCAACCCTGCTCTCCAGGGTCACAGTCTGCTCCTCGAACCACTCTATTGCATTGTTTCTTTTTAAAAAGTGCTACAGACAATAAAGAACAAGGATGGACTGAAATAAGGTTTAACGGCTCCCCAAAAGTGAAGCTATAGACTTCCCTGCCATGCCTGATTTTGCTTGTTTCCCCGTCTGCTTGGGCTGATTCAGGCATCTCTGATACAAGGAACAAAAGGAGCACTTTATGGTCTCCTGGTATTTTCCAGGCTGATGTCTGGGTCTCATAAGGAATGAAGGCCTCTTTTATTAGTTTTCCTTTTTTTTTTTCCAAATTCCCAAGACACATTTTGACAAGCTGACAACCCCTACCTCTGTCTCGTTTCATCCTGCTTTGACAAAATGGAGAACGTTCAGGGGGGAGGTCAAGAGACGGAGAACACCTCGATGGACCCCCTCGGATATTCGATCCTTCAACATGTTTTCCCTGAAATTAAGAAGAGGGTTGAAATTTATGAGCTGGGTGATGGAGGGTTTGGAGATGTCACAACCGTGAATGAGATAACTCTTGAACCTTGGTGGAAGGGGAACACCGCTGACACCACTGGTTTCTTTGGATGCAGTGGTCTGATAGATTTTGCAGGGCTTCGCGGGTGCCCTATCCGAAAGCAAACACCTCATGCACAAGCATCCATCCATGGAAAAGCTGTTTCCTGAGCTGACGTCAGGAATGAGAATCTGTTTATTGCCATAAAAAGAAGGTGGAGCTTTTCCAGTGTGCTTTTAGTTAACTTGCGGTTTGCTGGGAGGAAATCAAATCTAGTAAAGGGTGAGCGGGTTTGTTCCAGTGGAACAAAGCTGGTTTTAAAAACGACAGACAGAGAGACAAAGAGACAGTGGCCATAGCCACACTGCACTACTATAGTGCTATTATTCCACTTTCAGCATCCTGTGGAATTCTGGGATTTGTAGTTTACTGAGGCCGAAGAGCTCTCTGGCTGAGAATTCTCAATGCCCCCCATTAAACTTCAAACCCCAGGATCCCATACGCTGTTGAAAGTGGAATAATAGCACTATAACAGTGTAGTGTGGAAATGACTAGAGAGCAGACATCTGGAAGGAGCCAAATGGGGGAAACTAGCCTACTAGGTAGCATTGCAAGGTAAAAACTGTTTACGTATTAGGGAGGAAATTCTTCATTTCTTCAGGGCCTAAATACCCAAATGTAACAAATCCTGTCTGATCTTGGATGCTAAGCAGGGTCAGCCCTGGTGACTACATGGAAGGGGTGACCGCCAACAAACACCAGGTACTGTAGCCTAAATTTCAGAGGAAGGAACTGACAAAACCACCTCCGAGTTAAACCTGGCCGAAGAAAACCCAATGGAATTTGTGAGATCGCCATAAAACGACAGGCAGCTTGAAGGCACTAATTTTCTTTTCCAAGGGAGCAACAAGTGATTGTCACAATTTTCTTCCTGCTGTGAGAAGGTCTTTGCAAACTGTCGTTTACAAATACTATTCATGCACAAAAGTTGTGCATGGTATTTTTGTGCTGAAAACAGCCTTTTCGGTGCCGACCACAACATTTCAGTGCAGAGTATTTAAAATACAATTTTTTTAAGCGAATAAGCACATATATAAGGATAACCACAAAGCCTATGACCCTTTTAGGTCTAGTGAAACCCCACGGCCATGTCGCCCACGTTGTGGCAGAGAACAAATTCCGACCGGTTTGGGATACCCCTTTGGGAGCAGAAAACAGATTTCCTCTGATGAATCACGAAACCTCAGCCTCCTACAGAGAAGAATCCCGTCCAAGTGAGGCAATTGTTTCTTGCTTTGACCACAAGGGAGTCCTGGAAGCCGGACTCAAGGGGAATCAGATGGGGCAGAACGGACAAGAAACATTTGTGTACATCCTTCTTCTGCCTTGTTAAGCTAGCTTTTTTCCACAATGGCCCTCAAATGAGTCCTTTGGATTACTGAGGATCAGATACGAGTGATTCATTTACTGAGAGTTAATTAGAAGTTTTCCTCTGGCTGGAGAACTTAGGGACTGGAGTGGGCAGAATTTGCTAGCTGATGTGTAGCAGATGAAAGAGGTTTCCAACATCCAATAGTTTTACAACACAACAAAAGAGCTCTCTTAATTTTTTCCCCCTTCCTATTTCCCTTCCCTAAAATCTTGCCATGTTTTCAAAACAGCTATAAGAGACAGTCAAAATTCATGACAAGCAGAATCGCCAGCCAGAAAGTAGCTACGAACAACTTTGTGTCCTGCCAAAATGCCAAATGAAAAGTATTAAAGTTTGGGGACTGGACGGCCATCCTGGAGATCACGATTTATCTTCCAAGAAAGCTCCAGATTTCTGCTTCATCCATCCTCACATATTTTCTTCTCAGAGGGGTGGTACCTTGGCATGATTTCACCCTCGGGCAGAACAAACCTTTGGCTTGTCATTGGAGGCAACCAAAGGCGTCCATCCTGATGGCTTGGTTTCCAGCAGACATCTCACCACACATTAGAGTCTCCATGCATGTACAAACTCTCCATGCATCTTAAGCATTGGGGAATAGCCAATGCTTAATTTGTATGTGCAAAGGCCAGTTCTTAACCACATTTCACATCTGCTGTCAACATGTCTGAGTAATCAGAAATACACAGTACCGAGCAATACCCAGTTCCTTCTTTCTCAGGTGGCGGTGTGTGCGTCTAAGGAACAGAAACCAGACAGCTCCTAAGCTTTTGGTGGGCTTGCCCCATGAGTTATGGCCGTGTTGCTCAAAAAAGCCCTTCATGGCCGAGGTGTCTTTGATTGCTAGCCCTTCCAAATAAAACTATCCCCCAAATACAGCTTGTTGTCTCCCTGCAAAAAAAGAAATTAAATATATTTTGCCTTAAAGCAGTTGGTTTGCTTCCAGGCTGGGAGTCCATGATGTCTTTGATTTATGGACTGCCGGGGCCATTTTGTCCTTTGCCTTTGGTCCAAATATCTTTCTCAGATGTGCCTTCTTGGTGGCGTTCAGGAGTTTCATCTGTCTGATTAGAAGAAGGGTTGAGAACACACACATCCCAGCCATGAAGTAAGGAGAGATTCATTGCTTTCTGTTTCCACGTGCCATTTCCCCCGTCCCGAGTAGCAGTCTGTTTGACACAACGTTTTTCTGTGAATTTGGCAACATTCTTGACATCTCAGATCCGTGCTAATTATTCTTGCTGTAATGGTTTATCTTTAATTTTCAGCTGCCTGTAGCAGATTGCTTTCTCTGCTTGCAAAAAGTTCCAGTTCAATTCCCGTCCTGGAAAAGACCCCTGCCTGAAATCGTAAGAGTGTCACAACCAATCAGTATAAAAAAACAATGAGAGCTTCTTGTGTTACTAGTTTGTACGCCCTCTGGATTGGGTGTCCAAGAGGCTGTGCTTTGTGAATTTATCCAAGCAGTAAGTGAGCTACAACTTGGAAGGGGGATCAGTGAAGGTGTAGTGGTTAGAAGTCAGCAAAGATGATATAGCGGTTTGAATGTTGCCCTACAACCCTGGAGACCAGGGTTTGATTCCCTGCTCTCCATGGAAACGCACTGCGTGACCTTGGGTGTGTCACATACTCTCAGCCCCAGAAAACCCCATGATAGGTGTGTCTTAGGGCATTCATAATGACTTCAAGGCACTCAGAAACTAAGGTCATGGGAGATCCCTAGACACAAACTATGGCTGCTGCAGGAACAAAACCTGTTGCTGCAACTGGTCCTGAACTTCATCTTGCATAGGAAGAACAGGTTAAAAAAAAAACCCAAAAAAACTACTGTACAACCCCACTCTGTGTATCGTGTATGTCAAAGGAGCAGGTAATGCCTATCAGTGAATCTGTCATAGGCCATACTTACAGTACGTGATCACTCATTGCCTGGGATCACTCAAGGAGACACAAACTGGAGGAGAAAAGGGACACTGAAGCAACTGAGAAGGGGAAATTGAGTTAGAATCCTGTTATGCCAGTATGGTCCCTGGTAACACAAGATAACACTGGGTAGTCATTCCCAGTATAAGTGTTTTTTGTGGGTGTTGCACAAGGAGGTACCTCCAATACCTCCTTTTGCAATACTTTTTTGCTATCAAGGGTAGTCAGATGGCTCCCAGATACAGCTTCCTCCAGAGACATTGATAGGTTAGAGGGAATAACAGTGGGTGTGGCTCCCATTTCAATTGGGTAGTGAATCCATCTGGGTTTTTAATCCAGACTTTAAAGAGTAAAGTTTAGCACCTTGGATAGCTCCTTTAAAGTCTGAATGAAACCTGGACTGGAGTCACCACCCTACTGACATGGAAGGCAGTCCTTGCTAGGGCACGGGAGTGTGCCATCCAACTTTCCTTGTACATCTGTGGGAAAAGAAGCAACTTTTGCTCCATCAGTTTGAGTATAAACTGCCAGGAGTCCAACTGGATCTTGGCCTCACACTTCGTTTCCCCATTCCAGGACCATCACTGCAACACCAGGATATTCACTGTGAGCTAAGTTACCCAGATATTGAAACTGATAGGCCTTCACAGGAGGAGAAGTCAACATGCCTTTCTGAATTTTGGAATTTCTGTTTCTATATCTGCTCCAGCCTTTCCATACTGCCTCTCTTGCAGGGAAACAAGCAAAGGGGCTTCATTTGTAAATCAATGAAGACACGGGGGCTGGGAGGAAAGGTCTCCATTCATCCGAAGAAAGTCGGGTCTATAAACAGGAACTATTCAGTGGTCCCTCTCTCTCCATTCTCCCCTTTTCCTTGGCAGAGTTTTCATTAGATGACCTCACCCCTTGGCCAATTTCCTCTGCACATCCCAACCGAGAAGACCGAACATGCTAATTAATCGCTCAATGCCTTCCGCCAAGCCTCGTCTGCTCGGGGGAACATATAGGCCGCTGTTTGCCTCGCCTCGGAGAAGGTGTCGTGGCTGAAGCCTGCTTTATTTCCCTTCCCTGGCACACTGGTAATTTCAAGGAACTTGAAATCTGTTATTCCACCTCATTAAAGTCGCCTTGCCCTCTGAGTAACCTGCTATAAACTGGAGTGGGGTGGTTGTAAGAGGAGGAGAAGCTTTCTTGAAAACACAGTGACCTAAAAACCCATCGGAGGGGAAAAAAAGGACCTCCATCAGCCTTTCAAACTTCACAGTTGTTCATTAGAGCGGGCTTATATTACATCGCAGGACTCATTAGAAAGTAACCGCACGCCATTCCAATCATCTGTTACAGACCTTCCCTTCCCACCCACCATTTACCTTTGACTATTCCCAGTGCCAACAAGAGCCAGTGAGTTGCAGCGGTTTGAATATCAGATTACGACTTTCGATGCCGGGGTCTGAATCCCAACACGGCCACGGAAACTCACTGGGTGACCTTGCACAAGTCGCTCTCTCTCAGCCTCAGAGGAAGCCAGTGGCAAACCCCCTTTGGCAACCAATCTTGCAAAAAAATTCCCCATGATAGATTCTCTTTAGGGTCACCGTAACTTGGAAATGACTTGAAGACGCCCAACAATAGTTTCCCCAGCCATTCTATTCCTGTTCCTTGGACCAGCAGACCTGGGTCTGATGTCTTGATTTTTAGCACAACGAACAAAGGAGGGATTTGATAGGAGAATCCAAACGGTCCATCCAGGTGTGCCTGACTCTCCGCATTTCCAGACAGTGAGATAAAAACAGACTTATCTGCTCTATGGAAACAGCTGACATAACTCTTGGCTCTGTTCCCTCTGGAGGGCTGAAGATTATTGCCGTTGTGGTTACCAGGGTAATGAAAAGTTTGGTTCAACGGATTTCTTTTTTCTACAAATAAGATTGAAAGGAGAGCCGGCATGATGTAGTGGTTTGAACACTGGGTTTGGACTCCAAGAGACCAAGATTTGAATCCTTGCTTAGCCATGGAAACCCATTGGGTGATCTCAGCTGGGTCACACTCTCTCAGCCTTAGACAATGACAAATCTCCTTTGAATAAATAATAATACCTTGCAACAGGGTTTCCATAAGTCTGAGTCAACTTGAAGGTACATAACAAGAGTGAGACAGCCTGGTATAGTGGTCTAAGTTCTTGACTAGGGCCATTTCTGCACTAGACTGTTATAGTGCTATTATTCCACTTGTAGCATCCTATGGAATCCTGGGGTTTGCAGTTTAGGGAAGAGCTGGCCAGAGGAGAAGAACCAGAGGCAGATTTTTAAAGGGCTGCATGGCCTGATCAGAGCCAGGGAAGGTTCAGCCAGAAAAGAGACATTTGGAGGAGTAGGGGTTGGAGAAACTAACAAATAACCAAATACATTAATGTTAAACCCATGAATCTGGAGGCCCATCTGTATTCCAAAACACAAGAAGGCTTCTTCTTTGGCCCCATTCAACGTCCTCCTCTTTACTTTACTTGATGAAAGATATGACAAAACTTTGTCAAACAGTAAATGCTTCCCCTATAATAACAACAAAGTTGAATCTATCTGCCATGTACTCTTTCACGGCTGCTACTACCAAGGGACTGGGGAAGATCTAATATTTCCAATCGTGCTGCTTTCCCCAGGCCGTTCTCCAGAGTCTCTTCTGATCATTTTGCTCCGGGGCAGTAAAAACTCAGCCACCGAAGAAGTGACGAAGTTTTTCAATATGGCCCTTTTTTACCAGACTGTGCATGACAGCATATCCACAATTGTGTGCGAGGTATTATATGTTTCTATACAGAATCTGTTTCAGATGAGTAATATGGCTGTAGTCCAAACATCTTCTCAGTGTAGCATAAATATCACCATGCGGAGATACAGTATGCCAGCACTACACAACTCCCACGTAAAAACATATTAAAAAATAATAATACAAGCTTCGAAACAGCCCAGACTTATGCCAGAATCAATCTCCAACAGGTTTCCAGCCCATTTATCCTTCATCAATTCCTATGTTCCCTATACGTGCATTAATGCTTCAATATCAGTTGCTTTTGCTTCCAATCATTATTGTATTTTTGCATTGTCAAAGTGGTCGTTGTTTCCATTCTTTCTCTTTCAGCATTGTTTCTCTTTCAGAAATCTTCCTCTGCTTTTGGCAGGAATCCTTCTCTGCATTTGGCCTCCGGACCTCACTTCTTGGAAAGCTGCAGGTCAGTGGCTTCCATCAAGTCCCAAGAGATCCCAACAGTGTAAACAAGCAGCTGGTTTGTGAAGACATCTTACACCCTGTGGAAGTAGTGGCGGCCGTTGCAGAGACACGAGATGACTGTTTCCAGGAGGTGGCTCGAAGACACACAAAGGAAATGACGAGGGTCACTGTCCAGTAAGAGCTAACTCCCCACAACGCCTGGAACTGAGCCCTCAACGCCTGGAGCCTAAGTCATGATTAAGACCACATGAGGGACCTCTGGTTCATCTTCTGGAGCGCTTGGAACTGAGCCCTCAAGAGTCGGGTTTGGAGCCTAAGTCATGATTAAGACCACATGAGGGACCTCTGGTTCATCTTCTGTTCGTTGACTCACTGATTCCAAAGTGGAGGACTTTGACCATGAAGGACCTTTGTTTATTGACTTAGGAGATCATTTAGGAAGCCCTTTTTACTGATGTCAGCTCATGAGCATTTGGAATTGAGAGGTGGAAGGGAGAGGGATCCAAGATTGATTCACCCTTGCTTCAGGATGCTCCAACACTTGGACAATGGGGAGAGAAGAAGAAGGGGACGTTCTCCACCTTTTCTCTTCTGATGACCTCCCTAGAGACTTGTTCTGTTGGGAAACTAATAGCAACAGACAGATACTGCGTTGAATGTTGTTTAAATACACACAGTAGGAAGAGAAACTTGTTCTCTGTTCTTGGTTCCATGTCATCACCTAGGGTACCAGTTTCTTAATGAAAGCCTCAGAAATCATCGATTTGGACAGAGGACTGTGTCATTGTCACTGTTTCATGTTTACTTTTTAATACTTTTTAAATTCTTTGCAAAATGTTTGCTCAACACATTTTTTTTCTGCAATGAAGTAGACAATCGACATGTTACACATCAACAAGGAGATGAGTGCAAATTTTACTGTTTTTGTGCAAGGAATTATGGCTTTTGTGGAGAAGTTTGTCACACACACATACACATATAACCCTCCCTGCCTCCTGCAGTGTGAAAAATTGTGTGTTCTCGACCATCTTTCTCTACCAGGTTTTTCTCAGATCTTTCCTGTCAAGGATGAGGAAAATTGTGAACGTTTGTGCATATTCTTTACCTCCTTAGTGCATGCTAATTGGAGGCCAAATGGTTTACACCATTAATACGGGGAACAAGATAACTATCTCAAACAAATGGTTAATGGTTTAACTTATTATTTGCTGTATTTTTACCTCCCAAGGACAAGTGCTTGGGCATCGGGTCCCAAAAGTATTGGAGCAGCCTCAAATACTATACACCCAACTAGTTTTTGCGTGTATATATCATTTTATGTTTTGCTTCAGGCAGTGCATATCTTGGGAAGGCCCGGGGCCCTTCGCTCTGCTTCACATCCATGTCACATTCAGGGTCAGACACACAAATGCAAAGCTGTAACACACTCAATAAATGTCCACCAAGGGGGAATGTATAGAAGTGGAGGGAGAGAGTAGGAACAACTCCTTCCCTCAAGCAATTGGTGAACTCCATCAGTAGAAAAGTTATAGACAGACTTTCTCACATCTCTCTCCAGGGGGCAATTCTGCCTCATGGACTGGAACAGACCTTACGCTAGTGCAAAATGCGGCAACTGAATAAAACGTTGTGGAAAGGTGGAGGTGTTTCTTTTTTCTTCTTCAAAAGCAAACAATGCTTACACCAAACAGCTCAACAAGCAAGAAAATCCAATTTCATGGCCTCGGGGCTGTTTAAAGAGTTAGCTGAGTCCTTCCCTTCCCAACCATCATCATCCAGCCTGGAAAGTAGAATAAATTTTAGCACATCAAGATTGGTTCAAAAGACCAGAAAATCTCAGGCCCATTTTTGCACCATTTTTGCACTACACTGTTATACTGCTATGATTCCACTTTCAACCTCCTGTGGAATTCTGGGGTTTGTAGTTTACTGAGATCAAAAATCATTCTGGCTGAGAACCCTCAAGGCCCCTCCCTAAACTGCAAACCCCAGGATTCCATAGGAGGATGAAAGTGGAATCATAGCATTATAGCTGTGTAGAGCGGAAATAGCCCTAATGAAAAACCTCAGATGTTGCTCCTGTTCTTTCTCATTTTATGCCAGGATGTGAGGGCTAGAATCTTGCTGGCTGTCTACACTAGCTGCTGAAGTTTCTTCCAGGGTGGCTAAGAGCAGCAAGCAAAGGCAGATGAAGGCCAAGGTCCTGAATGGGCCAGGGTAGCATAACAGTGCCACGTGTGGACCTACACAACATGTCTTCCTTCCATCCTCTCTGGACTCACCATTTAGCTGCTGAAGTTCTCCCATGGGCATTCCACACTTGGTGGAGAGTGGGAGATCAGAGAAGCATCTCGATATGCCCCCATAGACAGTTACAGACCAATGACATCACCCACTGAATCCGTTGACGTCCTTCAGAAGTTTCAGCAGATGATGCATCTGGCTATGGAGAATGAAGCAGATGCTTCTCTGATCGCCCCCCAAAGTCTCTGCCAACCATGGAACAGCTGTGGGGGGGAGCTATGAGGATCTGCAATGGCTAAACAAGAAGTTCTGGGCAGCTTTGGTCACTGCAGACGGGGAAAGATACCACCCTCCAAAGAAGATGGATGCAGCCATAACAGGGACTTATGCCTGCATGTATCACTAATGGACGAAGAACAGCAGAGTCGCCAAAAGGATGCCAGCCAAAATCTAGCAGCTTTGAGCATCCTATTTATTCCACGCCATGCTTCCTTTTATGACTTTTGCACCTACAACCTTTTTCCTCCAAACACTGTGGCCTCCCCCAGTAGAGTTATAGTTCCCAACCGTGATGCCAGCTATATGTAAAGTGAAAAACCATAGAGAGACCTCACATTCCCTTCTGCAGCATCCCTTTCTTCCTGTAAATGTTAAAATTTTCATCTCCTTTTTCCTTTTCTTTGAAGCAGTGACGATTGCACCATCTGATGGAGCCTGCAGACACGAGCCGTGATGAGATAAACACACCGCCACTGAGCTATATGAATGTCCTTAACAGCTGCTGAGGTTGCTGTGGAAATACCCCTCTCCAGTCTTCTCACCACTGCTCGGCCAACGTATTGCTATAAAAGGATGTAATTTATTAGTTGGCATATGGCAAAGTATGCTTGCGAGAATCCAGATCTTGCTTCACTTTCTGGTTTACACAACAGCACATCAATCTTTTTTGCTCTGTTCTTTTGCATTCCCATCCAAATTTGCACCGAGAACCCATCCCTGTGCTTAAATGAAATTATTTAACTGTCATAGTCTCAGAATCATAGAAACGTCAGGCCACAAGGGCCAACTGGTCCATCTACCATGCAGGAATACACAATTAAAGACCTTCCAAAGATACCCAGCCAACCACTGCTAGACCTTCAAAAATGGCGAGTCCACCAAGCTCCAAGGCAATCTATACAACAATTATGGTAAAAAAAAGTTCTTGCTGAAATTTAAGTGGAACCTCTTGTCTTGTCTTTTGAATCCATTGGCTATCATTCTAGTTTCTGGAGCAGCAGGAGATAAGCTTGCTCCATCTTCAACCTGAGAGGCCTTCAGAGATTTAAAAATAACTGTGATGCCACCCCACAACCTTCACATCTCCGAACAAAACTAAGGTATCAGTTTGTAATGCCCAAGCGGTATTTATTTATTTGTATGTTTAGAGACAACATGAATGTACAAAAAAAAAAAAGGTGTAGAAACAGCAAATCATCAAACATGCTTTATCTTCTGAATGAAATCCTTTCATGTATCTAAATATGGGTATCATGGCACTTGAAAAACATTATGGTTTAGTGTTTTTGAGTGTTGGACTACCCTCCAGGAGACCAGGGTTCATTCCCTGCTCAGCCATGGAAACCCACTAGATGGCCTTGGGTGTATCTCACACACTCTCAGCTTCAGAAAACCCCGTGATAGATTCACTTTAGGGTCACCATAAGTCAGAAATGACTTGAAGGGATGCAACAATATCACATCACCTCTCAGTCTTCTCTTCCAAACATATCCAGCTCCTTCCACCACTCCCAATAGATCTAAATTTTGGGGCAGGCATATATATAGATGGGTGTTCCCTCAAGAATAGAGGTCCCAAACCATTTAAGTTTTAAATTTTGTCACCAGCACCTTGAGTTCAGACCAGAAGCATATGGTCAGCTAGTTCAATTCCTTCAGAACTAGAACGGGTGCCCTTAGAAGATGGAGAGCTCTTTTTCATTGGGCAGTTTTAAAGAGAGGGTAGATACTCTCTTCCACTTTCAACATCCTGTAGGATCCTGGGCTTTGTAGTTTTCTGAGGCCAAAGAGCTCTCTGGCTGAGAATTCCAAATGCCCTTCCCTAAGCTGCAAACCTCAGCATTCCATAGAAGGTTGAAAGTGGAATGATAGCACTATAACAGTGTAGGGCAGAGATGGCCCAAATGTCCCCCGCTGTGCCTTCATGTTTTGTGATTCTACGTTTCTATCCCCAAATCAGGGCTGATGGCTCATTTTTGAGAAGGTTGCCAAGATGAATACAGTTTGATCCTTTCATCTCGATACTCTAAACGGGAAGGCAGTTAAGTGTCAAGATTCACCACAGCTTTATTATCCACTGACTAACACCCCTAAAACATTTCTTTGTCCATACATGCCGTACATTCTGTAGTGCTGGAATCACACAGAGTCAGAGGTTTGGCTGTTGGATAAAGAGACACATTTTTCTATGACAGTGACTTTTTAAATGTACATTTGCTTGGGAAACAGAACAGTAGCCTTACGTGACCTGATGAACATCTATTGCTACGCTCTCAATTGAGAGAACGTTCTCCTCCAAATATTAGAAGTGGGATGAGGACGGTAGAGAATTTCATCGGCTGGACATTTTTAGGGCTAGGGTAAGCACACTGGTTGGAGTGTTGGATTAGGACACTGGGAGACTAGGGTTTGAATTCTGGCTGGAAAGCCACCGGTTGACCTTGAGCAAGTCACACTCTCTCAGCCGCAGAGGAGGCAATGGCAAACCTGCTCTGAACAAATCTTGCTATGAAATCCTGACAGGTTCACCCTAAGGTAATCTTAAGTGAGAAGTTATTCAAAGGCACTTGTTTGAGAACCAACATGGTGTAGCCATTTGAGTTTTGGATCAGGACTCTAGGAGACCAGACATGGAAACCCAGTTGGTGATCTTCAGAACGTACCCCTCTTTCAGATTGAGAGGAAGGCAATAGCAAACCCCATCTGATTGAATTTTTTTTTTAAAAAAAATACCACTTGATACCTTCATCTTAGGGTCAATTTCTCATTGAGATACCTGGTAACATTTGTAAGTCAATCCCAGCTGAAGTTTGGTCCACTAATAGTATTTGGCTCTCAACATCAGAGCTGGAATTAGAGTTTTAAAAGTTGTCAATGACTTTTAAAGCATTAACATTCCAAGCTGTTTACATCTTGAAAATGGGTATAAATTTGTAAGGAAAAAAGTCTATTGGGAGTCAAGGAGAAGGATTACACATTTCCCCCCTTTGTTGGCCTTTATGCACCTCATAGTACTACAGGTCCTCCGGGAAGACTAGAATATTTACTGGCTCCACACATACATCCCCCATTCATCGGCATCCCTGGCTAGTCAGTAGAGGGTCTAATATTCCTGGCCAAATTCACAGCTGTCTGGATTATCTCATTTTTTTCTTCTTAAAGGATGTCTCCTATGACCCGTCACTTCCCAAAGGAAAGACTTTCTTCATTCATGAAATGATTCATTTTAGAGAACTTCCTGAGAGCCTCTGCCATGTCTACAATAAAACAATTGTATGTGGCACCAACAGTTCTTTGATGGAGTGTCGTCCTTGAACTTGGAAGCCATGGTTTCAAACAGAGTAGCCAAGCATCCATGATGTTAGCGGCTAGACAAGTAATATAGTGTTCCTGCAGAAAATCGGCACTCTTTTCCCATTGGCTTTCCAAAAGAGGTCTCTGGGGCAAGGCTGTACATCTTATGAACTTCTTCACTATTCTTCCAGGCTTCTAGGGTCCCTGTTTATCCCTTGCTTGGACAAACCCAAGAATACCCTCTGGTTGGGATAAAAATGCTCTTGTAATGACCTCACCTTCTCAGATCAACTAAGTTCTACCCAAGAACCATGTACCTGGTTCCTCCCATGACTGATGAAATTACAGGAGGTCTTCAACCTTCAGAAAAAACAACAAGGGCCATTCAGGGAAGCCATTAATTCTGCCAGGCTTCCAGAGCAAAGAATAGGAAAGAGACTGTTCCATCACTTCTGATGCGAGACCTCTTATTCTCCTTTAATGGTCTTTTAGCACCAGCCGTTCCATCAGGTCTCATAAACCATTTCCATTCCATCTGAGTGTAAGAGCCGTAAGGTTTACAGGTAAGGTTTATTTGATTTTGCCTCCTCCCTCCTTCTTCTCTATCTCCCTATGCTTCATGTCTTCCAGAGGGAAAGCACAAAGGACTATCTTACTGATGGGATTTTAAAGTTTCACTTGATGCTCTGCATGAGCCCTTCATACCAATATCATCTATCTTGATTGTAGGGAAGAGAAAAGCTGGCAGAGAATTGTATGGAAAAGATGATATGGAAAAGCATTCCTAAATATGCCAGTTTATATCACAGAGAGTCCAGGGTAGGTAGATAAGAACTTACCCAACCTTATTACTACTGCCGTCTTTGAAGCTTCTTTGCTATTTGCCACCAAGCATTGCCGCACTTGTAACATTTTGAAGGTGTTGGGGAGGTAGTGTTCAAATTGAAAATTGCATTACTTGGAGGCTCCATTTTAGCATGCAATGTGGAGAGTAATTCAAAGGGTTGGGGATCTGAGCATTGTACAGAAGACCAAAGGCTACATGTTATCAGCCAACAATGCTTTGCTCATTCCTGCTTTCAATGAAGTTGGAAATCAAAGGCTGGGATAATTCTGCTTCCACCAGCAAGTTACTTAAGACTGCTGTTTGCATCCACCTTCAGGGTAGTTTGTGGAGCACTTTGGAATACAAAGAAAATAACTCTGTCATTTGCAAAGGGATGAATCAAGATCGCTTAAGCTTTATTCTGAATTATGAGTCCAAGACAACATGATGAATACTTCCCTGTCCTGTCGCTGCCCTTTCAGGCTTCCACAGGCTGCCCTTTCAAAAATGCAGCTGAGCTGAAAATTTCTCAAAAGCATTTGAAAAGATGACAATGTCAGAAGTTTCTTTTCTCTCACTCCCAGGGCGAGCACAAAGAGAGCCAGCTTGAATAATTGCCCTTGACTACTGTTCGTCTCTTAGGCAAGCTTTTATTTTTTGAGAGTTGTGGGAAGGAGAAACTTGCACAATTTTGGGTTCAGGAACGAAGGCGTAAAAAATTGAAGGAGAAATAGTGTAGTGTTTATGTGTTTTGTACTAGGACCAGGTTTTGAATCTGTGCTGGGCGACCTTGGACAATCCATACATTCTCACTCTCCACGAAAGGCAAGGGCAAACTTTCTTTGGACAGATCTTGCTGAGAAAACCCCATAACTGGTTCATCTTAGGGTTCCCACAAGTCAGAAACCACTTGAAGGCACATGACAACTGATGAATTGAAGACAGCCATTTATTTAATGACACATTGATAGTCTATTGGAGTTGGAAGTCTAAAAAGTTAGTGCAGAAACGAGGGGAAAAATTAGTTCCTATCTCCTCCATCTGAAGGCCCACCAGAAGGCCACCAACTGTGTCAACAAAACCCAACCCACCTGGAGGAAATGAGTCTGAAGATGTGGTTGGCACTGACGTCAAATACTCATAGGTGTTGGCTGTGTCAGGAAATGTGCGGTGAATGAATACATTGCCGCAACAAGAATTCCTGCTCCTCAAAGACAGGAATAAGTGGATTGTGGGACCTCTTAGAGATGTTTGAGGTCAGAGGGTATGTAGGATGTCCGTTGGGCCCAGAACTGGGTTGTTTCCTGTTGTGGCTTTGACGGTGAGCTACTTTCTGCTCATTTTTAAAGGAATATCCATGCTCCAGTAAGATATAAAATAATTTTGTTACTTCTTTAAGCCTGCCGGATTTATTTCAGCATGATGAGATGGAGAAGATGGAACAAGCTTGTCTTCTGCTGCTCCAGAGATCAGTAGCTGAACCAATGGATTGAAATGGCAAGAAAATAGATTCCAACTAAACATTTGGAAGAACTTGCCTTCCTTCTCTCCTTCCTTCCTTCCTTCCTTCCTTCCTTCCTTCCTTCCTTCCTTCCTTCCTTCCTTCTTTCCTTCCTTCCTCACACAACCACATCCACTTGACTGAGAAGGGACAGTTTCATTTTTGCTGTAGGCCTGAATGGGTGACTTTCAGAGGACCTTTGAGATAAGTCCAAAGACTGCTTGTGGCCTGCTTAGGTTGCTCACGCCTGATCTCTACAGCAGTAGCTTGTTGTTTATGCAATGACATTTATAGACCCTCTGGGACCCGGGCGAACATAAGCCTGGGTCACTCATTTTATTAGACAGATGACCGTATTTCCTGTGACAGAACAGATCCAGGCAGAAACATGCGGCGGCGGTGAGGTTGCCCTTCTTAGCCACTGGGAAGCTTTCTTTATCATGCCTCCAGAAGAAAAAGAAAGCTTTTGTTTAAGTGGGAGGTTTAAAACAAACAAAACCTTGAGTTTGATCCTCTCCTAGGCAGCGTGTGTTGGATAGGAGAGCGCTTGGGCGCTGGGTCTGTGGCCACAGCCAACAAGCCAACAACATGGGGATTATATGATATATTTTAGTAGCTCGGTAAGAGTGGGCCTCTGTCCCTCTCCTCTCCCCAGTGTTGTGCTTAACTGAGTGTTACCTGACTTTGAAGCTCTCCATACGGCCTTGGCATTTGGTCCTGTTTATGCACCCTGACAAGGAGAGAAGGGATCTGTTTAACATCCCTTGTGTTTCTCCGTAGATGCTTTGAGAGGTTACGTCACATGTTGCTTCAGCCACGGGGACCAGAGCCAGGGAGAGCCTGAGACACTTTGCTGCCTGAAGGAGAAGATGGTGGCTTCTTTGCAGTCAGAAGATGACCGGCCCGGGCTTATGGCAATACTTGTGAGAGGTTGTTTGCACTCAAACAAAAGTCAGAAGGTTAGATTAGAGGTCCTATGAGAGGTTGTGCAGCAAAAACAGCTCTATTATGCTTTGGTTAGATATCACTTGGAATACTGTGTCCAGTTCTGGACACCACAGTTCAGGAAGGATGTTGACAAGTTGGAATGTGTCCAGAGGAGGGATCTGGAAACCACGAAGTACTGTGAGGACTGGCTCAGGGATCTGGGTATGTTTAGCATGGAGAAGAGAAGGTTGAGAGGCAACATGATGGCTATGTTTAAATATTTGAAGGGATGTCATCTTAAAGATGGAGCAAGCTTGTTTTCTGCTGCTCCAGAAACTAGGACATGGAGCAATGGATTCAAACTACAGGAAAAGAGATTTCACTTAAACATCAGGAAGAACTTCCTAAAGGTAAGAGCCATTGGACGGTGGAACATGCTGTCTCAGAGTGTGGTGAATCACCTTCTGGCTGGATGGTCATTTGTTGAGGGTGCTTTGAATGCATGATCCTACATGGCAAGGGGTTGGACTCGATAGGTATTGTGGTCTTTTCCAACTCTATGCCTCTGGATTATATCCCTTTGCCATAGCCCCCCATTTATAGCATTCCATGGGCTTTGATTGGCTGATTCTACCCTAGTTTGATCAGCTTCTAATTTCATACCAGAGGACCATCAAGCCCTTGTGACCAACACCCTCAGAAGCCCAAAGTGGCTTCAGTCCTTTGATTGATTACTGACCCTGGTTCCTGAAGCAATGAGTAGGAAAGAACAATCCTTCTTCTTTGGTCCCCTGATGCATCTCCAGCCAGTATCTTCAGTGGCCAACATGAGAGTCATGAAACTCTCTCGTCATCCATTATGTACTGAGATAACAAAGATGACAGGGACAAAAACTGGCTCAGGGAATCGACAGGCCCACTCACAGCTGAGTCCCTTCTGCCAGCATCCCAGAAGTCTGAAAGCAGAGTTGGAGAGCAACCTTGGATTCTCAAGGCATGAGATCACTTGCCTGCAGTGCTTGAAATAGGACTTAACTTAGGAAACTACTGGTGCTTCTGGATACGTTGAATGAGTCACTGCATTGTCTCCAAAAGTCAGTGGCATTTCTCCAACACATATACCAAGCCATGGTCCTGGGGAACGGACTCTGTAGAAACAAAGCTCTCTGACTCGCGTTTTTGAGAATGCAACAGGCGAAAGAGCAACTCTCTCCCAGAGAAAAAGATGCCAGCTTTCATAATGATTCAGCTGTGGTTGCATCAAAGGCTATTTTCAGCACATGTTGGCCAGACAGCATGTACAAGGATCAGACCAAATTTTAAATAAAAGCACCTGAGAATGATGTGGAGATACCTTCACCAAGTGAACATTCTCCAGACCCCATTAAGTTGACAGACACCCCCCAACACAGACATCCTCTTGTAGCTGCACCATTAACCATAATTATTAACTTATCCCATGCTATTTGGAACATAATGGAGGATGTGAAGTGATGTAGCAAAAAATACAAAATGGCTTTTCCTCAAAGCTTTTGTGTCGACACTATAGTGGCCTCTGATGACTCGTGGCTACCAGCTTGTGGAATGTATTTTTAATATCCTTGTCCTTTTCCAGTGGGAGGGGAGATTTCCCTCCTGAACTTTTTGTGGTATGTGTTGTGCTGCGTTGGATAGGTAGAGCCATGCCAGTGTCTCTCTATGGCGTAATTTCAGCATAGGAACAGTTGTTTTTGAGAAACCGTTGAGAGAGATGTTGAAGGCGACCACAATTTGAAGGAATGTTCTGCTTCTAGTCTTTCCAAGAATGGAAAAGAAGAAACAGCTACTTAGTGGGGAGAAAAAACATATGTTCCAATGTGTTGCACATCTGGCTGCCATCTTCCAACCTCATTGGTGTAGCCAAAAGATTATCTCCTCCTCCCCACAGCTTATTACACATTTGTGTTTGAACATATAATTTTCATTGATTACTGATGCCTCTTCGAAGGTGTTCTCCTTGCTGGTACGGAAATCAACAGGGATCAGAATAGATCATTTGGGGGAAGATGGATGAAGCCACTGATGCCATCAACATGCCATGATGCTGTGAAGCCATCCCAACAGAAAGATCTGCAATATTTCAGGGCTGTTGCAATCTCTGACAGAAGGAACCTCCTTGAAACCCAACTCAGCCAACCTTTTTGGCTACCACGAAGGAGAAATGAATGAAGATTGTGATCAATGTTGAGGTCTCTCCCCACCCCAGCCCCTGTCTTTCTTTCCATCTTACGGGAAAGTTTCTGTCCGTAAAATCCAAACTTTCCTGGAATTTCTGTCTCCCCCACCCCACCCGCCAGTCTTGCAAGGAGTTTCTTGAGTCTTCGTATTACACTTGGCGGAAACAGGTGTGAAGAATTCATCACTTCCCCTCCGGGGCTTGTTCAGACACACTGGATGGCTTGGATTGTGTAAGACTCCAACAGGCTTCTGTCTGGCAGTCTCACCTCCCATCTGTTTCTAATTAATGAGACACAATTCATTCACTCCTAAGCAGTGATTTAGCAGCGATTACAGAAAGCAATCGATGATGATGGGGAGAATGCTCCGAAGGGTGAACAGCTATGCTGCCATGCTCCTGTGCCCTAAGAATAACCAGAGTGGCTCCTAAGTTAATTACTTTTCAAAATGGAATTCAGGCTAGATGAAATGTGCTAGAGGTGGAGCCATGCAGTTGGTCTGGGAACCAGTTTTCTGCCCAAGGAATCTCTGTAGGTGGCCAAAAATGACAAATGGACAAGTGAAACCCCGCCAGAAGTCTACTTCCAGATCTGAAAAATGGGTACGCCTTTTGAGATGAAAAACAGAGCAGCGGGGCTGCTGCTGATATCAAAGGTGATTTGGTTCTCCTAACATTTTCCAAATAAGCAATCAACCCATGTTTGATGCCGGAAGAAGGATACTCAAGGGAGTCTTGAGGAACAGAGGGCCACAGAAACAGTTTTTGTGGCATATAGGGTGCACTGCACCCACCCGAGTAATGTACAGACCAGTCTGCACCAGGAGTAGAAAGAATATTTGAAAATATGTTTCTGGGGTGTTGAGAGACCCTGATGAGAAAACTTCTGGACCAGTGAAAGTCTTTGCGGTTCAGGACTGATTCTGCACAAAATTTGTGCATGCTTCTATTGGGTAGAAAACAGAATTTTCTGCAGGGGGAACTTTTTTTTTCAATGCAGAAATTAAATTCTAAGTCCTGTGCAGAAAAATGCTGATTTCTGTTTAAAACAATTATTGTGAATAAGTCCAAAATTGTGAATCAAAAACTGTGCTTTCCAAAGACTTTCTTGGAGTGGGACGAACATTGCTAAAACGTCTTGTTGCTTCCATCAAGAAATAATGAACAAAGAATTCCATTCCTAGACTACACCTTGTCCATCCCAGTTTCTCCTCTGCTGAATTGTCAGTTCCATTTGCTCTCTGCATAATGCTGTTAGTTTTTAAAGATGATGAAACTTTATGTATAAATCCCAAAACACATGCCTACGGAATGTTCTGAATCTAATGTTCATACCCAGCTTAGCCTCATAGGTTTGTTGTTGTTTGGCAACGGCTGAAAAACCATCCATGCTTTTAGCGTGTCTGTGTGTGAGATGATCTGGTCTTCCTTGTAACCAGGGGGCGCAGAAGCCAGGGGAGATGACTTGCAGGGAATTCTAAGAGGAAGCAATGGGCATTGGGACCTAGGGGGAGTGAGCATTGACGTGTGCCATGGCAACAACCAGCACACCTGGGGCTTGGCAATAGCAGATCAAACCTGATCCAAAGCAAAGGAAGGAATACAAGGTATGGGTTACAGGTATGGATTACAGCCAAGGGAAGAGACCAGGACGAACGGAACAATCGCCATTGTTAATAGTGGTAGAAGTCAAAAGAATACCGTAGACCAGTGCTTCTCAGGCTGATATGAGGTATGGGCAATTATTTATTTTTCTTTCAGTGTGCCAGGGATGAGCACCCTATTTGTGCTCATTGGCTACAAGTGCTTCTTTCTTTCCTGGAAACTTGCGAGGAAACTTACCATCACTTTGAGTGGCATCGCTGTGGCTTTTCCTGAATTGTTTCCTAGTCCTGGGCCTATTTTGTATTTTGTTTCACTGCATTGATTCTACAATATGTTTGGAGCATATTTCTTTGTGCTCTTGATGTTTGCATCTCTTCCCATTCAAGGCTTTGCTAAGTGTGGTAAAGTGGGCTTCCAGGGGTGGGCATTGGAAGGGCTGGATGTGTAACAGCGATAAGTTTTGCTGTTTTTTATCGTAAACCGGTTTGCCTTATTGTAACTGTATTGCAACAAGAGCTGTTGACTGAAACGACAAAAGAAACCAGATCAGTGTGACCACAAGGAAACTGCATATGCAAAATTGCTCAAGACCTTTACTTTGAAAAAAGAAGAGATATAATAATATATTATTATATGGTCAATATGGTCAGCTGATGAAGTACTGGAGACTTCTAGATTCAAACCAGTAGCTGGCTTTTCTATCTGAATCTGCAGCTGGAAGGAGGGTATCAGAATCACAATATACAGATGTTCTAGAGCCTCTTGCACTAACCCACTTGCCAACCATAGAGCATGGAAACATTACTTTTTCAGACCATAATTCCTCGAATTCCTCAAACATGCCTTGCCAGTGTCCATGCTAACTGGGGGAATCAGAGTTATAGCGCAAGAAAATAACATGTGGAACTTAATTTCCACAACCTTGATCGGAATGTGGTCTTCCTTTCTTGCTCGAAGAAAAGCATCTAGACACTTCTGTTGGGAACTTAGGCCTATGTGAGATATCAGTGGGATCGGGCTATTGGCTTGAATGGGACATCAATACATAAGAAAAGCCCATTAACTCAATGGGTCTGCATTAGTTGGGACCACTGGGTGGCCTTGGGCAAGTCACACTCTCTCAGCCTGAGAGGATGTCAGTGCCAAACCTCCTTGAACAAATCTTGTCAAGAAAACCCAAAGACAGGGTAAATATAAGTCAGGACTGGCTTGGAGGTCCATCGCAACAAACTGGACAGTGGTTGGGTTGCTCCCCAAACCTCATTTTTCAGCACATTTCACCATGCCCTTCCTCCACATGAAGACAAGAATTGCAGGATGTTTAGGGCAAAACGTGAAGCCTTGGTACTTTTCACCTTCACATTGCAATAAATGCACAGACCACTTAGCCATTCTCTCCAAGGCATCAAAGCTTCTCTCTCCTATAGTCGGCTTGGCCACCTTCTCTTAGCTGGCTGAGAACGGCAAAGCGTGCAAGAGCAGAGAGGCAACAGAGCTGCAACCTACTGGAAGGGATGGAGGATGGCAGCTGCTTTTAATAAAAACAAACAAACTCTTGAGTTAGCCGCAGAGAATGTGAGTAAGCCGAATCCCATCTGCTCGGAGGTTTCCCTTTGGTCCCCGAAGAAGACGAGGCAGGATATGAGCAGAGGTGTGCGCGGCCCTTGCCGGAAATGCTGCACAGAAACACGAGGAGTTATGCCTCCCCATGCTCTCTTTGTCTGAGCTTCAGGAGTGAGCTCATCTGTCGTGGCCTCCCACCACGAAAGGGGTTGAAGAACTACGCATGGCCCAGAAAAATACAAGATCTCGAACATTGTCTTGCTTAATCACAGTGCCTTCTCTTGGCCCACGATAGCCACAGTTGGAGAAGGTACAAAAAAAAAAGGAATGAATAGGGTATTGCATCATAGTTAGGAAGGGATGTTTATGGCCACTTCATCATACTTTGCATCTTGTGCATGTGTGTGTGTGTGTGTGTGTGTGCATACACACTAGAGATGTCACATACTTCATTCTTGATGCAACAATGAATAATTTCCTGAGTCTTATCTGGGCCAGCTGAGATTATGAGAGTTGTGCTACTGGCGGCTGCTTATGCTCGGATAATTCTGTGGAAAAATAAAAATGCTCTTCCATCTGGACCAATGCCATGATATGGTGCTTCCATTTCTCTACGGACAATTGTGGGGGTAGAATTTGTTTAATTAACAGTTACATACCATTCCTACTCGTGAGCAGACCTTTTGATGGCTTGCGATTAAATAGAATGAATGCAGTTAAAACACAGAATCCTGTTTGAGATATAATTTTTTCCCCCAAATTTGGAGACCCTTGATTTTGAACAAGGAACCATGAGCGTGCAAAACATGTGCCACAGAAAGGAAGCAATCCTACCCTCCCTTTGCAGCAAAAAGATGGTCTGGAAGAGGAATTTTTGAATCCTTCTTTACTTATAGGTCTAAGTTCCTACTGAACACTCAAGTAGGGTTTGTTCTTCTTCATTCCCTACCGGGGTTCACCTAATCTATGGGACTTATTAGGCCAAAATGAATGGGATCATTGTCAGAGCAAGGCCTGCTTCCCATGGGGGCTCTCCCTGGTCCTGAAACACACAATTGTGCTGCTAACAACGTGGCTGCAATCAGCTACCAAGATTTAGGGCCTTTCCGCACGACACTGTTATAGTGCTATTATTCCATGTTCAACTTCCTGTGGAATTCTGGGGTTTGTAGTTTCCTGAGGCCAAAGAGCTCTCTGGCTGAGAATTCTCAATGCCTCCCCAAACTGCAAACCCCAGCATTCCATAGGAGGTTGAAAGTGGGATAATGGCACTATGACAGTGTAGTGCGGAAAGACCCTAATTACTCATGCAAAACTGTTTTGTATTCATGATCTCTACTTCGTCACAGTTTTGACACTATTGCCACAATCCTAACTCGTCCTCCAATCTACTTCAGCAGGCATCAGCTGTATGGGGAGAGGGTGGTCCAGTCTGCTGGTGATTAGAGCATGGTTGAATAACATTTCCGCCAGGTTTGGTGGAGCCCAGCTTTGAAGGCCTCCAATGGTCAACTCATAAAAGCCTGATGGAATAAGTAAGTCCTTACTTTGCTAGCAGAATGAGGCCCTTCCTGTGCGAGTGAGTGGAACTCTAAAGTCTGGGAGCAGCCCCTAGGAAGACTATCTCCTTGTTCCCACCAAATGAGCCAGAGAAAGCAATGGGACAGAGAGAAGGGCTTCTCTCAAAGTCTCATCTAGGGGGACATGGTCCTCCAGATACTGTATATTGTTGTGTGTTTTGTTGAATCTTACATGTAAGCCACCTTGGGTCCCATACTGGAAGTAAGGTAGGATAATAGATGGATGGATAGATAGATGGATGGATGGATGGATGGATGGATGGATGGATGGGTAGACAGATGGATGGATGGATAGATAGATAGATAGATAGATAGATAGATAGATAGATAGATAGACAGACATCAAAGATCTTGAAATCCAGGAAGGTTCAGATGGAAGGATACCTGCCTTCAAAGAGCCTGAACCAATCATCTATAACCCATCATCCAGAAAACTGTGAGTCTCCCCTTTCCACCCACCTTTCAGCTCAAATTAGTCCCTTGGTTGGGTAATGGCTCTAGCACGTGCGTTCCTGTTAGAAGTGAGAACTGTGTGTAAAATTAGCGGCCATCTCTCCATCAACCCAACCATCTAGAGCTGTCCCCTCCCCGCCTTCCCGGTTGCCCTGCATTGCTAAATGCTGTGTGGGTCGGTTAAAAACTGATGCTTCTCAACGATTTATAGTTCCACTGTGATCTATCACTGAAGGAAAGCTAGCTTTTAAATTGTGGTGACCACATGGGGGTTGTCAGGTTGCTGTGTCAGCAGGCGGAGAGTTGATGAAAGGAGCATTGAAAGAAAGAGCTCGGAATGAAAGGTAAGCTTCAAAGTACGAGCACTGAAGCAAAGCGAACGGCCTCCCAAACTCACCATCCTGAAAATAATGGTGGGGAGACACAAGGGGAATATGGAATGAAGTTAAAAGCATCAAACTTGTAAGAAAAATCTCAGAATCTGTATTATCAGAATACCAGCCAGATTCCTATTGTGTAGCCAAGGCCATTTCTGCACTACATGGTTATAGTGTTATTATTGCACTTTCAAGGCCCCTCCTTACACTGCAAATCCTAGGATTCCATAGGAGGTTGAAAGTGGAATGAGAGCACTATAACAGTTTAGTGTGGAAATGGCTCTAGAGTTACACATTTGTTACTGTTTGGGATTCATGATCCCTATGCATTCCCTTATTTAGGGAACATATAGTAGCTATGAAAGTCCCCAAATCCCTGCTTACTGGCGAGCAGCTGGTGCCATTGATGGGGTCCATTCCACGGTTAAGGAATCAGTTGACTGAAAATATTGTTTTCCATGGAAAAAAAATATGCATGCAATTTTTTCGCTGAATAAGCCTCAAACTGCAAAGATTCTGGTCAGCCCAGGATTCTTCTTATTGAAGTTTCTTGGCACCTTTTTGATCATTTTTGGGAATAGTCTTGACTACTCTCCCCATCTCTAGAGTAAATGCATTGATCATAAAATGATAGAATCGTAGAGTTGGAAGAGACCACGATAGCCATTGAGTCCAACCCCCTGCCAAGTAGGAACACACCCTCAAAGCACCCCCAGCAAATGGCCATTCAGCCTCTGTTTAAAAACATCCAAAGAAGGTGACTCCGCCACACTCCCAGGCAGCATATTCCACTGTTGAATTGCTCTTACTATCAGGAAGTTCTTCCTGATGTTTAGATGAAATCTCTTTTCCTGAAGTTTGAAGCCATTGCTCCATGTCCTAGTCTCTGGAGCAGCAGAAAACAAGCTTGCTCCGTCTTTAATATGAAATCTCTTCAAATATTGAAACACAGCTAGCATGTCACCTCTTAACCTCTCTTCTCCAGGCTCCCTAAGTCACTCCTCAGAGGACATGGTTTCTACTGTTTTGACCACCCTCCTACAGACATGTTCAGGCTTGTCAATATCCATCTTAAACTGTGGTGCCCAGAACTGGACAGAGGATTCCAGGTGAGGTCTGACCAAAGCAGAATTCTCATATGTTCAAATGTGGGCTAACAACTTTTGTCCCAGCTGAATCAAACATGACTATCATATCATGATGTAACTGTTGAGCGGTGACTCGCCACATAGAATCATAGAATCATAGAAATGTAGAGTTGGAAGAGACCCCAGGGGCCATCAGTCCAACCCCCAGCCATGCAGGAACACCCTCAAAGCACTCCCGACAGATGGCCATCCAGCCTCCGCTTAAAAACAAGGAAGGAGACTCCACCACACTCCATGGAGGCAGCAGATTCCTCTGCCGGACAGCCTTGACCATCAGGAAGTTCTTCCTGAGGTTCAGGTGGGATCTCCTTTCCTGCAGCTTGAATCCATTGCTCCTTGTCCTGGTCTCTGGAGCAGCAGAAAACAAGCCCTCTCCTTCCTCTACGTGGCATCCCTTCAAATATTTAAACATGGCTATCATGTCCCCTCTTAACCTTCTCTTCTGCAGACTAAACAGACCCAGCTCTCTAATCACATTGATCCCATGGGTTTGTCCAAGTTAGGGCTACCAGAGGGACCACCCGCAGACTGCTTTCTTATCTTGTTTGACTCCATTGGCATGTTTATAGTTTGCACAAGAGTTAGGGGAGAAGTGACGACCACAGAGATGCCAGAAGTCTCCATGCAATACATGGCATGTTCCTCTCTCTTCTCTGCCCCATCAATCAATGACCAAGTCTGCATTTTATTTCATCCCAGTGTGTTCCTTTACCCACATTTAGGAGAAATCCTGTGGCAATACGTGTCAAATTTCAGCGACTACCTGCCTGTCAGCGAAGGTCCCAGACGTCTCTTCCCTTTCACTGCAAAGGAACGCAAGACTGGACCCTTCCCTGTTTTCCTTCCATAGGCAAACATTTCTTTTTTAAGCAGGCCTTTAATGGGTGATCAGGAGAGCTTTTTATTTATTTCTTAGCTTTAAAATTCATTGTAAGTTTATCGCTTTGTATTTTTTAATGTTTCGAATTGTTTAAATGTTTTTAATGTTTATTAGCTTTGTGGAAGCCGCCTTGAGCCCCACTTCGGGAGAAAAGGCGGCATATAAATTCAATAAATAAAGGCAAGATGCCAAACGGAACGAGTTGGCTCTGTAAATTGGAGTGTTTCCGTCTCTTGCAAATGCACCAAAAATTGAAGATTGGGGAGGAGATGATTATGATAATGTCTGTGCAAAGAAAAAGGATGAAACTGACGGCCACTTTCGGGCAGGAAGATTGAAAGATTGCATAAATGGGATATTAAAAAAAAATATAGCATGGTAAAATGGCTGCCATCTAGGTGAACAGCATGAGATACCGTCTACAAAAGAACTGGTGGGAATATCAACCTTAAAAAGGTTCTCTAAAATGGTGAAGTAAAAATCTTATGAGATTCCAAACTGATAAACCATTAGAACATGATGCCCCAGACATAACTGTGGTTGCGGGTTAAAAAAGAAGAAGTTTACAATATGGATGTGGGGATCCATGGAGACGGGAATATCAAAGATGAAGAGATGGAAAAAATTGTGAAGGACCGAGACGTACAAATGGAGATTCAGCACCTTGGGAAAAGAAAACAGCTGGTTCCAATGGGGACTCGTGCTCTGGGAGCAGATTCCAAACAGACTGACGAAAGATCTGAATGCCATTGCCATGAAAAGGATCGTAATGGTGCAATTACAAAAAACAACCCTGCTTGCAACATGCCGCGTTGCCCAAAGATGCCCCAGTTCCTAGATTCTGAGATGGAATCTGAACCATTGACGGTTCAAAACTCCAGCCCGTAACACCTGGTAGACTGTGAAGCCAAGATAAGGCTGTGGGACCCATCTTCTCCCATGCTTCAGAGCAAAACACTGATTTAGGAGATCAGCATAGACCACACGGCACACTCTGTTCTATCCTCCAGGGGGCAGGAATGAGCAGAAAGCTCAAGAGAAACAACCATGCAGTTCCCGTCGCCCCTGAGCTACTGCTGCCTGAGACAATTGCTTTACTGTACTTGATTCAGCTTGATTAGCTTTGGATAACTCAGGAACTGTTCATGTACCTGCTTTGGACCACACCATTCATAGAGTCGGCATGGTATGATGGTTTGAGCATTGAACTACAACCCTGGAAACCAGGGTTCAAATCTCCACTTAGCCATGGAAATCCACTGGGTGACCTTGGGTGTGTCACACACTCTCAGCCACAGAAAACCCCATCATAGGTTCACCTGATGGTCACCATAAATCAGAAACAACTTGAAGGCACACAACAATGACAGTCACAATAACATTAAGGGACAGTCACCAAATTCCCCTCCCTAAACTGCAAACCTCGGGATTCCATAGGAGGTTGAAAGTGGAATAATTCCACTATAGCATTGTAGGGTGGAAATGGCTTGTGTCTCACTATGCGTTGCTAGAAATTTGGGGACTAAAAAGTCATTTCAATTGGTGGTGTGGGATTCTCATTTTGGAGAGAAATGTCCTCACTCTGCACCCAGTAGCCCCCACGCCATGAAATACACTCCTGGTCTCCCGTTTGTCTCCGAGACACCCCGATGTGGACTGAAGTATCTAATGCTCCCCAGAAGTGTCGAGAAGCCTATTCTCACCCACACATGTGCCTGATGGCATGCTTCAGAAGTGCAAGGCCATGGGACAAGAGCAAGCCAAGGGGTGAGGGTAGCTTTAGTTTGCTGGTATGTTGTGGGTGTATTTGTGGTGTCGGGGGAGCAGTTAACCCCCACACACCAAGAGATGTGCTCTCTTAACAATGCGCCGGGCTGAAATCCTTGGGGGAACCTCTTCTCCCCCTTCTGAGTCATTGGCTAAGTTTTCTCACCCTCCCTCCCTTAGCAGGGAGGCAAAGAAGGGGGGGTGTTATTTCTTCCTTTGACCATAAATTGCATGCAAATGTCTTTTGTCCCACCGCTCTTCTATATATATGAGTGCCTCTTTCACCGGGGAGCCCAGAGTCCAGAGGAAAGCTGTGCCTTTAATTTACTGACTGAAAAGTACAGCCAGCCCTTGCCTCGAAGGCATCCCATTACGGTGAAATGAGCTAAGGATCAGAGCTCGGCTATATAAACCCAGCAGAAGCGGTTCGCTCTAACCACAGTTTGCCTTACTGTCAAACATCCTTCCCTTGCTCTGCTTCTTTCTCTTTGACTCACATACCTTCGCCACAGAAGGGAAAACTTTGCTGACTTTGTGTTCCTCGAGGCAGAAAGAGCGCAAGACGGGGAGCCGGCTTTGCTAAGCATCTTCTTCCACCCTTCCTGGACATTTGGACAAAGTGGGATGAACTGAAACATATCAAAAGGCAAGGAGGTAAGCCTTCTCTCTGACAATGGAAAGGGGAAAGGGATGATTTTAGAGGGGAAAAAAGAAATTTTTGTGTTTGTTTGTTTTTTGCATGTGTGAGCTTTCACTTTAATATGTCCTGAGTTTGGAACGCCTGCATCCCCGCTTGGAAGTTTTGTCTCGGTTTCGCAGTGTCCGATGGTTGGGTGTGTTTCCATGGTGCTTCCGTGGATGCATGACTGAGTCAATGAATGAGGGCTGAAAGCTATAATCAAGTGGGGGAGGTTGACAGCGATGCACACATGCGCTTGCACACAGATGAAGGGGGCAAAGAACAGGCACAATGAAGTTGGCATCCATTAAGGTTGCAGGCATTGTTAGGTTGCACAAAATGCATGCGCGTGATGCTGTCTAGGAACATGGGGACCTCCACGCGTGGGACCCAGGAGGTACTTCTGGGACTTTGAGGCATGCTACAGACTGCCTGAAATTGCTGGAAATTTAGCATCTTAAATGCATAACAATAATTGAGCTCATTGTAAAAGGTCCAGACACCCCCCCCCCCAACCTGCTTCTTCCATTTTGGGCTTGGCACAGATTCCGGTTTCTTTCAGCGATCCAGAAATGTGTGCGTCTGCCTTCCAGATGGAAAGACTAAAAAGGGGAAGGTTTGGCACATGTTTCTTTCACTGCTGCTATTGAAACCAGAGGTTGATCTGTGGCTGCACACACAGAGACATACATGTCCATGTATATATCCATTCTTTTTGGGTGCCTTCAAGTTATTTCTGACTTATGGTGACCCTAAAGCAAATCTATCCTAGAGTTTTCTAAGCACATTTTTGGTCAGAGGGGGTTTGCCCTTGCCTTCATCTGAGGCTGAGAAAGTGTGACTTTCCCAAGATGGATTTCCAAGGCCAAGCAGGAATTTGAATTCTGGTCTCCCATCGTCCTAGACCAAGACTCACACTCAGCTCTCGATGGGTCTCACAGTTTTATTCTATTCCCTGCTCCTTTTTCTACCCATCGACTGGCCGAATAGGATATAATGGGATGCGGAGAGTGCGGTCGATGAGAAATGAACGGAGCCTGTGTTGCTCTTGGCTCCGGCGAATTGCCGGAGACGATTCTTCAGCTTGAAAGCCGCGTGGCTCGAGCTTTCGTGGCAGGCTGTGGAATTTATTAATGGAACGTTATTTTCCTCTCGCTTTCTCGTAGGGAATTTCTCAACGCCTCGTGTTACAGGGTACGGATTTGATGCTATGCCAGATTGCAGTAGGGTTTGGAGGCTGCCCGTTCCCATACACTTTGGTGTGGAAGCAAGTCCCTCTGACTCCAGTTGGACTTCCTTTTGAGTAAATCCACTTGGGCTGACATTCGTAGTTTAGGACTCTGACTTAGTCTGGCTTAATTTGGGAGTGGCTTTGAGTCTAAATAATGTGGCAGAAGGCAGGTGACGGAGATGGCAAGCTAAGTTGCATAGCTGGAACCTACTTTGGAGGCGCCGCTGAAATTTTCCCTAAAGTGGCATTGAGTTGGCTTTGGCGGCGTCCTGTTCACATAAAACATGTCAAGAACTTTAAGAGAAGCTATAAAAGAGAGGGGTTTTTTTAAGGATAGATTTACATTTTCCCCATAGTGGAGGGAGTTTCCATACATTCCTAGATGGAACCAGTCCTAAACTCTGCATAAAGCTACCTACACACACCCAGAACATTTTCATTCCACCCCAAAAGGTTTCTGGAGGATCTTATAAAGACTAGACATAAGGCAGTGCCTGATCATAAGCCCTTAATAACAGCATCATGGAAGAAAAATATTAGGAGAGAAGATGAAGGGAAGAAGGCAAGCCTGAGCACCAGATTCTTGACCTTGACAGATTAGAAAGCTGGGTTTTGGCCTTTTGAATTTTAACAGGGAGAAATGTTCCTACTGCACTTAGGAAGAAAGAACGAAATGCACAGAAATAGGATAGGTGACACCTGGCTTGAAAATAGTGTGTGTGAAAGGGATCCAGGAGTCTTAGTGGACCACAAGCTGAACATGAGTCAACAGGTGTGACGCAGCAGCTAAAAAGGCCAATGCAATTCTAGGCTTCATCAATAGAAGTATAGTGTTGCTATCAAGAGAAGTGATAGTACCACACAATTATGCTTTGGTCAGACACCATCTGGAATACTGAATCCAGTTCTGGGCACTGCAGTTCAAGAAGGATATGGACAAGCTGGAACATGTCCAGAGGTGGGTGACCAAAATGGTAGAAGGCCTGCAAGCCATGCACTGTGAGGAGAGGCTTAGGGAGTTGGGAGTGTTTAGCCTGGAGAGGTTAAGAAATGATATGGTAGTCATGTTTAAATATTTGAAGGGATGTCATGTCAAGGGTGGAGCAAACCTCTTTTCTGCTGCTCCAGAGAGTAGGACAAGGAGCAATGGATTCAAACTTCAGAAAAGGAGATTCTACCTAAACATTAGGAAGAACTTCCTAGTAGTAAGAGCAATTTGACAGTGGAATACACTCCCTTGGAGTGTGGTGGAGCGACCTTCTTTGGAGGTTTTTATAGAGAGACTGGATGGCCATTTGCTGGGGGTGCTTTGAGTGTGTGTTCCTCTATGGTAGGTGTTGGACTCAATGGCCGTTGTGGTCTCTCCAAACTCTATGACTCTACAAATTCCAAAATACCATCAGTAGTTTATTCAGCAGGTCATAGAGTTGGATTTCAGCAGAATGGCCTCTCTTATGTGAGCGCTAGCAGTTGGTGGCTGGAGAGGTCAGCTGGAGCTCCTCGCATTCAGTTCTCTGTGACTCTCTCCCACTCTTAGGGCTTTCTAGGCACACTTATTAGGACTTATGCCGAGCACAATGGGACATACTACTTGGAACATATAGACTCACAGACCTGGAAGGGACCTTAGAGATCATCTAGTCCAACTCATCATGAGATGCACAGATGCTGCTGGATTCTTCCTCCCTCCTTTTCCTTCTTATATACATAAGACAGAAATGGATGCTGGAGTTGCCCGTTGTCAGAGTAAGGGTGACACACAGAGCATTCCTTATACTGCATGGAGTTGAATATTTCCTGCACAGACAATACTGTAACTTGGGATTTTTTTGGTGAAGAGAATAATATTTCTGTGCAGAAATATGATGCTCTGGGCAGAATGTGCTGTTTCTAACACAGATGTGCCAAACAACCACATGTGAATTTTGCACCGGAAAAAGTCCCAAATTTCAAATTCTGCATGGTGGGAAGAAAATAACTAAAATCGCTTGTGACCTCCTTTGAGAGGAAATTTAATTAAGAATTGGATCCCTCGCAGAGAGTGGAACGTTGGAAACTTAGAACTCTTCTTTCTGCTGTGTTTGCATTCTCTTGAGAACTTCTTTGCCCCTTTTCTTTGGATGCCTAAACTGTTTTTCTAAATGTGTGACTGAGGTTTTTAAGTTACCGCAATGCTGGGAATACTGAAGACAGAAATCTTCTTTGCAAGGGCAATGCCCTCATTTTGCCATCTCCACAGCTACTTCCCATAGAAGGCTAAGAGGGGACATGATAGCCATGTTTAAATATTTGAAGGGATGCCACGTAGAGGAAGGAGAGGGCTTGTTTTCTGCTGCTCCAGAGACCAGGACAAGGAGCAACGGATTCAAGCTGAAGGAAAGGAGATTCCACCTGAACCTCAGGAAGAACTTCCTGACGGTCAGGGCTGTCCGGCAGTGGAATCTGTTGCCTCGGAGTGTAATGGAGTCTCCTTCCTTGGAGGTTTTTAAGCAGAGGCTGGATGGCCATCTGTCAGGAGTGCTTTGAGGGTGTTCCTGCATGGCAGGGGGTTGGACTGGATGGCCCCTGGGGTCTCTTCCAACTCTACATTTCTATGATTCTATGATTCTATAAGAAACCCCCATTGGGTTCAGTGGAACTCACTTTTCAGTGGACGTGGATAGTTTTGCCTTCTTAAGTAGCGTGGGGAAATGTATCCCCATGTAATGCCTTTCCTTTCCAGCTCATATTTCTCTAGTGAGTCTCATTCCACCCCTTTGGTGCATGGGAGCGGGGACACCGCACAGGGCTCCCTGTTCTTCCAATGGCCTTTCTTGGATGCAGACAAGTAGTAATTTATTTATGGCACGTGCTAAGATCAATGGGATGTGCTGAAAAGCAAACCGATCTACTTTTTATTTTCCATTGATAGTGAGGTTGCAGACTGAATACACTGCTGCGCATTTTGGAGTCTGCATGAGCTGTTTGTTCTGCCTATTGTGGCCGCACTCTAGTTCCCATTGTTCCCAATTGGTCTTGCATTAACAGACCATGGTTGGTGGCTCTGTCTGGGGACGACTGAAGCTGTAGTCAGACACATATGGAAGCTGCCAGGTTAGGAAGACTGGCTTACAACCAAACCTTTAAGGATGGGCAAATCATTTCCAACGTAACGCCAGCACATTTTGCTGTCTGCTCGTATGAGCTGACTGATGGTGTCAGCAAGAGGATCCCATCATCCAGCCCTCCAGATGTGGTTGGATTACAACTCACAGCAGCCTCCACCCCGCATAGCCAATGGTGAGGAATGCTGGAGTTGCGCACACAGAGCTTTTTTTAAAGACTGACGTTATGTTGAGCTGTTGCCTTTTGTGCTAACTGCAGTTTCTGAACCTTCTTCAAGGGCAGCCCCATGTAGAGTACATTACAGTAGTCTAACTGGGAAGATAGAAAGCCAGGGTGAAGTAGTGGTATGAACACTGGACTATGACCCTGGAGGCCAGGGTTTGATTCACCTCTCAGCCATGGAAACCCACAGGGTGACCTTGAATGTATCACATACTCTCAGCCCCATAAAACCCCATGATAGGATCAACTTAGGGTCACCATAAGTTGGAAACAACTTGAAAACACATAGCAGACAACAACAACTATAGATACAGCCTGGGTTGTGTTTATGGGGGCTTCTGTAACCAAATTCTTTCCTGCTCAAGGGGAAGGGGGCTTTGCCAAAAGGCAGGTCTGTTTTGTGTCTTGGATGTGTCCCATTGACTCGTTCATTGAATTTTACTTACTCACTCACTTATGTTGTGCTGAAGATCTTGATTTCCCCAGCTGTTTGCCCTCACATTTTCGATTGCATAGATGACCATATTTGGACAGAGAGAATTGCTCTGGTTGGGTTTGTTCTGTCTTCTGCTTTTCTGGATTGAAATGCTGGGTTGGTCGTGGCTCATGTGGGCAGGGTGGGTAGTGGTGATGGTGGTTGTTCATCATCCTCATGGTTGAAATCCTATATCAGCTACTTGTTGTTGTTGTCGTGTGCCTTCAAGTCATTTCCAATTTATGGTGACCTTCAGGCAAACCTGTCATGGGGTTTTCTGGGGCTGAGAGTATGTGACTCACCCGAGGTTACCCAGTGGGTTTCCATCGATGAGCAGGGGAATGAAACCCTCTCGGCATTCAGTGAGAGGGAGGGAGGGAGGGAGGAAGGAAGGAAGGAAGGAAGGAAGAAAGAAGGAAAGAAAAAGAGAAAAAGGAGGAGGACAAAAGGGAGGAAGGAAAGAAGGAAGGAAGGGGAAGGAAGGGAAAGGAAGGAAGGAAGGAAGGAAGGAAGGAAGGAAGGAAGAGACAGAAGGGAGGAAGGAAGGGGAAGGAAGGAGGGAAGAAGGGAAGGAGGACAGAAGGGAGGAAGGGAGGAAGGAAAGAAGGAAGGAAGGGGAAGGAAGGAGGGAAGAAGGGAAGGAGGACAGAAGGGAGGAAGGGAGGAAGGAAAGAAGGAAGGAAGGGGAAGGAAGGAGGGAAGAAGGGAAGGAGGATAGAAGGGAGGAAGGGAGGAAGGAAAGAAGGAAGGAAGGGGAAGGAAGGAAGGAAGGAAGGAAGGAAGGAAGGAAGGAAGGAAGGAAGGAAGGAAGGAAGGAAGGAAGGGAAGGAAGGAGAAGGAAGGAGGAGGGAGGGAGGGAGGGAGGGAGGGAGGGAGGAAGGAAGGAAGGAAGGAAGGAAGGAAGGAAGGAAGGAAGGAAGGAAGGAAGGAAGGAAGGAAGAGAAGGAGGGAAGAAAGAAAAGAGAAAAGGGAGGGAGGGAAAGAGAACGAGAAAAAGGAAGGGAAGGGAAGGAAAGGAAAGGAGAGGAAGATGAGAGAGAGAAAACGAAATGAACCAGTCAGTTGTCTGTCTGGGTTTCCACCTGCCAAGGATGGCCGTGGAGCAGTGGGAAGGGGGCCTAGAACTTCCATCTCATATTCAAGGATGTTCCTTAATCTGGTCGCCATGTTTCCTTCCCCCTCAGACGCTCTTTGTCAGTGGCGCAAATGCATTCCACATGTGGGGAAAATTAAACCCCGGGCACCTGTCCAGGAAACCCTGCAAAATCCCCCTCCCTTAATGGGATGTAAATAAGGAAGGGAGTGGGAGTTCCTCTCCCTGACAAGGGGGTGTCTGTCTCCGCCTGTGTGAGGGGAATGCAGAAGGGAAGGGAAGAGGAGGGGGTGACATCTCTCCCCCTTTATCCCCCCAAATCTTCTTGTCAGGAAGGGAAAGAAGGCTTGACGTCTCCCTACAGCCCTAATGACTAGGGGAGAGCCAAACCTATCCATCTCTTTAAGATGAAAATATACCTTTCGCTTTGCGGCTGCTCTCTCTGCTGAGAGTGTTTCTCCTTTAATTAGAAATTGGTGGATTGCTTTAAGCGTTTCCATCTGCCGGGCGGGAGGGATACCCCTGTAACTTTTTCAGTTCATAATTGTACTTGGCAGATGGGACCAGCTGGACATTTTATTTGCACGTTGGCTTGATTGATTAGTTGATTAATATCCCACTTTTCTCCTGGACAGCCTTGCCTTTCAACGCCCTGTTCTCTGACGACTCTTGCTCTTTGGACACTTCCAAGGGCCTTTCCACACTTCACTGTTACAGTGCTTTTATTGCACTTTCAACCTCCTGTGGGATCCTGGGGTTTGCAGTTTAGGGAGGGGCATGAAGAATTCCCAGCCAGAGAGCTCTTTGGCCTCAGGAAACTACAAATTCCACTGGAGGTTGAAAGTGCAATAATAGCACTATATCAGTGTAGGGTGGAGAGGTCCCAAGTTGAGGGCAAGTTCCATTAATTTGATGGGAGTTTTGCTCTATCATCACTTCTTCTGGCCTACAGCGGCTCAGTTGGGACCTCTTGCACCGCTTGCAAAGGCAGCTGAGAGGGGAGAAAAAGGCACAAAGTGGGTGACAGACTTTGCAAGCAACATATGCACGGTCAGTCCCAAGTGAACCTCCATCGGCCCTTCACACTCCCTACAGTACAGCACATGGAGAAGACAGAGGAAGTGTGTTTTCCATTGCACCAGAGAGTATAACCTAAACCAATGGCTTTAAATTACAAGGGTTTTATGGTTAAGCATCAGGAAGGACTTCCTGATGATATGACTCATTGAACAGAAAGGGGTGTACTCGCCCTCATAAGAGGTTTTAAACCAGGTTGGATCTGTTATTAACACTTAGGTGTAAACCTTCAGCTTCATCAGGGTGTTGGACTCAATGACCCCTGAGATCATAATATTAACTTCCTAGTTGTGGTTGTGTGTGTCTTCAAGTTTTTTCAGACTTATGACAACCCTAAGATGAACCTATCATGGGGTTTTCTGGCCCTGAAAGTGTGTGGTCATTTCCGCACTAGAGTGTTATAGCGCTATGATTCCTCTTTCAACATCCTATGGAATCCTGGGGTTCACCAGGATCCTGGAAACCCCAGGATTCCATAGGATGTTGAAAGCGGAATCATAGCGCTATAGCACTCTAGTGCAGAAATGGCTTGTGATGCCCCCAAGGTCAAGTGAGGAATCGAACTCTGGTCTCCAGGGTCATCGTTCAATGCTCAAAACCCTACACCACGCTGGCTCTCATGTTCCTTATAGAAATGGTCAAATCTGCCAGTGTTGCTTCCTCTCACGTTGCAATCCTACCTGTTTTGACAAACAGATCAAACAGAAATGGAAAATCTCGCCCCGTTTTAGTCCCATAGGTGTTTTTCACATGGCACAATTGCAGCACTTCAATACCACTTGAACTGCCCTGGTTCCGTCATATGGAATGCTGGGATTTGTGGTTGGGTGAAGATCTAGAGCTCTCCAGCAGAGAATGCTAAATATCTCCCCAAACTATACATTTCCAGATTCCATAGGAAAAATCCATGCCAATCACAGATGTATCAAACTGCTATAATTGTGCACTGTGAAAGGGACCTAAATCTCCCTCGACAGAAGGCGCCCAGAGACAGTTTCCATCCTCTCCGCCCTTCTAGTTGCCTAGCTCCCCAGAGTGCTTTTTCTGTGAATCCATCTCAGCTTGTCAGTTCTCAGATGGAAAGCGCTGCTCAAAATAAAATCTCCTGCTCTGAGTAAAAACAGAAATATTACTTCCTTCAGCCCTGGAAATCGTGCGTCTCTTACTGACTCTTTTGTTAGATGTCCATTTATAGTACCCAAACTCATTTCATAGCGAGTTGTTATAATAACCTGTCATTCTGGGAAATGTGAGAAAAAAAATACCAGTGGAGCATGCAATTTTCTCCCCATTTAAGGGTAATACACTTGCCGAGGTCTCCTTCTGAAAAGAGAGAGCAGGGGAAGATTGGTTATTGTTATTTGTTCCCATGTCAACTTTGATAGATGGCAACACCCCTGTGGATGAGAGATCTCCTGGGGTCCTGAGCCCTCTCCGCACAAAACTGTTGTAGCGCTATTATTCCACTTTCAACGTTCTGTGGAATGGTAGGGTTTGCAGTTTAGGGAGGGGCCTCAAGGGTGTTGAAAGTGGAATAATAGTGCTATAACAGTCTGGTGCAGAACACAGTCACACAGTACAAAATTCCTTGCTATTCCTTCCCTTTGATGGCATGAGCAAAATCCTGCTCTTCATTTAATGTGCCTGTGATTCACCAGAATAAAAAAAGGCATCTCGTCTGGATGGCATATTTGATGCCTTCTCAGTCCATCTTTATAGGACTGCTTAGCTTTTTGGTCACTGTAAATTCCTTTTCCCCTTTTCCTCCTTTTTTTTTTTGCAACTGTGTCAGTCTTTCTTTTCTTAAATTCCTGAAAGAAATGGCCACACAAAGGCCTGAAATGCCACACCTGCCAAGGGAAGGCAAATTCCTGATTTCACAGTCTCTGACAGAAGTAGGCCAAGCAACCATCTCACGGCGGGTGTGCCCAGGATATTAATGCGCCCTTCTAGGAACTGCTTCCGTGCTCTCGCAAGTGTTGGAAAAAGATTTGTTTTGTTCCTTCGACTGTTTAATATACTAGTACCAAGGACAGAGGAATTCTCAAAGCAGGGAGGGATAGAATACCGGCTGAGTAACCTAGGAATTATTTAGCAAGGAAAATAATAAATCTTGTGTGCTCACTTTGTTCAGCACCATACAAAGGGGAAGCGGGGTTGTGGAATGAATTTTTAAGAACAGGTATCCAAGGGAAGAGGTCTAAAAACATCGCTTGTCAAGCTGCGTGACTCTGTACCAAGAAAAGAATAAATTCAGAAGGAATTACCCGGCCGCCAACTCAAAACCCCATGCCGAGCATTGGCTTGTGCAGTGCTGCTACCTAATTGCTCACTTCTAGTTCAGTGCGCAAGTGTGCTAATTATACTACCGGGTTGCATTAAGTGGAGAAGGATCACACCCCTCCTAGCTTTCTGTCAAAGGATCCCTTGGGGCTAAGCATCGCGCTCTGCTAAATGCAAAGCGTGCCGTGTGGAATCTCTTCCTTCCTGAGCACGTAGCGGCTCACTCCAGTGGAGCGATACCAAGACATCTTGTGAAATGCTTCTGTTGCAAAGAAAGTGGCACATTTGCATCGCTTGAGATGTTGGGAGAAAGGGTGCACCTCGCTGGGAGCATTCACACGTGAAAGATTCCTTGCTGTGCAGAAAAACGCCACTTCCTGTGCAGAGGAGGTACTGAATAAATCTCTACCCGGGGCATTTTCTGCACAGGAATAGTAAAAGACTTAGGGTATTTTTTCTTTTCTGCACGGAAAAAGCTGTTTTCTGGGCAGAGCAACCATGTGCAAATTTTGTGCAGATGAAGCCCTGACCTGCAAAGATTCTTAGCAGCCCAAAATTAACCTCATCAGAATTTCTCTACATATTAAAAAAAAAAACATATTTTTGTGCCACTTTTTCCATAAATGTTCGAATATTCTTTCCATCGGTACCGAACAGGAGCTCAGCCTCTGTTTCCTGTCAACAAAGAAGGATAGTTAGAGGTGGATCTTCTTGAGACAATGTTGACCAAGCCTCGAATACACAGAAAAGTACCAGATGCTGTTTTCTTGGTGATGGCAAAGCCTTTCCATTGACGATAGGCATCATTAGGGTTCCGGGGGAAAGATGGGGTTATGCAGATGGGGCCAACATGGCCAATGGTGAGGAATGAAGAGGTAGACCTATAGGATGGGAATAACTTGAAGGCACACAACACAGAAAGAGAGAGAGAGAGACCTGTATCCTTGGTCAACACAGATAGGTAAATCCTTTCCGTTGTTTCCGGCAATAAACTGCAGAAGGCCTTGATACTTCATAACACAGACTGACCCAAATGGCTGCCATCTGCCAGAATAACCATGCTATAAATATAGCTTGAAGAAAGAAAGCACCACCCACTTTTCCAGAAGGGGCTGCTCTGAATCTATGGCTCCATGTTTTTTGGAACAATCCTTAAAGATCCTGGAAATGAAACAGCAGTCCTATGTTCAAAATTTACATTAGTTGCGGTGATTTATTCAGGGGGAGGTGGGGAAAACTTACAAGTCCTGTTAAGTACGAAACTGGGACGGCAAGGGGGCTTGGCACCGTGCAAAGTGAAGTCATTGAAAAAAAATGAGCTCCCGTCCATGTGTAACTTGGCAAAGGAACTTTCCAAAAATGAGTTTAGAAAGGCTGTAGATCTTTTGCCAGCTAGGCATATGTCTCTCCTAAAGGAAAGAGTAGAGGGGGAACACAGCAGTGATGCTGGAAGCTACAAACATAGTCAGAATATTTGGGAAAAAGAAAAGGTCTGTTGCAAGTTTGTCCAGCCTGGCTTTTTTTGGGATGTGTTGGACTGCAACTCCCATCTTCTGAAGTCTATCTGATCATCACAGCTATCAGTGATAGGAGATGTATCCTGACACATCTGGAGGGTGTTAGGCTGGGAAAGCAGCTGTGGGGCACAACTGGCGAAGAAGCAGATGTTTTGCCATATCGTTCCCCTGAACCACACCAAAGCAGAAATTCCCCGCCCCCCCAAACATAAAGATGTATTCTGTCCTGCAGTGTTATACCACTATGATACTGCTTTAGGCGTTACGGCTCCATCTTATGGAATCTTGGGGATCTGTAGTGTGGTGACGTGCTTTGCATTCTATACTAGAGTGGTCTAGTGCTATGCCACTTGTAAACTACTCTTACTCTCAGGAAATTCTTCCTAATGTTTAGATCGAATCTCTATTCCTGAAGTTTGAAGCCATTGCTCCAAGTCCTAGTCTCTGGAGCAGCTGAAACAAACTTGCTCCATCATCCATGTGACATCCCTTCAAATATTTAAACGTAGCTATCAGGTTGCTTAATAACCTTCTCTTCTCCAGGCTAAACTCACCCAGCTCCCTAAGCCTCTTCTCACAGGGCTCCATAGTTTCCAGCCCTGCTACCATTTTGGTCACTCTCCTCTGGACACGTTCCAGCTTGTCCATATCCTCCCTGAACTGTGATGCCCAGAACTGGACCAGGTGGGGTCTGATCAAAGCAGAATAGAGTGGCATTATCGCTTCCCTTGATTCATGGTGGGGAAAACTGGCACAGGACAAAACAAAGCCAACCCGCCAACGGGATGCTTTGTTTTGCTTTCTTGCCTGCAAGGTCTCAGCGGGTTGCAAAGCCAACCAGCCCATTAACGTGATTTGCAGGAAGAGGTTAAGATTTGAAAGGGCGGAGGAAGGAAGCGTGCTAATGCATATCATCAGCCGGTGAGCATTTCCTTCATTGGCCAAAGCCCCCCCTTTTTTTTTCCGGCTCCTAGAGCCTGTCCAAAGAGAGGGCCCAGGGCAGAGCCCGTTTAGACAAAAGCCAAAGATTGGAAACAGCAGGCCGCCTTGCCACGGTGCACAGGAACAATGAGACCAAAGGCAGAAGAAGGGAACTCTTGTTCTAAAAATGGATACGATTACTGTAGAAGTAGGCCACTCAAAATGACTCCCTGGAAAGCCAAAGAGCTGCTATTTTTCGCCCCCTGCCAGTTTCTTCTCTGGGTATCTTCAGATTCCTTCTTTCTCTCAACCTCTGCAGGCTCTATGGAGAATTCTGCAGCCGTTTAGAAGCTGCTTCTCAGCTGGCGTTTGATGCTCGCCCAGCATCCTTGAGTCCCTCTCTCAAAGTGACAGCTGCACTTTATCATTTGTGGTGGTGGCGATGTGTCTACAATTTCGACTCATGTTGATAGTGTGGGAATGGCCAATATTCAAAAATGTTGACCCTGTTTCTCAAATGCTGAGAAACCCTGATGAGAAGACTCCTGAATGGACTAGGATCGTCACAGTTCAGGACTTGTGCCACACAAAACTTGCCTGTGGTTGTTTGGTGGAGAAAAGGGCATTTTCTGTGAAGCAAATATTGTTCCACCTACTGGCAGAAAGACACGGGTGTGGGGGTCAACTGAACCTCCTGTGGAAGAGAGTTCCACACTTGGGAGCAATCAGGGAGACAGGTCTTACCTGTGTCCTCACCAGATGTGCTTATCATAGAATCATAGAAATGTAGAGTTGGAAGATACCCCAGGGGCCATCCAGTCCAACCCCCTGCCATGCAGGAACACCCTGAAAGCACTCCCGACAGATGGCCATCAAACCTCTGCTTAAAAACCTCCAAGGAAGGAGACTCCACTACACTCCGAGGCAGCAGATTCCACTGCCGGACAGCCCTGACTGTCAGGAAGTTCTTCCTGAGGTTCAGGTGGAATCTCCTTTCCTGCAGCTTGAATCCATTGCTCCTTGTCCTGGTGTCTGGAGCAGCAGAAAACAAGCCCCCTCCTTCCTCTACATGGCATCCCTTCAAATATTTAAACATGGCTATCATGTCCCCTCTTAACCTTCTCTTCTGCAGACTAAACATACCCAGCTCTCTAAGTCTATCCTCATAGGGCTTCATGGCTTCCAGGCCTCTCACCGTTTTGGTCGCCCTCCTCTGGACCTGCTCCTGTTAGATGGGGTCTAACCAAAGCAGAATAGAGTGGTACCAGTACCTCCCTCGATCTAGACACCATACTCTTATTGATGCAGCCGAGAATTGCATTGGCTTTCTTGGCTGCCGCATCACACTGCTGACTCATGTTCAGCTTGTGGTCTATGAAGACTCCTAGATCCCTTTCACACATACTTCTATCCAGCCACGTGTCCCCCATCCTATATTTCTGTATTCCATTTTTTCTACCTAAGTGTAGGACCCTACACTTCTCTCTTATGATGGTGGTAGAACCCAGAGAAAGCCTTCCCCATAGATCTTAGCATTTGGGGTTGGCTCATATCTTGGCTACATCCTCCAGGAGTGGAGCCGTTCACAGCTGAAGCCCATCCGCTGTAACCGTGAGCCTCTTTGACTCATCTGGGTTATGTCAAGATAAACCTTGAATGCTCTATAAACACTGTGACTTTGAGTCTAGCATTTGACAAAGTAGCACCAAGGAGAGGGGGTTACGTCATGGCCGTATTTAGCTGGCCAGATTTTGGAAAAGTCACATCTCTCTAAATACAAGAATCTGTGCGCTCCTCATAATTCACGCCTGGAAATGAGACAATAAATTTCCTTCTGTTTGGATAAGCCGCTGGCATCCATAATTCAGAATTAGTCACTGGATGGTTATGGCTCAGGGTTTAATCTCGTGTAACTCCTGTTAACGGAGCATAATTAGCACCAACTCCCGTGGGGTATCTCAGCTCGAAATGCTCCATACCTAGGAGATGGCAGGCGTGTTGCCTTTTCCTTTTGCTCTCATAACTTTCTAACCAGCCAGGTGGGGGAGAAGGATTCGAACCAAGGAAACACTTGGATCCTTCCACCATGAGTTGAAGGAGATGTCCCTTCCAAACTACTGAAATGCATTACGGAGAGCAGCATGAATTGTTACTGCAGTGGTCTTTGACAATAGTTTAAGGCCATTTCTGCACTAGACTTTTATAGTGCTATTATTCCACTTTCTATGGGATTTGCAGTTTAGGGAGCCCAGGATTCCATAGGATGTGGAAAGTGGAATAATAGCACTATAACAGTCTAGTGCAGAAATGGCCTAAGATTCGAGTGCAGAACTTGCCTTTTCCATGTACTCACTAGAGGTTGGGACACAGGCAAATGACAGTCGCTTGGCTTTGATTCCCTCCTTCTCAATGCAGTGACAGAATTGGGATTTCTTTTGTTTGTCTCCGCTCCAAATCAAGCCCCTTATTTATTTATTTAGAGGCAGGGTCATCTTTCCCCTTTGTGATGTGCTCCACGCTGCGAAAAGGCTTTTGAAATCCTATCCAAGCCTGCCCATCATGACTTCATGTCAACAAAAGGATTCATTGACATTCCTCCCCAGGCAACTTTGGCAAAGGGTCCGGCCAAAGACAGTTCGCCCTGCCCCTTGCCATCCCCGTTCTGGGGCCAAGAAAGTCACAGGCCAATATTAATTCTCACTACACTTTTATTTGTTTAATTATGCATCCAATGTAGAGTCAGTAAGGTTGCCAGGTAATGACTTTTGTGGGGTAGCTGATGACATTTCCGCATGACAGTCTTATAGTGCGATGATTCCACTTTCAACCTCCTATGGAATCCTGGCGTTTGCAGTTTTGGAAGGGGCCGGACTGCCCCTCCCAAAACTGCAAACCCCAGGATTCCATAGGAGGTTGAAAGTGGAATCATCGCGCTATAAGACTGTAGTGCGGAAATGGCCTGAGTCGGCCGTGTGGCAAAATTGCTTGTAATGAACAAACTGTTGGCCTTAGGATGTGTGACAACCCCTCTGGCCAGGATATGGGAATGGCCAGAATGTGAGTCTGAGAAAAACTAGGGTTTTCACAGTTGTGGATCCTCAAAAGGATGCTAATGTCCAGAGAACAAGCTCAAGAGAGCATGGCGTCCTTTTCTGGTTTAGAAAGAAATGTGGCCGTACATCAAAACTCTTCCCACTGTGACTGTGTCAGAAGCCACAATTCTCTCAATAGCTCTTTTTTAAAAGGATGATAATAATAATAATAATAATATAATCAGCATGTTATGGGCATCTCTCTCTCACACACACCCACGACCCACCAAGTGCTAAAAGATGGCCCACAGCCCAGACTTTTTTGGCAGCGTGTGCCGTGAGCAGAGTTTCTTTGAGTTGGATGAGCTGTTTCAACGCCGTGCCCCCCCCCTTTCTCTTGCCTGCAAGTGTACTCTGTCTGCCACTGTGGGTTTTCTATTAATCTGCCCTAATGAGGTCCCTTGCATCTCATCAGAGCACGCATGAGTGCGCTGACCTCACCGGCTCCGCCTCTGAGTTCCCACACCAAACTCTCAGGTGCTTTGAAATCTGCCGGCGGAGAGAAATTGGCAGGATTGAAAGGAAGGAGCCAAAAAAGAGGGGTGGGGGGAGAAAAAGAAAAAAAAAGCCTTAGGATGTATGGCAACCCCTCTGGTCAGGAGACAGGAATGGCCAAAATGTGGGCCCAAGGCCACATGTGGCTCCATAGGAAGTCTATAGCAAGTCCAGAAGAAGTCCATAGGAGGCTGGGATGGAAAGAAAGAAGGGGAGAGAGGGAGGGTGGATTGGAGAAAGGAAGAAATAAAGGTGGTAGGGGAGGAATAGAAAGAGGGAAGGAGAGAGGGAAGGAGGGAGGAAGGAAGGAAGGAAGGAAGGAAGGAAGGAAGGAAGGAAGGAAGGAAGGAAGGAAGGAAGGAAGAAAGAAGAAGAGAAGGGAGAGAGGGAAGAGAGAAAGAGAAAGAGAAAGAGAAGAGGAAGGAAGGAAGGAAGGAAGGAAGGAAGGAAGGAAGGAAGGAAGGAAGGAAGGAAGGAAGGAAGGAAGGAAGAGAAAGAGAGAGCAAGGGAAGAGGGATGTGTGTGCCCAGTGATATAAACTTGATCTTTCTCTGACAATAAGATTTTCTCACTGATATGTGCCATAGCCATCCATCTACCCCATGTTTATTTTCCAAGGACCAATCACAAAACAAAACACCCCAGCTGCAAGATGTGTCAATGAGGGTAGACATGGGCTATGATAAGCAGAGGTCTTTCGCCCATTCAGAGTGCACGTCTTTTAGAAATGTGATGAACATATTGCTTAGCTTGGCCAGAGGAGGCGCAGTCACCTCCTGACAGTCATGTCTATACTGTCTTCTCATTGAAATCACAGTAGCTATTTCTACTTTAACATCTATGCACAGTTTATATACATTTATGCTTTCTTTTGCCCTTTTCTCATGTGATCCTTCTACTTAGCAAGCCCTTTTGATGTGCATTCAGTGTGGGAAAGTTACCTTTGTGCCCACAACTCCCAGAATTCCTAACCAGTATGGCCATTGTCTACAAATCCCGTATTCCTCAGTGGTCATGCGACACCAGGGATTTTTGGGGGTTTTGGTTTCCAAAAGGTAACTTTTTTCTCCAGCTGTACATGTTCTGATTCTTGAACAATCGCTTCCGTATTTGGTTGCATCTCCAGCTAGCCCTGGGAGATCCAAACAGGTAGTCGATGCAAGCAAAATCATTCCTCTTCACTCACTTCACTCAAAGCGCACCAGATTTGCACCAGATGAGGCTTAGAAGAGATGCTTGGGTTTGGCTGCTTATTTTCTAGTTCTCAGTCCCAGTTTAGTGGGTGCTAAGCAACATCAAACATTTAGAAGGGTCTTCCTAAACAACCAACATCCATAGCAGATGATTGCTTGTCTTCGGCATGGGTGGCCTTCGTAATGCACTGAGTGGTTCACGACCAGGGCCAGCATTGTGTGTGGAATGTTGACTTCGTTCCACCGCGGAGAGATTTGACAATGTGTTGTGTATGTCAGGGACTTCTAACACTTTGACCTGGAAATGTCTCAAGCTCCTGCCTTAATTAGGCAGAAGGAATGATAACGAACCCACAGAAATGCAGGTAGGGTCGTTCTGTTTACGAGGCTTGATTTAGCAAAATTGGTTACAGAAGTTAAAAGCCTCATGCTAGATGGTGAAGACTTCCATAAACCTTCTTTACTTAAACAAAGGGACGTGATTTTGGCTGCCTTGAGTTATGGAAACATCGGATAAACAAAAGCAAAGTTCTATTTGCGAATTAGTAATCCTCTCTCCAAGTCGATGACTCTCTTGCCATCAGAGGAGAAGAGCTTCCACACTACCCAGTTACAGCATTATGATTCCACTTTAACTGCCATGGCTACATCCTAAAGAATCCTGAAGATTGATGAGCTTCTTCTCCGACTAAGAACTCTAAATTCCCCTCCTAAACTGCAAATCCCAAGTTTCCATAGGCTGGAGCCATGGAGATGTTGAACTCAGGGGACAAATAAGTGGGTAAATTACTTTTATTGGAAAGTAACTTTCTGAGCTGTGGTGATGACCTACAAAAATCTAAACAGCTTAAGCCATTTCTGCACTACATTGTTATAGTGCTATTGTTCCACTTTCAGCATTCTTTGGAATCCTGGGGTTTGCAGTTTAGGGAGGGGTGTTTAGAATTCTCAGCCAGAGAGCTCTTTGACTTCAACAAACTACAAACCCCAGAATTCCACAGGATGGTGAAAGTGGAATAATAACACTATAACAGTGTAGTGTGGAAAGGTCCTTAGCATAGTCTTAAAGAGACTGCCTCTGCCTGTGCATTTGTTCATGAACCGAGAGATATTATTCAGCTGCAAACAGATCTCTTCCTAATTTCTTCCTGACCTCTTCCAGCAGGTCACCATACTCTCATGATATTGGTTTCTCAGGGAAGTAACTGACCCCATGTAACTTTAACTGTTGCAGGAGGACGGAGACCTGAACGGCACCAGCGTACCCAAGTGAGCTCTTCTTAGTCTTTTTTGACCTGTGAACGTAAAGCAACGCTGAAGTTATAAGAGCATCCTGTACGGATCTGCACTTCACCATGGGCCTCCCGACCTGGGCTTTGGCCTTGGTGGCCGTTTCTTTGTTCCATCAACACGTTAGTGGTGGACTCATCAAGAGGATCATCCGGCAGAAACGGGAAACGGGGATCAATGTCACACTGCCAGAGGACAACCAGCCGGTGGTCTTTAACCACGTCTACAACATTAATGTCCCCGTGGGTTCCTTGTGTTCCGTGGACTTGGATCCAGCGAGCGGGGACTCAGAACTCAGAACTCAGACTGAGCCAAGCAAACACTATCAGGAGCATACGTTGAATGAGGAGAACCAGATTGTCTTCACACACAGGATAAACATCCCTCGGAGGGCATGTGGTTGTGCTGCAGCTCCCGATATCAAAGAACTCTTGAGCAGGCTTGAAGAATTAGAGGGATTGGTGTCCTCTCTGAGGGACCAGTGTGCCAGTGGAGCTGGATGCTGTCCCAGCGCACAGCCAGTAGAAGGTAAGATTGAGAAACAGACATGATCAGCCTCATTGATATATTTACATTTATATCCCACTTTTCCTCCAATGAGCTCAAGATGGGAAACGGACATGATTGACGCCATTGATACGTTTACATTTCTATCCCACTTTTCCTCCAATGAGCTCAAAGGAGGAGTCAGTCATGATCAACATCATTGACATGTTTACATTTATATCCCACTTTTCCTCCAATGAGCTCAAGATGGGAAACAGACATGATTGACGCCATTGATACGTTTACATTTCTATCCCACTTTTCCTCCAATGAGCTCAAAGGAGGAGTCAGTCATGATCAACATCATTGACATGTTTACATTTATATCCCACTTTTCCTCCAATGAGCTCAAAGGAGGAGTCAGTCATGATCAACATCATTGATATGTTTTCACTTATATCCCACTTTTTCCTCCTATAAGCTCAAAGTGGAAAATGGTCGTGATCAACATCATTGATATGTTTACATTTGTATCTCACTTTTCCTCTAAGTAGCTCAAAGTGCTAAATAGACATGGACAATCTCATTGGTATATTTGCATTTGTACTCACTTTTCCATCAATAAACTCAAAAGTGGTATACATAGCTGTGACAGTGTTAGGATTAAAGAAAGCCCTTCTCAAGAGACTTCAGAGTTTGGGTAGGTTCATATAGGAAAATAAAGCCTGTTAGACAGTCTACACCTAAGCTGTATATGGCTTTGGAGATCATAACCAGCACTTGGAATGGAGATCCAGCTGTTCTGGTTGCAAGATGCTGGAAGGTGCATGTATGGGGCCATACCTGTGTTCCACATCTGTCCACCCTTCCTCTATTCCGTCATCATGCCTACTAACAGCCATGTTAAGCCTTTGAATTATAGGTCTTATGTAGCCAAAACACTCATGGGCAAGAGGAAGGAATCAGCAACCCTCCAAGTGCTAGGCATGTACATTAACCAAGGTGTTAAAAGATCCCCAGACAATCCTTGACATGCTTTCCAAGTGTGAGACATTCACCAGAGTGTGAAAGAGGCACACCTACAGCTGGGGGGCGTCTATGGAATATTCACACACAGAGAAGAGTGCAAATGATTTCTCAGATCTCGCCAGTCTGTTTTGGGAAGGAATGGGTGCAGAGGGCGGCGGTGGAAATTTAGGACATTGCCTCCCCAAATATACATTCTGCCCCACCAGCTGAATTTTTCCTTCAGTCCTCCAATCTCTAGTATTGCCTAGAGTGAGACCTTGATGTCTTGAACTTTTCTCTTTGCTGTGTTCTTTTGATAGCTTTTCCTTCCTTGCATCTTTCGACGCTCAAAGTGTATTCATAAATGCTGAACTCATTTTTTTAAAGTGTTACAACAATGCTAGAAATTGAGGGACTGAAGGAGGATTTCACTGGGGGACAGAACTTTTTGGGAGGGCAATATCTTCATCTCCAACAACCCTATCATTGTATCCCTGGATGGGTAATTGTACTACATTTTACCAGTTGGAGGAAAAATTCTCCATTCTCAAGAAGTCTGTGTTTCTCCAGCCATCTTTCACCCTCCTTTCAGTGCTGATGCTGATAGAAAACCTCCAGGAGGACAGCAGACAAGGAGGAAAAGTGGGCTGGCATAAAAAGGACTTTGTGAAAAGGAGCTCCTTGGTCCGAGTCTTGTTAACTGCAGCATGCCCACAAAAACATTCATATGGTCAATGTTTGGGATTGGGATTGGGGGACCTCTGGACCTCTGGATGTGGTTGGACTGCAACACCCATCATCCCTCTCCATTGGCTATGATGTCTGAGGCTGACGGGAGATGCAGTTTGACCCCATCTGAAGTCCACATGCTTCCCACTCTTAGTCTTTGAGGCTTTCAGACTGTAATTGCTGGATGGAAAGGAAAGAAAGAGTATGATTAGAGGATGCCAAATGATGATAATGGGTACCAAATGTATGTATTTTATTTATTGATTCTCTGTAATATATATATATACACGTCTACTTTTAACGATATTTGCCAGAGAGACTCCCAGCAAGTGCAGGATACGAAGTGCATAAAACATCCAACGTTTGGAAGAAGGGTGATAGGAAGAAAATCAATACTAAATCCCATTAGCAGTTACACACAAAAACTTAGTAACATGACTGGTGTTTTACCGGACCTCAAAAGTGTGGCAGGGACCAAGGCTTGAAGGCATTTTAAACAGAAGAATAACTGAAAAATATTTGTAATAAATGACCAAACCAGCACCATCTCAAACCAAAAATCTTACATTAGAAAAAATCTACAAATTCACAGAAGGCATGCTCTTATTACCTTATTAGATACATGTGTTGTATTTACATGCCTTGATGGTGAACTTCCACTTACAGTCATCCTGCCATAGGGGGCTTTCCTGGACAGATTTGTTCAGAGGAGGTTTGCCATTGCCTTCCTCTGAAGCTGAGAGAGTGTGACCCTCAATCTCCATTCTCACTCAAACGGTTGAGTCGAGTCCCCTTTTATCAAACTGGAAACGTTCTCCATTTCTATCATGGCCATAATTTTAATCTTCCTTTCATTGACTGTTGGTTCTGACTTCTCTTTCCAGTCTTGTGCATAACAAAGGCTAGCTGCTGTTGTTAAATATAAAATTATCTTCTTATTTTCTTGCAGCTCTCTTTGGTTGCCAGTTATGTTTAAGAGCTACATTTCTGGAATCATTTCACATTTTAGGTGCAATATTCTGGAAAGTGTGTCATGAATATTTTCCCAGTATTTCTTAGCAGCTTGGCAAGGCCACCACATGTGGAAATGGGTACCAATAGTCTTCCCACATTTCTAGCAAAGTCCACGTGCCTTTTGGGAAATCTTTGTGAGTTTCTGTGGGGTCCTATACTATCTTTTCAACATCTTGAGATGTGACCCAGGTTTCTCCCACACATTGGACGTTCACATGCTTTCTTCTTTCCTTTGCACAGGCCGTACTGATGCCACGCCCTTCTGCAGTGGACGGGGAAACTACAGCTTTGATGTCTGTGGCTGCATCTGCGAACCCGGCTGGAAAGGACCCAACTGCTCCAAAGCGGAATGCCCCTGGAATTGCAACAACAGGGGGCGCTGTGTCAACGGCAAGTGCATTTGTGACGAAGGCTACACTGGGGATGATTGTGGGCAGAGGACATGTCCAGGAGATTGCAACGACCAAGGGAAATGCGTTGATGGACAATGTGTGTGCTTCGATGGCTATGCCGGCGAGGACTGTAGTTTGGAGATCTGCTTGGTGCCCTGCAGTGAGCACGGGAAGTGCGTGAATGGACAGTGTATCTGTAATGAAGGCTTCAGCGGGGCTGACTGCAGTGAACCACTGTGCCCCAACAACTGCAACAACCGAGGACGCTGCGTGGAAGAGGAGTGCGTGTGTGACGAAGGCTATACCGGCGACGACTGCAGCGAGCTCATCTGCCCCAACGATTGTTATGACCGAGGGCGTTGCATCAACGGGACCTGCTATTGTGAAACAGGGTTCACTGGGGAAGACTGTGGGGACCTCGCCTGTCCCAACAACTGCCATGGCAACGGGCGCTGTGACAACGGGGTGTGTGTCTGCTATGAAGGCTTCACAGGGGACGACTGTAGCGACCGGAGGTGCCCCAAGGATTGCAACAAGCGTGGCCGTTGTGTCAACGGGCAGTGCATCTGCAGCGAAGGGTTCTTGGGCCCTGATTGTGGTGAGGTGAGGTGCCCCAAAGACTGCAACAACCAAGGGCGTTGTGTCAATGGCCAATGTGTGTGTGATGAAAGATTCATGGGGGAGGACTGCAGTGAATTGAGGTGCCGGAATGACTGCAACCACCGGGGGCGCTGTATCAATGGGCAGTGTGAGTGTGATGAGGGCTTCATGGGTGATGACTGTGGTGAGCTCAAATGCCCCAACGACTGCCACAACCGAGGGCGTTGCATCAATGGGCAGTGTGTCTGCGACGAAGGCTTTGTGGGAGAGGACTGCGGGGAGCGGCGGTGTCCCAACGACTGCCACAACCGGGGACGCTGCGTGGACGGCAAATGCGTGTGTGAAGAGGCCTTCATGGGCATTGACTGTGGTGAACTGAGGTGTCCAAACGACTGCAATGGCCATGGACGCTGTGTCAACGGCCAGTGCGTGTGCGACGAGGGTTACACGGGTGAAGACTGTGCTGAACGGACCTGCCCCAATGACTGTAACCAGCGCGGACTGTGTGTTGACGGCAACTGCGTGTGCAACCAAGGCTTTGTGGGTGTCGACTGCGGAGAACTGGCTTGTGTCAACAACTGCAGCTACCAAGGCCGTTGCGTGAACGGGCAGTGTGTGTGCGATGAGGGCTTTGTTGGCGTGGACTGTAGTCAACGGCGGTGCCCTGGAGACTGCAACAACCGGGGGCGGTGTGTGGATGGTGTGTGTGTGTGTGAGGAGGGGTACCAAGGGATTGACTGCAGTGAACGGTCTTGCCCCAACGACTGCAATGGTCTAGGTCGCTGCATTGATGGACGCTGTGTCTGTGATGAAGGCTACATCGGGGATGACTGTGCTGATGGTAAGTTCTGCTGAAAATCTGGCTGTTAGGATTAATACCTTTGGCCAGGGTTGTAAGAAAATGGCCAAGATTCTATATCAGGATCTCCACCCCCAATTGAAATTTTCATTCAGTTTCCAAATCCCTTGCGTTGCAGGCAGTGAGGCAATTGAAAATTCTTCATTCCTACAGCTCTTCTACTTGTGGTGCCTGTGTTCCACTGGGGACTTTGCCTTTGGATGCCCAAACTTCTAGCATTGCGGGCAGTGAGACAACTGAAAATTGGTCGCGTCTAGAACTCTTCTCTGTACAATGTTCAGATTCCCTCAGTCACTTTGACCCATTTCTTGCCTAAACTGCATTGCAGCTAAAGTTTTATGCTGCCACAATGCTAGAAGTTTGAAGGATGGGGGTATAATTCATTTTGGAAGCCAGCATTCTCTATTGTGAGGCTGGAGAATCAGTGATCTCATTCCAGGCCCCCCCATCTACACCTCTATTGGTACCTTCCAGGAAGGACCTTCTCTACTTCTTCATGGAACTTGCAAATGAGTCCTTAGCTGAACTTTAATTCTATAAATATACATCCTTGGCTTCTTGAGCATAGATGTGACTCTTTTCCCTTTAATATCCCCTTTGCTAGTGTCTCCTCCAAAGGATCTGAAAGTTGTAGATGTGACAGATAAGACTGTCAACCTGGAATGGAAGAATGAAAATATTGTCACCGAATACCTCATCACTTACACCCCTACTGGTGTCGGTGGCTTGGAACTGCAGTTCCGGGTCCCTGGAAACAGGACATCAGCTACCATCCGAGAGCTGGAACCTGGCGTGGAATATTTCATCCGAGTCTTTGCCATCCTCAAGAATAAGAGAAGCATCCCAATCAGTGCCCGGGTTGCCACTTGTAAGTACAGATTGAATAGATTCCTCCGAGCTTATTTGCTTCCTGACAAAATGGGTGGCTTCCTGTAAAGTCAGGCTGAGAACATGGGTTCATCCTAGTTGTCTTCAAAGTTTTCCTCAATCTTTGTCCAAAAATAGCCAGGGATGAAAATAATGTCTCCAGTTTTCTCATCTTTATGAAAACTGGTGTCTCAACTTGGGATGGAAAGGGAGTATTCCTTAATATTCAGTCTGTGGTCAAAACCTAACATTTCCTGACCATTAGAAACACCATCAGAAGGATAATTAATGACCTGGAATCTTGGATAGTCTTCACCTCAGTATCTGGATGCCTGAAAGTGTTGTGGGGAAGTTACTGTTGATCCATTAATGAAAGCAAGTTACCAGACAATTGTGTGGGTGGATGGGTTTATGTATGTGACTTCAAATCAGCTGTCAACTTATGGCTGCCCCGTGAATTTCATAGGGTTTTCTTAGGCAAGGAATACTCAGAGGTGGTTTTGCCAGTTCCTTCCTCTGAAATATAGCCCACTTCCCTGAGATTCACTGGTGGACCTCCACCCAAGTACCAACCAGGGCTGACCCTGCTTAGCTTCCAAGATCAGACAGTATCTCATGCTTTTAGGATACTTAACAGACATGGGTTAAAAGTACCACTTTACTTTACCTATTTAAACTGGACTTTAACCAAAGACTGCAAAGTGGGGAGCACCTAGTGGGATTTAGTTGAGGCAGGAGGTCATACCTCAACTTCCTCCTTAGCCACCCTTGGGTGAAACGCCTGTGCCCTAGGAACACACCAGGTTGCTGGATTGCTGCCCACTCAGCCCCACTTGAAAGAAGATCCACCTAAAGGACCCTCTCTCCTAAATCCCATGGCTTAAAGTGAGGATGGACCTTGGGCTAATATCAAAGATAGTCCATTCTCCACACACGTGCCACAGTTCCCATGACCTGAAGGGGTAATTCCAGATCCCTGCCTTTCACCAAATGTCACCTATTAGTTCTCACTGGGATCCAGCTCTTTCTCTCCCCATAATCCGGCAAATGACCACCTAGTTATATGTCTACCCCTCTAGTCTTTATGCTACTGCCCTACTGCATGTTCCTTTTTGTGTTTGCGCTTCTCAGATTTGCCCGCTCCTGATGGCTTGAAGTTCAAATCTGTCAAAGAGACATCAGTAGAGGTGGAGTGGGACCCCCTGGACATTCCATTCAGTGGGTGGGAGATTGTCTTCAACAGCTTGGTAAGGAAGGGTTCCATTTATGAAGTTTCTCTTGTGACTTAAATGTTCTTGCTTTCAGTTTTCATATGATCAAATCCCATTGACTTGTTGACCATTGCACTGCAGAAAGAAGAAGACAACGGGGGAATAAGAAGCAGTTTAGAAAGGCCACGGACATCATACTTGCAACCAGGCCTGGCTCCAGGACAACAATACAATGTGTCGCTTTATGTGGTGAAGAATCAAACCAGAGGTCCCGGTCTCTCCAGAGTAGTGACAACAAGTAAGTAGACACTAGGTGTCATCAGCCAAGTAGAAGAGTTAAGAAAACCATAACCATGGTAGGCTTCAATAGAAGCAAAAGAATATTGCAATTCAGATGATGTCAAATACTGGGGGTGGCTGGCAGCTCCTGTGTCAACATAGTGTTGAATCTGTTCTGGGGTTTAATCCAGAATTTAAAGAAGCTCTCCAAGGTGCTGGATCTATTTTGGAGCTAGAGTTCAGACCCTCTGAATAACTCCATTTCAAGAACAAACTAAAACATGGAATCAATTCACCATCCCCACTGAAGAGAAAGTCCAGAATACCAAGGTGTAATACTGGGTCTTGCCCCCTAAATTCCCATCTTGTCCTTCCTTCTGCTATCAGGGCTTGATGCTCCCAGCCAGATCGAGGCAAAGGACGTGACAGACACCACGGCCTTGATCACATGGTTTAAACCCTTGGCTGAGATCGACGGGGTGGAGTTGACTTTTGGGCCCAAGAATGAGCCAGGGGACCGGACGTCGATTGACCTCTCAGAGGATGAAAGCCAATACTCCATTGGGAATCTGAAGCCGCACACAGAATACGAAGTGACTCTAGTGTCTCGACGAGGGGATATGGAGAGCGATCCCGTCACAGAAACCTTTGTCACAGGTAAGTTTTGGGGTGCATCTGCAAGATGTCTATTTTTGATGGGTGAAACACAGAAATGAATATCTATTGAAATAAAATCCAATGGTACATATAGATTTTGGTGGAGTTTGCCGGAAATAGAGTAGATGTGTGAATAAATGCATGAAAAATAATAATGGGTAGAACATAACAGCGGTCCATTCTTCAGTATGCTCCAAATGTACCATGATATGTTATATTCTTTCCTCCTCTGCCACCTTCTGTGTAGATCTGGATGCTCCAAGAAATCTGAAACGCCTCTCTCAGACAGACAGCACAATCACCCTTGAGTGGAAGAACAGCCAATCAATGCCTGAAGTTTACAGGATCAAATACGCCCCCATTTCTGGGGGAGATCATGTGGAGGTCACTGTGCCCAGAAGCAACCAAACCACCACCAAAGCTACCCTCACAGGTAAAATGGCAGAATTCCTGTTGAAACAGATCAACCCATTCCTCTTGTTAGCCTCAACTAGAGGAGTCTCTTTGAACTAATGGGATTTATCCATATGGAGACTCGTCATTCAACAATTGGTTCTATGGGTGTATTAGATTTGGACAAAGTAGTTGGATTCAGGCTAAGGTCTATTGGTTGATTGACTGAAGCAGAGCATTTGTACCCAAATTTCAGCCAAAAAGTCTCCCAGAACATTTTAAACATACAGTTGGTCCTGCACATTCACTAAGGTTAGGGGTGTAGGATGCTCACAAAAGTGGGGAAATCATATGTGCATCTGTAAGAAGGGGGATGAGGTATGGGCTGGTGGTGGTAGGCACCTAAGGTCCAAACCAGGTCAGGGAAAGGAGAGGGTAGCTTGGCATGGCGGCCCTCCACTTCCTCTCTCTTGCCTATCTCCTTCCTTGATACGGGGGCACTGGAAGAGGGTTTGCGGTGCTGAGAAATTGGGCTATGAGCTATCCTTAGCTGGCTAGGCAACTGACTGTGGTGGTGGAGGAGGAGGAGGACCAGAGATAGTTTTTTAAAAGGATGTGCAGCCTGACTGGAGCCACTGAGGAGGAGAGGACAGGGCTTGGGAAGTTTGCAAATAATCAAATCCATGCAAGTCAAATGCAGATGCTGTCTGCTCTTTTCTCCCTCAGAGGTCATAGTAGTGGTCATTGGTAAGAGGGCCCATCACCAGTCACCAGGACGAAGGCATGATGGAGCTGGGCCTGGTGGCTCTTCTGTCCCTCAGAGACCACAGCGGTGGCAGCTAGAACGAGGGGAGGGCATATATTGACATATACAAGAATAAGAAATGAAGGACGTGTAATTGACTCTCATTTCTTTAATCAAGTAGTGGGTGCATGAATATGTTTTTCCTCATTTAATTTAGGTTTGAGGCCCGGAACAGAATATGGCATTGGAGTGACAGCTGTGAAACAGGACAAAGAGAGCGCTCCAGCCACCATCAATGCTGGAACTGGTAAGAAATGGTCTCATCATCCTCACCACCCCCCCCAAATCAATGAAAATGTCTGGTCAAGTTCCTCAAGACTTGAGCCAGGTAACTCAGAGGACTTAGCCTCTTGGCATGCTCTGAGCCCAGGCCTCAGAGCCTCCTTCAGGCACATCAAGGGATAATAGCATGACCCAGCATAGGTGCCTGTGATTGGCTGGTTATCTTACAAAATTTCACAGGTAAGAATGCAACCCGTGTGGCTGAGCATCATCAGAGGTTGGACATGATAGGAAATGTTCTCAGTGGAGGAAGAACGCACAAGCTAGGAGAGGCTGCAGTCCTTTGCTTTTCCCTAAGCCTCCCCAGAACAGCAAAAACCATCCCATATAATTCAGACCAAATTGATCTCAAATTGCTCCTCATTGTAAAGATTAACTCTGGCATTCAGACAGACTCAGAGAAGTTTGCCAAACCCATACAACATATGTATGTGCGTGGTTTTTTTTCAGGGGAAAAATATTAGGGAGTTATAATACCACCAAATCTGTGTTTCCAAATCAGGGGAGGTTGCTATGCTCTTGTGTGCTCCAAACCATGTGAGTTCAGAGCCTACAAGAACCCTTTTCCCCTTAGATCAGCACATTGCTAATTGATGCTTTCTTCTGGAAGGGTGTGGGAAAAACCAGGAAATTACTCCATGGGTTTCTGTTTGGTTTCCCCCTTGTGCGAAGGCAGAGTTGGAGAAGAGCTTGGCCGAGGCTGAAAGCCTCCTTTGTAATGGCTCAAAGTCATGGCCAACTGCTGGTTGTCAAAGGGCCAGTTTGGAACCACAGGCTTCCAGCTGCTTACCACCGTATCTTATATCGGGGAACGCGTTCCAAAAGGCACATCCAATTTGAATCCAAGCTATGAGACCTGACAGAGGTTAGCTGTCTTGGGCAAGATGCAAGTTTTTCATTTGCAACCTTCATTTTTTTCCCTTCTGATTACAGATCTTGATAGCCCCAAGGATTTGGAAGTCACGGATCCTACGGAAACGACCCTCACCTTACGTTGGAAGCGACCCTTGGCCAAAATCGACCGCTATCGCCTGACCTACGTGACTCCTTCTGGGAGGAGGAACGAAATAGAGATTCCTGCAGATAGTACATCTCACATCCTAAGGTCCTTAGATGCTGGAATAGAGTATACCATCAACCTTGTGGCGGAGAAGGGAAGGCACAAGAGCAAACCTTCAACCGTGACCGGTGCTACTGGTACGTGACATTATTTCGCTATTCTCTAATTCCTCTATTAACCAGATGCACATAATGTTTTTTCTAGGTTTCCTAGAGAATTTTTGACACTGAATTTTATTTGAGCTTCATTTTGAATGCCCTCTTATGCCTTATCTTCTATGCAAGGTGGAAAAGAAGGAAAATGAACCAGAGTTTCTGTGCATTGGCTTTGCAGCATTGTCTTCTGAAGGCTTGCATTAGATAGGACTGTTTGTGTTGGAACCTAACTTGAAAACTGTTTACATGATTTCTAGGAAGGAAACCAAGATTTGGGGGACATTCAGCAAGAAAGCTTTAAAAAAACAAAAAACTAATCCCCCGATTAATCTCTTTTCCCCTACCATCCTCTCCATTCTGGAAGTGTAAGGAATATTGATTTCTTGTCCCTGATGAGAGAAGGTGGATCAAAATGTTGTACTGGAAAAAACACTGTCAATCAACATTTTGTTCCTGTCCAGAGGTGGAAATTCCAGCATTTACTTTCAGAAAGAGCAAGGTTAAAAAAATAAAATGATAACAAGCGTATTGTATTCTGCAGGGAAGAGAGAGAGGGGGGAAAAAGCAAATTTTTGTACTCAAAAGCATCAGGGATACTTTTACTAAAATAATCCAGAAATGCAAAAGAAAACATGCAGAAACCCTCATAAACTCACCCACTTGGGAACCGGGTTTTGAAATTTTCATTCTCATTTGCGAGAAGGAAACAAAGAAAGATTTATATCCCTGTTCCACTCCCAATCAATAGCATTAAAAAAAATGGTAAAGACAGCTCACCAGACATATGAGATTTTATTTAGCTTCTTAACAGGAAATTATTTATGATCGGGAGTATTGCTTTACGGCTGTTCAGGAGAATTACTTTATGTTTGTGGGAGAGGGTCATTTTTACTTAACGGTTCCTGCCAATAAAATGGCATTTATTGTTTACTGATGGCCATCAGTGGGGGGCAAACACGAATTTTCCAGAGATCCAAACTCAAAAGGGCCTGGACTCAACTCAACATGGGGCTGAGATGTTTTGAAGCAGGAGGAACCCACATTACGATCTCCCACAGTTGTGAATTCTGCCTTATACTGGAAGGGAAGTCTAGCAACGTTTGTCTATTCAGACATCAGGTCCCTTTGTGTATATTGCTGGGGAAGGTCTCTGGAGACCACCTGCACTTTCTCCAAGTTCATAACTTCACAAACTTGTAGCTATGTTGGAGACATGCAACAAAACCCTGTGAGTGAATTGCAAAGGTTGTGGATTCTGGGGTCTGAAGAGCAGATTCCAATCTCCAGTTGGCCATGGAAACCCACAGGGTCCCACATTCTCAGCTTCAGAAGGCAAAGACAAACCCCTCTGAACACATCTTGCCAAGAAAACCCAGTGATAGGTTCACCGTAGGGTCATCATAAGTAGCAAACAACTTGAAGGCAAACAACCACAATATCCAGACATCACTAAGTGTCCTGACATACTTCCCAATGTGCATCCTGTGCTTCCGAGAAGCATCAGGCACTTCCGATGTACTCCAGACATTTCTACATTCACTTCAACCTACAGGACTAGTGATGTCAAAGCACATGGAAAGGGCAATTTAACCATTGCCGAGAACAGCCTGGCTGCTATGGTTGGTTTCCACCCTCCATCTGATCATGAAGGCCAATCTACCATGGAAGCGCTACCCAAAAATATGTTTGCTTTTGAGCCAACGACCTCAGTTCCAGGTCTGGTGGTCCATGTGGCTGGAGCGGAAATAACAAGATCAAAGTTTCCCTACTGTACAAATTTACAAGATGTGCGTATATGTATAAATTAGAGCCTGGAGGTTAAAGAAATGCCTCATTTCCTTTGTGTTAGAAGTTTCAGCGATAAAAAAAGGAGCAGAGTGCTTTGATGGGAGTGAAAACTGGCGTGGACAACTGATTGATGCCATCTGGAGTTTTGGGTTTTCTGGATCCCAAAACTGTTTCAGCCCTCTTTTCCCCCCAATGTACGATATACTTCAGAATTTTCTCACCGATAGGACATCTACATGCAGCCATGTTGTCCTTGCTGAAAAATACAACAAAATAACTATTAGAGGATGTCCATTTTCTCATTCAACTGACTTGTGGGTTGGAGCATCTCTGTTACCCATAATCTTGGCATTTTGAGTGAAGTGCAAGCAATTTCAAAAATACAATAAATACAGAACTCCAAATACCTATTTCTGCCCTGGCATTAGTTAAGCCACCATGGTGGTTTGAGTTTTGGACTACAATTCAGTAGACCAGGTTTCGATTCCCCGTTCAGCCATGGAAACCCACTTGGGCAAGTCACACACTCTCAACCCCAGAGGAGGACAAAGACCAACTGCCTCTGAACAAATCTTGCAGAGAAAACGCTGTGCATGGTTCACCTTAGGCTTGCCATAAGCCAGAAACAACTTGAAGGCACACAGCAGCAGCAACAACAACAAGAATTAGCAGGTGCAGCTTTCAATCTTTCTCTTTTCTGGGTTCATTGATTAAATTGTGCGTGTCCATTTGTCTAGATTGGGTGCCCATTTGCACTCACAACTCTTCTTTAACAAATGTATGAACACATCATGATGATACCTACATTGTTATTGCCATGTGCTTTCAAGATATTTCTGATTTATGGAGACCCTATCATGGCCGTTTCTGGGGCTGAGAGTCCGTGATGTGCCCAAGGTCAGCCAGGGGTTTTCCATGGCCGAACGAAGAATGGAACCAGCTCTGATATGTGCAGTTTGGATCAGGGAGGTGGACCATGTCTTGTAACAATTTACTGAGCAAAGAAATCCCAAAATGTGCTTGCTGTAAATCACCGCAGGATGTCTACATGAAAGAAATATTTAAGCATGTATGGAAAACTCTTCACCGAGAAAGAGCGAATGTGGAATCCATTATAACCACACAACCTAGGCGAAGGCTCTTTTTCTTGGTGGGAGGGGGCTGAACGGCACAGAACTTTCATCTGCTCCCAGTCCATCTCTCCCCTTGGAGATGATGAATACCCCGATTCTTCCAAGAAATGTGCAAAGCAGCATGAACCAAAGCTGTCCAAAGAACCCCACCGCGTGGTCTTGAAAACCTGAACTTTTCTGGCGTCGGCATCCAAACTCTCCAAGGCCTTCTTGTTGTTTCTCTGCACTTGTCAGTCCAGGGTTATTTTTGTCCCTCAAGTCTCTGCACTGAAGTGTCAGTCAACAACAAAGCTTTCCCATCGAGGGCAGACCAGCACTTGGAGTGGGGGGAGACCTCTTTCCCGCTGTCGGCTGGAGTTGTTCTTGTCCTAGTACATAAAGATCAGAAAGATCTTTTTGAAAAGGGCCCCAAGGATGCTGAGATGAGACTCAACAAGCCAATATCCCTTCATCTCTGCCTCTAGCATGGGTGAGAAACCTCCTTTCCTGAGCCAAATCATGGGAGACATCTCACTTCATCTCCTCTGCCCTGAAAGGACACGGAGTGCCTTTATTTTCCTAGAGGGAAGCTCATGGCCTGGTCATCGGGCCATGAAGAAGCACTCGGAATAACCCAAACGTGGTCTTCTCAGCTGGCTGCTTTGATTCCTCAGTCCCTCAGAGGCAAGCCATGGAAATGAAGATAAGGACAGTTTGAAAGTGTTCCTCCCAAGAAAAATGAGTCCCCTGCATTCTGTGCCTAAGTTCCTTAAAATAGCACAGAAGTAGCTATGTGGTAGGGCCACAGTAAGAGACCCAGCGTAGTGTAATGGTTTGAGCATTGGATGACAACTCTGGTTTGAGCATTGGATGACAACTCCGGAGACCAGGACTCAAATCAGCACTCAGCAAAGGAACCTCTCTAGGTGACCTCAGGCAAGTCATACTCTCTCAGCCTCAGAGTGAGAAAAAGGCAACCTCCCTCTGAAGAAATCTTGCCAAGCTAACAACTGTAAACTTGGCAAACTGTTGTTGCCAATATGCAGTTTTCTGCCCAGGAAATGCTGTTTTCTGAGCAAAGCAACTCTATGTGAATTTGGCACAGAAAAACTCCTGAACTGCAAATATTCTTACCAGTCCAGGGCCATTTCTGCACTACACTGTTATCATGCTATCATTCCACTTTCAACATCCTGTGGGATGCTGAGGTCCATAGTTCTCTGAGGCCAAAGAGCTCTCTGGCAGAGATTTCTAAAGGCCTCTCCCTAAGCTACAATCCCCAGAATTGCACAGGGTGTTGAAAGTGAAATAATAGCAGTATAACAGTGTAGTGCGGAAATGGCCCAGTTTTCTACTCATGAGGGTTTCTCAACACTCAAAAAGGAAAGTTTCTTCATCATTTTAAAAGATATTTTTAAATATTCTTTCCACCCCTAACCATGATAATGATCTCTGAGGTCCGTGAAAGTTGTTCCCTCTGTATCTCACCTTCTTTTTTTCAGATTCATAACACCAAACCATTAAATTTAAATAGAGATTCCCTGCACTTCAGAAACACTTATATGCACCTCTGGAGTTCAAAGGGATGGCAATATGGAAGAAATACAATTTCACCCCGCACCCAGTGTCCAGGGAAGCTTTCCCCTTCTAGCATAACCCCCCTCTGTATTAGAAATAACAGTGAGAGATTGCCCTGGAATTCTTTACGGCATTCATATCCTCTAGAGAAACAATATGTACCATATATAGAGAGGATAGAAGCTCCAGGCTTCGCTTAGACTAGAATATAATAAACACAGGAATTTCACTTTTGGAAGGAATGTTTATAGCTCTATATCTGTTCTTCATCCAAGAAGCTCTCAACCCCAGCCTGTATTTATTCTTTATTAATCTACCTGCTATGTCTGGCTCCTAACCCTTCATCTCAGCCTCTCCATTTCTTGCCCTGGTTGTATTTGTATGCATTTCCTCTTCTTAGGAAGCTCAGAAAAACTCTGGGAGACTCTTAGTCAAAGTTCATACCGCCATCGCTTTGACCTTTTTCTAGAAAGAGACTGCGCATGGCAGTGTTAGTACGAATTGTGCCGTCAGGAAGAAAAGGTGCACATTGCTCCCTTATTTAAACATTCTCCCCAAAGTTACGGCAATGCTAGGAAGCTGGGTAGCAACACCTCTTAGTTCCAGCCACTTCCAGGTTTTCTGTTCTTGTGGGGTGAAGTTTTTGGCAAGCCGTGTGGCCCCGGAGGGACCCAGGGCCAAAAAAGTAGACCCCGGAATTGCCCCAATTGCCCGGCCCTGGCACAACTGCATGCTGATAAAGTCTATAATATGCCAATCCATGAGCAGGATGCGCTAAGGACTAACTGATTTGCATGCTGTCTGAATAAAGACTGAAATTTGGCTCGAGCTTTAAGGAATGTTTTGAGATGCCCTTGTTCCTGCAAAGAACCGTGGATCATCTCTTGCCATAATGTCAGCTTGTTTAAATGTCCCCAGGAACGGACAGCAGTCAGACCCAAGCCTCCAAGCCTGGCTTCTTCCCTCCTGTGACTTTTGCATGTTTGGTCAATCCTAACACAGAGGAATTTTACTATTGGCAACAACATGTCGGGCAATGAATGTTGCTGGACGGCAATGCTCATCGCCCTTACCTAGCATGGTTGTGAAAGGGAGACAAAGAATTCCTTGCAGATCATCTTTTGCTCCAGGAGAAAGGGCATCTTCATTTCCCATTGAGGAAAAAGGTCAACCAAAGCAAGAGGTTTTGCATTTTCGGACTTGCGAAAACAGCAACAACAAGTTTGCCACAAAGAACTTGTTGTTCGTGACCAAAAATGTGGGTTGTCCATGAAGGAAACTGTGTATTTGGCACAATACTCTGTCTTCCATACAAAAACATTGGGTTTCATATGACTTTTGACATATATTTTATTCACAAAAACAGCCCTGCAATGCAGGGGGAAAAGATCATCCAGGAGAGAGAAAACTTTTGAAATTATTCATTCTCAGATGCAATAACAAAATAAAGTTTTATGTACCTAGTTAGAGGGTGAGGGATGAGGGGAGTTGCAGTCGAATAACTTTTGAAGGGATTTAAGTTGACTGATGTTATACTAGATAAATATCTATCTTGGGAAGTTCTCCTCAACTATGCCTTCTGGGACCCTGGGCTATTTTCTTGAAGGAGACGTATCACAGGGAACTTCTCCTTCACATCTAGAACTAGCTTGCTTCTTGCAAACATGGAAGACAATGAAATCACATTGCCAGTATATTGCAATGATATGGTTGGCAACTGCCTGTAGGAAGTTACCAGTCCAGAAACTGGCATCTGGACATGAAATTTAGGGAAGGTCATTTTGCCCTTTTCCTTGGGTAGCAAGAAAACTTCATCTAGTCCAGGCTGCTGGAATGATTCCTTTCTGGAATGACGCTGCATGAACATATGCATGCTCCAGAGATGTAGCATCGATTTCTCTCTTGGCTCGAGCGCACAGAGGGACGATGCAACTGCTATTGCCAACACGCATGCAGAAATAGCAGTGGTCCGACGGCTGCATGTTTGCAGAATTTTCACAGACGTCATGGCTCTGTGGAGAAGGAATGCAGTGGGTGGGAAGCAGAGGCAAACTTCTCGTGGTGGGCTGGACCATAAGAGAGCTTGATCACGGGGTTTATCCCAACTTCACAGTCAAACTATATATATATATAACCCTCCTGAGACTGTACCACTGTGGAATACTGAAGAAGAATGAATGATGAAGTGCTCTCTCAGATACAAAAACCACTTTCCATTTTCCATGTTCTTTCTTTCGTTGTTTTTCAATTGCACACTGAGATATACATTTAAATATGGTTTAAATGCAAATTTTGAAAGGCCTTCTCTGTTTGCTTTTTTTAATAAAAGTAGATTAATTCAGAAGTGGAAGAGAAGAGAACACTGAGGGGAAAATTAAAAATGTCATATACCAGAAATGCAACTATTCATCCTGCTCTGATTGGATGCAAATTTTTCACGGGGATGCTAGATAAGCCAATACCCCTAGTTCTCTTGAAAATCCTGCTTAATTTGTTCTGCTCTGAACTGTAGAGATGGAAGGATATTTGAAAACATTTTTTTTAAAAAAACGTGTTTAAATGTTGAGAGACCCTGAGGAGAAGAAACCTTAACGAATGAAAATCTTTGCAATTCAGGACTATTTCTGTGCAAAATTTGTGCACAGTGGTTTTGCTCAGAAAACCACATTTTTACACACAGGAAGCAGCATTTTCTGCATGGAAAAGTAATATTTCTATTTCTATGCAGATACACCATTTCCTGAATAGAGAATGCTTTAATTAGCGCCTTTTGTGTGCAAAATTCACATGGGGAGAGCTGCATAGAAGAACCAGATATTCTGCACAGGAAAAAAAATTATGTGCAGAAAATAATATTTTTTAACACAGACAATAATATTTCTATGCAGAAATATTATTGCCTGTGTAAATTTCTTTTTCAGAAAAATGCTATTTTCTGTGCAAAACAGCCACATACATTTTTATATTCACAAAATAAGCCCTCCATTGCAAATAGGCTTCAAAAACTCAGCAGTTCTCAAAAACGTTCTCACAGCGGAAACAAAAATGATAAAATTATGAGTTGCTTCTATCCGGAAGAAGTGTGAGATAAAGTGACATCCCCACTACTCTGAGGTTTTCCCTGTCTTCTTTGAGCACCGGCCCTACCATTAACCATTGTGAGCACCTCTACAAATGCCAAAGGAAAGCAATGCCAGTCCCTCCAGACATTCCTCCTGAATGCCCACTACCATCATTTACCTGTCTTGGAGGACAAGGCTGTGTGTTCTGTCCCTCCCAGGTTAGTCTGTTGCTTTCTGATGAGATGTAAGACACAAATCCATTCCTACTATGGAAGTGAGATTCAATTGTCCAATCCAGTTGGCTTCTCTATCTGGAAGGGTAGAACAAGTGATGGCTGTCCATGTCAGCCGGATGGTGAATCCACTTTGGACACAAGTGGCTCTCCAGGGTGCTGAATTCTATTCCCCCCAATGGTTTCAGTACCTTGGATAGTTCCTTTACAGTATGAATTAGAACCCAGAGATGATTCACCATCCAATGGCATGGGAGTCACCAACTGCAAATGAATGGGAAGCATATTATTTTGTGCTTCAGTAGACAAGAAAGTCCTAGGCCTTTGGAGGTAAGTAATGAAGAGAGCTTGTGATATATTTTCAAAGGAAACCCTAATCCAGGGCATGCCGTTAGCATCAAAGCTTTACCCACCCCAGGCTCTGCATTTTCGGTTTGGCTCATTACCACATTACCGTAACAGCTTTGGAGCTGCAAATATTGAATTGCTAATGGTCTCCATAAAGGCTCAGCCTAAATCCTTCCAAGGCCCTGGGAAGCATAATTAATGCTTGTAAAACAATTTAAGGGCAGATCAGTCCCCAAATGGCCTTTGAGGTTCTGCAACTTAACCTCGCCATTCTGTCTCATTTCTTGGCCGGGGTTGCGAAGTCTCCTTGAGAAATCTTATCCAGAAACTCTCTCATAAAGCAAAATTGATACCGTCGGGTGTGTAAGGGAAAGGGAGACAGGCTCATAAATATGTAATGGGTTGCAAGTGGAACTCATTAATGAGAAAGCCCCAATTTCACGAAGCCTCGGTTCTCCCCGGTTGCGTCAGCTTGCAAATTGGATTAACCAATTGGCTCTCTGTCCTTCTCCAGAGGAGGAACCTGAGCTGGGGAATTTTTCAGTCTCAAAAGTTCACTGGGATGGATTCCAGCTCACCTGGACTGCAGCAGACGGGGCCTATGAGACCTTTGTTATACAGGTGCGGGAATCGAACCTGTCCGAAGAAGCAAGAAATCTCACCGTTCCCGGCGACTTGCGATCTGTGACTCTCACTGGCCTCCTGCCAAACACTCTCTACACCATCACCATTTATGGGGTCACTCAGGGCTACAGAACAAAACCACTCTTGGTTGAGTCTACTACAGGTATCTCTCTCCCTTTCGTTTTCATCCTTTCAGCTTACTCAGGTTCCCCTTCCTTCGCTTTCCTTCCTTTGCAGAAAGAGAAAGAGGTACCCACCCAATTTCTGGACCAGTTGTTTTGCAGGTATCTGACGATCGTCTCCTGCAGCTTGGATATTTCATCTCATACAAATGGTTCAAGCTATGGAACAGCTTGCTAAAAAAGACCAGGAGAGCCAACCATTTGCATGCTCTTGGCCCTCTGTTTATTTATTCATTTTCTTTCCCACGTTAAAAATAAAGGATGGAGAGAGAGAACCAGAATTAATTCATGTATTTTTCTCACTTGAAGGCCACAGATAGCAGAAAACGATTCCTAAATCCTTTCTAAAAGGAAAGGAATGACTCTGGGTGGAAGTCATTTCTTCTGACCTTGAAAACCCTAAGCTAATCCTATGGATCTTGCTGAAAAAGACCTTACAGATGGTTAGAGGTGCTCTCCTTTTTAATCAATTGATTAACCAATTACATGTTTATATATCAAGATTCTCAAGTTAACATGCCTGGTTCTCTCTCTCACCCACACACCCCAGATCCTGAGGTAGGACAGGTTGAGAGAAGCTGGCACAGTGAGCTTCATGGATGAGTAGGGGAATCTGCTTCTCTACCCACTATACCCCCTTGTTTCATTTTTTTTTTTCAGAGCTGTGTTCCTCTGGCAGTGATGGGAAGAGGGAAGGAAGTCCCTCTGCTAAGTCCCAGAGAGCTTTAACCCCAATCCTTTGCTTTCATGATTAAAGCTGTTTTGAGTTTTCCCCAGTTTCCTTTCTAGTTCTGTGGAGAAATCCTTTGCTGCATCTTTAGTGCATTGCAAGTTCCACCATGCAGACAAAAAAACCTCCAGGGTCACAATCTGCAAAACAGGCAGCAAGAAATTGAACTCGCTCCTCCTGCATGTGGCTGTGCTGTTTCTACTGGAACCCTTGCTTTCTCTTGTATTCCCCTGTTTCCACCCAAGGAGCTCATGAGAGAGAATGTTCTCATGGGTGCAATGGAGTTCTCTCCTCCAACTGGCTCTCCATGCCTGCTGCTTTGCTAAGACTCTCTGCTTTAGCTTTTCTCATGTCGATGTAATTTATTTCTCTCATTCTACTGCTATCCAACTTTCTCCCAGTGTGGAACGAAAGCATCTCGTAACACAGATTAAAACAAAATACAGTTGAAATGTAAGGAAAACTACAGCAAAGGGATTCTGAGCCTTCGGGGGCCAAGAAATTTGGCAAGGGAGGCACAAGTGGTCCGCAGACCACAAGTTGTCCCCTCCACTTTTTTATTTATTTATTTATTTATTTGTATCCCGCCTCTCCATATGGATTGAGGCGGCGAACAACTTACAAATAGCATGTATTTCGAAACATTTCTATACATGCCCCCAACAAGCTGGGTACTCATTTTACTGACCTGCGGAAGGATGGAAGGCTGAGTCAACCTTGGAGCCCGGCAGGATCAAACTCACAACCTTGTGGCTTGCAGTACTGGCATTTAACCACTGCGCCACCCAGGGCTCCATACATTTATATACATGCCCTCAACAAGCTGGGTACTCATTTTACCAACCTGCGAAAGGATGGAAGGCTGAGTCAACCTTGGAGCACGGCAGGATCGAACTCACAACCTTGTGGCTTGCAGTACTGGCATTTAACCACTGCGCCACCAGGGCTCCTTGAAGAAGGTCCCTTCCATCATTAACTTCTGCCATGTTCCAGCAATGAGGAGCTAACTGTAAAATCTTATGAGATGGTTTATGTTTTCCATCCGTAAGCGTTTGCAATAAAGCTTTCTTCTTTCTGCATAATACTAAGAATTCCTTCTTCAAGCTTTCCTCTTCTCAGATGTTTTATGGATGGCCATTAGACAAAATATAACTTCAAAATGACCCTTGCCTTTTGCATTTAGCATTGGGCAGACACCATTCAATTTTAGAGTCAACTCAGCATTTGCCAGATTTTGCAGTGAGTGCTCAGAAGACACCATTAATTCCTAAGAGGTCTCTCTCATCTCTTAATATAGACATTTTGGTTGTTTTGCTTTCACTTTTGTTCCCATCAAAAAAGACTGTCTCAGAGAAACATCAAGTCTAAATCAGTTCCCTGATCTAAGCCAAATTATTCTTTACCTAAATGCACCTAATCGTTGCTGATACAGCATTTCCTTGAAAGATGCCTTCAGAAGAGTTTCTCCATCTTCTCTAGCAAGCTAGTCTGCATTCTGCTTTGTTTTGCATGGCTTTGACAAATATTTTCATTTTAAGTTGCTTGCCTTCATTGCAGCTTCCCTTCTTCTTCCTTGCTTGAGCTGGTTTCTCCATTCCATCTCTCGCTTAGCAAACTGGGAATACTGGAACTCAAAGAGAAGTCGATCGGGCTTCAAATTCTCTCCGTCTCTCATGCACACAAATAAATGTTCTTTCCCTTCTTCAGCCAACAAACCAGAGGTCGGCGATCTAACCGTTTCGGGCATTACTCCTGAGAGCTTCAACCTTTCCTGGACAACCACCGATGGAGACTTCGAGATGTTTACCATTGAGATTGTTGATTCTAACAGGTTGCTGGAACCCAGGGTGTACAATGTCTCTGGCAATTTAAGGACTGCACGCATCTCAGGGCTGTCCCCCAAAACTGATTTCATTATCTACCTCTATGGAGTCACTGGTGGTTTCCGGTCTCCGGTGCTCAATGCTGCAGCTACGACAGGTATATGATGTGTCCCACCTCGTATACTAATGCATGCTCTGTTTCTTCCACAATCTTCTTTTTTAGGACTCTTCTTAGCTGTGTATTTGCTTATGCTTTGGGTTGCCTTCTAGTGAAAGGTGAGACTGTACACAACTTCATCTATACCAGTGGAAGCACCTGGCCAAAATGTAGACAATTTCATCTACAAGGAAAAATTACACCAGATGAGGATTTCAGTTTAGGGGAGAAAGAGGGAACTAGGGGAAATAATGGGGAACATGTTGGACGTCTGTCAAGTTAGATGTGGTGCCCTTATGCAAACCCATGGTGCAACCACTTTGGGAATATTGGCCATGTTTCTGGTCGCTACACTTGAGAAAGCTATTATAGAGGTGGGGAAAGTGCAGAAAATAACAAGAAAAAGGATCAAGGATCTGGAGCAACACTGCTATGAGGAAAAGTTATGACACTTGGGTATGTTTAGCTCAGAGCAGAGGTGGGTAAGGGCAGGCATGATAGATGTATACACAGCTATGCTCTGTATGGAAAAGAAAGCATATGGCGGAAGATTTTCTATCTCTTGCTCTCATAATACTAGAATCTGGGGTCATCCTCTAAAGCTGAAGGAGATTCCAGGCAGAACAAACATCTCAACTTGTAGGATTCCATGCTGTAGGATGCAGCAATGGTTGAACACTTGGACATATTTAAAAGGGTGTAGCTAAAGTCCTGGTATGTAGGGTGGCCATCAATGGCTACCAGTTGTATTGTTATATTGCATTATAATTATGTAATGCTGTCAATAGCTTTGTTCTATTTTAGTGTTGACTTTCTGGAAGTTTGCAGCTGTATTACAATGATATTAATTTGTAAGATGCATTGATTCCCAGTCTTTGGGGATGGGGGAAAGTGTGGTATAAAGAAAGACAACAACAATAACAACAGCTGTACATCATCTCGGCATCAGACAGCCAATATCAGTCAGTGGGGAATGCCAGCCAAAGGGTACAGCTGCAATCACATCCTGATGGGATCTTCTCATAGACAACCAGTTGGCCATTGTGTCAATGATTTGCACCTGACAACCTTTGATGGACACCATGGCTTTAGTTGGAGGATTCTTTCCCCCAGTTTTGTATACAGCTTTTAGAAGTGATGCCAATGTTGATCCAAATTTGTATGTTTCTTTCTTTCTTTCCTCCTCATAGTAGCTGAACCCCTGCTTAGCGAGCTGACAGTGTCAAATGTTACCTCTGATGGACTCTCCCTCTCATGGAAAGCACAGGACTTTGCCTATGATAATTTTCTCTTAGAGGTTAGAAACACCAACAACCAGTCTCTGGACTCCCAGCTACACACAGTGCCAGGGGGCATCCGGAACTTTGTGGTCACCAATCTCAGACCAAGCTCTAGTTATTATCTCCAGCTTCATGGCCTGGTTGATGGTCAAAGTAGCCAGACCTTGACAGCTCTGGCCACCACAGGTATATCTTCTCCATATTTTTTCCCTGTGATTCCTTTTGCTACTATCTCCTCAAGAGAATCTTTTCCTCTGTTCATCTTCTTCTGGGGTGTTAAAGGGGTATCATTTCTTGGAGTCTGATTGAACTTATGCAGGAGAACAACGTTGTCCCACTCATGCGTTCCCACAATTAAGGAAATTCAATGTCTGGAACCCTGACTGGTTCTTTTATATATGCACATCCATTGGTCTACATCATCTTCCTGCTTTTCTGTGTGCATATATAGACACTATGTACATATATGTGTATATGAATGTATGTATATGTACTTGTTCCACTTGATGTCCTTCAGGGAACATCTGTGAACCTAACCCACAGTACCCATCGTTCTCGTCCTGACTCTTTTTTGTCTCCATTTTGCCTGGCTTGTCTTTCTCATCATGATGTCTAGATATTCTGAGGCTCTTGACTTCCTGTGAAATGGTTCTTTGCATGCAACCTTTCTTTTATGGTTTGCTTTGAAGACCAAGCATCTTCCGCTGGTTTTAGAAGAGCCCCCAGATCTTTGTATTTTCCCGTCTTTCAATGTATCACCCAAAGAGGGGTGCATGAATCTCTTGAAGCCTTTTCTGTTTGATATTTTGCACATATAATGAGATTAACGGAACAGAAAAAGAAAGTCCTTTCTCTCTGGAGGATCAACCTGGAGGGTTATCCCTTCTACTTTTTTCATTGATGTCCTAGACAACAGGCTTATGGCACATCTTCTAGGGTTACCAGAGAGTCTTGCTGGCAATTGCTACCTCCAAGATATTCTTTCTAAATCTTGCCTTGTGAGATGCTCTCAACGTGCGTTGCATGGAGTGGTCTTGGCGATCCAAGGACTGTGGCTGTCCTGAATGTGAAAGCATGCTTTGAAAAGGCTCAGACAGAGCACATGTGCAGAGAAAACCACTTTCAATTTGCATGTCAGTCTGACAGAACCATGTTTGTTGTTTGTTTCCTATGCATTCTCTTTGATCTTTGGAGGAACTTGCATTCTCATTGAACGTATCGTCTTCTGTGGGTCATGAACATCATGGCAAGGAGACATGAAAGCACTGCTTGTCACAGTCTGGCAGCATGAAGGCAGTTCAAGCATGAGTCCTTAATTGAGGTCACTCAAACATTGACACACCAATCAATTGAAGCAAGCATTGATGTGACTAGCCTCTCACTTCTTGCTTGCTTTCCAGCTCATATCCATTTCTTTTCCAACCCAACTTCCCTTCTCTGTTACCTAGAGAAGGGGAATGCTCCTATAGATGAGCAAAGTATCCAAAGCTGTTAGAGAACTTCCATCTCTGAACTTAGCAGTCGGACACCTCCTTCCATGACATTAGATGACCGCCGGCACACAGCATTCACATGACAATTCTGGGTGAGAAGGACATGGGTGCATGCATTCAGTTTCAACAATCATTGCCACATCATGGGCTGTTAATGGACCAATGGGAGGTCATGGAATGATCTGTGGAAACTTTGCTGCTTGTACATGACACACCCCTCAGTTTGCTGACTCACGGCTTTCCAACAGTGATGCCTCTCTCTCTTCAATTTATGTCCCTTTTCTTCTTCAGAGGCCGACCCACAGCCGGGCATGCCCACACTCACAAATGCTAAGGTCAACACCTTCAACCTCTCCTGGACCGCAAGGGATGGGCCTCTTGCCAAGTTCGCTGTAAATATTAAGGATTCTTACCTACCTCAGGAGCATCTGAAGCTTACTGTCTCAGAAGAAGCTCCCGAAACTCCCATCTCAGGCTCAGTAGATTATACTGACTATGACATTAACATTCAGGGCACAACCACAGATGGGGGGCAATCTGATCCTCTCATCTCCCTGGTGATGACAGGTATCCATTTAAAAGCCATTGGGCATTTTGCTTTCCTTTTCTTATGGATTTTTCCTTCCATTATGTCATCCCCATAGCCCCTTTGTTGCCTGGTTGGAATGAACAACAGGACTCCAAGCCTTTATGGCCTACTGTTTTCACAAGTACTGCAGACTACAGTACCCATGGTGCAGTACAATGGTGAGAAAAGATGTGCAAACAAACAAATAAATAAATAATGCAGGACAATACTAATTAGTGTTGTTCTATGACAGGGGAGGAAATTAAATAGTATACAGTAGTCATTGTGATATCCCAATCATCCTGAAACCCCAGTACCAAACCTTCTCATCTCCCCATCTAATTTTTTTATCAAAAATAGAGGATCACGTCTCCAGAGTTCTCCAGGAGACACATCTCTCTGACTAATCACTGTGTCATCCCCCAGATCCCCAAATCTGGGGGGAAAGTCTCAAAATAGTAACAAGAAAAATTGGATTTTTTTTTTGTAAAATTGTAGGGTGCAATCCCCGGGCATCTAGAGGAACAAGATGGAGCCGGAGAGGTCATCCATATCTGTCCACATCTTACACAGGACCCTATATGTCTCTCCACTCCCTCCTAATGGATAAACAAAAGCCTAAATCCTGTTGTTACTTCCAGCTAGATTAGATCCATTGAATTAAATGGATTTGCTTACATGTTAACACACCATTCCACAATTCTTTCAGTGGATATACTGTAGTTGGCAGCAACCAGCAAGATTCAAATCAAAGAGTGTTAAGTTCCTATGCTGGCATCACTGACCGTATTTCATGGCCTGAGTGTGGATAAAATGAGTTATTCACACACTTTGTGAGCTACTGGAGATTCTTAGTATTGTAGGTATTTGTATCAACCCTGGATCTCATATATGTTGCTTTCAAAGATAACCCCACAGCATAATACAAGCTAGTTCCCCCTACTCCACCCCAACATCTGTAGTTAATATCAAGCTGACCACCTGACCATGTCTAACTCAGAGTTTCTCACACCTTTCCCTTCTTTCAGAGGCTTTGCCCCCCCTGGAAAACCTCACTGTCTCACATATTAACCCATATGGATTTACAGTCTCCTGGATGGCATCAGAGAATGCCTTTGACAGCTTTCTAGTAATCGTGGTGGATTCCGGCAAACTGCTGGACCCCCAAGAGTTCCTCCTTCCAGGAACCCAACGTCAGCTGCCTCTTAGAGGTCTCATTACTGGCATTGGCTATGAGGTTGTGCTTTATGGCTTTGCCCGCGGTCGCCAAACAAGGCCTTTAAGCGTTGTTGCTCTAACAGGTATTTTTTTCTCACCACCGAAATGTTCTCCTCCTTGTCTTACTTCCTCTTTGCTCATGTTCTACTTCTCTGAAGGATCCTTCACTTCATCCCACCCCCATTTGCCAAACATTCATAGCTTCCTTCATCACTAGCTACTGATGCATCAACTAACATGATTCCATCCTTCTCTCTTCTTTGAGATGTTTGCTTCCTGTCTTTCAGAGGATCACCATGTAAAGAGCAATAGAACCTGTATTAAAATTGATGCATTCAGATGTCTTTGTTACCGTAACCAAAGGATGGGCTACAGTGTGTTTTTTATTCTTTTAATCCTTATTTATTTATTCTGCTTGTCCTTTTCCTCCAACGTTGAGAAGGCAGCTTGCATGGGATGCATACAAGAAGGAGTCATCTCTCATCCTTGAACATCAGGCAAGGCCACACTTGGATAACTTCAACATGCCCTTTTTACCTGCCTTGTGGGTTAGAATGAGCTGCAAATGATTGGGATGCTGTGAGCTTCAAAGATGATCAAGTCATTAAACTGGTGAACTCCAGTTCCAAGTTCAACCCTGAGTCCATTAAGCCTGCTTGAAGATCCACCATCATCTTTGCACCCTTGGAAGGTTTTAGCAGTGGCTTTAAATAGAGGATGAGACTGGTGATAGTACTTTACTCTTTTAAGGAGAAACTAGCAGGCACTTGGAGTATTCTTCAGTGAGACAGACTTCAAGGATCTCTGGCTTTCATACATCTGAATCTCCATGATGTTCCTATGTGTAGGATTCATACAGACCATCAAGTCATTTCAAAAATTCTCATATCTTCATGAAGTTGCACCCATTGCCAACTAAGTTTTTATCCTCCTTGTAGGCCAAGATATCTGACTGCCTTAAACCCCCCGGGAAGCATTTTTGCTTAATGATTTTATGTTCCACTTTTCTGCTGTAGAACTCAAGTCAGACAACATAGGCTTCCCATTAAGAGTATATTAATGAGACTAAAACCTGCCTTTAATGTCAGTAAAGTTGATGTATTATCTACCTTCAGACTCTACAGTGGAACCTTGGTCATGCCCTTAAAACAAAACTTGGCTGTACTCTATAGAAGTGCATTGAAGGCTGATGGCACTTAATTGATTAGAACAGTGCAGTTATGGATTTAGCTTGATGTGCAGAAGCAGTACTCACCCCCTGTAGAGAAGAAGGTACAAGTCTTTGAATGTTAGACTTTTATACTATCGTAGCAAATCTGAGTTTGAAGGAGTATCTGACCAGAACATATGGGTTAACATCCATTGTCCTTCCCACCTACTCTGTTTTTTTATCCTTACTGTAGTCTTTAGTGGTTCTATCGCTAGAAGATCTCAGAGGTTCTCCAGTCCTTAGCTGTGCCCTTAGATGTTTAGCTGGTTTTAACCTTTCGTGTCCTTCTACTCTATCCCTGGTAAGTAAAGCAGAAGCCCTAATGACAAAGATGGAAGGGTGTCTCTGATGAAGCTACCCTTGTAACAGTGTCCTAAGCTAGGGTACTTAGCAGACATGGATTAATTTAGTTCCTTCCACATGTTACTCCAGAACGTGGATGATTCAAGGTCCATCTGCAATGCTAGTATCTCCATGCAAAGGTGGGGAATTATTAGCTTAATATTAGGAGGCCTGCGAGAGTGGGGCAACCTAACCTTTTACACCAATGTTTACCAGTATTTCTGCAGGGAAGAACCAGCCAGAGATCCAAAAGTAAACTGAATTGTGTTTTCTTGGAAGAATTAATTACACACACAAGATCTCAAGCAGTCACTCAATCACAACAAGGGTAATCAAAGGAAAATGGAAGAGAGGTTTTAGACAGTGAGATTCAGGGCATCATGTGTGATATTTACCAATCTAGAAGAGCAGTGAAGAAGCAGCAATGTGGCTTAGATTTGTGTTTTAGGACAGTACACAACTAGGAATCAGAGTAGCAGAGTGGTGACTAGCAACTAGTGTGCTGCAAGCTGGCTATACTGTCAGCTAGCTAGGGTTTTTATACATGATTTCTACCTGGAGGGCACATGTGTGAATGGCTTCTGGCTGAGTAAACAATGGAGTTCTCAGAGTGGACAATGAGGTCTGAAATGGACTAATGGTTTTAGTGTTAGATGACAAAAGGCCTAATGGTTGCCTGATAGCAAAGTGCTTGTCAGATGGGTTTTAGGATGAAGGAAAGATTGCTCAGTCAGAGGAAAAGGTGGGAATCTCCCAAGTTTGGTGGGAATCTCCCAATCTCTATTGTCCTAAAAGGCAGAGACCTAGCAGAGCACTTTTTATATCACATCCATTGATATATCTTGTCCAGTTGAGTCACACGTAGAGAGATTGCCAAGAATTGGAATAAGCCGGATGTGAGGGCGATCTGGCTGCAACATCTGTCACCCCATTGATCGCCAGGGTTGATTCGGCTGATCTGGCTGGCTAGGCGGGTGTCCCCTTTCTCCCTCACCGCTCCATGTGCGTCCCTCCCGAAGCTGCGCGCTCGGTGGAAGAGGACGACCATCCCAGATAGAAGGAGTGTACCGTTCTTCGGTCAAGGGTATACGATAGCTGCACTCCCCTGCTAGAACCTCCAAACAAGCTCAAAGAATTGGAATAAGCCTAGTGATGGGCAACTATTCGACGCTGGACTTGGAAACTAGTTCCATAGTACAGTTCTGGATTTTGGTCCATGGAGGAAGGTAGTTTGGCTCAGAGTAAGAAAAGAAGTGAGATAAGAACTGTTCTATTCAGGGTTTTGTGCAGCTCAGAATACAACTGCTCATTAAGAGCTGAGAAAAATTCACATTCTGAGTCAAGTTATAGATTTCCATGGAACACCACAAACTCACTTGCTTGAACTAAGTGGCCAACACGCACAGTGAGAATGAGAGAAAGGAGAAGGGTGGATATAGGCATAGATATAGAGGTTTGTAAGGACAGATCACTTTGAGATAAGATTGGGAAGGGATTATCCAAGTTCTTCACCAGAGCTTTGTGCATTTTTTTCTTTAATTGAATTAAAGAGTGGATGACTCCAACGGAAGACAGAGAACCGATGAACATCAAGGCTTACTACCAGCATGTTTAATATTGCATGGCAGAGGGGGCAAGTGACAGATTTCTTTTTACTTCAGGGCTGCTTGGGGGTCTTTGGAGAGTAACCACACCTCCACCCACATCTTTGGTTTGGATTGTATCTTGCTCTTAACCTCTCGGTGCATTCTCCTTCTTTTGGACAGCCAACCAACTATTTCCACTTCTTTGGATTTGTGGGCTGCAACCTTCACATCCTAACCTGCCTTGAGGCAGTTTCCTCTGGAGTTCCCATTCTTCTTTTCTGTTTCTTTCTTTTGTAAGTAAACAAATAATCCCCCATGTTTCTCCTCCTTTTTTCCCCCTTCATTTCCCCACTTCCATTTCCAGAAGCCGAACCAGAAGTGGACAACCTCCTGGTGTCTGATGCTACCCCGTCTGGTTTCCGTCTCTCTTGGACAGCAGATGATGGAGCCTTTGACAGTTTTGTTCTTAAAATCAGGGATGCCAACAGGCTCTCAGACCCTCTGGAGCTGATTATCCCAGGCCACGAACGCACCCAAGACATAACAGGGCTGAAAGAAGGCACTGAGTATCACATTGATCTGTACGGAGTTACCAGTGGACGGCGTTCCCAACCTGTAAATGCAATAGCTATGACAGGTATTATCTGCTGCTGGTGTGACAAGGAACAGAAACGCATGCTCCACCCACGTGCATGTGTATGTTGTGTGTGTGTGTCTTCTATTTTTCTCTCTACTCAATAATTTGGAGTGTGACCCACAGACAAATTTTCTATGCAAACCCAGCCTATTGAAAAGAATGGCACATACTTCCATGATTCTTCTGTCCACCTCCTTTTCTATCATCTTAGCCCAATGTAGACACAAAGGCCTGGATCCCATTATTAAGACCAACCAAGGTACTCCTATGGAACCAATTTGATTTAATGGATCTACTCTAGTTGGGGCTATCAATAGGAGCCAGAGTGGTGTAGTGGTCAGAGCATTGAACTACAATCTTGAAGACCAGGCTTTGGTTCTTTGCTTGGCCATGGAAACCTAGTGGGCGTCCTTGGGCATGTCCAATGTTCCCAGAAAATCCCATGATAGTGTCTCCTTAGGGTCACCATAAGTCAGAAACAACTTGAAGGTACTCAACAACAACATCAGTAGGGTTCAGGTCTAATCTGGTACATCTGACAGGACTCAGAGTTTAAAGGTATGGAAACATATATGGTTGCCCATTCACATTACACAGTTTTATGTTTCCATTTTAATTGGCATTGTTACACCCTATGTAATCCTGGGATTCATAAACCGGTGAGTCACAAGTGCTCTCTGGCTGAGAATTGGAGATCACTTATCAGACTTCAGATTCCAGAATTCCATAGGGTGGAGCCATGGCAGCTAATGTGGAATCACTGTATTATAAATGTGTACTGTGAACGACATTCGGCTTAGTATGTGGCAACCTTGTGTGAAATATGTATCTATCTACTCCAGGGGTTGGCAACTGTGCGGAGGCCAGGGGGCCCATTGCCCTACAGACCATCCATCCTGTGAGCCACACTCCCCAAAGCAAGCCCAAATAGCTCCTTTTTCTACTTCAATCCTTCTCAAAATGGCGACAAGAAGTGACATCATATGGCTTCCATTTTGAGAGGGACTGTGAAGAAAATGTGAGGTGTTCAGGGATAGTACAGAGTTTGCTGGTGCTTGTGAGGTGGAGTGGAGGTATTTCAGCATCTTTTCACATGTTTGGGGGCCTGGCTGAATGATTTTAGGGCAAAAGTCATAGCCAATTTTTTTTTTTCAAAACATGGGGAGATTTGGAGGTCTTTGGGGGACTGGTAGACATTTCAGGGACCGCAAAAGTAGAATCCAGGCCTATGTCCTCCCTGATCAACTCCTTCTTAGTTTTCCTTCAAACTGACTCACAGGAGAGGAATGGTGGTTTAAGATTGACTGTACTGTCAAACAAGTATCTCCTTTTTTCCATGAGTTGCACTAAAATTTATGAGAAGATGCCAAAAGTTATTGCAATCCCTCCTTCCCGCCAGCTCCATCGCCAACAACAAGATCTTAGTCAACCCTTTTCTGAAAGGATTTAGTAGCCCAGACATTATTCCATGTGTCACTTGGTAACCAAGGCAAAGCCTATTAGAATCCTTCATGAAACACCTCCCAGACCTGAAACTCAAGCAGTTCTAAGGAAGTGTGATGCCTAGGAGAAATGTAATTGCCTTTTGATTTACTGCCTTCTGGTCTCTTACAACATTTGACAGCCTCTTTTTTTTTTCCTTTGATGGTAATGAAATACTCTTCAAAGCTGAACCGAGAAGCTGTGCAGCAATTAAGTTTTGCCTTGTTTTATAAAAGCTGGAAGAAACATTGCAATCACGATGAAAGCATGAGAGGAAAGGAAAAGAAAGGGGGATCTAGAGCAGGGATGGGAACTGTATGGTCTTCCATATGGGGTCAGACTGCAGCCTCCAGCTCAGGGTGGTCTCTAGTCCATCAGTGAGATTGGACACCCACCATTCTTCACCATTGACTTTGTTGATCAGGGCTGCTGGGACTTGTATTTCTGTAACATCTGGTGGACCATAGAGTTTAGGCTGTCGGTCTAAAGTATGTTAAGCAATACATGGTCCACTGGAAACAAAGGCAGGCACGCTGTTCAGGAGCTACCAGATTGTAAACCAGATCCAAACTCTGGCAGTTTCTGGGATTCATGGATGTTAAGAAGCAAATGTGATTCCAAAACCCCGCCTTTGCAGCCAGACAGCAACACAAACCAAACCGTTTCTAAGGCACTGCCCATCAAGGTGTTGCAAAACATCATCTGGAATCCTGTTAGGAAGTTGCAACCAAAGTAGTCCCACTCAATGATTTGATGAATAGTAAATCAACAGGGGTAGATCTCATTGACTCAATGGGTTCACTTTGGGTAGGACTAGCAGCAGAATTCAGGCCAACATTTGCAGCACTGTCAATGCTGGGGTGCATTGAGAAAAGCAAATGAGACAGAACCACAAGGGGACCCTCCAGCTGTCTGTTCTCTATGTACCCCACTACCAGGAGAACACCACAGATGTCATTTCCCAGTGGCCCAATCTACAGCAAATCAGAAAACATTCAGAGGGGTCCCTGCCTTCCTGAAAACATTGGTTCTTTTAGAGTTGCACCCTCAGACGTAGCCATGATGATGGACTTCCATTCCTGGAGTTACATCCAATAATGCAGGATCTTGGACATAGTGTCCATGGGATGTGTGTGTTCTCCAAACCATAGTGTAATGGGGTTTTCAGCCCCACCCAGCTAGGGATAAAAGTTGTTATTTTTGTGTGTGTGTGCCTTCAAGTCATTTCCAATTTATGGAGACCCTAAGATGCCCTATCATGGGGTTTACTCAGCAACAGTTATTCAGAGGGGGTTGCCTTTGCATTCCTATGAAGCTGAGAGAGTATGACTTGCCCAAGGTCATTCAGAGGGTTACCACAGCTGAGAAGAGGGTCCAACCCTGGTTTCCCAGGGTTCTAGTCTAATGTTTGAATCACTACAACACATCACCAGCTTTCTGGTCCTCATCAAGAAATCATTCCTCCTCAAATGGAAATGTTGAGGGGAAAAACCAAATCTAACTCAAGGTATTACAACATGTCCCCACCCGCTCCCAGTTTTGTTAGTTGAACTTTAACTGGCACATCTCCACAGATGCTTTTAATGCAATTTTGCTTCTGGTCTTTGTTTCTCAGTTGCTAATGGACATCTCTTGTGTGGGCTGTTTATTTTTAATTTTTTTTTCAAAAAATTAATCAGAGTTGTTTTCATGGCTGCTGGTGGGAAGAAAAAGTATTTACAATCAAAAGGCCGAATATAAACTTTTCAGTGCCAGGTTTTGATCCGGACGCTGGAAAACTCTTCCCCTTCGCTTGATGAGTTGATTTTCCAAAAGAAGTTTTCAAAACTATGGCCAAAAAGACAAAACAAAACACAAGCTCTTTGCTTTGAAACTTGTCAACTTGCATGGCTTTGCTTTGCATCTGGTTTTATCATTAGCTTGGAAGGTTATCTGCGCAATCGGAGAGATTAACATTGGCCACATTTTTTTACAACACAACGGCCAAGATTCAACATCACAATCTACATTTTGCAATTTTGCTACTCTTCTGAAATGCAGCGTAGTTAGTGAATTGCAAAGATGGGCATCTGGACAATCCAAGGAGTATTTGCGTGCACATCAGCTACTTCTGATGTGCATTGGGCACTTAAAATTTTAAAACAAATAATCACTCCCAACATTCATCCGGATACCAGTGAGAAAGTGTTGGAGTACAAAAGGAGTTGCCGACACACATCGGAAGTGGACGATGCGCTTCTGAAGTACCCAAGTGCTCAGTGCGCGTGATATGATTAACTTATTTTATAAAATTAAAGCATCTTAAACATATATCTATGAACTCAAAAAACAGTTAAAAAATAACAATGCCACACTCTCTAAAGACCTTTCCTTAAACACCTTCAGTTCTAAAGACCTTGTTGGATTTTTTCTAAATTTTCTTTTCCTGGCAGCAAGGAGAGGGCCATCTTGGTCTCCCTGGGAAATAAGTTTCAGAGCCTGGGGCAGCTACCTAGAAGACCCTGTCTTTTACCTCAATAGCCATGCTCATAAAAGTGATGGGACTGTAGGAAGTGAAGATCCCAGGGCCCTGGCAGGCTCACCCATTTCTTGCCAAAGGAAATTGATATTGCCCATCTCACGATATGTCTCTGGTCAAAGAAAATTATGGCATTTGTACATGAAGGTTCTTTTCAGTGGGCTTGTGTTTGTGTGGGATAGCACTGCAATATTATTGTCAAAATTAAGCACTTGGGCACAAAGCAAATTGGAAATCTTTGCACTATGGAACTTTCCATTCTAGTCATGACACTGAACCCAACTATTTCTTGTAGCTTCAACTTCTGGACTGGAATCAGAGACCAGATGCCTTCCTTTCCTGACCAGCTCGGCCAACCGAACCATGTGCTAATACCTCTTTTTCCTTTGTGTTCATGTCTTTCTCCTTGGCTAGCCATGGCATCTCCCAAGGACATCACATTCTCAGATATCACCGAAAACTCAGCAATGGTCAGCTGGACGCCTCCTCGGACTCGTGTGGACAGCTACCGGATCACCTACGTTCCAGTGACAGGAGGTAAAGGAGAAGAAGAATGCAGATATACTGGAAATATCTTGTGACTATATTGTGAAAGGCGGTCGGGAAGCGTTCCCTTTCTGTATGTTTTAAATTGAGTTTTTTGGGGTTTCCTAAGTATGATTACAAAGAAAAAGAAACATCAAGGAAAGATTAAGGGAAGGGGGGAAAGGGGAAGAACATTGAATATGAACACTTAGGGCATAAATATTGATATCAACTGAACATGACTGACATTCTACATTGCCCAGTGTAGTATTAAGAGTCCTGCAGATTGAACTTTTCTATAAGTCCTTTCTCACCAGTCTCAGGTTTCATGTTTTTGCTGTGATAGCCGCCCTGAACGAAAGCACATCCTCCATTCAGAAAACAGAATTTATTTCCAGGAAATAATATTTCTGCATAGAAGTTATATTTTCTGCAGAGAAAGTGTTGGTCCTTGTGCAGAACAACTACATGTGAATCTTGCCCAGAATAAACTGCAAATAGGCTTCAAAAAATGAAGATGCTTACCGTCTTCCTCTGCTGCAATAGGCAATGGTACTCCTTTGTGCATTAAATTGCACATTCACTGGTGCAACGTGATCACTCAGCCCAAACGTCATGTTGCACATTCAAGGAGTACGTCTTTGTGCAGAGATTTGTGCTATGCAATCCCAGTATAGGATTTTGGCCTCCTGTGTGTCCCATGCATTCAAGCTCCTGGTCTATTCTAGGTCCTCCCGGTTCTGTGACAGTAGATGGAAGCAAGAGCAGGACCAGACTGGTCAAATTGGTTCCTGGTGTGGAGTACATTGTCAGCATTGTGTCAGTCAAAGGATTTGAGGAAAGCGAGCCTGCTTCTGGATCTCTGACCACAGGTATGTACCCAAAAGGATGAGAACAAATTGAGTCACCAGCATACTCAATGCTTTAGGGCAGAAAAGAACTACACAAATTAATCAAGACCTCCTGTATCTTATTTTACTTCAAATAACTTTGTATAGGACATAACCCTGTCCCATTGTTTCCTATCATCATTAGGAGAACTGTCTCCCAATAAAGTTTTTAGTTTCTCCATCTCCACCATGTCCAACAATGTCGTAATCCAATCTTCTTGAGAAGATTGGGCTATCATTGGACTATCAAGATTGGGCTATCATGGGCTTCTTCCACTTCTGGGCATAGAGTGTTCATACACAAAAACACAACCTCACACAGTCTGATGTGCTTTATGCAGTTCTGATTCTCACTGAGCACTCCTGTTGTGCTCCAGGACTTCCCAGCTGGTGTCCGGATGCATGTGGGGAGTGCTTCCATGAACATCAGTGCACATTGCAGCCTCATAGAGCATTGGCTACCATTGCACAATGAAGACCTTAAGTTTTAACCTCACAGCACCCTGTAGGTGAATACAGATGTTGCAAAACCACTCAGTCCTATTTCCTGGACATGTAAGTCCACACATGAGGACATCAGCCCCATGTTGACTTCTGGCAGACTTTGAAAAATGTCTAAAACCAATCATAGCCTCACCTGGCAGGGAGAAAACTTTGGGTACTTTTTGTCCTTGCCTGGGACGATGAAATAAGGAAGGATTTACGACCTTGGCTAGTGCTTTCAGAGGGAATTCCAAGCATTTGAAAACAGCATGAAAGAAAGAGCGGAATCGTTTCAGAGAGAACAGAACTTTGAGTTGTCATGTGCTCCTATGCACTGGTGAAACGTTGCATCTATAAAAACAATTCTACTACATGGCCGTCTTTTGATTAACCACAAAGGAGGCTTCCGGAGACCCAGAAGCTGACAAAAGGTCGCTGAGGACATGTTTTATTTTGCCTTCTGTTCAGTCTTTCCCATCCTAAACTCAGCTGTGAGTTTTCTTCATCAAACTGTCAGGCACTTGACTGGAGAGCCAAGGAGTGAGATGTCAACTGTGAAAGATGACATGAAGTCTAGATCTCAGAGCCAACCGTTCTCTCACAACACCGCAACATAATCAGTTTTCCTTTGTTTTGACATGCTTTTGAAGTTCGGAATGACCTCCAGAATGACCTCCCATTCCCATGGCAGTAATAACTTATTCATGTCTGAGGAGGGATTGTTTCCCAGTGTTTGTCTCCTCTTCAGCTTAGCACATTATGGACAGCCAAGAAATAGTCGAGATTGTGTGAGAGTTTATTTTTCCATGGTGGAAAGTTAGGACACATGGTCAGCTATGGTTCATCACCTGCAGTGGGATGACCAAGACGTTGATTTCGGCTATCACTCAATAGTTTGTTACTTTAAGAGATGGGGGACATTGGGGTCCACCCACAATGCCAGCATCTCCTTAGAATTTGGGGGAATTATAGCTCAAAGGAGAGGAAAGTAACAGCAGGATCTACCAGTACTAACTGTAGAGAGGACACCAGTTAAAAGTAGTATATTTTATTTGCATTGTCAAAACACAAGAAATCAGGCACTCTCAAGAACCATGCAAGGCTATTGGAAAGTGAAGCATGAAATGTTGGGGAGAGAGAGAGAGAGAGATCTCAGGGTGAGAGTGCTGCCTTGCAAAGTGCATACGTGTGTATTGTCCTTATTTAGTGGACTTAATGTTTTTCATTTGAATGGCAGATCCTATGTGACTGTATTGTTGTAAGTATAAAGTGGGGACGAAGGAGACCCACATACAGCCTTCTCAAGATCAGTGGAGAAAAGGTGGGTTACAAATGTAAGGAATTAATGAGTAACGCATTGTTTTATGTTCTCTATTTCTCTCTGTCTCTCTCCAGCTTTGGATAGCCCATCAGGCCTCAAGGTTGTGAACATCACAGAATCCGAAGCATTGGCTGTGTGGCAACCAGCGATAGCTGCAGTAGATGAATATGTGATTTCGTACATTACTGAGGGTGGTAAGCCAAGCTTTCTCCAAAGCAGAGCTCTCCGTATTAAATAGTTCTACCATCAAGCAGTAGGAAAGTGGTGGAACGAGGTACTATGGACAGCATGGTGGCTTCCTATGGAATCCGGGGCTTTGTAGCCTTGGGAGGTACTGGCTGAGAATTCTAAATATCCCTCCCTAAACTACAAATCCCATGATTCCGTAGAACAGAACCATGGCCGTTAAAGTGGAATCATAGTGCAATAGTTATGTCGTGCAGAAAGGCCCTAAAAGAGAATCCTAATTCTATCTCCAAACCATAAATCTAAGGATTACATAGGATGACGCCACAGAAGTTAAAGCAGCATCAAACTGCTATAACTGTGCAGTGTGGATACAGTCCAAGAATCTAGCCAAGGGAGCAGTTCTCCAATCAATGTAACTGAAACGGAGCACTTTGATGGGTCCTCATTTCTAAATTGATTGGCCTAAGTTTACTAATGGGAACAACCCCTGCTTTGCAAATGGAGAAAATCCATAAGCCATTAAATGAGTGCACCTGATGAGTTCAATGATCTATTCCTCTTTTTCATTTAGTACCAGAAATTACTCAGAGCGTCTCTGGAAATACTGTGGAATACGATCTCACTGGCCTTCGCCCAGCCTCTGAATACACGCTCAGGATTTATGCCATTAAAGGACCACAGAAAAGTAAAATCATCTCCACCAGATTCACCACAGGTACGCTGGCAAGAGTTTTTCTGACTGTATGTTTCACCGAGAAGCTGTCACAGACGAACTGAGGACTTGCAGGTTACCCTTCTTCTGCCTGTCTTAAGAGATACGTGAGATAAACCGGTTATTAGGGATGATCTTCCATTTGATTCTTTGGGCAGTGCATCCAGCCTCTTTAGGTGCTCTCAAAATAGTAAATCATCAAAATAATAAGGTGGTCCAGACCAGAAGGAATAAATAAATTTGTCACAGAGATGATACCAATCACTACAAATTGGTCATGGCCAATGGTAGACCTTGTTTGCTTGCAAAAAGTATGAGCCTCATTCCGTAGCATCTCCAGTGGAGAGTCTCTTAGAGGGCAGAGGTTATCTTAGAGCAGCCTCCTTAAGATTTGGGATCCTTTTGAGCTCTCAATAGTGCTTCCATCATCTTGGTTATTTATTACTAGGCTAACTTGAATGGTTGGGAGTTGTTAGGGAAGTTTGTATTAAAACGTGGAGTGGATTCACCAACCCAACTGACCTGGAAACTACCAGCTACCAGCTCTAGTAGTGGTCCCTCCTTATTACCTATTACTTCCTTTTATAGGATAATACCCCTCTCTCCTTCCTTCCTTCCTTCCTTCCTTCCTTCCTTCCTTCCTTCCTTCCTTCCTTCCTTCCTTCCTTCCTTCCTTCCTTCCTTCGATTGAAAAAGGTAGTCAACTGGTCAGGACAACTCAGTGTCCAGAGAAAGTAATCAGCCCCACTGTGAATTGTTGGTCCAACTTCAAAGACCTCTAGCATAATTTGAAATGATGCCGGATTTCTTCGCACAACTCAAATGCACCTTGGGAGTAGTCTGCAGCTGAAATTTTGCATGTCCTCTAATTATTTAATCCAATCATACATTATACTTCATGAGTAGGATTTGTATGTGGTTATTGCCTGGCATCTACTCTGTGGCTCTCAGGGTGTGTGTGTTGGCATCTGATGGATCCTTCCTTCTCTTTTTTGTCCTTCTGTTAGCTCTTGATACTCCAAGGGACCTGACCGCTACCGATGTGCAGTCCGAAACAGCACTGCTGAGATGGAAGCCTCCCCGTGCGCCCGTCACAGGTTACCTTCTCATCTATGAATCCATTGACGGTAAGGTCAAGGTAAGCAACTGGATCCCGTGTGATGGACTACAGAAAAAGGGCCATAGTTCCATTGGTTACAAGTTGGGGCCATTTCCACTCCACACTGTTATAGTGCTATTATTCCACTTTCAACCTCCTGTGGAATTCTGGGATTTGTAGTTTGCTGAGGCCAAAGAGCTCCCTGGCTAAGAATTCTAAAGGCCCCTTGCTCAACTGCAAATCCCAGGATTCCATAGAATGTTGAAAGATTTTTAGATGTTAAACATAGGGGGAGCTACAAGATACTCAAAATATAAATCCTGGAGGGTTCCAAGAGAGGCCATTTTCTTGCCATAAAAAGGGGTGGTTATTTGGGGGTTCGGGGTGGCACCAAAAGAGTTTTGGTGACTGCCTTTAGCTCCTAGCTGCCCTTGCTCTTTTAATTAGCTATCAGATTTATGCTAAGAAAATGCCTTCCTTTCTTCCATATAATTGTGTTCATAGTTACCGCCACATGGGGGAATATGTCTAAATACTTGATGAATTCCATGCATGGAACCGTAATGAGCACATGCACCAGCTATGTTCACGTCTGTCTTTTTAGCTGCACTGCTGAACACTACCGTATGAAACATTTATTTTCAGCCAACCCTCCCCTCCTCCTCCTAGCAGAGAGATAGCATGGAAAGATTCTATCAGGAGCCGCAATATCCTCATCAATCATTGAAATTGTTTTCTTAAAGGCGCATTAATCATTCATCCAAGGGCACCCAAACATTTTAAAAATGCAAGAGCGTGTTTCGTGCTGCCTGGCCGGCGGAGAAAAAAAGTGGTTCTCCCTTATCGATTCTCCCCGCAGGAAGTGATCCTGGGCCCCGAATCGACGTCCTACAGCTTGTCAGACCTGAGTCCGTCCACCCAGTACACGGTGAAGTTGCAGGCGCTAAACCTGAACCTGAGAAGCAAGATCATCCAAACGGTTTTCACCACAAGTACGATCTATGTGGGGATTGGGGCATGGCTGATGGGAGTTCCTAATATACAAAGTTAGCTGATATCATATTTTATTTCATAATTTGTATTGATACGTCAGTGTTGACCGGCTGTTCGGTTCCGGTCAGCCCACTTGGAAAAGGATATCGTAGAATAGGGGTCAACAGAAGCAGATTGCTGGACAATGAGCAGTAGACTAGATCCCACCTCCAGCCATTTACTATGGCACAAGGGGGTAATAGCTGCCCTAGACTGCATTTCCCAGCATCCCAAGCCAGCCCATCTAAGGACAAGCCATGATGGGAGCTGTAGTTCAACAGTGTTCAGATACTGCTAGAAAGAAAGTTTTCACATTTCTGTATCCTTGACGAGAAAGAGCACTTGGCCACAGAGAAATTCCCCAATGAGAAAATGGCCAAACGTTGCCAGATTTTTCATAATTTGGGAAATATTTTGAAAAATCCATTGGTACAACAGGGGGGGGAGTGCTGTTTTCTACAAAATGTACCATTTTTGATGACAAACTCCAATGATTTTTTTAAACGGGAGGGCACAATGTGATAAAAATCACCCAAAATCCAGCTGGGATATTTTTTAAAAAATGAAATTATCTGTTTTCTTGCATGCAAAAAGGAAATAAATGACAGGTTTTTAAAAAAAGATCCTTGCATCTGGAGGGTCAAATTTGCCTATCCTTCAGCAAAGGGAACTATCAGACAGGGAAAAAAATAAGGGGACAGGAGATGGATCACTGGATTATATCGGTGTTAGGAGAGTTTATTCCAGAACTGCCTATATGGTAGCAAAAGGGTGGCACTCAAACCTTGATTCTTTGTTTGCTTCCTTCTCTGCAGCTGGACTTCTGTATCCTTACCCCAGGGATTGCTCCCAGGCTCTTCTGAACGGAGAAACGACCTCTGGCCTCTACACCATTTACTTAAATGGCGACCAGTCACAGCCAGCAGAAGTCTACTGTGACATGACCTCTGATGGTGGTGGATGGATTGTGAGTGTTTACTCATTTTTATTACTATTTTCTGTCTCCATCTGTGTTTGTCTTTTCTCCTCCACTCCAATTATTCATCCTTCCCCCTGCTCTGTATTCGTGTTCATCCAACGTTTCTCACTGCTTGTTATCCCCCCGTCCACCCTCTTATCAAGCAGTAGGATTCTCCTGTTCCGACTCCCTGTTTTGTATGTTTGAAGGATTTGGGACCCTACAAAGGAAAGCATCAGTGGCGCTGCCTAGTGGTCCAACAGAGAAATGGATATCCCACATCTGGCTACAATTTTCTTTGAGTGGACTGGGGAAGGTTAGACAAGTCTGCCACCTAGTGGCAGAAGTTCTTACTGCTGGCTACAGATGTTAACCAACTCAAGTTAGTCTATTTTGATAACAAAAGAAGCCCCAGGTGCTCATTTTTGGGACCCTCTTAGTAATGTTTCCTCATCTTAGGGTCATGGTGGTTCACACATTTCATTCTTCTACATAGCAAGTTGCTTTGTGTAGTAGCAATAGCAATAGCAATAGCATTTATTTCTATACTGCTTATCAACTGAGTGTTATCTAAGCGGTTTACAATGTGTTTTAGCTAATTGCCCCCAACAAGCTGGGTACTCATTTTACTGACCTGCGGAAGGATGGAAGGCTGAGTCAACCTTGGAGCCCGGCAGGATCAAACTCACAACCTTGTGGCTGCAGTACTGGCATTTAACCACTGCGCCACCAGGGCTCCCATGCAGTCTTACCATGGGTTCATTATCGAGCTCATGGTTGCCAGGAATTAATTCAGAGATTTCTGCATGCAAACAACTTTGCCATTGATGAACTGAAGCTCTTGCTTCTCCATCCCTTGCTGCTGAGGACAATTGTGAAATGAGGAAGGAATCTGAAACAATCTCCATTTGAAGGAGCCACGTATTTCTCCAGGGCTGTCAAAATCCATACCATGTATGATATTGCACAAGCTCATGCACCTAGCAAATTGATAAGGGAACATAAAAGCAGATGAGCTGCCTAATCTACTTGTCTGAAGAGAAGCCATGTTAAAATGTTCCTCTTTGAAGTATCCAAAGGTCTTCCACCTGGGACTGTAAAGGACTTTGAGCATTGCCAGTGGTGGAGCTTGGAGTGTGAAGAGGAAGGGGCGTGGCCACTGTGCAGGCAGCTTGGCCAGGGCATGTGGGTGTGTGGCTGTGGACCAGGATGCCCCAGAAGCATTGCTGCCTGGGGTGAATCGCCCCCCACCCCCACATTCTTACATGACTGAGCATTGCCTTGTAAGTCAAAGACAGTTTTCCATTAAAGTGTGGAAGGTTCTTGATTATTGCTGTGAAAGATTCACTAGTTACTGCCCAGAATCAGGTTTTAAAAAAAGAAAACCATCCAAAAAAGACATAGAAAACTGGAGTACCACTAGCCAGTTGGCTGCCAAATATAGAAGACCAATTATTTTCTGTTCTATCAGGTGTTTTTGAGAAGGAAGGATGGATCAGAAGATTTCTACAGGAACTGGAGGACATACGAAGCTGGATTTGGTGACCCCAAGGGTGAATTCTGGCTGGGTAAGTGGCTGCAAGGTACTGCCCAACATAACATTAGGAAAGAGATGGAAAGATGCATGGCATCATCCACATGACATCATTGTGGTCCCACCCTTCTCGCATCACCAGACAGGATGATTGGGGGTATATCATTGTTGGAAAAACTCCGTCAATGACCCCCAATTCCATGAGCCTTCCATTGCAGGTCACCATGCAGAAAGGCCAGAAGCATGATGTATGTGATTCCTTCCCCACTGCAGCATGGAAGGCTGTCAGGCTGAAGTGAGAAAGGAAGGAGCATGTCCCTCACACTCCCTTCTGCAGGTAGCCGGTTGCGTGCGGAGAGGAGTGCTGAGGACATGCTCCCATACAGCTGAGACACTGCCAGGATTGCAATAAGCCAACAAAGGGCCACTGGAGACTACAAAAAACCCTTGGGCAGAAGAAAATGTGTGTCTGCCTTTAGCAGACCTAGTGCAGCATGTTTGGAGGCCAGAAGATGACTTGGATCCTCTTATCCTTTGATTGTTCTCTGTTCCTTGAAGGTCTGGAGAAGCTCCACAAAATCACTTCCCAGGGCCAGTATGAACTACGTGTGGATCTCCGTGACCATGGAGAGACTGCTTATGCCCTCTATGACCTGTTCAGTGTTGGAGATCCCAGGACCCGATACCGGCTGAAAGTTAGTGGTTACAGTGGCACGGCAGGTGAGTTTGCTTGTCTGTCTCGGTGCCAAAACACATAACAAAAGTTGAACAGGGAGGAAGAGGAAAGCAAGCACATGCAGGTCTTAGTTGCAAACTTCTAACAACAGCCATCTGGCCCAAGAAAGAGCTCAAGGAGGGAAGGAGGCCACAGTGGTTGTTCACTCAGTAAAGACAATGGTATGATCCCTCCTTTTCCCCTTCTGCTGTATGCTGATGGAACGGGTACAATTTGGCAACTTTTTTTGTACAGAAACTGCCATTTTCTGCACCAAAAAGAACATTTTCTGTACAGAAAAAAATATATTTCTGTACAGACAGATTTTCTGTGCGGGAAATGCTGTGCAATCTCTCTATGCGAATTTTGCACAAAGTCCTCAACTATGTAGCACTTTTTTTTCACGCAAAGCAACATTTTCTGCAGAGAAAGTAATGCTTCTGCCCACAAATATTACTCTCCACCCAGAAAATTCTTTTTCTTGCACAGAAAATATGGTTTCTTTTGCAAAAAAGAATTGGGCAAATTTTGCACAGCATGAGTCCCAAACTGCAGAGATTTTTGGCAGTTTAGGATTTTTCAAGCACATTTTTCAACCATTTTTCAGATATTTTCAAATATTTTTTCCACCTAGAGCCACCCCTGAAAGAGGGATTCAGATGTTTACAGCTTTGTTTTCCGCAAGGAATCCAAGGTCCTTTCACAGAAATGTGTTTGGCCCTATTTTTTCCATTTGAAATCCATCCCATGTTGAGTAATGTGCTACTCTCCATGGCAGGCTTTTCCCAGAATGTAAACTAATAACCTCAGCCCAGCAAAATCCCCCTCGAAGCTCTAACTACCTGTCAAAAATACGGTTTACAATACGGAGCTCCACATCCTCACGGGCCAAGAATGTGCTTGGCATTCCCCCATGGTCACAATCTGTGTATTGTGTGAGAAAGCCTGGAAAATGTTGTTGGAGGCCACATCTGCTTTGTCAAAAGGATGGCAGGCCAACATTTGTGAGCTTCCTCCAGCTTTTCATTTTTATTTTTCCATTTCGCCACTCCTTCCTCCCAACACTGAAATCTCAGCTGGATGGAGTCTAAGTGTGTCCCTGTCAAAGCTTGGAAAATCCTCCCTTTTAAAGTAACTAGTTACAGTTTCAGAGTAACTAACTAAAGTGGCAGCCAGACCTCAAAGATGAGGATTTAACATCTTGTTGAATGCTGAAAAGATCACAAGCTGGACTTTCTATGGCTTAACTTGTTCATGGTGGTTGATCTCTCCCAGTCATGGGACAAGTTAAGACAAGTGACTGTGGAAGGACCCTGCGGGGATCTCTCCAAACGTCTATCTCAACATGCTCTGAGACCTGGCCCATTTCCGCACTAGACTATTATAGGGCTATTATTCCACTTTCAACATCCTATGGAATCCTGGGTTTGGAGTTTAGGGAGGGGCCTCAAAGACTTCTGCTTCCTGCTCTCCACAAAGGCCCCTCCCTAACCTGCAAAGCCCGGGATTCCACAAGATGTTGAAAGTGGAATAATAGCACTATCGCAGTCTAGTGTGGAAATGGCCCAGGAAAGTACTGAAGTCACCATTTCCCAGTGCCCTGGTCTTTGGTGCCCCAAAACATCTTTCAGCTGGAGTGCTGCTTAGCTTGAGATGTAGGTTTTGATGGAGGAACATCAGCAGAAGTTAACCATGATTGCTCCGTCTTTGTAGCTACATCTACCAATGCAAGATCTCACCTAAGGTCTTTAAATCCTCTCCAGTCTGGAGCATTGTCTCCTCCCAAACAAGCCTGGGATTTGGAATCAAATCCCCCAAAGTCTGCTTCCACCCCAAGCCATAAGAATCCCATTTTTCTGGTAATAAGTCCAAACCCTGCAAGTAGCCCTTGAAAGCTGCAGTTTTTGAGAAATCTCTCCTAATCGGGAGAAAATTATTTTAAGCATTTGTTCTTACTTGAAACTTTTCAGAGCGAATCTCTCCTTAACCATTTGAGCTGCTTTTCTGCCCTCTAGCGGTATGGTCTCAAACATAAAGTAAACTTTATATCTTCAGTCCATGCTCTTTCCCATTTTTCTAACTCAGTGGTATATCCAATGTTTTGTGCCCATTTTACCATGGAATCCTTGATTTGTTCCTGCTCCATTTCTCTCTCCAATAATATTTTATACAATTTCGAAATTGGTTTTATTTGATCTTTCAACAATATTTCGTCGCTCTTGTTCTCATTTTCTTCGAAATCGATAAATTTAATATCCGTGTTAAATCTTTCCTTTATTTGTCTATATGGAGACCAGTTCAATTCAAGGTTTTGATCTCTCTAGTCTCCAACACTGGTTTTCTGCCTTCCCATTTCATTGAGTCTTTATATCTTGACCATTCTCCCAATTTTGCTTCTGTTATTTTAAAAGTGGAATGTTTGATATATGAAAATTATAATAATAAAAAGAAAAATAATCTGAGCGTGTCTATTTTGTTCTCTCCCCAGGCGATTCCATGACTTACCACAATGGAAGGCCCTTTTCCACCTTTGACAAGGACAACGATTCGGCCATCACAAACTGCGCTTTATCTTACAAAGGAGCTTTCTGGTACAAGAACTGCCACCGAGTCAACCTGATGGGTAGATATGGGGACAACAGCCATAGCCAGGTAAGAGGTTGATCAATTTATTTGCCCTGGTAAGAGGTTGACCTTTGCTCAAAATATGTCTTCGAGTTCCCTGTTGACTCCTTATGAATTTCATAGGTTATCTTAGACGTGTATTTTTTAAAACCCTTTTAGTATAAAGTTGTATTCAATGATGCTGAATTTATATGTTTTTGCACACAATCTCCTAATGGATTTTTGAAGATTGGTTTTCCCCAATACGTGGAAGCACGGTTCTACGTCACGGTCAACCTCGTGACATTTCATAGAATCATAGAATCATAGAAATGTAGAGTTGGAAGATACCCCAGGGGCCATCCAGTCCAGCCCCCTGCCATGCAGGAACACCCTCAAAGCACTCCCGACAGATGGCCATCCAGCCTCTGCTTAAAAACCTCCAACTCTACCACACTCCATGGAGGCAGCAGATTCCACTGCCGGACAGCCCTGACTGTCAGGAAGTTCTTCCTCAGGTTCAGGTGGAATCTCCTTTCCTGCAGCTTGAATCCATTGCTCCTTGTCCTGGTCTCTGGACCAGCAGAAAACAAGCCCTCTCCTTCCTCTACATGGCTATCGTGTCCCCTCTTAACCTTCTCTTCTGCGGACTAAACATCCCCAGCTCTCTAAGTCTATCCTCAGAGGGCTTCATGGCTTCCAGGCCTCTCACCATTTTGGTCGCCCTCCTCTGGACTTGCTCCAGCTTGACCATGTCCTTCTTGCATTGGGGTGCCCAGAACTGGACACAGTATTCACACATGCTTGGCTACATAGCAGAGGAACAAGTGAATTGTGAAGCACTTCATGCACTTCGGTAGCCTCTAGCCACTGTTTGGATGTTCATTGTGGGTGCTCAATATTTTGTCGTTGCCCACTGTACCTTGACACAGATGCACAACACTCAAGTTGTTGGTCTCTCTCTACAAATAAAGTCATGGCAACCCCGTGTTGAATAAGGCCATTGCAAAACTGCTCAGTTCTGTTTCCTGCAGATGTAAGTCAAGGTACATAGACGTAAATCCCATCCTGGATTCCAGCCATATTGTGTGTGTGTGTGTGTGAGATGCAGAGGCAGAAAAACAGAGAAACAGCTTTGTTGTTTAGCTTTGTTGTTTAGGATACACACTGACAGCTTGGTTGTTTAGGATACACACTGACACACAGTGATGTAGATTCAAGATGATTTTCTTGGGCCCAAGCCAGACTTAAGTCACGTCAGTGACTCAACTTGGACTTGATTCAACAATAAATGACACACTACTGACTCAACTCAAATCCTGCCTTGTATACGTGCTGCTTTTGGTTCAGTAACATAACACATTCATCCAACACTTCCATCTCTTTTTGCTGACCTCAGGCCCAAAGTGTGGGCGCATTTCTCAGAGGGGACCAGCAAATCGGTCAGGCAACGGGCTTGAAGAGGAAAGATCCTTCCTTCTAAAGCTTTTGGAGCTTCAGTAATGGGGACTAATAAGGATCCTATTCCCCGTTTCCAAAGCTGCGGACTCTTTTATGCCCATTGACACAAAAGCCTCCAGCTTGGGGAACGGGGAGTAAGAAGGATCCTACTCCCCACTTCTGAAGCTGTAGATGGCAAAATTGCAAATACGGAGAGCTGTCTGGTTAAAACTGATTTTATTCAACTCTGCCCAGAAGTTCTGGGATATAGGTTGGGGCATAAAGGTAGCTCCCCAGATTTGAGACTCGAGTCAAGACTTAAAGGTAGAGACTTGAGACTTGACTTGAGGCTTGGAGCAAAAGACTTAAATACATCACTGCTGATCCATATGCACATGCCTTGATGCACTTTTTTAAAATGGAGACCTCCGTTGCAAAAATCAGGGAAGTGTAACGTTTGAAGGATGACTGTGTTTCATTGGTCTCAACATGAGAAATCAGGTATGCTTGAAGGAGAATGTGAGCCAAGCCAGTTTCTCCCCCATCCCTGTAGCGTGTGGATTTATTTATTTTTTATTATTTATTTTTATTTATTTGTATCCCACCTCTCCATATGGATCGATTTACATTCACTTGCTGCTCCACTTGCTTTTGCAGGGCGTCAACTGGTTTCACTGGAAAGGTCACGAATACTCCATCCAATTTGCTGAGATGAAACTGAGGCCCTACAGCTTCCGGAACCTGGAAGGGAGGCGAAAAAGAGCATAGAACGTCCTCCGTAGTCCTGGCGAGAGCGAGCGAGAGAGAGAAATAAAATGAAGCGGGAAGAAAGTTGTCGGGTTCTTCCCGGAAAATTGGGGAAGGGAAACTAGCCGTGAGGACGGGTACTCTACCAAAGCATTGGTGTTGCTCGACCTTACCTTGGCTCCTTCGACCATTTTTTTTCTTTACAAAGGGGGGATGATGGGTGGGAAAGCCTTCTTCGAATCATTGCATGCTCAACGGAGCATTTTTCTTTCTGTATGTAACTGGCTTTCATTGCACCAAAGAAGACAATCTCTCGGGAGGGCAGGGGGCACTTTTCTATACTTTCTTTTCCCCCTTCGGTGGGCTTTTCTTGACTTAAATCTTTGGGCAAGAGCTCTTAAGAGCAGCAATGGGTGAGCAAGAGAGATGATCTGGCCGTTCTCATAACAAACCCAGCCATATTTCTTTTCTATTTTTTCCATTAAAAAAAAAATACACATCACTATCATGAGCATTTTTAACCATCCTTAAGCTTTAGCTGGTCACCTGGATTTTTTGTTTTCTTTCTTTCAACCATATATACGGGCCCCCCGCGTAAAAGAAGGCATTAAAAAAACTAAGCCAGCCAATCTAAACTTTTCAGCCTAAAATAATTAATATTAATATAATGAAAAGAAGAAGATTAAAGAGGAGGATGGTAATAAGCTAAATTTTGTCGATTTTGTTTTTTGTTTTTTTGTAAAGAAAAGAGAAACCCATGCTTTCCAAAAGACAGCAGAACAGTGTCTGATTGTAAATGTTTTTAAAGAAAAAGAAATTGAATAAAAGCACAATTTTACTTTTAAAGAGGTCTTCAGCTGTCTTCCTGTGTTGCATTGGGGTGTTGTTGTTTTTTGCACAGCCAAGGTATGTGTGCATTCCTGTGTGAGTCTGTGTGCAAATATGGTATATTTATGTTCAGATCCCCACGGCTCAATGGTTAGAATACTGCTTTCCACGCATATAGTCCAAGATTGAATCCTTAGAAATATTTAGTTACAGCAAGACTGTGAAACATTTTTTGGGGCATCCAGATAATGGCTGGACTTGAATACATTTAATATATTTGTTGTGCAACAGCCAGAAAAGAAAGGAAGGACGAGAGGACGAAAGAATACAACTGCATGTGTAAAGAAAGAGACATAAGTGTGTGTTGCTGTTGTCATAAGCCGTTTCTGACTCATGGCAACCCTAAGGTGAACCTATTCCAGGGTTTTCTGGGGTTGAGAGTATGTGATGCACCCAAGGTCATCCACCTCTCAACTTATGGTGACCCCATGAGTTTCATAAGGTTTTGTTAGGCAAGGAATACTCATAGAATATCTTGCCAGTTTGAAAAAAAGTCTACAGCATGTGATATTCATTGGCATCCCCTATCCAAGTATTAACCATCTTAGTTTCCAAAATAAGATGGAATCTGGTGCCTTTAGGATATCTAGGTCTCCACTAGCATGGATACTTCGGGGGGCGGGGGTGGACATCTTTCTTAGGCCATTTCCCCACTACCTTGCTATAGTGCATGATTCCACTTTCAACCTCCTGTGGAATTCTGGGGTTTGTAGTTTCCTGAGACCAAAGAGATGAGAATCCTAAACGCCTCTCCCTAAACTGCAAACCCCAGGATCCCACAGGAGGTTGAAAGTGAAATCATAGCGCTATCACTGTGTGGTGCAGAAATGGCCTTAGTGTTTATCATTTATTTTCATTTCTTCCAACAACGCCTCCCCCTTTCTAACAGCAGAGGGCAGACAAACTCTACCTTGGTCAGCAAAAAAGTCCCTTTCCTTTTGCAATGAACAAGACTAGACATGTTGCTTCATTTCCCTTGCCCCAAAATGACACTGAGTTCCTTTATAGTCTACATATTCTTAGAATTCGAAGTCGCTCGCTAAACTACAAAATCCCAGGGTGCAAGCCGTGACAGTTACAGTGGTATCAACCCAGGTATAAATGTTCAAGGTGGATGCACTCCGTATACGGAATTGTAGTTAATGTTCCTCCTATTGGCTTCAACAAAATATAAACGAGAGGAAGGACCTCTTAAATTTTCCCCAGTATATTCCAAGTGAGATATGACATGGCGAAGTGATTCGAACATTGGAATACGAACCTGGGATCAGGGTTCAGTTCTGTGCTCGGCCACGGAAACTGAGTTCCCTTGGGCGCATCACACACTCTCAGCCCCAGAAAACCCTATGACAGCTTTAATTTGGGGTTGCCACAAGTCAGAAAGGACATAAAGGCACACAGCACAAATTTCAATCAGAGGAGAGCCAGCATGGTATGATGGTTTGAGCATTGAACTATGACCCTGGAGAGCTGGGTTCGATTCTCCCCTTGGCCACGGAAACCCACTGGGCGAACCTTGAGTGTGTCACACCCTCTCATCCTCCAGAAAAACCCATAATAGAAAATGACTTGAAGATGCACAACGGCAACAGATCTTTTCTCCCCTCTGCCCCTGCACGGAGGTGGCAAGCTGTACACACCTGAAGTTCTTCAACCCCACAAGGCGTACCCAAACCCTCTCTTCTTTAGGCCTTTTCCAAGCTTCAGCTCAGCAAATCTGCAATTGCTCCACGAAGCTGCACACCCATTGCAACCTTCTCTCCCTCTGAAAGCCCAGGAGTATCATCCCAGCTGGACCGAGAGGGGCTTGAAATCAGAGCAATGCTGAGAAACAGTGAGGATGGGTCTGGAGAGAGAGCTTGAGGTCTATGCTCTGCCTTTGCTGCTGCAACCACATCAAACGCTTTGTTTGCACTGCTTTAAGAGGATACAGCTGGCAGGGGACAAATCAGACGGGCTGAGGACACCTATACGTGCATGGCTGTTTCGGAATGTTTTTTTAAAAAAATCACAGTTTCCTGTGCCTTTACTGTAAGCACCATGCCTAAGATAGAAAAGAGACAGGCAGATGGAGAGGCAGGCAGGCAGCTGGAACAAACCAATAACTTTCATCAGTCGTTACGTCATTTGGCTGACAGTTTTTCTGGAAGCCTTCCTACTGTCTTTGCTTTCTCTGTTCTGTTCTGAAAGAAAAAAAAAACCACGCAGTTTGGCATGGCAACTGACAAAGCTGTCCATGAAAACAAAGTATGCATAAAGTAAAATGACTTGATCTAGCATTTGTTCCTTTTGAAGTAAGGAAGTAGAAATGACACACAGGGAAGAGTTGTGGCCGAAGGCATGGTTTGCACGCAGAAGGTCCCAGATTTCAATTCCTGGCATCCTTTGTGCAAAGGAATCATGCAACGGATGAGTCAATGAAGTGAGAAACCCTTCCGTTGTATGTCACAGGTGGAGATTAAGATCCAAGGCAGAAGCACAGGATGAGTTGTTTGGAAGAAAAAGCAACTACCATGACTTTGGCCAGAAAGGGGAGAAGAAGAAGGCACATTTCCATTATTCCTGGGCCCAGTGGACAGTGATGGTCTCGTCTAATGTTCCAGATGTCACAGCTTTGGTCCCCCGATGCGCAGAAAATCAACCAAGCGCATCTCCACTTGGCTAGGTCTTAATGGCTATTGAATTTAATCACCACTATTCTACATTAGCTATTTAGCGATGTCACCATGCTGTACATCCCCAGTCCATGATAACATATAATTGGCAATATTTAATTGGCATAGAAAATATGAAACTATATGCTTCTTGCTGAAATACCATGTGTACAAGGAACTCTGGGTTTCTCTCCTTCTGCACAGGGTTGAAATTTAAAATGAAAAACAATAAGTTTGTAACCTCCTACAGCTTTACAAAGAAGTCATGGTGTGGATCTGTGATGGACACATTTCCTTCAGGGATGGAGAATTTCAGTGGTTCTAAGGGCTAACTTTTTTGCATCTAGGGCCATCAGGGAGTCACACAGGCTGTCCAAAATGTTAAAAGAATACCGAAACAGAAAGGAGTCTGGAGTGGCTAGAAGTCCCCTTCTGGTTTTCATAGAATCATAGAGTTGCAAGAGATCCCAGGGGTCATTCAGTCCAACCCTCCGCTATGAAGGAACACCCATCAAAGCATTCCTAACAGATGGCCATCCAGCCTCTGCTTAAAAACCTCCAAGGAAGGAGACTCCACTACACTCCATGGAGGCAGCATCTTCCACTGCTGGACAGCCCTGACCGTCAGGAAGTTCTTCCTGAGGTTCAGGTGGAATCTCCTTTCCTGCAGCTTGAATCCATTGCTCCTTGTCCTGGTCTCTGAAGCAGCAGAAAACAAGCCCTCTCCTTCCTCTACGTGGCATCCCTTCAAATATTGAAACATGGCTATCATGTCCCCTCTTAACCTTCTCTTCTGCAGACTAAACTTCCCCAGATCCCTAAGCCACTCCTCATAGGGCATGGCTTCCAGACCCTTCACCATTTTGGTTACTCTAGTTTTGAAACATTATTAGCATTAGTAATATCTGAGATCCTGTGTTGTCAGACACAGCTATAACAACAAGATTCCATTGTTTTTTGTAGTTACTCATGCTGATGACCTCCGCCTCCAGAAAACAACCTCTTAAGCCAGGTAGTGTCCCAACTGAAGGGTTTCTTCTGCTCAGATGGTTGTCCTTTGGACATATCAGGAGAAGGCATGACTCAACTTGACGACAGTTAACAACTCCTTGGTGCTTGGTGGTTGCATCTACCCTTCTTCACTTCAGAGAGACGGCTATCTACATCTTGAGGGAAAAGCTCAACTGCTGTCTTCTGCATGGTCTCTTCTCTGGATGCTCCTCAGGGTCCCATGACACTTCACTCAGGATTTTCCAACCATCTTCTGAAAAGGAATCATTTAGAGAGGAGCATGGGGGAAAAGATCTGTCTCTGAACATGTGTAAAGTAACGACCATCATCCTTCCCATATTTTGGACTGCAAATCCATAAGGGCTGTTCCCTGGTTTGATTGGTTGAGGATGATGGGAGTTGTGATCTGGTTTTTGAATTCTCGCATGTTGGGGGTAACGCACTAGGGTTCCCACCTGCTTGGGTTCATTGATGTGCCCCTTATTTTCATTAGCTGCATAACTGAAAGATATAATACAATTTTCTCCTCCCTGTTTTCGGAATCGGTACAGACATTGAATTTGGCCAGGATAGGTGAGAGAGAGAGAGAGGGCAAGAAACCATGAATCTGAGCTCCTTGGAGGAATGCAGCATTTTTTCAAAAAGAAATGGAAAGAAAGTCATGCACATCTTTTTTTAAAAAAAATAAATGGTTTGGGCAAGCAGCTGTCAGCAGCATAAAATCAACCTTAGAAAGCACACTTGGCTGTATGTCTCAGAAATTGTTTCCAAAATGACAGGTTATAAACTGAGTTCGGAACTGGTGGTGTTTTTATTAGTTTCTCTTAAAATGGGTCTTGCATTTCAACCCTGAGGACAAAGGATTTATTGCTGACCCTCTGCTCCCAGTAAAAAAAATGATCCGGGCAAGGTGCCGCAAGTCCTTAGTCACCCATATATTTGTCGAAATGGAGAGTCTGTCGAGATGTTTGCCTGCAAAATGAGACTACTGGAATGAGCCAGTCCCTTTGTTTGATTTGGAATTATCTCAGTTGCATTCTGGGGGATGATGCCTGAACATGTCCAGATCTGTTTCACAGGAACAATGGCTTCACAATCCGGGGGAGGCACATCCACTTTGGGTTTTAGTCTGAACTTGAAAGAAACTTCCCAAGGTGCTGAATATAAAGTGCTCGGCACCCTTGGAAATGTATGTTTCTATGCACTTGGGTCCAATGGACCCATTTTCTCAAACCTTTTCATGCTGGGAATTAGTGGCAGTCATTTCCCCTAAAAATGTGGATTTCTGTGCTCACTTTCACTGATATTAACCTGGTTTTGAACACATATTGTATTAGAGAAGTCACGAATTCATGAACATGAAATGGGGGTTTTGTTGAACAACTGAGTTTCATTTTGCATCTTTGCATCATTTTGCATCTTTGCATCATTTTGTATTTTTGCATCTTTTTTGCAGTATGCAAATGGAACAAAATTCTCTCTACACGTTAAAGCCATATTTTCAAACTCATAATATTGGGAGTTGGGAGGGACAGGGATGCACTGGGGACCCTAGAGAAGTGCATGTAGATTATGGGTGACACTTTGCTTCTCTTGAGACCTTTTCACATTTCACACTTATAGCACTATGATTCCACTTCAGCTGTCAGGACAACCTGCTATGGAATCCTTGGATTTGCAATTGAGGGAAGAGTATTTAGAATTCTGAGCCAAAGAGTCCAGATTTCTTACCACAAGAAAAACACTAGGATCCCAAAAGACGTTACCATGACAGATAAAGTGGAATCAAAGTGTTATATACATGGTGTGTGGAAGGCCTCTAAGTCAAAAGGGAAGGAAAGAATGGTAATTTACTGGACAGCATAAACCCAGAGATCATTAAAGCAAAGGAAATCCACCATGCCCTCATTCAAGTGACTGTTCTAACGCTGAATTAACATTTCATTTATCTCTTCCCTTCTATGTTCACAGAACTCAGCGCTGGTAACTTTGTCGTGAAAGATTTATGCATTTCGGTCAGGAAATGGAGCTTTGTTCAAAGGCCATGCCTCATATTAAGGAAAGCTCCCTGCGACATTGTTAATGGTGCACAAACATACGTATGATGAGCACAAAACCCCAGTGGAAACGACAGAGTGGAAACTTCTGAGTGTAGTCACAAAGCAGCAAATGCCGAAAACACACCGAGTCAGACAGATCCTTATCTGTCGCAAGCAAAATGTTGAACCCCATTTCTCAGAATTCCAGAACTTACTTTTTCTTCCCCTTGTGGTTTTTAGCTTTCCTTCACAACACCCACTTTCCTCTCTTCTGTCTCGGTTGACTTTCTTCTTCCTTCCCTCCACATGTATGGAGTTTGTGAGTGTGTTTTTTAAAATGACTCCTTGTTCTGTACCTTCAGCCTTAGGATAGATCATCTCAGCACCTTCGTTCATAAATGGAAAGAGAGATGGGGAGAGACTGAAGGTTTTCAATTTAATTTTAGCGGCTGGCATTTTGCTCCAGATTTTGGTGGCAGAAGGAGGTGGCCTGCATGTCAATTGGAAGGTCCATCTATTCTGCGTTTTGGTCTGAACTTTGAAGAACTTATCCAAGGTGCTTAACCCCATCTCCAAAATAGATTCAGAGTCTGGGTTACTCCTTCCGTTAAAATTATGCTCAAAGTCAAGTCCTCTTAATGTTAATTGTTATTGCCTGTTGTTGTGTAAATTCGCAGGCCTGTGTTGGCCTTGAAAGTATATGTGTCTGAACAGATAGGATTATGTATGTTTAAGGAATCATAGAATCATAGAGCTGGAAGAGACCCCAGGGGCCATCCAGTCCAGCCCCCTGCCATACAGGAACCCACATCAAAGCATTCCTAATAGATGGCCATCCAGTCTCTACTTAAAAACCTCCAAAGAAGGAAATTCCACCACACTCCATGGAGGCAGTAGATTCTACTGCCAAACAGCTCTGACCTCCAGGAAGTTCTTCCTGAGGTTCAGGTGGAATCTCCTTTCCTGCAGCTTGAGTCCATTGCTCCTTGTCCTGGTCTCTGGAGCAGCAGAAAACAAGCCCACTCCCTCCTCGACATGACATCCCTTCAAATATTTAAACATGGCCATCATGTCTCCTCTTAACCTTCTCTTCTGCAGACTAAATATACCCAGCTCCTTAAGCCGTTCCTCATAGGGCTTCATGGCTTCCAGACCCTTCACCATTTTGGTTGCCCTCCTCTGGACACGCTCCAGCTTGTCCATATCCTTCTTGAATTGAGTTGCCCAGAACTGGACACAGGATTCCAAATGGAGCCTAACCAAAGCAGAATAGCATGGTACCATGACCTCCCTCGATCTAGACACCAGACTCCTATTGATGCAACCAAGAATTGCTTTGGCTTTCTTGGCTACCACATCGCACTGCTTAGTTTAATAATTTAGTAACTGTTTTATGTCAGTGCAATGTTATCAGAATTTGTACGCATCCATCAAGCAGTTCTGTGTCAAATATTATGTGAAATTTTGTGCATGTTATATTTGTCATTTTCTTTTCTTTGTTCTGTTTTAATAAAACCTTCTTTTTTTTTCAAAAAAGTTATTCACACAGTTGATTCACAGCCCCAAAGACATAGAAGCCAAAAGCCCCCATTGGTTTGGGGACTTCCAAACTCTTGGATAATGAAGTCGAAACTTGGAAGGTTAAAGACTGAGGATTTTTTAATAGGGACCAGAACACTCCCAACTTCCAAACCACCCTGTTCTCAGTGAACATAAGTTCATTCTTTATAGGAACTAGAGAGGGCAGAGTTTAAGATTTGCTCTGAAACAGTGTAATGTCCATTATGACATTACGATTGTAATAAATAAGGCATAATGGAGCCAGCATGGTATAGTGGTTTGACGGCAACCCTGGAGTTTTCGATTCCCTGCTTGGCCATTGAAACCCACGGCAACAAGGCATAATGACAGCATTGTAAGATTAAAAAATCATTTGTTTCTTTAGCTCTTCTCACCCTGACAGAAGCCCTGAAGCAATGTAGAAAAGGATTTTAAAAAACAGATCCGAAATGTGGTTTAAAACAGACTTTATCATTACAAAACGAACAAAATGGATAGGCTGCAATTGTTAGAAAATAGGAACAAACTGCAAGTCGGTCGTAACTTGTTAACAGATTGATTCCAAGCTCTATTATAGATAAGATAGATTTAAACTGAGACTGAAACTCAGAGTAGAGATATAAAAGAGAGAAAGAGGAGTCCATCTTATCTAGCTAGGCCACAAATGGAAAAAAATAAAGAGTATATTTTCTGACATTTTGTCCTAACTGATGACCTTCCAAAAATTTCAATAAATCTTGGAAGAACTTGCAATCAATTTCTGTCTTCCAACTTCGGCTGAAGTTAATTTCTATCTTGATCTATTTCATCTAGAACTTTGAATCAAAGGACAACTGGCTCGTAATAGATCATGCTCTACGTTTCACAGTGTGGCCAAGCAACAAGATTGCAGTTTTAATGGTTTCAGGATCACCGAGTGCAGGGCGGATAGTGGAGTCCATGCCGCTGGGGCTGTGAATCCACTTTGGGTTTCAGTCTAAACCTTGAAGCCAAACCTTGTCCTCCAAACAGGTACCTTGGATAGTTCCCTTCAAGTTCCCACTACCAACTGAGCTCCAGGTTTGGCCAGATTTGTTCAAAGGGAGTTTGCCTTGCCTTGAGGCAGCTTCTGAGGCTGAGTATGACTTGCCCAAGGTCATCAAGTACCTTTTCGTGACGGAGCGGAGGTTCAAACCTAGCTCTCAAACGTCACCAACGTTCTTCTCCTGATTGAGAAATCCTTCCTCCTTGAGTGAAAATGCTGACAAAATTCAAATTCAGCTCAATGCGTTGCAACATGTCCCAACTTCCTCCCAGTTTTGTTGGTGGAGCTTTAATGGGTGCCATCTCCATGGATGATTTGAATGCTATTCTACTTCAGGGCTTTGCCTCTCAGTTGCTATTGGATACCTCTTGCATAGGCCGCTTATTGCTTAAAAAAAATGGGAAAAAATAATCAGACTTGTTTTCATGGCTGCTGGTGGCAGGAAAAAGGTATTTACAACTGAAAAGCTGGATGCAGACTTTGCTGTCTCGGAATGCAGGAAAATTCTTCCCCTCGGTTGGATGAGTTGATTTTCTGACTATTGCGATGCATTCTACGTCCATTTCTGCACTACACTGTTACAGTGCTATTATTCCACTTTCAACCTCCTGTAGAATTCTGGGGTTTGTAGTTTGCTGAGCCAAAGAGCTCTCTGGCTGAGAATTCCAAAAGCTGCTCCCTAAACTTCAAACCCCAGGATTCCAGAGGAGGTTGAAAGTGGAATAATAGCACTATAATAGTGTTGTGTGGAAAGGGTCTATGCAGGGCTGCTTTGGAAACTGTTTAGAAACTTCAGCAGGTCTTTCATTTTTCGTGTTGCATATCCTTGATTTTTCTACTCTCCATATCAGGACAAATTACTAGTTGAAACCTAACCAGGTCCCCATGTCTCTCCCTCTGCTATTTTTATGCAAATGTGCCATTAAAATTTCCTCCCTGAAATCATCTATCCGTTCCGAAAAAGCCTCCCTCGGCTATTTCAACCACCTTCTCATAAAGATTTCTCTGATTGCGGTTAGGGTTGGGACATGATTACCAAAACACCCAACAATTAGATTCATCTGTAATGTCACATAGTAATCTCTCTTTCCTCTGCATTCTCTGTACAGTCATTGCTAGAGAAGAAAACATGAGCTCTCCTAGTATCCTCCCCCAACCCTGGTCAGAGCCCTTTCTGCAGAAGAATCATAAAATATTGTGCTCTAGGATCTTTTAAATCAAGAGTAAAGGGGTCTGTTGAGAGTCACATTTCCTACCATGGGAACAAGAGGGGGGCTGCAGCTAGTAGTGGACAGGAGCATTGCTGGACAAATAAAGAGAATAACTTTTTCCTCTCTTTCTGAATCTCCTCCCCTCCTCCCCAAAACTCTCCTTGCTGGATTGGCTGTAGCTTTTCTAGTTCTGGTGTGTTTTGGTGTCCTCTCGGCTCACAACAAAATTTAGCATCAACTTGACCATGATTGCATGCAGCTCCTCCCTGAAGCCATTAGGAAATAAAGTTTTGGTGACTGATGGAGAGGTAAATTGTCCTCCATCTAGAAATACAGCCAGAAGGAATGGCAGATGCTAGACAAGCTGTTGAGAAAGAAGTACCAGTGGTCCATGAAGATGGGGACTGGTCTCTCAATGAGGAGATGATGTGTCTGCTTGTCCCACTTGATCAGACCATGGGCTGCTAGCAGGGAGAGAAAAAGACCAATAACTGATCTCTTAGTTAAAGTACGTAGGTATGGATGCAGAAGAGAGCCAGTGTGGTGTAGTGGTTTGAGCACTGAACTACGACTCTGGATATCAGAGTTCAAATCCCCTAATCAGCTGTAGAAAACCACACTGGGTGATCTCAGGCAAATCACCTTCTCTCAGAAGAAGGCAAAGATCAACCTCCTTTGAGCAAATTTCACCATGAAAAGTCCATGATAGGGTCTCTTTAGGGTCACCATAAGTTGGAAATGACTTGAATGCACACAAGGAGAACAATCACCACCAAAATGGACACTTAAATTGTTACTCAAATATAAAAGGAGGCTGGAAGCAATAAGACTTATTCAGATCCACAGGAAGGTACTTGGAAACTCAGTAGATACATGGACAGGTCTTGGTGGCTCTTTTTGGGTGAAACATCAGAGAGTCCTACAGAGGGGGTGACATTTGCATTTTTTTCCCAAAGGAGAGGGGTTTTTGCAAAGTTCTAAAAATAACTGTGGCTCAGCAGATCTCCAGAGTTTGAAAAAGGGGAAGTCCTTTGATGTGCAGTTGCACCAGAGACCTCCCATTCTCTGTGCGTGGAACAGCTGGTGTCATGTGAAACAGGAAGTCTCCAGCCAAAAACAACTGTGACATCAGGTTTGCAGAAATCTGCTGAGCCACGAGAAAAGAGCTCATTTCGAGCTACCTGCTCCTAGCATCCAGCACCAGGTAGAACTGTTGGGCTCACGCAAGTCTCATCTTGGTGGAATCTTCGAAGAGGAATAGGGAAATCCCTTCTCATCTTTGAGTCCCTCACTGACTCACCTTCTCACCCAGCTCTGGTCTCCTTTTATTCTTCCCCACCTCCTTCTTCATGCAACAAGTGGAGGAGCTAATTTTTTTTCCGGATCACATGAGCCGAGATGTGGGAGAGCTCCCTCAAGAGCACCCAGACGGGACTGAAGGTGTTCAGAGGAAGATATGGGGTGAAAGACTGAAGACTTTATAAAGGTATGAACGCTCAGCCGGAGGAGAAACCTTTCATCCGAGTGAACTGTCTCCAGGACATTGGCAAAGATATGACTGAAGAAAGTGTCACCAGGCAGTTCAATCCCACGATCCAAACCTACCTCTATTTTACCACCGTTTCTCTTGCTCTTTGTCTTCTTGCAGCTTTGGGAATTATTGTCGTCCTAGTACTTCAACGAACGGTAAGCCCCTCCATGTTTTCCTGTTGTCCAGAGAAATGCAATTTCTTTGATTCTAGATTCATTGTAGAATCAAATAGCTGGAGGAGATACCAAGAGAGATTGAGTCTATTCCCTTGCCAATGCAGGAGTCCACAACTAAAGGGTCCCTGACAGGTAGACATCCAAATTCTGTTCCAAAAAACTCCAGTGAAAAAGAGTCCATCCCCTTGTTTACTCCACCATCAAAGAGTTCTTACCCATCAGGAAGCTTTGGCAGATTCTCCTTTCTTGTAATTTGGATTCATTACTACTGGAACAGCAAGAAACAAGCTTGCATCCACATGACAGACTTTTAGGTGCTTGAGAAGGGCCATCATATCACCTCTTGATCTTTCCTTGAGGCTTCCTCTGGTACATGAAATCAAATTCCTGCAGTAGGAAATCAGCCCTTCACGCTGCAAAGGATAGATTAATGGAACTGATACAGAGGTGGACATCTTTAGCCAAAACTGCTTGAAGAGTCACAGAATTCCTTAGAGGCAAGTCTCATCAGCATTTAGGTTTCATGGGGCATGGAACTTGATTCCTGATGTGGTCGCTCTATCAAACACCATGCAGGCCAGGAGTAGGCAAATGTCAGACTGCAAATTCCATCAGCCCTAGCCAGGATGGGTACGGGGGCAGGACGTTAGCAGTGGCAGCCCAACAAGATCTGGATGGATGAAAATAGACCCCTGATAAAAAATAGCTCTCTTTCTGTGTTATGCCATGTTAGATTATTTGCCCTTCAGGATGAGAATTGTCTCCTTCACTAGCTGGCAGTAGCTTTCTGGGGCCTCAAGCAAAGGCAGATGCTTCCCAACAAATTCTGTTAACTGGAACTAATCCTAGGTGTCTAGGATTGAACCTGGGACTTCTGGTATGCCATGAAGAGAGCACAACCGTAGTACCTTCTTAAATAGGTGTGTGGAAAGGTCTACAAGCCAATGTTCAAAGTTCAAGAGAGCCACAGCTCCTGTTGCCCAGTCATGACCATGGCTGGGGGACTGTGGCAGATGTACACTGTAAAAGATAACTCTTCCAAGCTCTTGCCATCCCAAACTATTTACACATAATAGCACAGTATGTTCAGGCTCTGGGTAGGAGTGGCTCTCTTGGCTTTCAGCAAGTCACAGGTTTTCTATCACCAGACCTCCATAAGCAAGGAGATGCTCTGGGTCATACTGGAGACCCTTTTCCTGAAAAGGGCTGTGTTCTGAGATATGGTCTCTTCCCTCTCTCTATCTCTCTGGTGCCCCCTTTTTTCCCCTCTCTCTAAGGAAAACTGTTGACCTTTAAAACGGTCCCATTCCATTGAGTAAAAAAAAGAGATATACTCCTGGGACAATATTTTTTTTAATCGTTGATTTAGTAGCCAATGTGATTCTGGGCTGCATTCAATAGGATTATAAGCATCTAGGTCAAGGGAAGTGATAGTGCCATTCTATTCTACTTTGGTCAGACCCCATCTGGAATAATCCTGTGTCCAGTTCTGGGAACCACCATTCAAGAAGGATATTGGCAAGGTGGAACATGTCCAGAAGAGGGCGACTAAAATGGTAGAAGGCCTGGAAACTATGCTGTAAGAACAGTGGCTTAGGGAGCTCGGTATGTCAGCCTGGAGAAAAGAAGGTTAAGAGTCCCCATGATAGCTATGTTTAAATGTTTGAATGGATGCCATATGGAGGGTGGAACAAGCCTGTTTTCTGTGGCTCCAGAGACTAGGACATAGAGCAATGGCTTCAAGCTTTGCTGTAAAATAAACTCAGAATCCAAGAATCCATCATCAGTATCACAATGATTCAAATTTTATTGAAAAATCTAAGATTCAGTATGGTGGAACGTTCCAAGAAGTGTCACTTTGGGCAGTTGTCCTATTATGAGCCTACCTATAGCGATTTCATTCAGGATAAATGAATCAGGGGTTGCTAGAAATATAACTGTAAAGTATATGTATAATCATATGTGTGTGTTGGAGGTATGGCTGGATAATGCGGCATATTCTAAATAGCAACACTTTTCGTAATTGTGCCATTATTATTATTATTATTATTATTATTATTATTATTATTATTATTATTATTATCATCATCATCATCATTATTATTATTTTTTACTACTACTAATGCTACTATTACTAGGGGCTAGATAGAAATTATATTTGCATTGGTTTAGTGAGATTGCATTGTGCTGGTTTATTTAGACCTTACCTTTCCTCCTAAACTGGAGCTCAAGGCAGAGATCTTAACAGTTAAGCAATGGATTGAGTCCATTGAATCAATGGGATTTGCCTACATAAAAATCCAGAAATTGATTTACTAGATCTTCTCTTGTCAGGATTAACCAACAGGATTCCAGCTGTTGTCTTCCACGTCTCTCTCTCTCTCTCTGTGTGTGTATGTCTAAAATACATGTGCATTCATTTGCACATGTCTATGCTACCTACATGACAACAGAGAGCAAGCTATGAACTCTTGAGTCACAGGAAATAAGGGGATGCCCACCACAACCCACATATACCTTGTCAGAAAGCAACGGAAGTAGTAATGTGCCTTGCTGCTTCAGAATCATATTTAGAGGGAAATTCATGCAAAGGTTATCAATCCTCTGATCAATCTGTTAAAACCTTTGTGAGTCACGGAGCAAGATTTCATTTATCACTGTTACAGTCACAAACATCTGTGAATGATGCATGACCTGGGGGTGAACCTGTGTGTAGGCCACCCTTTTTGGTGATCACCCGAATTGAGGTGGGCAGCTGTGGAGAGATAAAAAGGTCCATGGGCCACTCATGAGAATTTAGAGGGCCATGGGCTACATTTAGACTTGAGATACTGATAGTTGGCAAGCAAGCTTTTAGAAGAAGTTGCCCTTCTGAGTAGGACCAAAAATATTCCCATGACACTTGATGGCTTCCCTCTTGGGGGAAGCTCCTCTGCAAGGAGCTATCCAAAGTACTGACCCTTTTCGGGGTATGGGATAGAATATCCTAGGTTAGCTTTATCCTAGGATAGCTTTTTCAAAGATCAGACTGAAGTCTATAGTGAATTCTGATATGGAAGCTATCAGCCACCCCATTGACACATGGTCAAGCATCTTGCTTCCAACAGAACCAGATATTCTGGGAGGCTCACAAAAACAGAGGTCTTGTGGCCCTGTCACTTGAGAGAGTGAATCAGATGCCTACAGAATGTGTGCTGCCCAGCATTTCTAATGTCCCCTTAGCTTATGTGTGGGGAACACATGGTCCCACTGCAAATGTTGAAGCAAAAGCCAAACAGACTAAGCCCATTACAGCTGCCAGTCCAGTTCGGTTTGCTTGTTTGTAGAAGGATCTTGTCCTCACAAGCATAACATCTACCTTCTTCTCCATGGAGGTGAAAGCTCAAAGACCATGGACAGAAGACCATGTGGGATTCCCATTCCAGGATTCCCATCGGAGCCCTCTTGCCAGCACCCTGATGGCCATCTTCGTGATTCACTAGCAGGCTTTCACTGCATTTCTGCAACTCAGTTACACATTTGTACAGTTACAAAATGTAGAGTATGGTGTAGAATCTCAGCGGATATTCCTCAATGGAGGAGATTAAATTATTTTGCTCTTAGTGATAGTAAATCATTCCCCTTTAACTCCTTAGTCAGACTGTTTGCAAACCTGACACTTTCATTTGGGAATGAAATATCATCCCTTTCCTGAAAATCAGTTATTCCATTACACTTTGTCGTTGCAAGAGACGACTTATCTCATTTTAATTCTTAGCGTTTAAAAAGCTACTGTGATTTTTCTGGGGTGGGGGAAGTAAAATAACAAAACATCTGTTTCTCATTTCCTTGGGTGTCTGTTGCAATCATGTTGAAGTAAGAGACACATGTTGTCTGTTGTATTTTTTCCATTCAGAGGCGTTCCAGGAGATGAAATGCATTAATGCATGTGATTTCTTTGTAAATTTGTCCCCCCAAAAAGCCAAATGAGCTACCAGCACTAAACACTCCATCCACTTCTGTCCTGGGAAATGATGCTATTGTTTACATCATGATATCATTCTCATCTGCCTGTCTAGTCATCCACCTCTAATTGCTTCTATGGGAGGGAAATCGAAGGACCGCCTTGGTCAGTTTGATTTCACAGCTTGCAATTTACAATTTAAGATTTCCCTGCTTATGCGATGAGTTACACAAAATGCATAGTTGGAGCTTGCTGTTCGGCGTATGGTAGAATTCAGACATCTTTCTAGCTGTGTGAAATGAAAAACAGGAATGAGAGAAAAATGGCTGGGATTCTGGAAATCAACATGACATCCCTTCAAAATTATGTATATAGAGGAGAAACTCCTTAACCCCTTTCCCTGCTGGAAAGCTTACAATAGGTATGACGATGGAAGCAAGAGGGCCTTAATCAGCAATTCTATGTAAGTATGTGGTTGCCGATTGGGTTAGCCACCCCCTCATTTTTGCTGAAGGCTGATATGATGATTTTTGAGGGTGGAAGGCAATAAGTCAGCAACCGCATGTTGGAATTATCTTGACTCAGGTAGCCCCATTGTCATGTCCCTTGGCAGGAATTTCCCCTTCCCACTTCTTCTATTAGTACATAGATTTTTCTATTAAAGAAACTTACTCCATAACACAGAGATGGGGGTCAGTGGTGGTAGCTCCAGGGGCTAATTAATTAATTAAAAGCCATTATGTGTTGCTGCTCAGCTCACTAGGTCCTCCAAGGTGATGTAAAATGGATAAAAACAATTGAAACACACATGAACAAAACACTACTAAAGGCAATATTATAAACACTCCCTAAAACAAATTTAAAATCAGACACTTGAAAAGGGTCAGACCAACTTGAAGGACCAAAGGCTATGTGAGATACCACCATCTTCACTGGCGACCAGAAATTCAGAAAGGATGGAACCAGCCTCATCTCCCTTGGGAGGGAGGTCCACAGTTGAGGTGCTGCTACTAAGAAAGCCCCGTTATGTGTACCCACTAATTGAGCCTCACAGGGTGGTGGAACAATTAAGACAGTCCATTCTGAGGATCCATCTTCCCCTTGGGACCTTTTAGGGGACCACATGGACTGTCAGAAATGTCAAACAAAAAAAAGCCAGAAGTGCCCAGAAATCCACTTCTGATTTTGAGGGCCTTCAGACCATTTTTTGAGATGAATGGTTTCATCCAGAGGTTCCCAGGAGAGGCAATTCACCCTTTGGGGCCTCTCCAAAAGAGTCCAAGGAGTCTAGAGGGGCAAAGACCTCAAAAAAAAAAAGTCTTGAGACCACAAGCAGCCCCAGGGTTGTAGTCAGCCTATCCTTTCTGTCAGGAATCCTCTACAAAAAATGTAACCTTTTGGCCCATGTCAGGGGCATTTGAAGAATCTTCTACCCTTCTCTGTATACCTACCCAGAGGGGGCAATCTTCAGCCAGATGCTTCTCTGTATCCCACCTCTGACCAAGGTAATGTGAGAAATGGCCTTCTCTGTTATATCCCTGGTCCTTTGTGAGACTTTGAACCTGGAAACCCAGTTGAGATACCCAAATCTCTCTGAGTTTTATAGGAAAGCAGAGACCTAGTTTTGTTTGATATGCTTCAAACAGCTGACCTGACAGGGAAGATGCACATTTCCAGGAGAGGAGCTATGGGCATGAACCTGACCTCTTTCTCCTTTCAACCAGGTTACTACAGCTGCCCAATGGATTTGGAATTGTCATGTTCTCTTCCTGATATCCTGTACTACTTAAGTTCAAGCCAGTTGGTGTATCTATTGTTAACCCCAACTGCAGCAGATCCATTAAAGCAATAAGACAAGTCAAAAGTTATGTCAGTTTCATAGATTTGGTGGTTCTACTTCAGTTGGAACTCAAAAATTGAATTTAAGACTACCATCACCTCCTTCTCTGCTTCCTTCCTCCTTCTTCTCCTCCTCTCCTTCTCCTCTCCTCCTCCTCCTCCTTCATTGTCTATTAAAGGTTTGTTTCCAAGAGCTGGATAATGTTTTAAAATAATCAACAACTATAACTTCAGGGCCTTAAATATGGATAAGGTTATCATGTACGCAACTGTCTTACATGTTTTCTGTTCTTGTTTTCTTAAAGGGATCTGCAGCACAGTGTGATGGACGTCAGAGAGCAGACACGTCAAGTAAGTTTCTGCGAATGGGACCAATAAAAATGAGCATCCTTCACATAAGTGAATTGGCACCTGGAAGTTAACATTTGCTTTGTTAAAAGCTGCTGCTGTTGTATGCTTTCAAGTCATTTCTGATTTCTGGCAACCCTAAGGTGAATCTATCATGGGGTTTTGGGGGGCTGAGAGTGTGTGATACTCCCAAGGTCACCCAAGGTTTCCATGGCTGAGCAAGAATTGAGCTCTGGTCTCCAGGTTCATAGTCCAGCTCTCAAATCACTACACAAGGCTGGTTCTTGTTTTAATAAATAGGCAGGACTAAACATTCCATTTGGCATCATTTTTGCCAAGAACCTTTTTTTTCCAAAATTTTCTCCTAAATTCAAAAGGAAGAACATGATGTCTGTTGGTTATTTCTGGATGCCAATGTGGGAGAAAGTGAAAAGGGCGCCTCTTCCTCCAACCCCTGGAGGGGAAGGACGCCAGCTAAATAGACCCAAAGCCTAGCCCAGCTGTGCCTTCATTGATTGTTGCTGGTTATAAATTCTGAGAGAGTGACACTGAGTCTGTCTTTGCTGCCTCTGCTGTGTGAAGCTGGTAAGTGATCTTCTGTATCTGAAAGAGACAGGACTCTCTGTTGGAGCTAGCAACGCTCTCTCTTCTGTTTCTGGCGCTGTAACCTCTCTCTGTACAGCAGGTCCTGGCATGCCCCCGTTTCAGTCTCTGCTTCAGACTCAGTTTCTGAGTCTCTGGGAGCAGAGCATGACAATGGTTGAGGATAGGATGACTTGGAAGTCTCTTATCCTGAGGACCATCATAAGTCAAAGTCAACTCAATGGCAGTCACCAACAACAAGTGTCAAGCAGATTGCTAGTCTAGGGCCTGCCCATACTACACTGTTATAGTGCTATTATTCCACTTTCAACTTCCTGTGGAATTCTGGGGTTTGTAGTTTCCTGAGGCCCAAGAGCTCTCTGGCTGAGAATTCTAAAGGCCCCTCCCTAAACTGCAAATCCCAGATTCCTTAGGACATTGAAAGTGGAATAATAGCACTATAACAGTGTAGTGTGGAAATGGCCTATGTCTGTAATAAGAGAATTCAGCCATTAAAGTAGCTGTTCTTTATTTGAACTAATATCAATCACACATACACACAAAGTACGTTTCTTGGTGTCAGGAAACTGTATCTTTCACAGTAATTATGACATTTCTTTCCTTTTGTTTTGCCCTCGTTTACGTCACAGAACACTTGTTCGGGGGGAACCGTCCTGGGTTGTGCTTGTGTATTGAGCTAGATTGATTCCTCCCTCTGCCTCCTGTATGACGGTCTCTCTCTCTCTCCTGAGAGCTGCAAAAAACCGGAAAGAGCAATCAAATGAGTAACAAAAGATGTAAAGTGCGTTGCTTGGGCGTCTTCCAAAATTATTGATGACATTGTTGTAATAGCAACACACTTGAGAGGCCCCTTATGGGGTGAACTTCAAAAGCTTTAGAAGTTCAATGACAACAACAGTAATTTTGCAGAGGAATCAAGACTGTTACCCCTCTTTCAAAGCCAGGGAAATCCAAACGGGCCACGTAGATGGACAAAGCATCAAGAGTTGGGGGAATATTCGGGCTCTAGCACTGGAAATGGTGAAAGAATGAGTGTAGATGGGGATGTTTGTGTTGTCCTAAATTGCATGCATTTTCTGCTTTTTTAAATATATATATAATTTTATTCAATGAAAACAAATAACAACACTAAAAAGTAATATAAAAAAAAACCCATAAAATACACAGCAATATACTACAAAAGGAAAAAGGATTCTAGTCTCTAGAGTTACGGTCGAACTTTCAAACCACTACACCATAGCAGTTCTGTATTATTGATATGTGCCTTTAGGTCACTTCTGACTTATGGCAACCTATTATAGAGTTTTCTGGGGCTGAGAGAGTGTGGTGGAACCGAGATCAGTCAGTGGGTTTCCATGGCCAAAGAGGGAATTGAACCCTTCGCACAACGGTCAAATCACTACACCATGCTGGGTCTCTCTATACTTTACCCTAATTTATCTAACAAATGCAACAACATTCTCCCCCAGAAGTCCATATTATCATAACCCCCACTACCAATGAGTGTCCCTGATGCACAGCTGAACACTGGCTAGGAAGCACCAGATCACAAGAGGAGTGTCCAAGGCACATCAGAAGTCACCAACGAACATCAGAAATCCCTGCTTCACATTGGAGCACCCGGATGTGGATCTTCACAATGCATTATCAGTGTCGTGTTGTGTTTCTGCAACTTAGCTATGGATTCATAGGGTTACAAAACATAGACCCTGATAGAGGTTTTTGGCCCATGTCTCTGCTATGGATTAATGCACACAACTCCAGTGAAAATCTTCATTCCAAGTGTGAAGTATTCATTCCTGCAGGAAAGAACTAGTTAATCCATCGTCATTAATGAGGCATTCACGGCAGAACCTGTTTGGGCAAGTTGATTTGGAGCTATTAAAACCAACCAATATATCTTCATTCTGTTTTTCCTCCTCTGAGCAGAAAGCAGGACTCTATTAACTCAACACCCACTGGTACTTAAAGGAAATTTTACTCACACATTCATGCTCTGGAGGGTGTGTGGATGTACAGACATCCCTACCCAAGCTTATTCATTGCCTGGCTATAAATCACCAAGGGATAAATTAGAAGCAGCCATCAACAATTAATTGAGATGAATGCACGGCTGGATAATTGAAAGGATATCATTGTGGGATTCATTGCCGTGGGATGAGTACAGAAGGGGAGAAGCAGTCTGCATGAACTCAAGCACGCTAGAGATGTGATCTTTGTCATTGTGAGGGCAGTGGCACAACTTCTTGTTCATTCACCCTTGGATGAACCTATGGAGCTGCCTTCCACTGATTCAAAGCATCAGTCCATTCATCTAGTCCAATTTTACTTTCTGTGTCTGATGGAAGCTTTCCATAGGAATCATTCTCACAGCCTTGCCACCTTGAAATTAGGGATGCTGCCGAATTTGGGGTGGGCTCCTAACCTGGAATTGCTTAATGAAGAAAGGGCCCTGAAGGAGGAAGGAGCATTGTCGCTTCTCAACAGAGTTGATGGAGAGGCCCAGCTTCTCTTCTCTTTCCTCCTTCTGACTGATGGAGTGAAGTCACTTTGTTTTTAACTGCCATCAAGTCAGCTTACTTTGTTGTTAACCACCATCAAGTCAGCTTTGACTTGTTGTGATCCTATGGAGACCTTCGAGTCATCCTATTCTTAATGCCCTGCTAAGGTCTTGCAGATTCAAGGACATGTCCTCCTTGATTCAGTCTATCTATCTGCAATACCATCTTCTTCATTATCTACTGCCTTCTACCTTACCAAGGATGATTGTCTTGTCTAGTGAGTCACATCTTCTCATGATAAGGCCAAAATACAATAGTCTCAGTGTAGTCATCTTGGTTTCTAGGGAGAGTTCAGGCTTGGTTTGCTCTAGGATCCATTCATTGGTCTTTTAACAGTCTGGTGGATCTTCTCCAGCACCACATTTCAAAGGATTTGATCTTCTTCCTATTAGCTTTCCTCACTTTCCAGCTTTCACAACCATACCTAGAAACTGGAAATATGATGGCATGGACAATCCTAACTTCAATAATATATTTTTACACTTGAGAAGCTTGTCTAGCTTCTGCATAGCTGCCCTTCCAGTTCCTAGTCTTCTTCTGCTTTCTTGGCTCCAGTTCCCATTCAGGTTCATGACTGACCCAAGGTATGGAAAATCTTGAACCAATTCAGCATCTTCATCCTCCTACTTTATTACTGACAAACCTAAAGAGAGGTATGTGAAGGAAGGTGCTATTTCACTCATTCCCTGCTGTTGGGGTTCCCACAAGGTTCTGTCTGGCCATTGTGGGAGCAAAATGGACAGGTCTTTGGTGTGGTCCGGTCCTATGATGTTCATACAGAGACAGGGTATGGCTGCCATCCAGGATGGCTTCGTGTAACAGAATAGTCATACTCGAAGAACTATGCTACACTGAGCCATTTCCAACCACTTTTCCAGTTTCAGAGGAAGGGCTGAAGCCCCTCATCCACAGCTGTTTATGCCTAGAGAGGGTGGGAGGAGAGGTCATATAAGCTCTGGCTATGTTCCCATAACCAGACACGTGGTGATTGCATCAGCTGCTGAGGTCCACAGAGGTTCTCCAAAGGTCTCAGTAGCTGATGTAATTGTTCTGCATTTGGCTATCACAACACAGCTCGACACCTCTGTGATCTACCCTCTTATCCAGACACAAACGGCCATGTCTGCAAGGCATCAGTGGCTTTATGTGTCATGTGCTGCTTAACTAGCTTTCCAAGAAAACACTCAGGGTGGAGCAGCAGCATTTTAGGGAGGTAAAGCAAGCAATGTAGCCGCTTAATAAAAGTTGCTAAGACCGAGGCACATTGGCTAGTGGCAAGGTTTTATACTAGAACGTACAAATTTAAGCGTCAACAGTATTGATTGGTGTGAACCATAGATGTCATATAAATGCCCCACCAGAGAAAGGTTTTTCAGATGTTTGCATACTTTCATTGTGGGAACTTTGAACTCTTCCCACGTTCTTATCTCTACCCTTCAGGCTGTTCTCATACGTTCTTCTTGGATTTTCACACTTCACCCCTCTGATCTCCTCCCTTCCTTGATGTATGCCTAAGGGCACCTGGAAGCCTTTGGACCCATGCCCCAGATACACACAACAAATGATATATTCAATATATAGTTGCAAATCATAGTGAACAGTTGTTGCATTGTTGCAGTTGCATGTTCTATTCTCTACAAGCTAAACTAAGTGGGGGGGGTTTCTTATACTAACATGCCAGAAGCCAAGCCTTCTGACATTATGATAGATCCAGGGGGAGACTTTCATCAGTGTGGAGGGAGGAGGAGAGTATCAACATCCTCAATGACCAACAAGAGATGCATGAAGTCATAATGCTAACGCATGCTTGCATGTACAGGATGTGAGGCTATGCGTGAAAAATAGCCACGTGCTTAACAGCTTCCAGATATCCCATGGGAAGTATTTTTCCACCACTAGGGCTGTATCATCAAAGCTGTATCATCAACACATTATGAATTAAGTAATAAAGGAAGAAAAGTGCACATGAGAGCCCGGAAACCAACGTCAGACAGAAGAATTATTCATGAAATCCCATATTTATGAAGATAACGTTCTTGTTTATCTTTTAAAAAAAGTTTTTTTTTTCAGAAACCTTATCAGAAACAAGTAGGTAGATCTAGGTTGCTTTGTAGAATCACAGGATAGCTAAGAAATGAAAAGAGAATGCTTTAAAAAAGTCAGCCCATAACTGAAAGGGGAGTGAAGTCATCAGAGATTTGAACAATCAGAAAGTAATCTGTAATGATGGCTATACAGGAGCATTTTGTGAAGTTTTTTCCACCATGCTTGTCATATGACAAGATTATTTAATAATTCTGTAAAAGGGAGGGACACGATTGGGTAAAATCCATTAGCAAATTTTTCTAAGTTTATAATCTGAAACTGCCTGCCTTGTTTTGCTTTCTGAGTCAGTTTCAGTTCAGGGAAGCAACACAGAGATGGAGACCTGCTTTTTCTGCTACTCTCCAAGAAGATATCTGATTCCTAACAGTTTTTAGATGTCAAAAGAATTTCCCCAAAAAGGCTAACCCCCTGGGAAACTCTAACTCCCAACAGTTACAGATTTGCAAAGTTACAAAACGTAGGCTCTGATGTAGGATCTTGGCCTATGTTCCTCTGGACTGGAGAGGTTTTGTGCTCAGTTCTCTGCTGGAATTTCTTAAAATGATTGTTTTAAGATGAGAAACAGTAGCAAAAGGCTGAAATAAATTAATTGGGTCTGATTAGCATCAAGGATTAGTTATCCAACCTGTCTTGAATGTGAAGTTTGTATTCCTAGCCGGTAGAGGGCAATATTCTCTTTCATTTGAGAAACGCGGCTCAGATTGCAACCTGTTTAAGCAAGCTTCCAACAATTTAAGGCAAAAACATGGCTTACATCACCAAAGCAGACGTAAGCCATCTGAGTAGGGCAAAGGCCAAATATTTGAGCGTCGGTGCTGAATCAGTGCTTCTCAACTGCTTTTCAACTGCGGAGTAAATGTTTTCTTTTTCCTGCATTGCACATTAAAAAGTGCATACTCTCCCCACTGCCAATGCAAAGCACATGACCAGAGCTTGGATAAGCTATTCGTTTCTTAGGCCTACGGTTTCCTCGAGCAAGTATAGCCACCGGATTCTGAGAGCAGCGGCTCAAGAAAGGAACCTTTCCAAGCTCTTCACCTAGTTCCCCCTCTTTTTTGGAGGGTATGGAAGGAAAAATGTGGCAGCGCGGTATCTGAAGGACAAAAAATAGAGGACGTCAAGTCATGAGTCCAGGTCTGAGCTACAGATCTGTAAAGTTACGAAATATAGGCCATTTCCGCAGGATGGTGGTGTCCCGGCATACGGCCATGCCCTTTTTGCATCACCAGTCGGCATGATCCCAGAGTATATCATTAATGGGAAAAGTCCATCAATGACCCCCACTCACTTGAGCCTTCCATCACAGCTGGCCATGTAAGCAGAATATAAGCATCCCCCCCCCCAGCATGAGAAGAAGGCTAGCTCCAGTGCGTAAGGAAGGGGTATATCCCTCACACACCCTCCCACCAGTAGCCCGTTGTGTGTGGAGAGGAGCACTAGCGACACGCCTCCATCCTGGCATAGGTGCTACTGGGATGACACGCAAGGGCGTTGTCCTGCAGAAAGGGCCATAGACTATGACGTAGGATCTTGGCTGTTTTGTTTTGTTTTGTTTTCTAAATATAATGTGGGAATTTTATTGGGTCAACAGAGGGAAACAACAGCAATTTTAGGCAGAACCATTTGATTGACACATGTGTTCTTCTTCCCTCTTCTGCTCTCCTGGGAAATATCAGAAGAAACCGTGAGTTTTCGCACCATGGCATCCGAGAAAGCAGCAGCATACCTTCAAGGTTTGTACGGGTCCGGTGGGAAACCTGTGGTCAGCCTCCAATCATAGCTAGAATGGGCAAATGTTCATGAATGATGGAGTTGTGGTCCTTTTGGTCTGGGGTACAGCTTCCTTAGATGGTAGACCACACGATGGACACGTTTAGTTCTCCAGCTACTCTCGTCTACTCCCCATCAACCCTACTCGGAAAAGTCAATGTACATAGGGAGGTAATTCTTCGCTAAGGGCCTTCCCGCACTACACCGTTGTTGCAACTTTCATGTTTTTAACTTAGGGTCTGTCCGCACTACACTGTTGTAGGGCTATTATTCTACTTTCAACCTCCTGTGGAATTCTGGGGTTTGTAGTTTACAGAGGCCAAAAAGCTCTCTCCCTGAGAATTCTAGATGCCCCTCCCTAAACTACAAACCCCAGAATTCCACAGGAGGTTGAAAGTGGAAGAATAGCACTATAACAGGGTAGTGCGGACAGGCCCTAAGTTAAAAACATGAAAGTTGCAAAAACTTGGATGTAACAATAATTTCCCATACCATCTTAACATATGGTCATTGTAATCACAGAAGCGGTTCATCTCTTCTCGTCTGTAGCATTGAGCCTCAGGCATTTGGCTCATTTTTTGCAGTTCCCCTGGTTCCCAATCCAAGAAATTAATTTCCTCTATTTGTGAAGTAACACGCCTGCTGATTGTGTAATGATAATTAATGGGCTGCCAATTTGTTCAGTGTGTGCTTTGCCAAGACCGAAAGCAGTTTGAGAAGTTTCTGGTAGACACAAACTGGTTTCAGATGTAATAAAGCAAACTGGGATCAAATGTGGCCAGCAAATAAGAAATGGCTGATGGTAGGGTGAGATTGACATTCTAGTGGCGTGTGAGATAAAGTGAACCCACAAAACAAGGAAGATGAGGAACAGGGGAAATAATCAGTCCTTATTGGTCAGCATTAGTACCGGAAGGTGGTACTACTAGGCATTTGCCAAAGTCATCCAAGGTAGGATGATTATGAGAATGGAGGACGGGGTGAAATGAAACTGCAGAAGTAGAAAATAAATCCCTATTGGGCACTGGGAACTGACATCACTGGGCACTTTCATGATCCCATGTGGGGACCTCTTGCCTTTTCTGGAGCCTCCTGAGCTTGACCTTGTTGCGTACTTATCCATCAGTGGTTGAGATGGAGTTGGAGTTCTGCTTGGGGAACTCTCCTATGACTTCCAGTCACCCCTGCCAGGAAGCTGTGTTATGTTGTGGTAGTCACATCATCACACCATTCAACTGCCAGTGGAGAGTGGGTCAGAGAAGTCCTTGACATCATCCACTTCAATTCATCTCAGTGGAAGATGTTCTTGGTCCACATTTGGCTATGGACACATAGAGAGGTGGTCTCCCATTCCTCTCCACTCTCCACCAGCAACAGAATGGCTCAGGTGGGGGGCATTGCAGTGCAATGGTGAGGTTCTTTTTGCAGAGAGGCTCTGGATGTTGCAGAGGGAGGAAGGGAATACCAACCTCTGCAAGGATGAAAAAACTCACACACAAATGGAAGGTGGAGCTAGGTTTGCAAAGATGTCAGTCAATAGGTGAGTGAGGAGTGAGAAGAGAGATGACCTCCAGGAACACCTCCACAGTCCTTGTCCTCTTCTTCCGAGAAGTGCTATAGTTGTGTACAAAGGGTGAGGCAAGTAGTAGAAAGAATGAACTTGAGGAGAAGGTCTTCTGGTGGAGTATTTCCATAGAGCTTCTGGCCTGTTATTGGGTTCTGAGTTCCTGCATGCAAAAGAATCATAGAATCATAGAGTTGGAAGAGACCCCAGGGCCACCCAATCCAACCCCTTGCTACGCAGGAACACCCATCAAAGCACTCCCAACAGATGGTCATCCAGCCTCTGTTTAAAAACCTCCAAAGAAGGAAGAGACTCCACCACACTCCATGGAGGCAGCAGATTCCATTGCCAGACAGCTCTGACCATCAGGAAGTTCTTCCTGAAGTTTAAGTGGAATCTCTTTTCCTGTAGTTTGAATCCATTGCTCCTTGTCCTAGTCTCTGGACCAGTGGGAAACAAGCCTACTCCCTCTTTAATGTGACATCCTTTCAAATATTTAAACTTGGCTATCGTGTCCCCTCTTAGCCTTCTCTTTCTGCCGACTCAACGTACCCAGTTCCCCTAAGCTGCTCCTCATAAGGCATGGCTTCCAGACCCTTCACCATTTTGGTCGCCTTCCTCCTCTAGACAGGTTCCAGAAGTTTGAATTAGGCTGATAACTTTTGAAATTTCCTTCAGGCTCTAAATGTCTTCTCCCCTCTGCTCTTTCAGTGTCACGGCCGATCAGCCAGCCACGACTGAGGTGGTATAAGGAAGGAATTCTACACAACTTCCTGTATGACAATGGAACCTTGGTGGTCCAAGAACCTGGCATGTACTTCATCTACTGCCATTTGCAATTTCACATCCCGAAGTGCAGAAGCAATGAAACCGAACTCAAGCTAAGCCTTCTCGTGAACAGAAGGGCCATGAAGGAAACCGTCCTCACTTTGTGCAGTTCCCACCAGACTTCTGAGGGAATAAACCATGACATCTCCTCAATACTTTTGGTAGAACTGAAGAAAGGCTACCGGATAGAAGTGGAAGTCAACCTATTCCAGTACTTGGACATAGACACTCTCCCCTCGAGCAATGTTTTAGGTGCCTTGAAGTACACTGGTGAAGACTGGAAATGTCCTTTCCTTGGGGCAATCGATGGACAATGCCTTTAATTGAAATGATGATGTGGGTCTGGAATTTTATTGGCAATATATTATTTTATCACTAGCGGAGCATAAAGACCCCCAGCATAGCTTCATAGCTGGAACAAGAGAGTTGCACAAGGAGGTACTGAAGTGAATACCTCCTTGCGTAATGTCTGGAAAAAAGTACCGGCTTACAGTTAGCTCTGCTTGAAGATGACATAGGATTTTTGACCTTCATTATGTTAAAACATCTGCATGTTCCTGTCTGTCTGTTTGTTTGTGGATCTGGTACTGGTGCAGAGAACCCCAGGCCGAAGATACTTCTGATCCCCCCCTCATACACTTTAGGCTTCCAGAAGGGGGCAAACTATACAAGGAGTCCAAACAAGCATAGCAATAGAGAGTGAGTTTTTATGTCGTTCACTTTTTGGTGGCCAAGCAGGGGATTCAGCTGAGGTTCTAGCAGGAAATAAAACTACGGTCTGCTCCACATTAAAACCTCAGTGGTCCTCCTGATTTCAGCAAGAGAAAATATAGGAGAAATCATCCCCAAAAAATGAGGAACACTGGCCCTTTCTGCACCTTACCCTCTCGCGTCATCCTCCAGTTGCAATGCTGGCAGAGTGCAATGGGAACATTCCCCTTTGCACTGAACTGGCTCCCTGTGGAAAGGAGCATGATGGACATGCCTTTACCTTCCTCGGCACAGCCAGCTATTTTCCCAGGCTGAGCTGGGGCAGGAAGCACTTCCATCTTGCTTCTGGACCTTCCATAGGGCAGGCAAGTGCAGAACAGTTGCACATTTGGGGATCATTGGTGGGGAAATCCCATCAATGACTTACTCTGTGAATGCACTGGCTGGCGACAGGAGAAGGACGGGACCACAGTGACGTCTTGCCGAAACATTGTCACAGTCCTGCTTCTCTCCCAGCCCAAGACAGGATGAGACCCTCCTGTGGAAAGGGCTGCTGTCTTAATCTTATTCATCCATATATGTTTTTAATTGCTACAGTGCAATCCTACATGTTCAGAAGTTTCTTTGACTTGAATTAGATGTACCTTTACAATTTAAATCATTTCTACACTAAACAGTTATAGTGCTATTATTCCACTCTCAACTTCCTGTGGAATCCTGGGGTTTGTAGTTTCCTGAGGCCAAAGAGCTCTCTGGCAGAAAATTCTCCATGTCCCTCCCGAAACTGCAAACCCCAGGATCCCATAGGAGGTTGAAAGTGGAACGATGGCACTATAACAGTCTAATGCAGAAATGGTCTTAGTCTTTAGCCCCAACTTGAACTAAATGATCCATTAAATCAATGGAATTAATATAGATATTGACTTAGCCCAAACCTGTTGATTCAATGGCTATCTTATTGTCAGAACTAATGGGTGGATTTAGACCTAAGCGTGTAGGAAACTGCAGCCTTAGCAACAGAGGAATGTTGAAATGCAAGCTATATCTCAGACGTGCAATTTGGCGGATGGGAAATGGCCACCTCTTGCAGGGTGGGGGAGAATACACCTTCTCAGTTTAAATGTTCTCTCCAAAATCTAGTTCCTAGGAACTGTTGGGCCATTGCCAATGGATTAGGGGTTAAGGTGTTACAGATTAACCTGAGAAAAGCAATCTTTTTGGGAGAAGGAAAAGGACCTGGCTCCGTAATCTGTCATTAAAGGAGGATTTTTGTAAAATATGTGTGCTTGTTTTGTTTCTAAATATAAATATCAAAAAATACATAATATTAAAATATAATACATCAGAAAATAATTGCATACACATCAGAGAGGAGGAGGAGGAGGAAGAAGAAAGCAGAGGAGAGGAGAAAGAAGAAGAGGAGGAAAAGAAGGGGTTTGAAAGAGAAGAAAAGGTACATAAAGCTGTTTTTAGGGTCTGCTAAAGTGGATAGACCTGAGTGAATGGATTTTTGCTGTTTACTATTCAACCGTGGGCCATTGGGTCCATTCTGGCCGGGACTAACCAAAAGAATACAAGTCACTACATCAGAAATACATTTGGAGCCAGCATCTGCAAAACAGATGTTCACAAACAAACAAAACTGTCAAGTGCTCTGACCTATGAATCAGGGCTAGCGATTATTTGTTTTTCCAGGCTTAAAGTAAAAGGCCAAGACATTACACTAGGGTTGCATCATGTAAATCTCCCCAAGCTGAGACTTAGGCATCGAATGCACTGTACAAACTTTGCACTGATTTGGCAACGTTGTGCAGCTGGTCCCGAGACACCCAATGCGCAACTGAAGATGCAACCAAATGCATGCATGCATTCATGCATGGTGCACATTGATGAACAGGCACTACATGTAGAGTTCTGCTTTTGTATCCCTGAACTAAATCCAGCCATTTGCGGTCAGACAAAAGTGTCAAACTTCTTTTGCAGGGAAACCGACTCATGAATAAGACACAAGATTGTAGCCAAAATCATTTTACTGCAATGACAGCATTTTGTTGGTTAACAGTTTAGTTCCTAGACATGATGGTACACCCTAAATGTCAGGGTGTAGCTACAGCGGCAGGGGGCAAAATCAATGCAAAATTTTTGAGTACCACCACATCATCTCCGTTTTCCTCTCAGCCCTTCTCAAAATGGTCACAGGAGGAGACATGGCCTAACCATTTTGAGAGGGAATACAGAGGAAAACAAAAGTATTTGGGCTTGTTAAGCGTGGTGTTGAAACATGGTGTTGGAGAAGAGTTCTGCAGGTGCCATGGACTGCTAAAAAGACATATAAATGGGTCCTAATGGCTGGAGCATCAGACTATGACCCTGGAGACCAGGGTTTGATTCCCCACTCAGCCATGGAAAGCCACTGGGTGACTGAGGGCACATCACGCACACTCATCTCCCATAAAACCCTTGATAGGTCCACCTAAAGGTCTCCATAAGTGATAAATGACATGAAGGCATACAACACCGACAAGAGCAAATCAAGCCCGAACTCTCCTTAGAAGCCAAGATGACTAAACTGAGGCTGTCATACTTTGGCCATATCATGAGAAGACCTGACTCACTAGAAAATGCAATAATGCTTGGGAAGGTGGAAGGTGGAAGGAAAAGAGGAAGACTGCATGATGGATAGACTCAATCTAGGAAGACATATCCCTGAATCTGCAAGACCTGAGCAGGGTGGTTGATGATAGGCTGACATGGAGGTCTCTCAACCACAGTGTTACAGTTAATGACCACAATGTGAGTGTGGGCAGGTGCCACCCCTGGGAGAATCTGGGGGACAATTGTCCCATATCCCCAACACAGCTGACTACCTCTTTTTTTAAAAGTATATTCCTTTTACACACACTTTTCAGAAGGAGACATTTCTCCAGTTAACGCTTCTATGGAATAAAGTCTATTTGGTAAAACTTATCTATATTCACCAATGAGAATAGTGACTTAAAATACACATCTTTAATAACTTTTCTTATAGCCCTTGCAAGGAAAGAAATTGCACAGAATTGGAGAATGAGGAATTTCTCACTGAATAAGTGGCGGAGTAGAGTTTGGGGCCCCATTCTGTCAGAAAAACTTTCTGACCAATTACATTTTGGAAATACTTCATATATACCCTTTGAAGAAAAAATGGTTTTCATTCTTGAAAAATATAGATTCCAATAAACTAATCCAAGCTCCATCGTTACAGGGGCAAGTTTTCAGAAATGATATTTTGTCTGGATGAATATGATTGCATACGTGTTATTAAAATAATGTTGTTAAAATAATGTTAAAATAATGTTATTAAGATCGTTATGCCATGCATTCAAGCAGGATAGAATAGTATTGTTATTGTTGCTGTACTATCGTCATGCTGTACTATCGTCATCTGTTATTGTTGCTGCACTATCGTCATCTATCGTCATCAGATTTGCAATTTTATTCCAAAATAAAAAAAAAATTAAAAAGTCTATTTGGTAAAACTGTGGCCCTTTCTGCACCCAACCTTTCCATGTAGAAGTTTTGTGGGGATCCCGGCATCGGCTCGGCCAGGAGGAGAGCTCAACGGGAGCTGAACCAAAGGTCATGGGTCTCTTTGTTGGGGAGATGATTTCAGACAACCCTGAAAAATGTGGCATGGAGGGGCAGAAAAAGAGCAATCCTGCAATTCCTGTAATATCATCTCGGGAAAGGGTGACTGAGTGATTGAGCCCAGAGTTAGTACCAACAAACAGGGATTGTCCCTGGTCAAGCGGAAGTTGCAGAAGTCTTGCATCTTTCAGAAGAAAACAACTCTGTCGAATGCCTTTGGCTCAGCTTGAAACCCAACACCCACTTGCATTTGGGTGAGTCAGCCAATACTTTCACTTTGGCACGGAGCTTTCTCGCTTTGTTTGCAAACAGTGCGGCTGCCTTTGGCTGCCCTGCCTAACTGACAGCTTCCTGCCTTATGGCTCCAACAAGGCAAGACTTGTAGAGCAGAAGTCAGGCGATCTGCTCCTAAACAGGCAGTCCTTGAGCAGAACCTGATTGATTTAGCCACACATTGCACATTTCTGCACTACAGTGTTATAGTGCTATGATTCCACTTTCAACATCCAGTGGCATTCTGGAGTTTGTAGTTTACTGAGGCCCAAGAACTCCCTGGCCAAAATTTCTAAATGCCCCTCCATAAACTGCAAACCCCAGGATTCCATAAGATGTCGAAAGTGGAATAACAGCACTGTAACAGCGTAGTGCGGAAATGGCCCCAGCTCAAGGGAGAGTAAGGGTGTAAGGCCAATAAGTCTACAGTCTAAAATAGGGTAGGAATCCCATGGCCTGTGGGAAGACTTCACCCCTCATAATTCCCAATCCAAACCCTCAGGTTGAAGTTTGAGCCTTGCTCAGGGTTTGACTCACTGAGACGTGTTATCATCCTCTGCTATCTTTTCCCCTTCCTTCTTGGTCTCCTTTTCAAAAGGCTGTATGCACTCAAATATAATTGCATGACTGTTTATTTTTGCATTGGAAGATCTCAGCTGGCTACTAGGCACTCCAAGGAATCAGTGGGAAGATTCCATTGAGATGATTGTACAGAAGCACATCACCTGGTGGAAAAAGGCAACGTGTGGTTTCAGAAAACCTTCCCAGCCCCATCTCCTTCTCAATAGCAGCTGGGGCGGGGGACCCATCCCCTAAAAAAACAACGACTTCCTGCTGCTGGTGTTCAAATATGGAGCAACAATACATCTTGTGCAATTTCCGAGCATAACTGATCGCCGAGCCAAGACGCTAGGAAAACAAGGGATTAGAGCAAAGCTATAAAATGGTACATTCTTGGCTCTTGCAAACAGGCATGCTTCATAAAGGATCTCTTAAGAGTCAGGCTTGAACGACGTGGGCAGTGAGATAACTTGGCTGCCCCCGTGTCCATAGTTTCTTCTTCCAGAGCTTGGAGTGGGGGGGACTCATAATAGGGGGGAAACTAAGTAGAACAGGTGATCATGTTTCTCAGACTAGATCCCTCTGTGCTCTCTTTACCTCTCAAGCAAAGAGGAGAATCCAGCAGCTCTCCAGATGTGGAAGGACGACACTTGCATACCCTGTTCCTGTATATTTTCTTAAAAATAACAGATAAACATCAATAGCCTAGATCAGCTGCTTCCGCACTACACTGTTATAGTGCTATGATTTCACTTTCAACCACCTATGGGGCTGAGGGAAGGGCATTTAGGATTCTCAGCCAGAGAGCTCTTTGGCCTCAGGAAACTCCAAACTCCAGAATTCCACAGGATGTTGGAAGTGGAATCATAGCACTATAACTGTAGTGTGGAAATGGCCTTAGTTTTGTTATATATTTGATTATTTTTTTATGGTGTTTTTCTGCATGGCAGAATGGGGTTGAACTGGATGGCCCTTGGGTCTCTCCCAACTCTAGAATTCTATGATTCTTTCCTGCGGTAAAAATAGTCAGAGTTTTATTTCCCCTTTATGAGAAATCGTGGCTGAATACATTAAGCCACCCCATCCCCCTAATTTATTTAACCTTCCGACATTTCCTTCTCCTGCATGAGAGTGAAAAGACTCGTGCTTTTTTTGCTTTGTTTGTTAGCAGCAAAAATACAGCCAAAAAAGTGTGATTTGTAATAAGCAAACACAACAGCGACCCCCAAGGGATTTTCACATGCGCCCGAAATTCCAAAAGGCAGCTCAGAAAAGGAAAATTGTTGGGAAGAAAAATGAGCAAGAAAGCATTTGCCATCTCCCCCAGAGCAGGGAGAAACCCTTTAGAGTTTTATTTGCAACAGACATGCAATTATATTTGAGAGAGAAAGAAGTTGGCACCTCTGCTGAAAGTGGCATGTCACCCTCTTCATCCTTTTGTGCCAATATTTGGAAACATGGGCAGTCAGCTTCCTTTCTGATGGGGAACTACCCAGTTTCGCTCGGTAACCGAGGGCACAGCCTGAAAAGCATGGAGGAGGAATGGCATCATTTGGCAACTCGAGATGCCCACACAGGCTCCAACTCGGTGGAGGCTCTTATCTGAGTTACCTCCAGTAACAGCTCAGGAGGAGTTCAGTGAGGCATCTGGAAATCCAGATGTTGCCTCCGTGCTGTAACATCAACCCACTGAATGAGTTTAGGCAAGCCCTTTTGGCTCACGGCAAGGGATTTCTCTCTGCAAGCCTCCCTTGCCAAAAGGCTAAAAACAACTCCATCCCCTCCCATTCCAAGCAGAATTCTCCGAAGCCTTCCGAGGACGCCCACTCCCAGTTGTTCATTCATGCCCAATTCAAAAGGTGACATTTACAACATAATCTCTCTCCTTTTTCTTTTCTCTCTTTCCTCCTTTGCTCCATTCCCATTTCCTGTCATTGTTTGCCAGTTTCTGTCTTTGCATTCCCCTCTCTCTCTCTTTCTCTCTCTTTCTTCCTTGCTATAACTTTCCCTTTCTCTTTTCCATTGTCATTCTTTCATTTTTCTCTCTCCACTTACCAGGGAGAACATTCGCGAACCCTTTGTTAACTATGGACGTTTGCAATAAATAGATACATAAATCTCCTATGTAAAAATCAAAGTTTGCATGTTTGTTTGCCTGTCTGTGTCAGGCAAAGACCTCATAGTGATTGGCCGCCTGAGAAGATTCTATGTCATCCTGGGATTTGCAGTTTAGGGATGGCCCTTTAGAATTCTCAGCCAGAGAGCCAGCTGCTATAGAGATGGGGCCTAGCAGCAAGGAGGAGGGCAGCATATTCCCTCAGGAACCCAATCTCTGTCGGTTAATAACTCTGAATACAGAGTGGATTAGGGAATATGAGGGAAAGTTACAGGTACTGGACAAGACAGTTTGGGGAATTACAGACACAAGATCTCAAATCTTTCTAACAAGTATTACCTCCAAGAAAATAAAATCCTGGGCAATGCCAAGTATATACTCTAGTAAATAAATAAAAATAAAAAGACCCCAAATACCCCCAAGTACTCTCTAGGAAGCATGGGGTGAATTTCCAGGAGAGATCTTTTTTAACAAGAGTGAAGGTTGCTTTTTGACCCCTGGGGCCACAAAAACATCCCTGAGTGGACATCTGGTCCCATAGGTCTCACTTTGCACACCCCAGTGCAGATCTACACTACGGAAGCACAGTGCGCCAGCTCCGCCATAAATGCAGGCTAGCATTCTGCTAAAGTCTTAATAAATGGCCTGATTTGCATTTAAAACCGAACTGAGTAGCTGCCCAACATCCGTATTCACCGAGGGAATACCATGATGTCACAACGTATGGCCACCTAATCTGCAATGGTAGCGTGACTGTGCCATGGCCCAGCCGTGGGCACCCCATTTTTATCGGGGCTCTCCTCTTCCCAGGCTTTTTTATGCCTTTCTGCAATGTAGCTACACATTTGTAAAGTCATGAAATGCAGACTATGCTGTAGGATCTCCATTGTCCTTGGGAACACTCTTCCCTCCTTGCAATGCCAATGTGGTCCAATTAGATTCTGTAGCTTGTCAATGATCACCTAAATGCCTTTTTAGCTAATTGCTAACATTTAGAGCTTTTCCTATGAACTGTTCAATCTTTGTACCTTTATTGGGACAGGGTTTGCAAGAGGGGGCATTCCACGGTGACCGGGCAGCTGAACTTGGCACAGTTCTGGATTCATTACCGCAAGATCCTGTTCCAGGAAGCCAGAGATTCTTCTCCTCCCATGACTGCCAACTACATTGTGACTTTTTTGGGATTTTCTTTTTGTCAACTTCCTTCCTTCCTTCCTCACTATGCATTTCGTGAAACTCAAAAAAATTGCTCATCGTCTCATGACTTGCACGCGATGCTAACCGAGGCATTAAACGGTTGCAACGGTTTGGGATGAACCTTTCACCCCACCACAAGGAGCAACTGAGCCGCCTGCATTTTCTTCTTTTCTTTTTTTTAGAATATTTTTATTAGAATATTTTTATCAATATTTCATTAATTAATATTTTTAGAATATTTTTATTAATATTTTTTATTATATGATGGCATCCTGGGGTTTGCAGTTTAGGGAGGGGCATTTAGTATTCTCAGCCAGAGAGCTCTTTGGCCTCAGGAAACGACAAACCCCAGAATTCCACAGGATGTTGAAAGTGGAATAATAGCACTATAACAGGGTAGTGCAGAAATGGCCGTACGACTTGGAATGGCAGCTATGAAGGAATTAGATAAGAACTACCATATGAATAAATACCAAAGTCCAACTCTGCCCGGCTGTAGCATTTCTGGTTTCCGTGTATGGTTGTAAAATGGACGCAGTAAAAAAGGGGTGAGAATCAACTCCAGAAATGCAGTGCTCACGGATAAATCCGCCATTGCCCAAAAAGACAAACAAATTGATCTGAGAGCCTGAATTCTTCCTGGAAGCTGAAATGACTGAATGGAGATTTTCATATTTTGGACCCATCATGAGATGGCATGACTCTCCGGAAAAGGCAACGGTGCCTGGCAGCGTGGAAAGCAGCAGGAAAAGAGGAAGAGTGTTTCTGCACTGCACTGTTATAGTGCTATTATTCCACTTTCAACATCCTACGGCATCCTGGGGTTTGCAGTTTCCAGAGGGGCATTTGGAATTCTCAGCCAGAGAGCTCTTGGGCCTCAGCAAACGACAAACTCCCGAATTCCACAGGGTGTTGAAAGTGGAATCATAGCTCTATTATAGTGTAGTGTGGAAATGGCCAAAGACTGCGCTACAGGTTGATGGATTCAATCACGGAAGCCATGTCTTCCCTGATTTTGCAAAACCTGAGCTGGGCAATGGTTAACTGGAGTTCCTGGAGATCCGGAAATCCTGGAGACCTCTCATCCAGAGCGTCACACTGAGTCAAAATCAAGGCCATTTCCGCACTAGACTGTTATAGTGCCGTCATTCCACTTGCAACATCCTATGGAATCCTGGGGTTTGCAGTTTCAGGAAGGGCATTTGGAATTCTCAGCCAGAGCTCCTTGGCCTCGGGAAACTACAAACTCCAGAATTCCACAGGATGTTGAAAGTGGAATCATAGCATTGCAACAGTGTAGGGCAGAAATGATCCAACTTGACAACAAATAAATGAATGAGTAACAAACATGGAGCTACTTTTGGGAGAAAAGTAGATATAAATCTAACTAATTCATTATGTAGAATGAATAGAATTAAAAATGAGAGAGCAAGAGAAGGAGCAAGAGCAGGTGCCATGAAGTGGAACTGGAAAATTTGGCCAGGCTCTACGCATCACAGAAAAGGCTTTGCAGCTAGACCGTGGAAACCGATGGTGCTCTCTTGGGCAGAAAGGAAACTATCGCAGTGCTTGCCTCGACCTGTGCTGGAAGCTCTGGAGCTACTCTTCAAACACCATCTGACAATGATGCAATGTGAAATGAAAGGGAACCACTTCCTCTCCCCTCCTCCCCTAATCCTTGGGCCATTTCGTCACCGCTTGGAGAATCTCCCTGTTGCTATTTTAAGCGTTTTGCTGAAACCGCCAGAGAGAGCCTGCCTGCCAAACACAGAGAACAGATTTCGCAGGAAGGGCGGGCAGTCAGCTGCTGAAACTCCCTGCAGAGTTGGACAGTGCTCAAAGGCCTTGCAGATGTCGACTCGCGTTTCCAGGCCCTGAAGTGACAACACTGGAGGTGTCCAAAAGGCAAATCACTTTGGCATCTAAGCCATGAAAATTGGGAAGGCATCTCAGTCCTATTCTTCCCCCCTCTCGCATGCATATATACCATTCCTGAAACACTATATGTCTCCCTCCCTCTCTCTCTCCATATATATGCAGAGTCAAATTTTAATTTAATTTAAACAATGTTCTATCAGGAGTTTCACACAGGATATAGGGGATTTCTGATACTTTTGTGCTTCATGTGTGTGTGTGTGTGTTTACCCTTTTTGTCTTTGGAATCTGGAATTTTTGCAGATTGGAATGCTGGCTAATTGGCTGTTTTGATTTCTGAAAGTTCGCTGTATTCTTGAAACGATAATACAGACAACAAAGAAGAAGAAGAACTGGAAGTTGGATTGGGGTGATCGATGCAGGTACGTCGCAATGTCAACAATATGTACGTGTGTTTATTTAATATACCATAGCCACAAAAGAGCAAATCATAAAGAAATCAGAAATCATAAATAAATCATAAAGAGCAAATCATCCAGACATCTTTGACTGGATCCCAATCCACTTTCTATTCGGCACAGACAGTCATTCATAACAAGACACATTTCTCCTCTGCAGACTCTGGCTTGGAGGAGAAAACACTTTGCAAGCATTCCTGGGCCTGGCTGCAAATCAGCTGTCTGAAAAAATTTCCATTTTCTTACTTACTATATGGAGCCAGAGAGACACCAGCTCCCTCTTAGTCATTTCAAAAGTCTCCAAAGAAATAAGCAAAGTATCTTGCTCTGAACCGAGTCCCAAACACAAGGGTCAGTAGACATTGTATCATTGTCAGTGTCGGTGAGCTGGTGCCATTTGGGTATTTCGGTCTACATTCGCCTTTCCCCCCAGCCAGACCTGACCAAAGCTGGAGCATCTTCAGAGTCCGAGCACAGAACTGTCATCCAGAGCTCACCCCAAGTCAAGACCATCAGGGATTATTCTATTTTTATTTTTTAATTGTACTCGTTCCTTGGAAGTCAGGGCAATTTCTGCAACAGACGAGACATAATAGTCTTCTTTTTGGTTTCCACCCCCAAAAAAATCTCACTGTAAACAGGATCAAGGGTGTCCATACAGGAGGAGGAAAAATTATAGTACCACTCCCAGGATAATAATTCTCTTCCATCCAATTACATTCACCATTAGTTTTCCAGTTTCTAGCACTGCCGTGACTTAAAATGTCCACTGAGCTTTGAGAAAAAGGCATCCAAAGAAAAGGACAGGCAAGGGAACACAAACACAGCAAACAGAAGAGTTCTGGGTGTGTGTGTTATTTTCAATGTAAAACTCTCTGCAGCACTACAGGGGTCAGGAAATGCCCTCATTTTGTGCCCCAATAGCTATACCCTTGAAGAGTTCAGGGTTAGATGGACCTTTAGTATTAATCCTTCAGGGTTCTTCTTAGATCATGTGTTTCTACTCTTCCAGGCAGTGGATCTTGGAAGCTAAGTGGAAACGACAGTCCCAAGTCACTCAAATTAGTGACCGAATTTGAAACTTTTTTTTTTTGGCATTCATTTTGCAGGCCCAGGTTGGGAAAAGATACACAGGCCAAGAACAGACTGGGAGAGTGAATTTTTCTCTGTTGCTTAACCTGATTGTACAGTTCAATCAGGGGGATGTGTCATACTTGCACATTTGCACATTTGATTTTTATTTTTTATTTTTATATGACCCTTGCAAGCTGATCTTCCATCAGCCTCAGCACGGAGAGGAGGGAACCCAAACCCAGGTGTCCCATATATCCAGTGACAGGGATTGGATCTGAGTGCCAGCTGAGAGGTAGAATCATAGAATCATAGAGCTGGAAGAGGGGCCATCCAGTCCAGGGGCTATCCAGGGGCCATCCAGTCCAACTCCCTGCCATGCAAGGAACACACATCAAAACACTCCTGACAGATGGCCATCCAGCCTCTGCTTAAAAACTTCCAAAGAAGGAGGCTCCACCACACTCCATGGAGGCAGTAGATTCCACTGCCGGACAGCTCTGACCATCAGGAAGTTCTTCCTGAGGTTCAAGTGGAATCTCCTTTCCTGCAGCTTGAATCCATTGCTCCTTGTCCTAGTCTATGGAGCAGCAGAAAACAAGCCCACTCCGTCCTCGACATGACATCCCTTCAAATATTTAAACATGGCCATCATGTCTCCTCTTAACCTTCTCTTCTGCAGACTAAACATACCCAGCTCCTTAAGCCACTCCTCATAGGGTTTCATGGCTTTCAGACCCTTCACCATTTTGGTTGCCCTCCTCTGGACATGCTCCAGCTTGTTGATATCCCTCTTGAACTGAGATGCCCAGAACTGGACACAGTATTCCAAATGAGGCTAACTAATGCAAGAATAAAGTGATACCATTACTTCCCTTGATCTAGACACCATATTCCTATAGATGCAACCAAGAATTGTGTTGGCTTTCTTGACTGCCTCATCACACTTCTGACTCGTGTTTAGCTTGTGGTCTGCTAAGACTCCTAGATCCCTTTCATGCATACTGTTGTCCCAGATAGTCCAGGTAGAATTTGTTTGGAGGCCCAGCCCTACTATTAAATATGAGAGGATGCTGAACACCCAAGCAGGGAAAGGACTGAAATGCTTCTCTGCTGGGCACCATCCAATGAATCGTTTGCCACCGATAAAGCTTATGCTGTATCAGAAAGGTGTGCCAGTGTCTATCCCCACAAGAACTGTTGTGGAAGCCTGAAGCTACACCCACTTTTGGAACAAGTTGTTGCTACATCATGAAGAAGATGAAGACAGAGACAAAGAGGAGGTGAGAATTGCTTGAAATCGTATCTGAGTTCCAGATACCCTGGCACAACTTCAATGAGAGAGATTGCGAAATTCACCATCCCTCACATTTTTTCCAGACTTGAAGAGGCAGAATCTTTCTGTTAGGACTTCCTGATCTTTCTGGCTTTCAGCCATAGCAAGCAGTCAATGTAAATATGAGCCCAGTGGAGCTCAGGCAAGCTAAGAACAGGAAGCAGATAATCAAAGACATCTTGGCCTCTTGCAAGAAGGGCAGCTACAGAAACTTGGGCTATCTAGCCTTACTTCCAACTTGAGCAAGAACTTGTTATGACCCTTATTGTTAAGGAAAGTCAATGGTCACATTGTCTGAGCAAAGCCAAAGCAAGTCATTTACCAAATATGAGGAAAATGTAGTCTGTGGCTTGCATGTGTCCCCCAAAGGTTTTCTTGCACCCCCAAAAATGTCTTCTTAACATACATTTTTAAATTAATAGTATCCCCATGAGCCGTGGTGCTCAAAGTGATGGCTCAGATGTTGTTCTGCAAGCTATCGGTTGCTCCTCCGCTGCAGATTTCTAGGAAAGAAAGGAGTTGAAAAACCCAATTCTAGACTGCATGAAAGAACTACAATGTCCAGATCAAAGGAAGTAGTAAGACCACTCTCTTCTGCTCTGGTCATCCGGAATCCTTTGTCCAGTTCCTGGACTGCACAGTTTAAGAAGGACATTGAGAAGCTGAACCTTGTCCAGAGCAGAATGACCAAAGTGGTGGAAGGTCTGAAAACCAAGCCCTATGAGAAATGGTTGAGAGGCAGCATGGTATAGTGGTTTGAGCACTGGGCTATGACCCTGGAGGCCAGAGTTCAATTCCTCGCTCAGCCATGGAAACCCACTGGGTTTCAGTCTCTGCATTCCTGCTTGCAGTGAAGCGCTCAGGAAACCTCAGAAGAAATTTTGGAAACAAATTCATATATTCACTTAATATATCTTTGGGATAAAATCTGAATTAAAACCAGAATTATACTTGTTAAATACGCTTGGTGAAAACCCCACATTGAAAAAATATTCTTAAATATGGTGACATGCGCCACAATTGCTCATGTGCAAAAATGGAAGCTAGAAGAAAAACCTTCAAAAAATGATTGGATATTGAAAATGCCAGAAATGATGGAGAAATTGATGGTGTTGCCAAAAGAAACTTTTATTCTAAGCTTCCAAAAAGAATGGGAACACTTTCTAACTTTTATCAAAGCTTATGACGGAAAAGAAGGGGTGAACGTAGATAATTGTAATGATACTTAAGATATCGAATGTAATAGATTATAATATAATTTATGTTAATTGAAATTTGGAGGCAATGAAAGCAGAATTTAAGTTTAAATGGACAAATATAGTTGTTACAGTAAAAATTCCACATGAAAAGCACAGAGATGGAAGATAGAAGGTCGGGGAATCTTGGGGACGATAAATGAGGTAACATGAGACTAATTGTAAAAGACTGGAAGAAAAGAGAAGAGACGAATGTATGTTGGTACATATTTTGTATTTCTTTTTTTATTCCCCATAAAAAAAAAAAAATCAGCATTCCTTTTCCCAACACATGCACAAAGGGACAGTCCCACATATGCCCAAGCAGGCTTTCCAGAAGTTTCAAAATGACACTAAGGCCATTTCCACACTACACCATTATGGTGCTATTATTCCATTTTCAGCGTCCTATGGAATCCTGGGACTTGCAGTTTAGGGAGGGTCATTGAGGATTTTCAGCCAGAGTGCTCTTTGGCTTCAGTAAACTGCAAACCCCAGAATTCCCTAGGATGATGGCAGGGCAATTAAAGTGGGATGATAGCACTATAGTGTGTTGGGCTGCTTAATCCAATGGAAGGGGTGAACTAAATGGACTTTAAGGGCAAAGAGGTGGACTAGGTGACTCTGGGACAGGGGGCGAGGGTTGGACTAGATTTCTCTTTTTTATTGATTCACATCCTCCTGTTCCGCCCTTTGTGCAGGAGCTCCAGTGGAGACAGTGGGAACCCTTTCCAGATTCAAAGCCTAAATACTTTGAATAAAGTATAAGGAAAATAAAAATAACAAGGGAGAGCCAGCCATGATAAGGTATTAAGAGGGCTGGACGAACCTCCCTCTCCATCCTCCAATCCCAAACAGCCGCGAAAGGGTTCCAGTATCCGCGCGTTCTTCCAGGAGCCGCTTGCGGGGGAGCGGTGCGCAGCCGGTTTCAGCTTCCACACCAGGCTGTTTATAGCGCTCTGATTCCACTTTCAACCTCCTCTGGAATCCTGGGCTTTGCAGTTTGGGGGGGGGGCTGCCCAGCCCCTCCCGAAACTGCAAACCGCAGGATTCCATAGGGTTTTGAAAGTGAAATCAGAGCGCTAGAAGAGCCTAGTGCGCAAATGGCCTTTTGGAAAGCGCGCTGGAAATGGCCTTTTGGAAAGCTCCTTTCTCCTTCTCTTCCTTGCCTTTCTCCTTTTCCCTTTTCTCTTTGCCGGCTCCCTCCCTTCCCTCCGAGACTTTCCTTTTCCTTATTCGAAAGCGCTCGCCTGGAGAGCCAAAAGCAGGCGGGCCGGCCGGTGGCTTAACCCTCCTTTCATTTTTCCCTTCCCATCTGTTTCCCTCCCTCCGTAGGTGTGGCATCCCTTCTTGGGAAAGAAAAAGCGCGTGGTTCTGGACCCTCCCCGGGGAGGGACGTTCCGCCTTGGTTAGAAACCCTTCTCCTCTCCCTTTATAAAGATGCTCCGTCCGCGGCGTGGCCGGCATTCGCGCCGGACCACCGTTGCCAAGCGCATCGTTCCCCGTGCGCCATGGGAGCTCGGCGGAGCCTCCGAGGAGAACCTGCCTTTGCCGAGGAAGGCTGGGCCGGCGGCGGAGGGAGGCCGGTGTCCCGCGCCGACCTCTGCAAGCTGCGCTGCCTGGTGGGCTTCTGCTTCTTCTGCCTCATGTTCCTGACGCCGGCTGTCCTGTATTTGGTGAAACGGAGCGCCCAGCAGACCTCGGAAGGCGAGGTAAGTCAGGATGGAGAGGTGCGGGGGGGCCTCAGAAGGGGAGGTTTGGGGAGGCCAAGGAAGGCCACTGGGATTTCATCGAGGCAAGGCTGGAGGGACCAGAAGGAGCTCTCCCTCTTCCCACCTGGAGATCATCAAATCAAAGAAGGGTAGGGTCACCCAAGGGGCATCTAGTCCAACCCCTTGCTGTTGCAAGAATCCATGGTGCAACCATTCTGGAAGTTCATCAGCTTGAGAAGAAACTTTCTAGGTGAGGGAGCATCAAAGGACAGGACTGCAGGTCTGTCAGGGTGACCCAAAGGTCATCCAGTCCAACCCATGAGAAGGTGGACCTAACATGGGATTTTCTTGCTGGAATATGGGATTTTGCCCTTGCCTTCCTTTGAGACCAAGGGAGGGACTTAGCCAAGTTCACTTCATGAGTTTCCACAGCCAAGCAGAGATTTGAACCCTGCTCTCATAGAGACCTGGTCCAATATTCAAACCACTCCACAACACCGGCTCCCTTCTCCTCCAGCACCACATCCCAATGAATTGCTTCTCTTCCTATCATCCTTCTTCGCTGGCCAACTTTTTCACAATCACACATAGAAACTGGAAAGGCGACGGCGTGGGCAACCCTGGTTTTGGTCTATTCAATGATCCGTCTTTACGCTTTGGGTTCTTGTCTAGTTCCTTCATAGCTTTCTTTCCAAGTCCCAGTCTTCTTCTGATGTCTTGCCTGCTGTTTCCATTTTTTATAGGATTGAGATAATTGAGACAAAGTACAGGAACTCTTCCACTGTCTCCCTGTCTTCATCCTCTGCTTCAAAATTATGCAACTCACCTGTGGTTATTATTTTTGTTTTCTCACTGCTCAGCTGTAAACGTGCCTTTACACTTTTTCTTCAGAAGTTGTTCCAAGTCTTTGCTCTTTTCTGCTGGCGATATGGTGTCATCTGCATGTCTTTAAAGGGTGGAGACGTCTGGGAAACTTATGCTCTTTGGATGGCTGGACTGTCTTTTTTAAATGCTTGAGTAAAGTTTCAAGTGTCTGCAATGCTCAAAATGTGGAGGCTGAAGGAACATTTCATTGGGTGGTCAGAATTCTTACCTGGGCAGGGCAGAGCCTCCCATTTGCAGCTCCATAGATAAATCTTTGGTTGACATTGAAACTAACACACAGAATTATGGCATCATAAGGGAAGACCAGTCTCTGAAGAAATGCATTGCTTGGAGTTGGGCTTTAGGGTACTGGATGAAACTTTTTACATAGGACCTGAGTCTGGCTACTACTATCTTTTGCAGAAAGATACGTACACTGCCCAATAGTCCAAAGATATTCGAGAAAAATGGTAGAGAATGGGCTTCTCTGATAATTGTCAAAATTGTCCGGATATCTCTGAAAAGTACCAGTTAATACACCTCTGAAAATATGACTGCTGAAAGTAATGAAAAAAGGTTACTTATTACACCAAGTGAGCAATCTCTCTCCCGGTAAAGTTGTCCATCCTTGGTTGTACTTTATTGAGTGGAGATCTACCATTAAGCATAGACTGTAGTAGAATCTTAGAGTTGGAAGAGACCACAAGGGTCATCCAGTCCAACCCCATTCTACCATGCAGGAATATACAATCAAAGCATTCCCAACAGACAGCCATCCAGCCTCTGTTTAAAAACCTCCAAAGAAGGAGACTCCACCACTTTCCGAGGCAGCATATTCCATTGTTGAAAAACTCTTATCCTCAGGAAGTTCTTTCTAATGTTTAGGTGGAATCTCTTTTCCTGAAGTTTGAATCCATTGCTCCGTGTCCTAGTCTCTGGAACAGCAGGAAACAGGCTTGCTCCATCCTCCATACGGCAGCTCTTCCAATATTTAAACATCATGTTGCCTCTTAACCTTCTCTTCTCCAGGCTATGTTCCTTGAATCCTCAGATTTCTAGCTTTCAAGAGGGTGGATTCAAAAAGCATTCATACCTTGAATTCTCCTGTGTGCTGTGTTTTCATTCCAGTAGTTCCTTTGCCTACCCCTTTTCTTTCTAAATGTTCCACTGAGATTTTCAGTGACTGCAATGAGAGAAATCTGGGGATGGAAGGAAAAATTCATAGAGGCAAGGAAGAATTCTTATTTGGGAGGGACAGAGTCTTCACTCCCCCTTTTCCCCTGTACATACCCCGCCATGGGCACTTCCATCTTGCATGGAATACCTGGGGCTAGGCAAGAGAGGGGATTGACAGAGTCCTAGAAGAACGTGAAATCCCTACTACACAAATCCAATCCCAAAGAAGAATGGAAACCTTTCAGCACTGACTGTAAACAGTTCCATGGGAAGAGATCTCTGATGCTGCTTGAGAAGGTTGTAATGATATCCTAACTGGATCAGAGACCTCTGGACTGTGATTTTGGTATCCTAGAACAAAAAATGCACCCTGCACCCTTCTTGCATCAGGGAACTGGGCCATATTTACATCTGGTTAATTGCAGCTAGAGTAGACCCATAGAATACATTGCTGAACAATGAGTCAATGTAAATCACATTGGTTCAATGGGGCTACCTGAGTCAGGACTGAGGCCATTTCCACACTATACTGTTATAGTGTTATTATTCCACTTCCAACATCCTATGGATTTGCAGTTTAGGAAGGGGCCTTGAGAATTCTCAGCCAGAGAGCTTTTGGGGCTCAGGAAACTACAAACCCCACAATTCCACAGGATGCTGAAAGTGGAATAATAGCAGTATAACAGTGTAGTGCAGAAATGGCCTACAAATAGGATGTAAACCAGAGGTGACTTGTCCCCAACCTGATGCTCTCTGTGCCTGGACTATAACTCTCAGCAGCCCTTAGCTAGCATAGGGATGGAGGACAAGAGAATGAGAGCTATAGTCTCATTGATTTGAGGAATGCTAAATTTGGGGAGCTGCACGGGCAGCTTTTCTTTTCCTCTTAATGAGACGCAGCCAGCAGGACCTCTAGAATTTTGCATGGAGAGGAAATAATTCGTTCTACTCTTGGCTGGATTTCGGTGCAATAGTCCTCAAGGAGTTCTGCTCCACAGAAGCTCATCTCAGTAGCAGATCATGTGGTGCATCAATTTCCAGATGAAACCACAGTGCTTCAAGATGCACATGAGAATGCACATGCAGTGTGAATGGAAACTGTTCCCTGCTTGAAGTCTTGAAGCTTTGCATATCCATCTGGGAATTCTCTCCTTCTCTCTCTCACACACACACATACACTATTGTTGTGTGCCATCAGGTCATTTCCAGCTTATGGCTACCCTAAGGCGAATCTACCATGGGGTTTTCTGGGGCTGAGAGTGTGTGATGTGCCCAGTGGATTTCTATGACCGAGCCAGAAATCAAATCCTAGTCTCCAGGGTTGTAGCCCAATGCTCAAACCATGCTGGCTCTCATGGACTGACTAGTGCTAACTTTAATTTTTAATTTTAATAATTCTTTAGTGATTTATTGCATTTATAAACTCCTACACATACACATGTGTATACACATACATGCTTCCTCAATGCTCACGCCACTACATTACAAAATAAATAAATAAAATCAGAAAGAAAATTGGGTAGCATTGTAGAAAAGAACAGCTTGGGGTACCTGTCTTTCCCAACAGAATCATAGACTCTGAAAAGGCTTCTTGTGGACTGCAACTCCCAAGCCAGAATGATTGCTGGGAGGTGTAGTTCAAAGTCATACTTCCACCACGCTGCTATATTTCCCAAGATCACTTCAAGTGAAAGGAAGAAGAAATGTGGGTCAGCCAGGAGGAAACAGAATGGCAGGGCTAGGTGACCATGCTGGCTGGTACTTGCTGGGAACTGTAGTTCAAAAAGGAATGCTTTCAAGCTTTGGTTGGTCATTGCAATTCTCTGGGTCCCAGGGCAAGTTTGAAAAATGCCTAAGGAAAGAGGAGATGAAATGGTAGGGCTGGAGATGGCTGTGAGCTGTAGTCCAGAAAGGAACACTTTCAAGCTCTGGTGGGACATTGCAATTCTCAGCATCCCAGGGCAGGTTCAAAAATGCCTAAGGAAAGAGGAGATGAAATGGTAGGGCTGGAGATTGCTGTGAGCTGTAGTCCAGAAAGGAACACTTTCAAGCTCTGGTGGGTCATTGCAATTCCCAGCATCCCAGGGCAGGTTCAAAAATGTCTAAGGAAAGAGGAGATGAAATGGTAGGGCTAGGTGATCATGTTGTCTGCGGATCCCGGGAGCTTTGTCCAAACCTTTCCGAGATCTAATACAGAACATCATTGGGACAAGACACAGTAGGAGTGGAATAAGTGCAGCAAACACTGTATGGCACACCAACAATCCTTGGCTTCCCACTGCATTGTGATCTTGAGGATGCATGGGAAGCATTGATGCTCCCCTTGTTCCTGACATCCCGTCATAACATGCTGGAGCACGGCAGAAACACAGATTAAGGCAGTTAACCCCAAGCAGAGGTCAGGCACACAGTGAGTGAAGTGATATATTAACCAAACAGAAGGAGCACTTTCATTCACAGCACTTTCATGGGCTGCTTGCCAAGAATCGAAAGGGTGGAAACGTGGGCTGGGCCTTCGTGGGACACTACGTAGACGAGTGTGTCGTTGCTCCAATCCTTCCACGCTGGGGAGGAAAGAGGGAGGGAGGGGAGCCATGCTCTTCGAAGGACCGAATGATGTAAAAGCTACACGCCCTGCTGCTAAACTTTGCTCCGTGGACGGGGCCCTGTGCCAATTGGAACGAATCTCCCAAACAGGAAGCATCGTATTGACACGGGCAAAGGAAAACACAGGGACCGTGCAAAAGACCAAACCGGTCCCCGAGTCAGAGGACTCATCTCTCCAAACTGGAAATGGATTTGCAATTTGCCAAGGCAATTCCACAGCTACCAATGACATCAGGAAAGGAGAATGCGTGACTGTGTTTAGGGAAGATTTGGGCTTTCCATAAGGCAGAGGGAGGCAACCGCCTCAGGCAGCATGTACTTGAAAGACAAGCAATGACACACCCCTGGTGTTTTCCTCCTGAGATCTCTGGCTGCTCCACTGTGTTGGAGAGCAACGTAGGGTTGCCCATTCAGCCACTGTGGTTTCCGGAACTGGAGATATATATGATGTCATTCAGCTTTAGGCATTCCACGCCAACCACAGTTGCTCACAGCTTGCCATTCAAATGCACATGCACACACATGCACACATAGGCAGAACATATTTTCCTGATTGGAAAGTAAGAGAGAAACCTTAGCGAAAGGGGCTGTTCCCACGTCAAGGACCATTTGCACACTACTAATGTCTAAGTCAAGAGAAGTGACAGTACCACTCTATTCTGCTTTCGTCAGACCCCACGTGGAATATTGTGTCCAGTTCTGGGCACCATAGCTGAGGAAGGGTATTGACAAGCTAGACCATAACCAGAGGAGGGTGACCAAAACAGTAGAAGGCCTGGAAACCATGCCCCGGGAGGAGCAGCTTAGGGAGCTGGGTATGTTTAGCCTGGAGAAGAGAAGGTTAAGAGGCCCCATGAAAGCTATGTCTAGTTATTTGAAGGAATGTCACATGGAGCAAGCCTGTTTTCTCTTGGTCCAGAGACCAGGACACAGAGCAATGGCTTCAAACTTCAGGAGAAGGAATTCCATCTAACCATTAGGAAAGACTTCCTGAAGGTAAGAGCAGTTCAGTAGCGGAATACACAACCTAGGAGCGTGGTGGAGTCTTCTCCTTCTTTGGAGGTTTTCAAACATAGGCTGGATGGCCCTCTGTCGGGAATGCTTGAACGGTGTATTCTTGCACGGCAGAACGGGGTTGGACTTGATAGCCCTTGGGGTCTCTTCCAGCTCTATGAGAACGAAAGAGAAAAAGGCTCAGCAGGGAGAGCTTTGTTCTAGAGCATTTTCATGTTAAAGTTATTATATTTTCGAAGCGGAGCTCATGCTATGGCTGAAATCCTATTATAAAGTAGCATCCGTGTGATTCATCCGTGAGTCGGCCAACCGTTCCGCAACGGGTTCCCCAAGTTTGTTCTAATTCAAAAACTTACTATCAGGATCCTGGCATCCATTTCCCCTCCACGTTCCCGGTCTTGGCCCCTCCTTCCTTCCATTATGGTGCAATCCATTCTATAGCAAGCACACACGAGGAACACAGTCCTTTTATAGAAAAAATGTCTATGGGATGATTCAGTGACCCTTTGCATCAGGAAAGCTGCACCGGGAAAGCACCCACACTGCAAGTAACCACAGGGGGTGTGGGAAGGGGACGAAGAAAAAAGACAGATGGTGGGATAAGCCATCGCTGTCACTTTATGGGAATTGTTTGAGGGACAGGGAGCTGCTGTGGGTGCCGGAAAGGCCCTCGAAGTACTGATTCAACCCCCTGGACTCTGACAAGCTCAAATTCCTTACTTTAGAATCATGCAAATTCCTCTTTTGCTGGCTGGATTTGGAGACATGCCACATAGCTGCAATGCCTTCCTTTGCAATCAAGCAAGGTGTTTTTGATGCTGATGTATATATAATTTTGAGTCATGCTGATTGCATTTTAAGTCATGCTGATGTATAAGTGTCCAGAGTTTAGGGAAAAGTTTTGTTTGTTTTGCATCCCTTTATTACATTTTATTTTATTAATTACACAATCAAACTGGACAAACCATACCTAGCAACAAAAATACACACCTAACTAAAAAAAAAATAGGTTCCCACCCCTCTTGCAAGCAACAAATAATAATCTAATTGTAAGCCTAATCATTCCAAAATAATATATAATTTAAAGTTAGCTGTTCAATCAAGAGTTTACGAAAATAAGAAGGAATTAGTAACACCTAAAAACCACTTAACACTTCTAACATATCTATTAGAAAGTTACAGTTATTCATTAAAATGGTCTAATCATATACCATTAAACTGCAATAACCATTCACAATAAAACTCATGTTTCTTAGTACCATTAAAGAGCTGAAGAAACCTAAACCAGTATCCATAGTTACTTCTGTTGCAATAATTAAACCAGTAATATTAAACTAGCAAAAAAGAAAGTCGCCTTGGATATCTTATCACACTTTTAAATCTTCCTTCAACCTGAGTATCGTCATAGGTCATAGGTCAAAAAACATAGCATTTTCCCAGTTGTTAAAAAAATTACCTTTAAATTTCAGGTTTTATTTGGTTTTTTGGAGCAAGATTGGCCACTGAATACCGGTCGCGGGGAGATTTTGACATGTAAATTCTTCTCTTTTTTCCTTTTCTGGCTGTTAATCATTTTTGTACATATTCCACAAATACCAAGGGTGTCATTAGCTATTCCAGTTCATTTTTGCTGGAACAATCCTTACCTTCAGCACCATGGAAACTGTATTTAAATAAAAGGACGCTGGATGCACCGTCACTTAAAAAAATATACTATTCTCAAGCTCATTTAATAAGGCACAGCATAGAAGTGTATAATAATTGCGAGAAAGTAGCCTGGGGCCATTTCCACACTATAGTGCTATTATTCCACTTTCTTTTTTTTTAATTATTATTATTTTATATTACATTTTTATTTTGCAAGAAAATAAATTATGCAACTTAAAAAATAAAATCCCCAAATTAAGCAGTACGTCAAAATAGTTCGGCCAGACTGCCATACAAGGAAAAAAAATGCTACCCATCAAAATTGGACAGCATTACCTAGTATGTAGTGTCACACATTCAAAACTGTAGATAACCCTATGTAGATATTGTTATTACAACCCAGAAAACTCAATTTGCGCTGCACTCCAGGCTACATATAGCCTATTAACAGGAAAGCTCTCAGGTACTGTTTTATTTCACAAATAGGACCTTGAATGTACAAAGCATCCCAGCCAGTTCCATGAAAATAGAAAACAGGTTTGCACCCAAGGCACCAAATCTTTCCATGAAGCTATCCAATATTTATCTCAGCTGGATTTTTAAAATCTGTACTGTAGCTTTTGCAACAGATCGTGTAATGCAAATAAATTCAAAGTGTTTGACGGCTCGGATCACGTTGCTTTTTTTAAAAGGGAAAAAGCCACTGCTAAAAATTAAATTGAGCTATACGACGTTTCAACAAGAACAGGCATAAACAACTGAATGGGTAGAAAACGAGAGACAGCAGAGGGATAAAGGAAAAAATGGTTTCCTGAGGCCCAAGAGCTCTCTGGCTGAGATTTCTAAATCCCCCTCCCTAAACTGCAAACCCCAGGATCCCATAGGAGGTTGAAAGTGGAATGATAGCACTAGAACAGTCTAGTGCCGAAATGGCTTTGCAATTATTGGAAGCTGGAAGGCCTCCAGTGTTACTGAAACTTCTTTGTCAGACTGCTTGAGATGCCAAGTTGTTGAGTAATAGAACCTGGAGGATTCCGTGCATGAGATATAACTTGGCTCCTTCCATTATCTATGTGTGTGGTATGATGTGGTGTCGCGTGGGGGAAAGCCTGGGAGATGTTTCCAAAAAGCCCACGCCAGAAACCCAGATGGGAAACGAGCAAGGACTGAATGTACGGCCGAGTTTTTTCCAGCTTTTCAGAGGATGCTGATTGTCTGGTGAGCTTAGCCATCGCAGGGCTTTGCGGATGAATTCTGGCTACTGTGCTATGTAGGATGAATTCTGGGCTGTAGATTAAACCTCAAGCCTAGAACTTGGAAAAGCGACTTTGGGATGGGGTTGTATCAGGTCCCTGCCTGGTCCCTGACATTTTTCTCCTCTCCTAAAATCTCAGGTGTTTTGCATTTGCTTTAGTCTCTGTTGAAAAGCGGGGGCAGGACCTTGCATCCACTTCGGGGCACATTGAAAAGTTTCCCATCATTCCCAGATGGCAGGAGAAAGGATGAAGGATTCTGGGACTTTTTATGCACAGGGTGAATATTTTAGGGAGAGAAAGCAAGGAAATGCAACAGAGCCTGGGCTTCAACCACAGTTGGGGTCTCACAACAGCTCTCCTTTTTGACTGGAAGAGAGACTTCAGGGCTCAATTCAGTTTGTTGGACGCTCCTCCAGGCTTGATAGAATAATGATCAATTGTTTTTAATAAGCGTCTGGATGGGGACACCCCAACAGATTCCAGGAAGGATGGATCCCTAAAACCTAGAGAGCTACTTCTAATCTCTTTAGCCTTTTGTAGCATCTCTGATGCTTTCCACCTTAATGGGGCAGTGAAGCCGCTATTGAGTCTTAGCATGAACTGGAAGGTAGCTGGCCCATGTGCTGAAAATACTTTGGAGTTGGGAGTGGAGCACCTTGAATAGCTCCTTTAAAGTTTGGACTAAAACCCAGAGCAAATTCACCACCCTACTGACACCGAAGCTACTAATGATCACTGCTGCATGTCCTGTTTAGCCAGATAGACCACTGGTCTGACTCTGGAAGGTGGGACAACTTCTTATCCACTGTTTTAAGTCTTCCCTTTGCTCAAAACCACAAGGAATGGAATCTTAATTAATTTTAAGCCAAACGTCAACCATCCAATGGTCAAGCACAATGCTTTGAAAGCAGAAGGTCCTGGGTTCAATCTTTTAGGCCTCCCTAAAGATTGAACATGGTCCACAAGGTCCACAAGGACTACCGATGGAGATAGTAGACTTGATGGAAGAGCCAACAGGTGGCTTTAAGGCTGATGTGAAAAACCACGGAGGCCCAAGGTCCATTTTCCACCACCACCCAGATCTACAACAGAAATAGCTGGGAGGTTTCTGAAACCCATTAAGTGACCACAACGTTTCCTGAACTCATTTCTGCTTTTTTAGAAACAAATTATGAGTGTGACAGTGGACAGCAAGGCGCTGTGTTTACACCTTATTGCTTAGGAGCACCAGAGCCACATGAGTCATTTGACTCTGACTCACAATGACCCTCTCCTTGAGTTTTCCCAGCATGATTTATTCAGAGGACATTTGCCATAGCCTTCCGATAAGGATGAGAGAGTATCAGTTGGCCATGATCTCCCGGGGATTTCCATGGCTGAGTGGGGCTTTGACTCTAGTTTCCAAGAGTCCCAGTCCAACATACTAATGTGCTGTGTTTCTCCTATTTGTTGCAAAAGCAGTGTGGGAGTGATGGGAACTGCAAGTATGACTTTGTGGGCCATATATAGCCATGGGATTCCCATGCTTGCTTTAAGAACTCATTGCAAAGGAATATCCATACCAGATGAGTTGCTCCACCTACTATCCCATATCTGGCAGAAGAAGAAAATACATTCATATGGGTTGGGGTCAAGGAAGGGGAAAAGAGGTGGATAAAAAGAGACATCGCTCTGTTGCTCCATTGAGGAGAGCACCATTTTCTCACCCAGGCAACCAAAAAGTCCAAAAATGGCACCATCATGGAGAGATTCGAGGAGATCTGTGCTTCTCTTAGGTTATCCCAAGATGGGCTAAGCTCTCACTCTACTCAGAGAAGGGGATGGTTCCTTTTTTTTTCTTTTTTTTGCTAAGAGTTAAGGTATAGTATTTCCACTGACCCGTAAAGCCACCTTAAAGCCACCTGTTGGCTCTTCCATCAAGTCTACTATCTCCATTGGTGGTCCTTCAAGCGGACCATGTTCAATCTTTAGGGAGGCCTACAAGTCAACCCAGTTTTTTGGGGTCAATTTTTTGACTTAAATTTCTAGACTTCTACACGAGTATATGCAGTAAATATATAGCTGGTGCAAAATACTGGATAGGAGATCAGGTTGAACCCTTGAGCGCAACACATTTCCTGTCAAGCATAGTGTGAGAGGTTGAAGGAGAAAGAGAGATCTGAGAGCTGAAATACGAGCAACAGATTGATCTGAGTTCTGTGGCTCTGAAGAAGCTAGAAGTTAAAGAAGTGAAGAAAATGCTAGATGACTGAGGGACTCTACTCCATAGCGTCTTGCTAGGAATCACTGAAGGACTGAATGAAGGCCAACAGGTCCTTGAATTTATATAACTTTTATATAACTTTTTTTTCCCATACACTACTGGGCTGGGTTTTTTCTCCGGAGGAGCTATTCTGGTTGCCTGGCACCCTGCTTCCGGGCTGCTCTGGTGCTTCAGAGAGCCACACCTCCCAGGACTTCATCACACATGGCTTCCCATCCGTTCTCTAACCACACGGGTTGGGAAGCATTGGCATGCGTGAGTGAGAAATGTCTTTCTTTATTTTATTTTCATCGCTAGCACAGAAAACAACGTCGCAAGTCAGGAGAGACCTTTGCGCCGGGATTGCCCTCCATACGAGGGGATTATGGTTTAGTGTGTAGATGGAATATTCACAACTGCTAGTAAATTTCCTAATTGCTTTGTAGTAAGGCTACGGCAGGTGTGCATTCCTAACTTGCTGTTCTCATAACATTCGCGAGAGGAGACGGATAGCTACTATGGTGACCTGGTGGTCATCCTGACCTGCAGTAGAGAAAATATGCACTCGCTTATCTCTCGTGTGAAACCGAACTGTCTTTGAGAATATTTCTCACTTCTGCCTTTTGACGCCTGTGTTCGCTGCTCTGCAACTTTCCAATAAATCTGTTATGCAAGTTTATGGAATCTGTGTACGAGTCTGATCCTGACACCTTTGTGCCCCTGGTGTGTTGGGCTGAACCTCTGTGTTTATGAGACACAAAGTCAGGGTTTTTATATCTTTCCCTCTTTCAGGTGCCAGCTGGAAAGATGCCGGAAGCGCAAAGGCGAATGGCCACCGCAGCTGCCAGCAACAACTGCAGATGTAGTGAGTTTGCTCTGTTAAACTCTGTGTAATAAGCTCTGTTTCAACTCTTGTTTACTCTGGCACGAACTGAACGCAGACACACACGGAAGAATAATCTTTCCAAAGCCCTCTGATTGCTTCACTCACAAAACCTTCCATGCAGCTACTGACCTTGTCAGAGCAAAAGATGCAAAATAAGCCTGTGATGGGACTCTAGCTCGGCAAGGAGGACTCCACCTTCACTCGCAGGGTTAGATCCCTGGCACTGCGGGATGAAATAATCTCAGCAAGAAGACGTATGCAAATAGCCTCGCAAACAAATTAAATTGCCGGGATGCTCAGATTCTACTTAACGCTTCTTTCCCCCTCTCTGCTGAAAATGCTTCTGTTTCCTTAAGTGCTGCTAAATTTGTCACGGCAGCAAGGCTGGGTAGTATTTATTTGTTGTGTATTTATTGATTTTATGCCCCGCTTTTCTCCTGGGATGGGATCCAAGATACAAGGCATCCCCCTCCCTTACTTGGAAGGCTAATCTGTTTTATTCCTTGTCTTGTCCATTCTTTTTAACTTATCTCATTATAAGCTTTTTATAGTGCTGGATTGTAATAAAGATAGATAGATAGATAGATAGATAGATAGATAGATAGATAGATAAAGGGAGTGAGGGATACCGAAGGCCTCCGTGTTGTTGGAGCGGTGAATCCACTTCATCCTTTTGGCAGACTTTAAAAGAACTCGCCAAAGTGCTGAAAGTAGTTTGAGGGCCGGAGTTCAGCACTTTGGAGAGCTCCCTTCAAAGCTTTAATAGAACCCAACCTGTCGAGACACCATTTCTCATCAAGGATAGAAAATGTATAGAAATGTATAGAAATGTATAGAAAATGTTTCGAAATACATACTGTTTGTAAGTTGTTCACTGCTTCGATCCATATGGAGAGGCGGGATACAAATAAATAAATAAATAAATAAATAAATAAATAAATAAATAAATAAAAAATAAGGAGGAGGAAATCTGAGGATAGTTTGTTCACATCCCAGTCTTGGCCCCAAAAACTGTTATTCTTGTTCTTTTTGGCCCCCAAGCCTGGAGAAATAAAGTACATTCAAAACAATGCACACATTTTAAAAAGCAAACAGTTGCAGACACATACAGTGGGTAGGAATTGCACCGGCACATTTTAGTCAATGTGGAAAATAGATATTCAAACCCACAAGCAAAAAAAAAATACATTTAAAATAGCTCCCTTCTCCCATCTCAGTGCAGGAAGGAACATAAAAACAGAGTCATGTTACTCAATACAAAATACATAATAACCACACTTCACTAACTTCTATATTTAAGCAAATGGTAAGTATACTGTAATCCAATAAGGAACAGTCAGTCCTCAAAAATGAATAGTAAACCAACAAAGCCAGGATTCCCAAAATGGTTGATGCACTTTAATGCCCGATATACCGGGATCAAATCCGCCCTGATGCATATTATCTTGGTTCTAGTATGGATCAGGCGCCATTGTTCTTGTTCCATAGCTTCACAATACAGTACCTGCCTCTGCTATTTAGCTAGGAATGTCCAAAGTTATGTTGCTGCCCTGACTGGCTACTTTTTTACTTAGCAGGAAAACACCAGAGCAGCAGTATTTTAATGAGACGGAGGCATAGCGGTTAAGATCGTTGCTAGAGTTAATGTGCAACAGTGCAAACTCCGTTTATACAGACACAATTGTGCACGGAGAGTTTTAATTGGTGGCTCTCCAGATATCTTCCCATTTCCCCAATCATGAGTTGTTTCCAAAGGAAATAGATGGTTTCCATTCTTTGATTGTGAGAACCTCAACACTTCCCAGGTTTTCTTATCTGCCTTGCACATCATTTCAAAACACTTCCCTGGGGTTGCTTCATCTCTCTTCTTGGTGTCCCCTCTAAATACTGACCAACAATCCCTGGGAATTCATCTTCCCAACGGAAACCTCCCCAAGGTGGCTTTTTCCCCTTACTGAAATGCACTGCGTAGTTGTCTTTGGATACACAATACATTCTTCCAAGCAGTATCTAACATTGCAATTATTGCAACTACAACTACAACTTCCAAAGCCCTCTGATTATATGTATTTATATATTCCTGCAATGCCGCCTCAATCCACTGGGAGAGGCGGGATAAAAATAAATTTTATTATTATTATTATTATTAAGTATTGCAACTACAAAAGTGTGCTATTGCTATCACCCGTCAAGTTACTTTCATGGCTAAGAAAAGGGTAAGCTACTTTTGTGGCAAGGCTGAGTAACTGACAGTTACTTAAGAGATCATATAGGATTCTGGTGAGTTTTTGTTGTGGTTTCTGAGCCCCAGGGGCCCTCTTTACCCACACCTGGTGTAAGCAAACTGCAGCTTCTAATGGCCCAAATAATTCTCTTTTTTTGTTTGTTTCTTTCCCACATTTCAGCCACAGAAGAGAAGCCGAGGACCCACCTGACGCGTAAGTTTTGGAACCTGTGGGAGTGTAAGGGGAATATTATTCACAGATGTGTTTTACATGTTGACTGGGGATGATGGGAGTTGTAGCCCAGAACAACTGGAGGGCCTCTGCTTGGAGAAGAGAAGCGTACGAGACAACTGGGACTTCTTTCCTGAAATCTCAGTGGACACTTTGCCTTTTGGGATATCCAGACAGCCCTGAGAGCCTTAGCGCCTTTCCACATTGCACTGTTATAGTGCTATTATTCCAGTTGAGGGAGGGGCCTTTAGACTTCTCAGCCAGAGAGCTCTTTGGCCTTAGTAAACTACAAACCCCAGAATTCCACGGGATGTTGAAAGTGGAATAATAGCACTATAACAGTGTAGTGCGGCAAGACCCCTAGTCTCTCTGTGTTGTGTGTTGTTGATGTCTGTGTGTCGACACACGATTCAAGAATTCATTCCCTGGGTCTAGTCTGGGGGGCACCAACCAATAACCCTCAGGCTCAAATTTGCCAAAAAAAATCATTCTGGATTGAATCTAAGGCCATTTCCACACTAGGCTGTTATAGTGCTATTGTTCCACTTTCAACCTCCTCTGGAATCCTGGGGTTTGTAGTTTACTGAGGTCCAAGAGCTCTCTGGCTGAGAAGTCTAAAGGCTCCTCTCTAAATTGCAAACCCCAGGATTCCACAGGATGTTGGAAATGGAATAATAGCACTATAACAGTCTAGTGTGGAAATGGCCTAAATGTGACGAAGTCCTCTGGTTTCTTCGAAAGCGTTTTACAAGAACATACTAACTCCACGCCTTTGTTTTCTCTTTATAAGCTGCTGAGACCCTGCCAGATCCCAATTGTGCGTCCAAAGCAATGCCAATACTTCACTGGCTAAACGACCGGCCAGGCCATAACGACACCATCACCTACAACAACGGTTACTTGACGGTCCCGAAATTTGGGGATTACTTTGTCTACGCTCAGGTCACTTTCCGCTGTCCAGACGGCACATGTGAAGACATGAACTACTGCGGCGAGAAGGTTTCGGACGAGATCCGCATAACCCAAACCATCTCCAAGATCAGCGACAGCTACGGAAGCAAACCCATACAGCAACTGACAGCCAGCATTTCCATCAGCGGGAAGAAAAAGTGGAGAGAAACACTTTACCTGGGAGGTGTCATCCGACTGAGGGAAAAGGACAGACTCATGGTTAATGTTAGCAACCCCATGCTTGTGGACATTAGCTTGCCTGAAATAACCTTCTTTGGTGCCTTTTTAATCTAACCGTGTGTAAGAAACCCCCGAAGTCTGTTCACACTACACGTTAGAGCACTACGATTCTACTTTAACGGCCTTGGATTCATCCCATGGAATCTTGGGATTTCTAGTTTGGCGAGGTGCTAGAACTCACAGGTGAGAATTCTCAACGCCACTCCCTAAAACCCACTGGGTGACTTTGGGTGCATGACACACACACACAGTCCCAGAAAATCCGGTGATCCACTTGCCTGATCGAGTCGCTGTTAAGTCAGCAACAACCTGAAGGCACACAACAACAACAAACTACAAATCCCAGGATCCCATAGGATAGGGTGACTTTGGGTGCATGACACACACACAGTCCCAGAAAATCCGGTGATCAATTTGCCTGATCGAGTCACTGTTAAGTCAGCAACAACCTGAAGGCACACAACAACGACAAACTACAAATCCCAGGATCCCATAGGATAGGGTGACTTTGGGTGCATGACACACGCACAGTCCCAGAAAATCCGGTGATCAATTTGCCTGATCGAGTCGCTGTTAAGTCAACAACAACCTAAAGGCACACAACAACGACAAACTACAAATCCCAGGATCCCATAGGATGAGTCGTAGTGCTATATTTGCATCATGTGAAAGGGCTCATATTGGATATTGTCATATAAAGACTGGATTTTTCTCTCCATTTTGGACACTGTAAAACTCTTCGCTAGGCCTGACTCTCAAATGCTCTTCATCTAACAGTTCTCTCCACTTTTTTTGGAAATTCCAAAGCAGGTGGCCTTATTTCCAAAAGTGCATCATGGATGAAACTTTCAGCTCCCTGGCTTGCCGTTGTAAAAATCAGGTTGATAAAAAAATCAGAGTCGGAGCTTTTTAGGTCGTGGCTCCATCCAAGTTGTGAATTTTCTATCTTGCCAACGATGGGCGAGTGCAATTGAGACTCAGTTTACTGCAGTTACTTTTTAGTGTTATGATTTGGTCTCTCCTGCCCATGCATTGACAATGGACATTTTATTTTCTTTTTTTCCCTGCAATGAGTGTTCCAGTGCACAGGGACATAGAACAGAAAGCAAATATTTGAAGCAGCGTCAACCTTGGTGCACCTGAGCCAAACATCGCCAAAATGCTTAGGGATGGAAGAGCCAAACTGTTTTGTGGTTCAAATCTGGAATTAAGTGCAAAATTAAATTCCTGTGAGGTGGAAGTGAAGAGGTGTGGAACTGGAGGTTCAGTAAAGAAATAGAAAAGGAACAAAATTTTCTTTCTGATCAAGGCTTCAGCCAGTTGTGATGGCTAGAAGTCAGTAAGGGACTTAGGCCCTTTCTGCACCTTACTGTTTTCCATCACCGTCTCATGAGGGTATGATCCAAACACTTCCCTCCACACCTGGCTGTCTGTCTGTGGAAAGGTAGCGCAAGGGACATACTCCTTCCTTCCACAGTGCAACCAGCCACTTCCCATGCTGCGCTGGGGAAGGACGCACAAAGATTGCACTTTCACTGTTTCCGCACGGCTGCCGGTGTTGCGTGACCAGGGGCCGTTACCAGATTTTATCCGGTAATGGAATATCCTGCGATTGTGATGGGTGGAGACACGTTGGCAGCAGGACTGCAACGACATCGTGCAAAAGCACGACCCACGGACCACCAGCAATGCATTCCCATCACGGGACAGCGATGTCATGCGGAAATGGCCTTAGATCTTGGGACGCAAACTAGCAGAGACCCAAGGTGGTGGAGCAATTTGAGATCAGAGCTCAGTTCTCTATTCACTAGCAAGGTTCCTCTCTCTTTCTCTCCTAGAGCTAATTCACCACTCTCTTTCTGTGCCACCTTCTCTCTGTATTGTGTGTGGGTCCACTCAGGAAAAACTAGTGGCTCTGGTGCAGGGGAAGAATCCACTTTGGATTTTGGTCTGAACTTTCAAGGTGCAATGCAAAGTGTCCCCTAAAGGAGCCCTGGTGGCGCAGTGGTTAAATGCCAGTACTGCAAGCCACAAGGTTGTGAGTTCGATCCTGCCGGGCTCCAAGGTTGACTCAGCCTTCCATCCTTTTGCAGGCCGGTAAAATGAGTACCCAGCTTGTCGGGGGCATGTACAGAAATGTTTCGAAATACATGCTATTTGTAAGTTGTTCACCGCCTCGATCCATATGGAGAGGCGGGATACAAATAAATAAATAAATAATAAATAAATAAACACCTTCAGCACCTAGCATAGCTCCTTTGAAAACTGTAATGGACATTGTGCTATAGGCAAATAAAAGTGATCTGTCTTAAAGTCTACCTATTTGCAGCAACCGTAGATAGCGCCTTTAAAGTTTGGATGAAAACCTGGAGCGGATTTAATGCTCCTTCCCCTTATCATTAGAGCCACCAGACAACACTTTGTGTGCCACTTAGGGATGAATAAAAATAGCTGAAAAGCACATTTTTCATCTGTCAAGACAAGAAGATTCCTGGACTGAGAAGAATCTTCGCACTTTAGGACTTGTTCTTTGGAAAATTCACAGCGGGTTGACTTGTCTGCAAAACAGCATTTTCCGTGCAGGGGACGGCTTTGCAACTGCCTGTGAGTTTTGCGCAGACTGGATCCTAAATTGCAACTTCGAACACTGTGTGGTTTTCAAAGCCTATTTCCAATGCAGGTTCCCCTTTCGGTGCACAATTCATGTGTGGTTTTCAAAGACTTTCTCCCAAGGAGGAGAAAATGGCTCCAATGAGTCATTCCTTCCCTCAATGAAGAAATACATCTCTAGCATCACCCAACTTCCCTCCCTCCCTTTCCCCACATGCAATCCCATTGTTTTTTTCTGTGTCTCATCCACCGTCCCTCTCTCTTTGCCACTTCCCCTCTCTTTCACCCTTTCCCTCTTGCTTTCTCTGTGTTACTCCATCTTTTTCCCTTTAGTTCTGCCATCCCAATGATATGATGCCCAAATACACCTGCAGGCCACAGGTAGTCCTTTCCCCATTCCTGTTTACTAGAGGAAAAAGATCTAAATGTAAGTCCACCTTGTTTTCCTGTATGTGAAATAATTGGGCTGTTCTCAGTTTATATAAAAGTTATTCGAAAGATATATATTTTGGAAAATACGTATTTGTTAAATAAAGGATTTTTGTAGCAACGAGTCTTTTACTGTCTTTCCTCCTTTCCTTAGAAAGGAACCCAGATCCAGAGCACGAGGAGGAGCAAGTTGATGTGAACGTTCATAAAAAGATTCTCGATTCTCACACAATTTTGCCACAAAGGAAACCTGGAAGGTCTAATTTCTTTTTTTGGAATCAGAGGAGGAAACTGAGAGTAGGGTATATACTCGTGTATCAGTTGACCTTGTGTATAAATCAAGGGCAAGTTCAGGGGGCAAAGTTATGGGTTTTAATACGACCCGTGGATAAGTCAAGGATTATTCTATGGAGAGGAAAAAGCACCTTCATGAGGCCAGCCATCCTCAGCGACTTCTGCTACCATTTTCCCATCCAGGATTCAAAAAGTCCTTTTGTCACTTTGCTCAGAGAAAGGAATGGTTCCTTTTTTTGATAAGAATTAAGATGCAGTATTTTATACATACCCTTTTTATTAAAATTCCTGCAATGCAATCAAGAACAAAAGCAAAATATATATCCATATTTATGAACTTCTAGATACAACTCCACCCTCCGGAGAGTTCTTTTCTTCCTAAATTAAAATAAATACACGAAGATTAAATATCTGCTGCTTCTCGGCTTTATAAGGTGAACGGTTATCTCAAATAAGTAAATAGCCCCTGATTTCTCCATACAGCCCTAATCTTTCATCGACTTCAGGCTGTCCTAAGGTTAGAAGTCTTCCTGCCTAATTTCTCTTTAGATTCAAACACACTTTGCAATAAGACTTTCTGCATATCCAATGCATGCCCTCCCGTTTCAGTGTATAATGTTAATCGCAAAAAGGGAATAAATATTTAAACTGATTTTTGCATTGCATCAGTAAGTCTAACTGTGCTAAAGTAGGTTAAGGCACGGTATTAACTCTTATCAAAAAAAAGGAACCATCCCCTTCCCTGCGTAGAGTGTAAAAAGATGAAAACTTAGGCCATTTCCGCACTAGCCTGTTACAGCGCGATGATTCCACTTTCAACATCCTCTGGAATCCTGGGGTGTGCAGCCCCCCCCGAAACTGCAAACCCCAGGATTCCAGAGGATGTTGAAAGTGGAATCATCGCGCTATAACAGGCTAGTGCGGAAATGGCCTTAGTCCATCTTGGGAGACCCTAAAAGAAGCACCAACCCTCTCACTCTTTCAGCGCTTCTTAGCAAAGAGGTACTATTTTTACACCCAGGCATTCAAAAAGGCCAGAAGCAGCAGAGAGAGGAGAAGGGGTCAGTATTTCTTTTTAGTCTCCCCGGGGCAGACTTAGCTGTTATCTTTCATCGCTCTATTCAGAGAAATGGATGGTTCAAACAAAAATCCAGACGGAGGCACTGGTGTGAAAGTTACCAACCACCACTGAGAGCAGATGGGACTGATTCCTGGTTGGCAACGCCGTGGCAAAGCTAGATGAAGGGATGCCACGTAGAGGAAGGAGAGGGCTTGTTTTCTGCTGCTCCAGAGACCAGGACAAGGAGCAATGGATTCAAGCAGCAGGAAAGGAGATTCCACCTGAACCTCAGGAAGAACTTCCTGACAGTCAGGGCTGTCCGGCAGTGGAATCGGCTGCCTCGGAGTGTGGTTGAGTCTCCTTCTTCAGAGGTTTTAAAGCAGAGGCTAAATGGCCATCTGTCGGGAGTGCTTTGAGGGTGTTCCTGCATGGCAGGGGGTTGGACTGGATGGCCCCTGGGGTCTCTTCCAACTCTACATTTCTATGATTCTATGAACAGCAAAAGCAGACAAAAGAAGGATTATTCCTTAAGCTTGTCATCCCCATTCCGTATTGAGATTGCACCCAGACAGTGTTGAATTGGCAAATGGCTGAATTCCAAATCAACAGCAAGTAGGAACACATTTTGTTTTGAGAACAATTAGAACCAGTATGAGGTTGTATGGGATGATATGGGGGAAAGTGATCCCATTGGTAACCTGGGCCCACGTCTTTAAACCAACACTTTGTCCCTCGCCTGGAAACTATTTGGCTGCCCGTTGTGTGATTTAAATATTGGCACAATATGATCACTCCTCATTGTACTGTAACTAACCCAGCTGCCCTGTGTTGAATTCATGGAAGTTTCCAAACTTGGTGCCAAGGTAGCCCAATCGGATGCATATCTAGGGTGAGGCAAGTAGGACAAGTGCCCCAGGCGCCAATGCCAAGGTGGTGCAAAAAAGCCATGCATGCAGGGGTGGGAATGGGGTACGGGTAAGAAGGTAGGGGTTCAACTTCCACGCTTGTCCTAGGCACTGTTTGTGCTAGATACACCGTTACGCCCAATGTACAACACATTGCAGAAGTAGATAATTCATGTTTTGGTCCCTGTCGAGCAGCAGTGCCCCTTGAAACACACTAAGGAAACTGTCCAAAAATGGGAAAGTGTTTCTGACACCCTCCATGGGGAGCAGATGTATGAGATGAGAGTGGCGAGAAGGAGGGAAAAATCCAACCCGTTTTTTGACTCAGCCTTGGCTTTCACTTCTCTGTACTTTCCGGCACCATCCTACAGTTGCATAGAGTGAGATAATCAGGGATTCCACAGAATCACCTTTGCACTTTTGTAAATCCATCACAATTCTAAGTAGCACACATTCTTGATAGCTTTGCCCCAGGCAAAAATCCCAGGTCTCTATGAATAGCCCCAGCTCACTAGAATCCTGTGTGATTCACTAGTTTTGACAGGAGGCCAAGCATAATGTGACATAATTTGGACACCAGAGAGGCAAAGTGGAACGTTTTGCTTAACATTTGAAACAGGAAGAACCCTTAAAGAACACTGTGAAAGAATAGGAAGAAGGAAAAGGGCCCATGACTCATTTCTTTTTTCTAATATAATGTGTACTATGAAGAGGATGGTCAATTGTAGTACACATCATCGAAAGAAAAATGATTTTTTTCCCCCAAATAAAAGTTCTGAAGAACTTCAAAGCACCTGCGGAGGGGAATATCAGGAAACCCTCCAAGAACCAGCATTGCCTGGCTTTTAAGCTCAGCTTTAGGGGTTCAGATTGGGAGATAGATCATAGCTATGACATCTTAGCTATGTGTCCTGTGCAGGATTTTTTCCTTTGTCTCTCTCCTCCATCTTTATCTGCAACCTGAAAAGGTGGAGGAGCTTGAGATCCATCAGCAGTGCCAGTGTCTCCTTGGAATTTGGAGAATGATTAGGCCTGCGAGAGGAGGGTATTGGCAGAATCTTTTCACCTGTGTATACAGTACTAACTGCAAAGATGGTTCCAGTTAAAGGTTAAACAGAACTTTTTATTGGAAATTACAAGAGGCACGAAAGAAATCAAGCAATCTCATGAACCATGCAAGGCTATTGAAGGAAAAGGCAAGAAAGATTGGATAGAGAGAGTGGAAGGGGTGATATTTACCAGTCTTGAAGCAGAAGATTGAAACACAGTGGCTCAAATAAGAATCTGAGGGTCGTACGGAGGAATGGGAGTCTGGGGGACCACCTAATGTGCTATTTTATTTATTTGTTTGTTTGTTTGTATCCCGCCTCTCCATATGGATCGAGGCGGCGAACAACTTACAAATAACATGTATTTCGAAACATTTCTATACATGCCCCCAACAAGCTGGGTACTCATTTTACCGACCTGCGAAAGGATGGAAGGCTGAGTCAACCTTGGAGCCCGGCAGGATCAAACTCACAACCTTGTGGCTTACAGAACTGGCATTTAACCACTGCGCCACTGCTACAAATCACTAGGGTTGGAGTTAGCATTTTTATACTCTATTTTCTGCCCTGAAAGAGGGTGCATGGACAAAGCAGTGATTGCTTTTCCATAGCTCTGACAAAGGAGTCTGGAATGGGCTGACTGTCTTAGCTCTAGGTGATAAAACATTGATGGGAGTCCTGACAATCTCTTAATGTCTTGGTTGGGTCAGGTAAGTAGGAAAGGGTGGCTGACTGTTTAACCTGGGCAGTTTCATCTTCTATTGTTTCCAGGGGTGCTTGTACCATACAGCCTTTTGAAAGAATCATCTCAAGCCCATAGTGCTGAGCTTTCCCATCTAATCCCTTCTGAACTTATGACTTGGCCATGCTGAGGTCATCCTGACCTGGCTACTTCCACACAGTCAGTGCTTCTCTGAACATGCTTTCGGCTATAAATATCTATAATTTACGAAAAATAGCATACCTCTCAAAGTAGGGGTGTTTGGTGTGGTAACACAGTGGAGCCCTGGTGGTGCAGTGGTTAAATGCCAGTCCTACAAGCTACAAGGTTGTGAGTTCGATCCTGCCCGGCTCCAAGGTTGACTCAGCCTTCCATCCTTTCGCAGGTCGGTAAAATGAGTACCCAGCTTGTTGGGGGCATGTATAGAAATGTATGGAGCCCTGGTGGCGCAGTGGTAAAATGCCGGTACTGCAAGCCACAAGGTTGTGAGTTCGATCCTGCGCGGCTCCAAGGTTGACTCAGCCTTCCATCCTTTCGCAGGTCGGTAAAATGAGTACCCAGCTTGTTGGGGGCACGTATAGAAATGTTTCGAAATACATGCTATTTGTAAGTTGTGCGCCGCCTCGATCCATATGGAGAGGCGGGATACAAATAAATAAATAAATTAAAATACATAGCAGTCAGATATTTTTCCCCCTCCTGGGACCAAAACATTCCTTTTGATGCTGGAAAAAGCTGTGCCTACTGAAACTGACCAATAAAATGAGGACGGATTTTGTGCCAACTGGCCCGTGAGGAATTTGCAAACTTTGCGGGTTTCTTTATATATACTTGAAGTTAGGAAGAATTTGAGGTCTGAAAGCGAGAGAGAAAATGAAACTGGCAGCGTTCCCCATTGTGATCCATGACACATCGTCCGGAAATGGACTGAATCTGCAAAACTAAATGAAGGATGATTTGCTTTTGGTTTGGTCAGCTGTCCTTAAGATAGCTGCACAGAAGAGAGATTTCCTCTTTTTGGTTGCTCAGCCATCGGTGCGTATGCGAAGCGGGGGGAAAATCCTTTTTCTTCCCGCTATGAGTCACAATGACCTCTCTTTTGTACGATTTGTGCCGTTACTGAGTTGTTAATAAGAGGTTTCCTAGGAAAGGATAAACAAGGATATCACCTCTCACCTTTACTGTCGATTTTGGCATCGGAGGCTTAACAGAGAGGTTATCAGACAAGACAACAGAATTTCTGGAACTGCATAAGCAGAAATCTTATGGGGACCATCTTGTGATAATGACATCAAATCCATCGGTCTCAATAAAAATTTAAGACGTTTGGAGAATGCTCCATTTTATAAAAAAACTCTTTTTTATTAAAATAAAGAAAAAAAAGAAACAGAAAAGGACACGTACAAAAATATACAAATATTAAAAAAAATGCAGAATAGCTGGAATGCTTTTGTGGTAGTATAACATAGTACCCACAAATCCTCTCTGTTTGCCATTCAGCCATAACTTCCTCTTACCCGTCACCATAGACATTGTTCATGCAATTAAACATTATCTAGAAGAAACCACCCTTACCTAACTTTATCAGTTCCCTATGATATATATTTTCTTCTTTGTCTACAGTAGAATCGTTGATCACTACTACGCTTATAAATTCAATCACAGAATCATAGAATCATAGAAATGTAGAGTTGGAAGAGACCCCAGGGGCCATCCAGTCCAACCCCATTCTGCCATGCAGGAACACCCTCGAAGCCCTCCCGACAGATGGCCATCCAGCCTCTGCTTAGAAACCTCCAAGGAAGGAGACTCCACCACACTCCGAGGCAGCATCTTCCACTGCCGGACAGCCCTGACTGTCAGGAAGTTCTTCCTGAGGTTCAGGTGGAATCTCCTTTCCTGCAGCTTGAATCCATTGCTCCTGGTCCTGGTCTCTGGAGCAGCAGAAAACAAGCCCTCTCCCTCCTCTACGTGGCATCCCTTCAAATATTTAAACATGGCTATCATGTCCCCTCTTAACCTTCTCTTCTGCAGACTAAACATGCCCAGCTCTCTAAGTCTATCCTCATGGCTTCCAGTCCCCTCACCATTTTGGTCGCCCTCCTCTGGACTTGCTCCAGCTTGACCATGTCCTTCTTGAATTGGGGTGCCCAGAACTGGACACAGTATTCCAGATGAGGTCTAACCAAAGCAGAGGAGAGCGGTACCATTACCTCCCTCGATCTAGACACCGTACTCCTATGGATGCAGCCGAGAATTGCATTGGCTTTCTTGGCTGCCACCTCACACTGCTGGCTCATGTTCAGCTTGTGGTCTATGAAGACTCCTAGATCCCTTTCACACATACTGCTATCCAGCCACGTGTCCCCCATCCTATATTTCTGTATTCCATTTTTTCTACCTAAGTGTAGGACCTTACACTTCTCTCTGTTAAATATCAATGTTCAGAACAGACACATAACGTAAGATTCCGGTATTATGCACCAGTGGCGGAGCTTGGAGTGTGCAGAGGGGTGGGTGGGAGGGGGCGGGACTATTGCATGGGGGCATGGCCACAGATGCATTGGGGTGTGGCCACGGTGCATGAGGGTATGACCAGGGTGCACAGAGGCATGGCTATGGGCTGGGATGCCCCCAAAACATTGCCGCCTGGGGCGAACCACCTCCATCGCCCCCTGTCCCTACACGACTGCTATGCACATAGTTTTCCGTATAGTAGGATATATAGTTGTTACTTTAAACAGCTCATTTGTGTTATGAAAGTTTGAGTAAATAAGTGCTAGTGCTAAGAACATTACTAACACTTAGTAATAGCTCTTTATTAAAACCGGTTTTGTTTTTCCTGAACTTCTCTATTTCTGGAGAAGACCTCTCATCTATATAGTTTATCACCCGCAGCTGTTCTTCTTAGAATCATATTTATATTATGAGCTATCATATCATATTCTTTCATTTCATTTAAGCTTAATAGCCATTGTTCCAAGATCAGGAATGTCTCCAGTCTTCCAGAGTTCGGCCAATTTGACGCTTGCGACGGAAACCATACAAAGTAAAAATCCGTCAATATTTCTTAAGAAACTATTTTTCAAACATCTGAGTCATGTTTAAGAAAATAAACTCTTGATTTCATGGAATCATAGTCTGGAATGTCTCTGACATGGTTTTGTTCACGGGAAATGCTCCAGTTCAAAGTGAGCTGTGATAAAGCAAGACCCTTGACGGAGAACTTGATGTTGGAAGAGGAAAATGAATTAATCACTCATTCCCATTTTAAAGCGCCCTATCTTAAATTAGTCTAGTTTAGTAGTAGGTTAGCTCCATTGTCAACGTTTTGAGTATTTGTTTCTATGCTTATAGCCCTTGTAATGTAGTTTTCAACTATTAAACTTTGTATGTTAATAAAATATCTGGAGGAGGAAGAGCAAGAAGAGGAGGAGGAAGACGAAGGGCTTAAGTCAGTTTTCCCCCATCTGGTGCCTTCCAGATTGCTTTGAACTACAACTCCCATCACCCCTCACCGTTGACCATGCTGGCCGGAGCTCGTCCAGCAATAAATATCCGGAGAGCTGTCATTTCCCTGCTTCTGTTGCCCACAGTCCAAGACATGAAGGAACAGCTATTCTAAAATGAAACTTCCCCGGGGGCATAAGTTTTTATCGAGTTGTCATAGTTTTTGTAGAAACATCTCTTGGGGATTAACTTTCATATTTTTTTTTTAAAAAAAGCATAGCTGACGAATCACGAAAAACTCTCTAGTTGACATAATTTCTCAAACTTAGACCATTGCCGCACTAGACTGTTATAGCGCTATTATTCCGCTTGCAACATCCTATGGAATCCTGGGGTTTGCAGTCCCGAAACTGCAAACCCCAGGATTCCATAGGATGTTGCAAGTGGAATAATAGCGCTATAACAGTCTAGTGCGGAAATGGCATAACTTCATCTATGTTGGCTAAACATGGCAATTTCAGTGGAGTTATATGTTGGCCGCCTTCTGTTTGCAGCTAATAAAGGATGGGCAACATCTTTGCAAATTTGCAAAAGAGGATTAAAATCAACTTTTCAATGGCACTCGGTGGAGGAGGATGGAGTGACACTGTGCATTCAGAACCTAGCATTCCTGGCCAATCTCTCTCTCTCTCTCTCTCTCTCTCTCTCTCTCTCTCTCTCTCTCTCTCTCTCTCTCTCTCGGCTGCATTTCGGAGATGCTGTGGAACAGCCCCATCTAGCGACAGCTAACCATGATTAAAGTGCTTGGTTACATTTCTTTGAAACAGTTTTAATGGAGATCAGGGAGAAGCCCCTTACGAATCTCAGGCTGTCCATTCACAAGACATAGCATGGGAGGAAAGGGGGAGGAGGAGGGAGAAAGCAAAGTCCCATTTGCTAATTTTTGGCCACCAAGTTCTCATCGCAATCAGTTGGAATGGGAAACAGTTCAAAGGGATGAGAAGCCCCAAGAGGTCCAGATGTCTCCATACACTGCCTCTCATCTCCGGTTGGCTTGTCTTCAAAGCTCTGTCCTCAGGGCCCAGAAGACAAGATGATGCATGTTTCCTCTTTGTCAATTAGCATCAAGTACAACAAACGGTTTCCTTTTTTCCCTCTAATTGCATGAAAGGTCATCAGGTCTTCCACCCTTCTCTTCACTCCTCTCTCCAGAAATTCCTACTTTTTTTCTTCTCTTTCCCCATTTTACCTGATAAGATTCTTTTCTTTTTGCCACCTCTTCTTTGGCTATGGAAAGTTACTTTTAAAATAATTAGTTACTGTTATAGTTCCAAGGGGTACAAGTAGTTGACTGCCAGTGATGAGGTATCACTGCTTAAATGTAAATCTTTTCTTAAGAGTCAGAATCCTGTTTTATGTTGGCTTCAAATCCATGATCGGCCATGGTAGACACGCACTGGGTGCCCTTGGTCAAGTCACACTCTCTCAGCCTCAGAGGAAGACACTGGCAAATGTCCCCTGAATAAAAATTACCAAGAAAGAACTTTACAAGAGAGTTAGCAGAAGCTGGAGTTGACTTGCAGGTGCATAACACCAAAACTCTTTCCTTTCCTGTTCTTCTTTTGTATTCTTTTTCTAAAATTATGAGTGCCACAAACTCATGGCCTATGGTGTGAGACATATTCACTTCCTATCCATCTCATTGTTGCCTCGACACTCACAACACAGCACAAAGTTACAGCACAAAATGAATCTTTCACACAAAAAGAAATTCCTTGCCTCTCAAATACCATCAGGTAAGGTAGAAAAACCTTTACGTTTTCTCTAGGAATGAAAAGAAAATTGAAAAATATTTTAAAAATTTAGATAGATAGATAGATAGATAGATAGATAGATAGATAGATAGATAGATAGATAAGCAGACAGACAGACAGACAGATGGACGGACAGATGGATTGACAGATGGAGAGATATTGATATATTTGTAATATTTAGAAAACCTGATGAGAAAAATCTTGGACCGATGGTCAGAACTTATTCTGTGCAAAATTCCCACATGGTTGTTTGGCAAATAAAAAGAGCTTTTCCTCTGCAGGAAATAATATTCCCACGCAAAAAAAAAATAAAAAAAAAATTCCTGTACTGAAAACCTTTGCAAAACAACCATGTGGGAATTTTGTGCACAAAGGTACCAAATTGCAAACAGGCTTCAAGAGCGGCATAGTTTTCAAAGCCTCTCTTGAAGCAAGGCTAAAATTGTCAAAATTACTGATTGCTCCCTCTGACTTAATGAAGAATGACATCCCTAGTTTTTGCCCAGTATGGGGAAAAAAAACTTTTGAAAGTATTCGTTCTTGCATTTAAAAAGAGCCAAAAAAATTAACTTCCTCTTTAGCTTGAGAAAGGGAAAGAAAACAGTAGTATTCCAAGATTTATCAGCAGTGTTGTGCAAAATTCTCCCACTCACCACCTCACCCACTCATTTCAATTGGTGCACGGTGCAAAGTGCAAGCCATTCCCAAGCACCTCATCAGAATTTCTGTTGACAGACCGTTGCCTTGTTTACACTCAAGCATGGAAAAAAACACAAAGGAGCTCAGAGATGGGTCAGCAATTCCCCGTCACAACGGTATCATTCTTTGAAATCTCTGAATAAGAGACGGTGAGAGTTGGTGAAAAACGATTCGTCAGAGCGTTGCGGCCGGTGATGCCCAAAGGCTTCCTGTCAGAGTCGCAGCGTGGATGCGCGCAATGGAATCTCGATGGGTACCGGTGAGCTCAGCACCATGGAGGAAGAAAGCCCGACCGTGAAGAGCTGTTGGGCTTCCGTGAAGTCGGTGGCAAAGGTTGGAAACTGCCATCAGCACCCCAGCTTGGTGCCTGCGGTTAGCTCAATCCGTGAATAGTGGGAACTTTTTGATTTCCCCCAGCATTTTTGGGACACCCGGTGACTGTCAGAGCAACCACATGAGATGCTGTGCTTGGCGTTTGTGAATTCTGAAATGACTGGTCCTTTTTTACTTAGTCATCATTCTTTGTTTCTGGGCATGCGAAGTGACTGCTTGACGGCATCTTCTTTCTTCTGCACACATTCTGAATCCTGGCAGTGGATAGGCAGCCCCAAGATCCCACAAAAGCTTATGCCAAATAAAACAATTTCAAGTCTTTAAAACACCACAAAACTCTTTGCTGATCATCTGTGATTCGTTTCAGCTGGTCCATCATTTCCATCAAACACCAGCCAGGATGTCCACAGATGTAGAAGTCTGGACAAAAGGGCTATAAGCAGTGGACCACCTGTACACAAATGATGACCCCATTACATATCTTTGTGTGATCTATATCACTGTTAAAGAGTTCAGGTAATAGAAGGGAAAGCTTTGAGATTTCATTTGCCAAAGCATCAAATGAAGATTCTCCTAACGTCCTCAAAGTGGCAGAGAAGTACACCGAAACCACTGAGAACTCCACTAGAAATGTTCATCTGCTGCCGTAGCTCACGAACAAGATCAACCATAACTATGTCTATGTCTATCACAAGAATATTCAGCCAACCCATAAAAGCACACATATTATCAGCAGTCCTTCCAGATTTCCAAATGGACTGTATCCATTTGGAACATGAAATCTCAAGCAAGCAAGCAACCATCTTCAGCTCAGTATCAAGAGCTAAGTTCTGCTCAACCCAGAATCAAAGTTGAGTCCTTGTTCCTTCTGGCCAGTTAGAAAGCCCTAGCTATGCTGCTTTGGTCAGATCTCAACTGAAATGCTATCTCCAGTTCTGGGCACCACAGTTCAAGAAGGATATCAGCAAACTGGAATGAGGCCAGAGAAGGGCAATTGAGACGATTGGGTCTGGAAGCAACCATTATGAGGAACAGCTTAGGGAACTGGGCATGTTCGGCACAGAGAAGAGGAAATTGACTGGTGACACGATAGCTATTTTTAAAGCTCTGAAGATATGGCATGTAGAAGATGGATCAAACTTGTTTTCTGATGCTCCGGAGGTTAGGATGAACCCATGGGTTCAAATCACAAGAAAAAGAGATCCCACCATTACACTAGCTCTTCAGCGGTGAAACAGAGAATGGTAGACTCTCCTTCATTAAAGATCTTCGAACAGAGGTTGGATGGTCATTTCTCAGAAGTACTTCGAAGGTGGCAGGTGGTTGGGCTCAGTGGCCCACCTGGCACCTTCCAGCATTATGATTCATCAATTCTGTGAATCTGTAATGTGAATCTGTAATGTTGTCAAGACATTGAAATAGTCAAGTTGTTTCATATCTTGGCTCAGTCATTAATCAGAATGGAGACTACAGTCAAGAAATCAGAAGAAGACTAGGGCCATTTCTGCCCTATACTGTTATAGTGCTCTTATTCCACTTTCAACATCCTATGGAATCCTGAGTTTGCAGTTTAAAGAGGGACATTGGCAATCCCCAGCCAGAGAGCTCTTTGGCCTCAGTAAACTGCAAACCCCAGAAATCCACAGGAAGTTGAATGTGAAATAATAGCACTATAGCAGTGTAGGGCAGAAATGGGCTAGGTCTTGGAAGGGAAGTTATGAAGGAATTAGGCAAGATCCTGAAGTGTAAAGATATAGCATTGAACACTAAAGTTAGGATTGCCCATGTGTCTAATATTTGGTTGTGGAAGCCGGATAGGGAAGACAGCTGACAGGAAGAAAATTGACTCATTCAAAATGAGGTGCTGGAGGAGAGTTCTGTGGATACCCTGGACCACTAAATAGACAAAGGAATGGGTCCAAGAGCAAATCCATCCTGAATTCTCCCAAGAAGTCAAGGTGACTAATCTGAGGTCCATATCACTGTGTCCATATCACGAGAAGACTTGACTCCCTAGAGAAGACAATCATGCTTGGTTAGGTAGAAGGTAGTAGGAAAAGGAGGAGACCCCATTACAGATGGACAAAATGAATCAAAGAAGTCAGATCCCCGAATCTGAGTAGGGTTGTTGATGATAAAGGAGGTTGCTCAACCATAGGGTCACAGTAGATCAAGACCGACTTGATTGACAAAAGTGTTGTCGATACTGGGCGAAGAAGTTCCATTATGAGTCTGACCTACCCTGATCTATCCCTCTCTTTGATGAGCCTAAACTAAAACTGCATCGTGAAAGTCAAACCGAGACTGCAGTTGACAGCTTGAGGGAGCCTTTTGCAACATGATCTGAGAAGAAAGCTCACTTCCTGCATCAAAGAACACAAAGCAGGGTTTCCCGGAGAGAGGGCGATCGCACGACACACACACACACGAAACAGTTCCAAGTATCACCCAAGAGAAAGCCCTGCCCCGTTTCAGTCCAAAGGGCATCAATGTACTTCGCCGGTGGTGCTTTTCCGGCTATAAACATTGGAACGCCTCCCTCAGATCCTGCAGATGAGACACTCTCGCACCTTCTTTTCCCACATCTTCTTTCACTCTGCACCGAAACTACTAGGACAGGGACCAGTCCAAGGTATTTTTCTGTCTCCAGCAAAGAGCAGTGAAAGAGTTTTAAAAAAAAACAACTCTTTAATATTTCCAAACTATCCACCTTGTTGTTTTCCTCTTATTTTGATGTTCGTGCTACTATCATATCGGCAGGTGTCAAGATGTTTTGGAACATGGCTTGGAATGTTTTGCACGTGTTTGACATTGCTCGAAATCTCTTGGAACTTCGACATTGTCTGCATCTAAGCAACATGGCTCCATCTCCTTTGTGGCCATTTCCACACGACACTGTTATAATACTCCTATTCCACTTTCAACCTCCTGTGAAATTCTGGGGTTTGTAGTTTCCTGAGGCCAAAGAGCTCCCCAGCTGAGAATCCTAAATGCCCCTCCCTAAACTGCAAACCCCGGGATTCCATAGGAGGTTGAAAGTGGAATAATAGCACTATAACAGTGTAGTGCAGAAATGGCCTGTGTTTTACCCAATAGACTGGTGGTGTGCAGCATTTTGACTTTTTTTTTGGTTGGTTGGTTCTTTGGCTAACACAAAGTAAAACAAAATACATGTAGTTAATTCCTGTACATTTCACTATGGCATGAATAGAATTAATTCTTATCTGGTTGAGTTCAGTTTCCCTTAAACCTTCCAGTAATAAAACCTGGAGTGTCTGGAAAGGGGTCTGTTTTAGCCTCTTCTCATTCAGGAGAAATGTGAATGCAGCTTCTTAACCCGCACTCAGGAAAAGTTCAACTATTTCGTATGGAGCTCTTCCAACTTTTCCTCCGTCCTAAGCCCTTGGGCAAATAAGAATGGGCTAGCCAAAGAGACACTCCTTGCCCACGCTTCCTCCCATGCTTTCTTCTCCACTTTTCCCAACAAAAGGCAGAAGTATGAGTAACTGGAAGTTAAGCCACATTAACCACATTTCCTTCCCCTGCGCCCTGAAGAAGAAAGGAATCCACGTGGGTGCCAAACAGCCAAAACACTCTGAGGCTTAAGAGAGAAGTTAAGGACATTTCGTTTGAGGTCAAGAGGATTAAATCGGTTTCTGGAGATCATACCTTGGGGCGCCTTTCTCCAGGAAATCACCAGGAAAGCTGCAAAGCTACAGCAGCAGGTTACCTCCTCTAAGATACCTTGGAACCGGTTAGAGAACCACGACAAAAATCCTGGACTAAAACTGTGCCTCACCATTTCCAAAGAGGTAGACCTTTTGTGGTCTGGTTCTCCCATGCCTAAGCAAGCAGGACAGCTGGCGTAGTGGTTTGAGCATTAGAGTCCCACCCTGGAGACCAGGGCCATTTCCACACTATTACAGTAGTGTTATTATTCCACTTCCAACCTCCTGTGGAATTCTGGGGTTTGTAGTTGCCGGAGGCCAAAGAGCTCTTTGGCTGAGATTTCTAAATGCCTTCTCTAAACCGCAGGGCTGAAAGTGCAATAATAGCACTATAACAGCGTAGTGCGGAAATGGCCAATATAATGAGTTGCATTATCCCAGGAGTCTTTAAGAACCCAGCTGTCTTAGACACAGATTTGGGTAACTCCACCGTAAGATAAGATGCCCTCTGGTTGCTCATTCTGTTTCGGTTTTTTCCTCCAGTTAGGAGAGCTTTCCTCTACAGCATGCAAGCAGAAACAAAACCCATCCGAGCTCCTCCTCAAGCCAGCACAAAGCAAACAATGGTGCTCTTTAAGTCATAAAAAAAGCCTTTCCTCCTTGTCCTCCCCATGACTTGGGTTGCTGGGACAACCCCTTGAAGGGAAGGAGGAGGCCATGTGTTTGCAAGAGGAGGAAGCAAGTTGCGGCATCAACCAACCATACACCTGCTGACTGCAAAGGAAAGGAGAGACAGAGAGAGAGAGACCGAGGCAGAAGCAGGCGGAAAAGAGAAAGAGAGAGAGAAAGACGGCAAGAAACATGGTCTGAGTTATTATCAACGGTAAGACTAAAACAGCTATACCTAAATAACAAGACAGTTTTTGATTGTAATTTTGCTATTCCATCAGACAGTGTGGAGAGCCTAGAAATGCAAACTTCCTTTGGGGCCAGGAGGCTTGGTCCTCTTGGCCCAATATTTTCCTCGCTGTCCTAGAGAACTGTTTTTTTTTCCCCCATGGCTGTTAGATCATTTACAAACTCAAGATCACCTCCTTTCTTTTATTTTCCCCAAGTGTAGAAGGAAAAAGGACGAGGAAATGCGCTGCTACGGCTCACACGGGCCCTTTCCGCACTACCCTGTGATAGTGCTATGATTCCACTTTCAACCTCCTACGGAATTCTGGGGTTTGTAGCTTCCTGAGGCCAAAGAGAAGAATCCTGAGAATCCTAAACGTCCCTCCCGAAACTGCAAACCCCAGGATTCCATAGGAGGTTGAAAGTGGAATAATAGCACTATAGCAGAGTAGTGCGGAAATGGCCACGTTAAGTTTTCAAAGGGGGCTACCCAGATCTGAGTCTGGGCGCTTTACTTTACTCGAAAGCCTCTCGTGTCCCGTTTGAATGGTTTAAATTCAATTATGAAATGTTTAAGCTGCCTCTGCCCATGCTGAGCCCGTGGATCTTGTTTACCAGTTGGAACATGTAAACCATGGGCCTCCGCCCCAGAATATTTCTCAAGAAATGGAAATATTTCCAAACGCTAGTAAACCTCTACTGATTTCCTCCTATGGAAAACAACCCTGTGAAAACAGCGTGCTGTTGTAACTCGTCTCCAGTCAGAGGCGTGACCACGGCTTAATAAAGTCCATCTGTTTACGAAGCCAGATCTTTCCCATTCTCACATCGGGGATGAGAAAGGATCTCCTTACTGAGGTCAGGCAGGCTTTCAGTCCCGGGAATCTTTGGTGTCAAAAACCAGTTTGTTTTGGTCAATGTATTTGATAGAAATTTTCAAAATAAGAACAAGAGAACATTATTATACTTAATCACAGCAGCGAGAATTGTGTTCGCCAGATTTGGGAAATCTAATGAAACTCCAGATCTTCAATTATGGTTTTTTAAGCTTGCCGACTATAAGCAATTGGACTTTCTTTCTTACAAACTGAAAGGAAAACAGAGAAAACTGGCTGAGCAGGATTGGAATCAAATAACAGCCTACATGTCCCAGAAAGGTTACTGGGTTTAAATGAATCATAGAATCATAGAAATGTAGAGTTGGAAGAGACCCCAGGGGCCATCCAGTCCAACCCCCTGCCATGCAGGAACACCCTCAAAGCACTCCCGACAGATGGCCATCCAGCCTCTGCTTAAAAGCCTCCAAGGAAGGAGACTCCACTACACTCCGAGGCAGCAGATTCCACTGCCGGACAGCCCTGACTGTCAGGAAGTTCTTCCTAATGTTTAGGTGGAATCTCTTTTCCTCTAGTTGGCATCCATTGCCCCTTGTCCCAGACTCTGGAGCAGCAGAAAATAGACTTGCTCCATCTTAGAATCATAGAATCATAGAAATGTAGAGTTGGAAGAGACCTCAGGGGCCATCCAGTCCAACCCCCTGCCGTGCAGGAACACCCTCAAAGCACTCCTGTCAGATGGCCATCCAGCCTCTGCTTAAAAACCGCCAAGGAAGGAGACTCCACTACACTCCGAGGCAGCAGATTCCACTGTTGGACAGCCCTGACTGTCAGGAAGTTCTTCCTGAGGTTCAGGTGGAATCTCCTTTCCTGCAGCTTGAATCCATTGCTCCTTGTCCTGGTCTCTGGAGCAGCAGAAAACAAGCCCCCTCCTTCCTCTACGTGGCATCCCTGATTTTTTGTGTGTGTGTGTGTTTGGGATAAGGATGACTGTTGAATAGTGAAATAAAGCAAACGATAAGTACTATGATTGATTTATTGGAAATGAACATCATATCAAGACGAAAGAACAGTTAAGTCAAAATAGGACTACCGTATATCATAAACTTTGTACTGTATATTTTTGTAAAATTTAAGTTTGGACAACATAAACATGATTGAGATTTAAGGAGTTTAAGAAATATATAGATAGTCGAGGAAATGTTCTTGGTGTCAGCAAGGAAGTCAAGGTAATGTCAAATGACAACAACCATCAGTACAACGGATTTGTTATATATATAGTAACATTGCTAACTATAGTTGATTGTATACTGATGGACATTACCCAATATCTATGTATCTAAAATTGTACATATGTAAATTTACATGGAGAAAATACGTTGAGAAATGAGGGTTTTTTTAATCATTTGTACATAATAAAATTATAAATTAAAAAAAAACCCAGTTTGTTTGTCCGAGTGTTTGCATAACGATCTTCCTGCCCATCAATGTTGACATATGTCTTTTTTGTTGAGTTCCTTCAAAGTTGTTTCTGACTCATGGCAAATTATCAGAGGGGTATCTGGGGGCTAAGAGTGTGTGACACACCCAAGACCAGCCAGTGGGTTTCCATGGCTGACCAAGGACTCAAACGCTTGTCTCCAGGGTCATCGGCCATTTCCACACTACCCTGTGATAGTGCTATTATTCCACTTTCAACCTCCTGTGGAATTCTGGGGTTTGCAGTTTCCAGAGGCCAAAGAGCTCTCCGGCTGAGAAGTCTAAATCACCCTCCCTAAACTGCAAATCCCAGGATTCCATAGGATGTTGAGAGTGGAATAAGAGCACTATAACAGTGCAGTGCGGAAAGGCCCTTAGAGTTAACTCGGTTGGAGTCTTGGGAGAGGGAGCAATTTCTGATGGCCTCCAACTGTTGTTATGTTGCACCTGCTTTCGAAATCTATTTGCTTTCAACACATTCTGTGCAATTATTTGTAAAGCGTGAAGCACAGCAGGAAGTTACCAACAGCGCTCCGCTTTTCTTGTGTTCCTTCTTATCACAAGGAAACAGCGCCTTTAAAATAAGTCCTCTGTCTTCAGCAAGTCCAAACGGTTAGGCTGCTGACAATGAAGTCCAACATCTGGATGGCCACAGTTATCTATCCCCTTTTCTACAGGGTGTAAAAAAGTGTGGCTTTCCAGATGTGGTTGGACTCTAACTCCCAGCATCCTTAGCCATGAGAGCTCATGGAGAAAAATATCAGAAGTTTCCATTCAGACATATCAAGAAACTCTAACCAACCATACCCTTCTTTTGGAAAATGAATAAATGATGGATGGATGGATGAATGGATGGATGGATGGATAGATGGATGGATGGATAGATAGATAGATAGATAGATAGATAGATAGATAGGTAGGTAGGTAGGTAGGTAGGTAGGTAGATAAGTAGGTAGGTAGGTAGGTAAGTAGATAGATAGATAGATAGATAGATAGATAGATAGATAGATAGATAGATAGATAGATAGATAGATAGACAGACAGATAGGTAGATAGGTAGGTAAGTAGGTAGGTAGGTAGATAGATAGATAGATAGATAGATAGATAGATAGATAGATAGATAGATAGATAGATAGATAGACAGACAGACAGACAGACAGGTAGATAGGTAGGTAAGTAGGTAGGTAGGTAGGTAGATAGATAGATAGGTAGATAGATAGATAGATAGATAGATAGATAGATAGATAGATAGATAGATAGATAGATCAAAAATGCCACAGCCCTTTTTTTAAATTTTTTTTTTTCTCTTTTCCCCTTTCCCCATCCCTTTCACCATATTGAGATGGAAAATGTCTGATGGAGTTTTCCAAAAAAAACCCGCACCGAGGGGAACAGATGTTGTCTGGAGTCACATCCTTCCTTTTTGACATTTTTCTATCCTGAGATATATAGTAGGGTGTGGTGTGGAAGAAACACCAATTAGCCTCATTTCCGTATACATCTGGGTCTGGGTGTTTCTTTCCTTTTTAAAGGACTTTTACTAAAAAGGGGTTTTCCTACAGAGCCTTCCGTTTTCTATTTTTTGTTTGTTTCACTGTTTGCTTCTGGTCTTCAGCCTGCAGCTACGTGGCAGCAAGAATTCAGAGTTGCTGCAGCAGCTGTTGCAAAGATGCTGAGGGGCCCTCGAAGGAACCTTCAGTCCAGTCACAGGAAGAAGGTAAAGGACATGGGCGAGTCCCTATGCAGTAAGAATATTTGGTTTTTCTGCCAACAGAATGCAGCTTGCTGAGTGTGACGTGAGCAATGTGGTAGAAACTGGAGTAATTGTTCTAGATTGGTGGTTCTTAACCTGAGGTCCAGGGACCCTGGGGGTCTGCAGAGCCCTCACAGGGGGTCCCCCAAGCCCTGTTGCTGGAGACCAACAGCAGAAACAGGGATGCAGTGGTGAGGAAGGGGTTGCTGGTGCCAAAATTGCTCCCTCTTTTGCAAACTACGACTCTGGAAACCCACCGGGTGACTTCAGGCAAGGCACACTCTCTCAGCCTCAGAGAAAGGCAAGGGCAACAAATCTCGCCAAGAAAACCCTCATGATAGGTTTACTTTAGGGTTGCCAGTTTTCAAAGGGGAGAAACATGATGGCTAGGAAGATTCCCCCCTTGTCAGCGGCACAATGACTTCAAGTCGCTTCTGAGTTACGGCGGCCCTAAAATGAACCTATCATGGGATTTGGGGGGCACTGGCAAGATTTATTCAGAGGGAGTTTGCCTTTGCCTTCCTCTGAGGCTGAGAGAATGTGACTTGCCCAAGATCTCCAGAAGCCTTAAACAAACATTTGAATATTATATACTAATTTTTTTCCTTCCTTTGATTGCACAGTTTTGGAAGTAGGTGGATGACAACGCCGTCCCAGAATGGCCAAGCCAGCTGCCACCTGTAAATTTCCTGTTCAAGAACAGCCCATGCGAACCTGAGGATAAGAGACGGCGTGGGACTCATCCATCCTTGGAACAAGATCCTGCGCCACCCTTGCTTGAGAAGATAAGAACTTGGGAGAGACTCCTACAGCCAGCATGGTCGGCAGCTATGCTGATTGGAGGATTCTCGGATATGCAGTCAAAAAAAGTAATGTTTCTTCCAGTTGGAGAAGAACCCTAACAGTTGCTGAGCCATGTGTCATCGTCACAGACAGTCATGAAGACAAGTTCACAAACTCCTCGGTGAAAGGAGATGGACGTGTCTGAATTCCTTTGCCTGTGATGCCAATAAAAGTCGGCACTGAGATTAGAAAAAGTGCTGAACTGGAGCAAAAAGGTGTCATTAAAAGACATGTGTCATCAGCCTTTCTATTTTGGTTTTTTTTTTTCCGTTGTGAGCCTTCATGTTGACTCAGACTTACGGCAACTCTAAGGCAACCCTTTTGTGATGATGTCTTGCCAAGATTTCTTCAGAGGAATCAGAGAATCATGGGATTGGAAGGGGCCTTATGGACCACCCCGTCCAAATCCCTGCTCATGATACTGCCCCCAAATCCTAGTTTTATGTAATTGTGGTTGTTGTGTGCCTTCGAGCCATTTCCAACTTCTGGTGGTCTTAAGATGAACCTATTATGGAGTTTGCTTGGCCAAATTTGTGTAGAGGGGATTTGCCTTTGCTTTCCTCTGAGGCTGAGAAAGAGTGACTTGCCCAAGGTCACCCAGTGGGATTCCAGCTAAAGCATCTCCAGCAGTTAGCAGCCCAGCCTCTTTTGGAAGACATCTAGAAGAAGAGACCCCACCACCTCTTTAGACGATCAGTTCCATTTACAGCCAGCCCTCCTCTACATTTGCTAGGGTTGGAGGCACAAGATCCTCATGAAAATGGGCAAATTGTAAATATCTTAAGCCACTGTCCCCATATCTAATACTCTTGCTGTCTCTTTTTCCCCCTTGCTTGCCAAAAAAGCTTATCCGGGAACCATCTGGCCCACCTAGAAGGCCGATGGTTTCCATGGCACTGGTGAATCAGACCGTGAATCAATTCTGGGTTTTAACTGCAAAGAATGACCCAAAATGCCAAACCCAATCCACCTCAAGGAAGTTCAGCACCAGAAATTTATCCTTTCTGACCTCAGAGTTATCTCCTTTTGAGTTGCTCAAAGACACTAGCCCTCTGCTCCTTCTTGGCCCCACAGGAAGCAAACAATGGGGCTGGGCGAGTCATAAAAGAACTCTTCCAGCTTGTCACTCACATGACTTGGGTTGGGTTACTGGGGCAACCCCCAAGAAGGGTAGGAGGATGTGATGCATTAGCATTAGGAGCCATATATTCCCCGATTGCAGAAAGACAGTGACCATCTACAGATACCTGGAAACATGATCTAACTTATTATCAACAGTAAGTAAAGAAACAGAATCATAGAATTGGAAGAGAACACAAGGGCCATCTAGGAATACATGCTCAAAGCACCCCCAACAAATGGCCATCCAGTCTCTATTTAAAAACCTCCAAAGTAGGTAACTCCTCTACACTACTAGATTGGGGTTGTACAGCATGGTAACAAAGTGATTGGGGTACCACAGCCCAATGCACAGTGGGCACTGATGAACATCTAGACACTCCCTAATGCACATCTGGGCACTGGTCAGGAAGTTCTGACAGGCAACAGGAGTGGTGGACAGGCACCAAAAATGCATAGCTGTCTTTTCAGTGCCCTGATAACACATCTTCTCAGTCCACTAACAGGGTCTCGTTGCTCCTCTGCAACAGAGCTACAGGTTCATAAAGTTACAAGCTGTATACCGTGTTGTGGCCTCTTGACCTTGTTTTTGAGCTGACATCATTTTTCATGTTTGCAGTCTCGATCTATGCAGCGGCAAGAATGGGCATCTGCTGCGGCTGCTGTTGCAAAGATGATGAAGACGATCGGCATGACCCTTGGGGTCCACCAAGGTACAGCCCATACAGGCCCTCTATTAGGTCTATTGATCCTGTCCAGGACGCATGCATTCGAACATGAAGATAGAAGACTGCATGGACCCCATCCGCTAGCGTGGGATGCGGTGCCGTTCCAGCTTGAGGAAACCTTGATGTTGCTAAATCTTCCCCCTGCTGTCACCACAGACAGTCATGAAGACAGGCTTGCAAACTCCTCTTGGAGAGGGGACAAGCCAGGTCTGATGTGCCCACCCTGCCTGTGGTACTGACAGATGTCCATGTTGAAGAAAGGTGACTTGGTGTGAAAACCAAGCAACATGGTGGTTCAAAGAGATGTTAAACCACAGTTGGTCTTGGATTATTCTTATTCTCCCCACAACAGGAGTTCTCTATGAGCCATATTGTGGTAGCCGTGAGGTGGAGAAATCTGTTCGTCTCCACCGTCATCAAGTATCTCTGCTCTCCTCCATAAACAGGCAGCCATGCTTGGAAATTAAAAGAAAGCTGGAGAGTGAAGCATGTTGCCTTTCACAAAACCCCAAAGAAGTTAGAGTGGGGTGGATCTAGTACCCTTGATTCTGGTTCACGTGATTCTCATCTTGGCCAAAACATCAACAAGTCTGGGGAACAGTTTGAGGCCTCCTCGGAACTCCCCATGGGCCATACTTCTCCAGAAATATGATTTAAAAAAAGCATTTCTTTACAAAACTAGAAGTGATCACCTGTTCACTTAAAAAAATAATAATACCCACCCACACAAACATACACACACTAAAGCAGGGCAAGAGGGCAACCAAGATGGTGAAAGATCTAGAAAACAAACCTTAGGAGAAGCAACTGAGTGAGTTGGGTGTGTTCATGCTGGAGAAGAGAAGACTGAGGGTCAATGTGATAGCTATCTTAAATATCTGAGGGGGTACCAAGTGGAAGATATTTTCTGCTCCTCCAGAGGATAAAACCAAGGGATTTGCATGAGAAGAAAGGTGATTCCAACTAAATATTAGGGAAAAGATCTTGATGACACTGTTTGACAGTGGCTACCTCAGAATTTGGTGGATTCTCCTCTGTAGGAGGTGTTAAAACAATTTGGATGGTCATCGGCCACAACTCTTTAGATGTGGGTTCTCTTTACCAGCAGAGGGTTGGATTAGATCATTCTTGTGGCCACCTCCATCTGCACAGTTCTGTGATTTTAGGGACGAGCAAAGTGTACTCTTCCAGATGTTGGACTGCAACGGACACCAACTCTAACCACCATTGCTGGTGGTGAGATGTATTGGGAGATACAGTCCCAAGGCATCTGGAGGGCTACGCTCAGAGCTCAGAAAGAAGTGGACTTTGCTACTTCAGTTCTTTCCCCCAGCATATTGAGTCCCAGCCCTGAGACAGCAACGTTCTCATTCTGTCAATTTCCCATCAAGTGGAAGGAACAGAACAACCTTAAGAGGGTAGCTATGATCCTTCAGCAGAACAAGCACTGGTGATCGGTGTTGCTGGTTTTTTGAAAGATCTATTCATTTGCGTGCTGGGAAAAATAAGATTGTAATTTTAATTTTATGATCCAACCAACACCAGCCTCCAGGAGAGTCCACATTTGCACAGATCCCAAGAACAGCAGGGGGGTCCACAGACCTAAGACTACAAACATTTCCATGAGATCCCACATCAAGGTTGCTCTCTGTGTGTCAAGTCATGCACTGAATGAGCTACACAACCCCTCCTGTCATTATCTTGGTTCTGCAGTCTACCAAGTCTTAGTGACCAGAGTTTTGGTCCATCAGCGATTCAGATTCTCTCCAAGAATTCAGGAATCAATCAGGCATCAATATCATCATCATCTTCTTCTTTATGCATAAACCCACTTTTCCCCCAAAACTGGAATTCCAGGCTTACAATTTACAAGCTTACAATTTAAGAGGGAAACAAAAAAGGAGACAAGCTCCACGTGCTACTAGATGCTCAACCGTTTCAGCACATATAATTTCTTAACAACGGATATATGTACAAATAGCAAAAAACTGTATATTATGTTCTTTTTATACTTCATGGTCCAGTCTATTGGAGAGTGCATCTACAACTCCAGAAATTTCTGTTTAATGGTATGCATCTTTTTGATATGAAAAATAATGTAATCTTATAGGATATGGTTAATTCAACGTTGTCCCGTTTCTTTTTTAATATTGATAATAGACGTAGATTTGGGTGTTTCATTTTTAGCCTCTTAAGAAGGCCTTTTCTCACACAGGCCAATGCATTAGGCTTTCTAAAAGAATAAACAGTTGAGCATTTATTAGCAACGTGGACTTTGTTTCCTTTTTTTGCTTCCTGATTATAAATGTTCTTTTCAGTGCTCTCTTGACACGAGCTTACCAAAAAAAGATCAAAGATCAATATCAAAGGAAATTCAAACCATTAACACCACCAAAAAACAATTTAAATTGCACAATTAAAATGCTTAAAAGCAGTTTTGAAAAACAGTTCAATTAAAAACAGGACAGCACACGCTCAAAAAAAAAAACTTCCGTCCCCTAAATCCCATCGGAACAAAAAAAAGAAGGCTTTGCTTGATGATGGACCATTTCTCCTCCTTGGAAAGGGAATTCCAGAGCCCACTAAAAAGGGCCTATTACCTGCTGAAGCTTCTAAACTCTTCAAAGATAGCACCACATGGCGTGCGTTAGACTAAAATAGGATGTAACTACCTTTGTGTTCAATGCCAATGTTGCAAACAAGCACACCACCAAATGCATGGACCAATACACACCTGGATGTGAAATCAAAGGCTCACCTGAATACCCAATCAAATGCAGAATTCAAGGAACATCACAACCCTTTTCAGCAAGGCACACAAATATGCACCAGCTGAGAATTCTCATCCACACACACAAGGGCACCTTGCTTCTATGACCTCCAACTGCATGCACGTGTTGTTCATTGGACCCAAATATTCAACTGCTTCCACACATGTGTAAGACACAGGTTTCTGTCCAGAGTACCCAAGAAGATCTGGGGTCCTTTCATACAGCACCACAACCTGCACTGACCAGCACTGAACATATGGGTCAAACCAGAAAGCCTTAGAAGAGGGAAGCTGGCTTATCGAGTTCTCCAAATTCTACCATGGAGTCATTGCGTTCTGGCACAGTAGCACCATGCAGCTTTTCTTTTCTGGAGCCCTTCCAAGCTAAGGAATTATAGTGCTATGATTCCACTTTAACGGCCATAGTTGCATCCTATGAAATCCTGGGATCTGCAGTTTAGGGAGGGGTGTTTAGAATTCTCAGCCGAGGAGCTCCAGGGCATCGCAAAACTGCAAATCCCAGGATTCTGTAAGGTGTAGCCATAGCAGCTTACAGCTCCATCAAAGTGCAGCAACTGTGTGTGATGCAACAGCTTCCTATGATCCTAAGATGAATTTTTCGCATGGTAAAGTGATCCATAGATTACATGTTGGACTAGAGGCCCTTTCGTTCTGGTTGGCAAGTCTACATTCTGTCATGTCGAGCTACCCTTTTACTCTCAAGATAACACGCTGGGTTTTCCCATAGTATCTAATGAGGTACAGAAGGAGTAACTTAACAACTGTTGCCAGAGCTAACAATTTGCAACACACATGTGGTTATATAGTGGTACACACTTTTAGACACACACGAAGCCCACTGGTGGATATTCCAGGTCTCTCTCCGTCCATCGTTTCCCAAGAAACTTTCCTTCCATACTTTGATCAATGTATCTCCCTTGCTGCCAGGTAAGTACCTTGATCTAAAGCATTTCTGCATCTCCAGTGTTATCTTTGGATATCTTACCTAACACTACCTAGATGCTTCGAGGCCATCTTTTCCCAACCAACCATCTTTGCTCCCTTCTCACTAGACTGAGATTCCCAGACCCTTTCCTTTAACATACAATACATTATTATCTGCAGTTTTAGCCTAGGTCCTTTAAAGCTTATCCAGAGTAAATCCCTTGTTGATCGCTATCACTTTTAAGTAAATGGAGCCATGTTTTGCCAGCCTAGCTGAATGCTCACTTACGACTAATATTCATGTTGTAACCAGTATCAAACACAGAACATACTGTGGCTTGTAACCACATTCATACAAACCTTATGTTACATGCAGACTCACTACAACAATGTCTTGTGTTAGCATAATGTACAGGCATGCATAATTGTGAATGAGCCACACTAGCAATATGTCAAGGGACACAACTGGCAACCTCCCTAAACTGCCAATCCTGGGACTGTTTGAAAGGATCCCAAGCACAGGCTCAGAGGATTGTCAGCTTGATCACCAAACTTCTTCCATGTTAAGGGATTCTCCATCAGCACAGTGATCCAAGTTCCAAATCTTGGAAGTAGATCCACCCAGGACATACAGCAGGTTGCTTCTCCAAGCATCCATTTCCAGCTGAACTGGAGCCAGCTCCTATCCTCAGCCCACTCCAGAAGTGGTTGAGACTAGACAAAATGCTTTGCATTCTTCATGTCTGGAATGGAAGACACATTGCTTTGATCACACCCACAGATGAGCAACCAGAGAAGCCGATCTGATGGCTTCATCCCTCACCATTCTGGTGAGTTAATATTTCCTGCATTATTTCCCACAGCAAGTGAGAGCTCATCCGTTACAGTAAACAAAGCAAGGGACGAGCTGGCCAAGCTGTTTACAAGAGCAGGCAGAAAGTAGGTTTCTCCAGGACCTTGGAGAGCTTCCACCAGTCATGTGTAAATTCCTGAGCTGTATATACTCTCTTGGTTTGGTGAGTGTGGCAATATTAATTTCTCCTTAAAAGGAAGCTGGAATGTCTCCCAAACATTTCTGCTGGCCACTTCTCTTGTTGTTTTGTTAGTTTCCACCAAGCGGGCTTCAACTCAATGACAATCCTATACATCACAGACCTCCAAGCTCAGGGCAGTAGCTTCCTTGACCAAATCTGTCCACCCATAATATGGCCTTCTTTTCCTAATGCCTCCCACACCAGTGAACATTTTTCAAGCATCTTTCCACTCCAGGCTACAAAGTACAATAACTTCAATCTAGTCATTTTGGCTTCTAGGGAGAGTTCAGGCTCGATCTGCTTATCAGCCATTTTGGCATCCATGGAACTGTCTTTCAGCAACACATTTCAAATGAGTTGATCTTGTTTCCATCCATTTTCTTCGCTGCCCAGCTTCCACACCCATAAAAAGAACCTGGAAAGACTACAGCATGGACGTTTCTGGCTCCGATATCTTAACACATGCGGATCATGCCCTTCACAGTTGGTCTTCCAAGCCGTAGTCTTCTTCAGATGTCCTGACTACAGTCTCCATTTTGATTTACGACCGAGCCAAGGTATTCGACAGTTGTTGACTATTCTGATGTCTTCAATACTCACTTTGAAGTTATGAAAATCATTGCTGGTCATTATTTTTGTTTTCAGCTGTGTAACCCTCCTTTTGCAAATGGAGAACATAATCCATTGTTTTTTCTCCTAGCTGTAGATTGTTCGGACAATTTTGTGTCAGTTGGTGGTCAGTGTCTGGAATACTATATTCAGATTGTAAGCACTCCTTGGACCTCTCTCACTTCAAGATCTCCTCCCCAGCACGGTGGTCTCAATGAACTGGCAGAGGCATGGAGCATGGGCAAGTTCCACATGCCATCCTGATGGGACCCGTGGGAGCTGGCCACTGACCAACAGTCTGACATAGTAGCTGCTGAAGACTGTCAACAAATGCTGAGCCACCTCCTGAAAAGAACAGATGTTTATTGAGGACTACTAACCTGCAAAGGTTCAGGGTAGGTCAGGTACAGGAATGGATATCCCTCTATCTATCCTTCTCCCCATCCATCTGGAGGTGGTTTGCCATTACCTTCCGCTATGGTTAAAAAAGCATGGCTTGCCCAAGGTCATCCGTTGGGTTTCCACAGCTGAGTGGGGCTAGTCCAAGATGCAAAACACTATACCATACTGGCTCATGAATATGGATAGCAGGAATATGTATGTTGCTGGACTGCAATTCCCATCAGACCTAGATAGCACAGGCAATGATCATGCATCATGATCATGAATACCTGGGGGTGCACAGTTTGACCAAATTTCAGGGGAGGGCATCACAACAAGCCACCCTGGCTTAGAATATATTTGTTGTTGCTATGGGCCTTCAAGTCAATTCCAATTTATGGAGATGCTCCCCTAGGGTTTTCTTGGTATGATTGACTCAGTGGAGGTGTACCATTGTCTTCCTTTGAGACTGACAAAGCATGACTTGCCCAAGGTGGGCTTCCATAGATGAGTGTTCTCCCAGAGTCCTAGCGGAACACTTGGACTATTACACTGGCTCTGAAGAGAAACCCTTCAAATCAACTCCAACTTATGGCGACTCTGTCATGGGGTTTTGCCTTCCTCTGAGGCTGAGAGAGTGTGATTGCCCAAGGTCACCCAGTGGATTTCCATGGCCAAGCAGGAATTTGAACCCTGATCCAACACTCAGGACTATTACACCACCCTGGCACTCTTAGAATATATACTGCTCTCAAGAAAAAAAAGAGAGAGAATTTAAAAATGGATGAAAGCAGGTCAAATCTCCAGTAAGGTTGGATTTTTTGCTAAAACACAAGCCATGGAACTTCTTGCCAAGAAAGTCTTACCTCCGGGGTCCCATCTGGGATGAGACGGAGGGGCTCCCGGTATGTGAGGACCCCCCTGGTGCTATTCCTTCTCTCAGACAGCAGTGGGGACTCTTCCAAAGAACTTGCCGGTCTGTCTTCCACAGTGGGGACGACAGGGGTCTCCAGTACAAGGCAGAGTTTGTCCAAGCTATGCTTCAGAGTAGACTGAACGGGGGGAAAATTTGCTCAGAACAAAATTTTCAAAAGATACAAATAAAAAAACAGTTCAACAAAATAAATGCAGGGCCTGAGATCCTACGTCTACATTTGGTAACATCATGAAATGATAACTGTGTCGTTGAAACACAAAGAAACTTGTTGGTCAATTGGAACAATACAGCTCTGGGAACTTGCAAAATTGCTCCAATGCACTTTGGACACATCTGATGTGTGTCAGGAACTTCTGAAGTACATCAAAAGCTCCTGTTGTGCTCCAGCACTTCATAGTTGATGTCTGGAGGTGAATCAGTGAATACCTCCATCTTTGTGCAACAGATGATTTTATGCTGTAACATCATGGCAGCCCTTAAGTGAAAATGCACATTCGGTTCAATTTTGGGTACGTATGAGGCTGTTTCTGGAGAATTCAGCCCCAAGCAGAATGCCAGCTGTGGTCAGGAAGAGTTTGCTGGTGATAACCTTCCAACCTGGTGGGGCACTGAAGCCATTCCCAATGTTCTCCTGAACTTTAAAGGAGCTCTCCAAAGTGCTGAAACTACTTCCATACATGGAGATGTCCCCTCCGATGAGCAAATTCACCACCCTACTGACATGGGAGCCAATACCCATCACGGAACTGTATTAAAAGCAATCTATCAGTGGGGAAAAAAGTACCTTCCTCAACCACTCTGTAAAAATGCAGTGAAATAGTTTTTCTTCTTCTTTCTCCTTCAAGTCCTCTTCCCCTCGTTACAGGAGCATGATAACTGGTCCAGGCCCAGTTTCATGCAGAGCTCACAGTACGGCAGGAATAGGAGGATTAGCTATTTGCTGTTCATTTCCTTTCCAAGAAAAAAAATTAAAGAGTTTCCCAGCATTCAAGAAACCCTACTGGCAAAAATACAGCAGCCACAAGCCTACTGTGAGATTCTTTCTATATTTTTGTCTTTGTATAACTTCAGGTCATTTTTGATTTATGGCACCCCTAAGGCAGATCTATTACAGAGTTGTCTTAGGAAGATTTCTTCAGAGGGGGGTTGTCTTTGCATTCTTCTGAGGCCAAGAGAGTATGACCTGCCCAAAGTTTCCCAGCAAGTTTCCGTCAGGGAGTTGAACCTTGGCATCCAGAGCTGCTGTCCAAAGTTCACACTACTACACCACACTGGGTTCCCCCCCCCCCAGTATTTGTATTTGTCTCCATTGAAATGCATTTTTCTCCTGTACATAAACATGTTTTCTCCCTGGTGGGAGGCAGGAAGTACAGGCTGGCTTTATGCTTGGAACCTCCATCTCCATAAATCGCCTTACACGTGCACAAAACTGAAGTGAGTAGCTTTGTAATGTTCGTATCTGACTAAGGGCTGCTGCAATACTGTGTCATCCATTGGGCAATGGCAGGTGTGCATGATGTGCCATTGCCCAATGTACAGTGAGAACTGACATGCATCTGGATATTGCCTAAGAAGTCCTACGGCTCCACAAAAGCATTCAACCTGCATCTGAGGCCTCCAGTGTATATTAACGCAATTTTGCCAGTGACTGGATGTACATCTTCACCATTCGCTAATAGGGATTTGTTGCATTTCTGGAAGGTATCTATAGATTCATAAAGTTAAAAAAATGAAGGCTCTGATGGAAAATCTCAGCCATACGCACTTGCACACAGCAAGTGCATTTTCTGCACTGAGAAATAATGTGCAATTCATCACAGAGGAGGGCGACCAAAACGGTGGTGGGTCTGGAAGCCATGCTCTATAAGGAGCGGCTTACGGAGCTGGGGATGTTTAGTCTGCAGAAGAGAAGGTTAAAAGGGGACGAGACAGTTATGTTTAGCCATTTGAAAGGATGTCATACCAAAGAGGGAACAGGCCTGTTTTCCAATGCACTGATTCAAACTACAGGAAAAGAGATTCCACCTGAACCTCAGAAAGAACTTCCTGATGGTCAGGGCTGTCCAGCAGTGGAATCTGCTGCCTGGGAGTGTGGTGGAGTCTTTTTTAAGCAGAGGCTGGATGGCCATCTGTTGGGAATGCTTTGCTGTGTGTTTGTTCCTGCATGGAAGGGGTTGGACTGGATGGCCCCTGGAATCTCTTCCAGCTCTATGATTCTATCTGTGCAGACAAATCTTTCCAAAAGTACAAAGACCACACAGGAACCGTAAAGCAATCTTTGTGTTCTCATCCAGCTGGGGGAAAGGAATAATGTCAGAATTATTTGTTCCCGCCTGCTGGGGTGAAGAACACGAAGCTGTACATCCCTCCTGTCTGGTCAATTGTTCACCTCTGGTTATAGCAATCATGGTTTTGTAAATTTGTCTCTTGTGGATCGTCAGCCTCAAGGCCAAAACATGAGCATCTCACCTCCTGGTTCCTCTTCATTTTGGCCACAGCGTCCGCCAAGGACCGCAGACAGGGTTCCACCTTGTAATGGACGAACCACAGCTGAATGGAGTGTAGGAAAGTTAAAAACAGAATGTCTTTTCTTGACGGCTTAACAGAGCTGTTAAGTTGTGTTATGGCTCTTGTGGTTGGCTTGCTGCTTTCTTTACGGCTCAACAGAGCTGTTAAGTTGTGTTATGGCTCTTGTGGTTAGGTGGTTGGGTGGGAACCATTCCAGCTCTGTGCTTGCAGCAGCCAGGCCTGATTCACAGAGTGCCATGCACAGCACAGAAAAATGGGAATAGAAGACACCAGACTGTAGCAGGGGCATAGAAACCTCTGCAAATTGGAAAAAGAAAGACCAGGGTTGGGTGGGGCACAAAGCCTGGTAAGACTCAGGCTCCAAGTGCGCAGGTTCTTGGGCCATTTCCACTAGACTGTTGAAGTAGCATCAGTCCTAATTTCACACCACAAATATGGCTAAAAAGCAAAGGGATTTCAGGGCAAGCTACTGAAGACCTAAGCTGGAGTGGGCAATTGTGTGGGGCAAAGGGTCAGCTTCCCCCTAGACCCCTCCCACAGGCTTTATTCCCCAAAGACACATGACCGTATCATGGGAAGACACGACTCACTAGAAAAGAAAACGACGCTTGGCAAGGTAGAAGGCAGTAGGGCAAGAGAAAGGCTCCATTACAGATGGATAGACTCAACCAAGGAAGTCACATCTCTGGATCTGCAAGACCTGAGCAAGACAGCTGAGTATAGGTTGATTTGGAGGTCTCTCATCCATAGCGTTGCCATAAGTTGAAGTCCACACAACAGCAGTTACAAGACACACATGCACACAGCAAGACCAAATATCTCCACTTTGCCCTGCAGTCCTTCTCAAAATGGTGATAGGAAGTATGATCATGTCACTCCTTGTCAACCCTTTTGAGAAGGACTGCAGTGGAAAATGAAGGTACTTGGGAAACAGTTTGGGGTTCCATGGTGCTTGTGAGGGTGGAGTGAGATGTGCTTTCATGTTTTCACAAGCTTATGGGGGTTCTGCACGGTTTAGGAATTAAACCTGACCCAAGCAACACTACTTTTTAAAAGTGGGGGTTGAGGAGAGGTCTTGAAGGAACTCCACAAAAGTGGAGCTCAGGAACCCACAGGCCTCATCGTGCCCAGCCGTGACCTAAGGACTCAGCCCTTTGCCGGGAGAGCTGCATAGGTTATTTCATCATCATAAGTTTATTTGTCTGTGGAGCAACATCCATTACGAAATACTGCAAAAGCACTGCAGGAAGATTATCATAATGCAGCCAGTCTGCTTGCATAGGTTATTTCTGCTTTGTGAACTATTTGTTCTCTTCCTCCTCTCAAACTGTTCCCATCTTATTTAGGAGTTTGTAAAATGTGGGAAAATTCTTTCCTATATTCTTTTTTAATGAGACAGACAACATTTACACATGTTGCTCCTTGAAGCAAAAGGAACTCCTAAGTCTGTGCAACATGTTTCCTTTAGTAACAAGAGACAGATCTTGGTGGCATCTTCCAGTTTGTACTTGGAACTGCCCGGTCTGTAGCCACCATGACTACTGTCTTTGGAATCCGGCTGTTTAGATTCAGCCCCATGTGGGTCAGAACCAAACCACAGCCTTGACGGGCAGCCAAGGTCTAACAAGAACCTGATATGACATTTCCTCCTTGGCTCGAATTAAACAGGAAGCTCTCTTAGATCTCCGACAGTTTAGTGGGTGGACGTTGCAGGGACAGATAAATTGACTGTTGTCATTGTTGTATTTTTTTTATATCTTGCCTTTTTCCCAGTTGCGGATTCAAAGTGGCTTACAACAGATTTTTTTTAAAACCTATTTCTCCTTTATACGAATATCCATTGCTAATTGCTACCTATAATTACATATCCTGTTGAAACTTTTAAAGTATCTCGAGGCTTCAAGTGGTTAATTGCTGTGATATTTAATGCCCCTTTGTATCTACGCAGAAGGGAAGAAGAGAGGAAATGTGAAATATCGGGACGGTGTTACGGGAATTGGCCATGCATAGATAAGGAGACAGGAACTTTATCTCTCTTCCAGGATGAAAGATAGGTAAATAACAGTAAGCCTGGGAAAAATGCTTGTGCTGTTGGAGTTATTTGACACTAACCAATCATTGATGTACATGCCTTTGCATGACAAAGTATAAAACCTTAGATGCTGTGGTCTTAGCAACTTTTGGGAAAGTTGCTTTTCTTAAATGCTTCTGTTTGAAACACTGAGCAAAGTTTTTCCGAGCAAGTTACCCAGGACATGGCAAATACTCATCTTAATCATTTCAGCTTGGAAATGGATTCATTTCTATGATAGTTTTCTATTTGGCAAGTTGTGGGTTGAAAACAGGGTACAAACCACCCGTCCAGTGTTTAGACTTGTCAATAATCCCTTTTCAAGTTCTACTTGTTAATAGTCTCAAAAAGGCAGGCAGAGGAAGGAGAGGGTTTGTTTTCTGCTGCTCCAGAGACCAGGACAAGGAGCAATGGATTCAAGCTACAGGAAAGGAGATTCCACCTGAAACTCAGGAAGAACTTCCTGACAGTCAGGGCTGTCCGGCAGTGGAAGATGCTGCCTCCATGGAGTGTGGTGGAGTCTCCTTCCTTGGAGGTTTTTAAGCAGACGCTGGATGGCCATCTGTCCAAGGGAGTGCTTTGAGGGTGTTCCTGCAAGGCAGGGGGTTGGACTGGATGGCCTCTGGGGTCTCTTCCAACTCTACATTTCTATGATTCTATGATTCTATGATTAAATTAGCTAAATTTTAGTTCTGATTTTTTGCATTTAGCGAAATCTGCAAAACACCGCCTCCCTGTACAAATTGCCTCCGACAAACTCACATCCACAGGAACACATAAATATCCTCCTAGAAGACGAGAAGTTCTGCATTATCACTGGATATATGAAGACAAAATAAATTAAGGTTAACATCCCCACTGAGAAGTTAGGCTGGGAAATATGGAAGAGATGCTTGTTGCCATAACCGTACCCCAAATGTCACAGTGCGTCTGGCTGGCCTGTCAAGCTTCTGACAAGTTCTCAAAACTCTATTATTTTCTCATGCCTTTGGCTTCCCCCCCTTTTTTTTTTAATTCTGATTTTAAATAATTTTCCCCCTATTCTGTTTTTTATATTGTGATTTTGTCATTCATAGCTTTGGGGACTTGGGCAGGCAGATAAACAATTCAAAAATACAATGAGTAAATGAATGTTTCCCAGAGTTAGTCATACCCACTGTGTGGTCAGCAAGGAATAGTTTGTTTCTTTGGCGTTTTTGTTTTAAATGACCTGATAGTGACTTGGGCTATATATAGACCAGCGGCTGTTTGCCCAAGAGGTCTAAAGCAGTCAGTGGCAAACCTGCTCCTTCTACTGGTCACTGAGTATAATTTCAGACAGTTTGGGACAGAGGAGATTTACAAGTAGATTTAATTGGCAATAGCAATAGTGGCTTCAGGTTCTGATGTCGAGGGAGCGGTGAATCTGACCCAGGTTTTACTCCGAATCTGAAATGAGCTACCCAAGCTGCTGAAGCCAATCCAACTTTCTTTAAAACCTGGCGTTGACTCACCGTCCCACTGACGTCAGAGCCATTGGCTGACACTGGGTAATGGCCGTTGCTCTTGTCCCGACTCAATCACGCAGGAATTGTGGAACGGCCTTTTCCTATGCTTCCTCTGTCTGCTTTGCAAAGATCCAATGTAGATTTAGAGCTTAACTTATGCCTCTCCCCACCCAGAGTTTGGAAATAACACATTGACTATTACCTATCTCAGCTCTGGACTTTCCTGGTCAACATCCTTCCTTCCGGCATGTGGAAGCCCCCTACTCTTGAGGAGTGCAAGGCGGTGATCCCCCAGATTTGGAACATCAACCACATACAAATGCAGGAGTTGATGTATTGGACTTTCCTGGTCAACGTCCTTCCTTCCGGCATGTGGAAGCCCCCTACTCTTGAGGAGTGCAAGGCGGTGATCCCCCAGATTTGGAACATCAACCACATACAAATGCAGGAGTTGATGTATTGGACTTTCCTGGTCAACGTCCTTCCTTCCGGCATGTGGAAGCCCCCTACTCTTGAGGAGTGCAAGGCGGTGATCCCCCAGATTTGGAACATCAACCACATACAAATGCAGGAGTTGATGTATTGGACTTTCCTGGTCAACGTCCTTCCTTCCGGCATGTGGAAGCCCCCTACTCTTGAGGAGTGCAAGGCAGTGATCCCCCAGATTTGGAACATCAACCACATGCAAATGCAGGAGTTGATGCATCTGAGATCCTATTTGGAAGACACCCAGAAGACCAGGAGAACCTCCAAAGATTATGCACCAGCAGAGTGCCTTGGGACCCCATGGATCACTTGGGTCCCCCCAGATGAAGACCCCCCCCCGGCAAAGCGGGATGCTGACTCTGCTGCTGGCAACCAAAACTGCCAACTTGATAGCCCTCCAGCAGATGCTGGAGAATGCCTTCCCGGAGTGGCAGAAGCCACTCCCTCCTTGTGCAGCCCCAACTCCCACCCCCAGCCTCAGAGGGGGGCTGGTTTGCCATGCAGGGTCCCTTGCAGCCCTTGCTTCACTTTCAAACAAAGGCAACTCCTCGCTTTTTCATTCATTCATTCACCTTCCCATCTCAAATTTCATACTTAACTCTATTCTGGAAAGCACACACAACACACCAAAACCAGTATTACCCGTGAAATGTCACTTTCGAGGTTATGGTGTGACCAGCATCCTTAGTTTCAAGCAGTAATGGGAGCACTGTGACCTTGGGAGAGGGTAACACACAATATATCTGCCAGTGCAATTTGATGCCTGTGGAGTCGAGCTAGCCTCAGTGGTCCCTTTGTTTGCAGGAGCAGCTGGTGGTTTCCACATTAGAGTCGCAGCAAATATTTGTGCATATACTTTCCCTTCCTCCGTGAAAGTCAACACTGCCAGACACGCACCTGAGCCATACTCCCAGCCCTATAGATATTTCTGGGCAGCAGCAGCTGCTGGGATTCATATCTTTGGGTGAGCAAACCCACTCTGGATTTTAGTCTGAACTTTAAAGGAACTAATGAACTCGCTAAACCCTATCCTTAGTGGTGGTCCTTCAAAATTGGGACAGAAACCTGGAGTGGTTTGGCCTCCACCCACCATCTGTCACTGCAAAAATCCTAGAAATATCCAGCCTAGTTAACGAAATTCTTTCTGTTAGTCACAGAAAAGGTCTGAGAGCTAACGAGACACTCAGTTGCCCTCCCTCTGACTCATGCCTCCCACACTGACCTTAGTGGTCTCTCCAAGACAAATTGCTAAATCATAAAAAATCATTAAGATTAATGAGTTCTCTAACAACTACAAACATGAGAGCCCGCGTGGTTTAGTGATTCACATCCACAATCAATCAGAAAGCTTCCTGAATGGCCTCATCCTTTGAGGAACGGTTGAAAGAGCTCAATGCATAGCGCTAGAAAATGAAAAGCCCAAGTGAAGGGTGCCAGACATTACTTACATATGCACAAATTCCCGTAAAAAACCCGGACCGTTTTTGGCCGGTGCAGAAATCCACATTCCACTGAAGACTGCAGAGTCATGTACACGGTGCCATGAGGGATGGGAGGAATGCTTAATCGTATTTTATGAAAAATGGATGAAAATATATTTCACATCCCTGATGAGAAGATGTCTAGACTGATCAGAAGCTTTGCAGTTCAGAATTTAGTCTGTGCAAAATCCCCTTTCCGCCCACCCCCAGAAAACAGTTTTCTGTGCAACAATACCAGGCACTAATTTTGTACAGAGTAAGCCCCAGACTGTGAATATTTATCCAAATGAGGACTTGTTGTGATTTTCTTTCTGTTGCAAAAAATGACCCAATGCTTCCTTTGAGAGCAAAATTAGCCAAAAAATTGCACCCCCATTGCACTATGGTGTTGTGTACATTCTGCACGGTGAACCTCACATATGAACACATTTGTAAACTCAATGGACTCAATGGATATAGTTAGGACTTAGTAGTCCTAACTATATCCATTGAGTCCATTGAGTTTACCAATGTGTTCATATATAGAATACAAGCTATTGTTTTCTGCAGTCAGAGACCAAGAAATATATTGCAAATGCTCAAAGGTAACCAATATCAAGAAAAGTTATACCATTTACACTGTTGTAAATCGGCCCTCAAGAACTTCTCTGAAACTCAGTTCAGCCTGAAAGAGACTTAAGTTAAGATGACCTCTAAGGTCCCTTCCACTCATTTTATTTTAATTATATGAGTCTAACATTGTGATCTACCTCTTAGGGTACTTATCAGATGAAAACCAGAGAATTCAGGAAGGGCCGACCAAAAAGCTAGTAAGCAAAAGTGTAAAGACACATGACTTAATTTGGAAATCAACCCCATTATATAAAGGGGAGTGTTCTTTTGAATGGCCATATGTTAGATTGGGCTGTATGAAAAACAACACAAATAAATACAACCATGTGGTAACCAGTGACAGGCAGAAATGATCTCATCCTAGGAGTATGGGGAAAATTTGTCACGTCTAAACTGACCACATTGGGACCTGAAAAACTTATAAATTAAATCCACACTTTTTAGAATTTTGCAACTTGGTTCCCAACCCAAAAATGCATATGTTAAGAAAAAGTGAACATCATGGGACAGTGTGGGCAGAAAAGAGAGAGAGAGAAAGCAGGAAAACAAGTTGCAAAGAGCGTACGTGGGGCCAGATTCATGGGAAAAAAATGTGCAGATTGCAAAAAATGTTCACCGAAATGGACGTACATTTTCATGGGGATGGTTTTCAGACATCTTGCACCATCTTCACAAACTGACACAATCTGACATCAACGCACAGATGCGTTCAGCAAAATCAACCTATGTTGGTTTGTGCTTTTCTAATCTTACCCAAAAAGGATACCTGTGGAATGCTACGATGCTTCTCTGCAAGATCTGTTAAACCCACCAGGAATTCATGCTTCATGAAGACTTCATTCGCAGCTGCCAGCCTCATGTCAGTATTCATATTCATCTGGTAAGTAAGGAAGTGGAAATATGTTTGTGTTTTAGGTACTGGTGCTTTAATATGGCAACACAAAGAGAGAATCATGGAGTTGGGACCATCCCATCCAGCCTCCTGTTGACACAGAAAATCTGTCATCCAAATTAAAAAGAAAACAACCTTCCCCTTTTTCACCAATGGTGCTGCTTTGCAACATTGCTGTCCTCTGAATGCTAAAAATCATGGAAAGGACACAACTCCTAGGTACTGGGTACACAAACTCATGCCCTGTGAAGAGAGGCTTAGGGAGCGAGGCATGTTTAGCCTGATGAAAAGAAATTTAAGAGGTGACATGATAGCCATGTTTAGATATCGGAAGGGATGCCATGTTGAAAATGGAGCAAGCTTGTTTTCTGCTGCTCCAGAAACTAGGACATGGAGCAATGGATTCCAACTACAGGAAAAGAGATTTCACCAAAACATCAGGAAGAACTTCCTGACAGTCAGAGCCATTCAGCAGTGGAATGCAATGCCTGGGAGTGTGGTGGAGTCTCCTCCTTTGGAGGTTTTGAAACAGAGGATGGATGGCTATTTGCTGGGGGTGCTTTGAGTGTTTGTTCCTGCGTGGTAGGGGGTTGGATTCAATGTCCATTGTGGTCTCTTCCAACTCTATGATTCTATTGACTACCTATCAGGAAGAATAGTAGGGAAGGGAATTCCAAAGCCTGGGAGCAGCCACCAAGAAGGTCTTCTTCTTTGTTCCCAGAAGATGGGGCTGTGACCATAGGGAGACACGGAGATTTGCACCAAACTGGCATCCTTATGAAAGCCACAGCTCAAGGCAAAGCTAATGCCTTCTTACCTTCCTTTGGCATTGATGGATTGTAAGTCGGACAACCACAGCGGCCACCAAGGCCACTGCAGTGGCAATGATGCTGATTTCCCAAGAAGGTCCTACAGAAAATGCCTTCAGTGTGGAATAAAGGTTGAGCCAGAGAGTCACATAGAGAATCTGAAATGAGAGTGAGAGAGAAGTTATTTCCATCTGTGGCATTGGAACAGCCAGGAAGCTCGGGCTTTTTCAGCTTTTTCAGTGCTGAAAACAGCATTTCTTTCTGCACAGAACCATGGCTTTTTTTTTTCCTGCGCAGAAAAGGATACAATCCCTTGAGAATTTTGCACAGAATAGGTCCTAAATGGTGTATCGCCTTCAAAAACTGAGTGGTTTTCAAAGACTTTCTAACAGTAAGGAGGACATTGCTAAAATTACTCACTGCTTCCTTTGAGAAGAAGCTTGGTGAATGGTTATGTCTCCAGTTTGTGTATGTTTACAGCAAGGCACACACGTGTGGTGGATTTGCATTCTAAACAAGAGCTCTCCATGTGGCAATATTTTGTTGCATGTTCCCCCGGGGAACACGGCCAAGAGCCACGTGGACAGATGGCACAAGACGGAAAGATGAGACATCAAAAAGATGGTCTTAAAGCAGTGGTTCTCAACCTTCCTAATGCCGCAACCCCTTAATACAGTTCCTCGTGTTGTGGTGACCCCCAATCAAAAAATTGTTTTCATTATTTATTTATTTATTTATTTATTTATTTATTTATTAGTTAGTTAGTTCGTTAGTTATTTCCAACATCAGATAGATTGGAAACACTGCCCTAAATCACTGCTCTGGATAGACTTCTAATGCCTAAAAACTGGTAACCCCCCCTTTTTTTTTAAGCACAGAAAGCATCCATCAATGCCAGAATTAAGGCAGTAGTTCTAGTTCTGAATGTTGGGTTTCCACAGTCCAAAAAGCCAATCACTCCCAAAGGCAAGGCCGAAACAGCCCACATTTTACACAAGGCGCAGGGAGGAAAGGACAGGGAGAGAGGAAAGATGGCGGCGGCATAAGCAGACGCGTTTTGTTTCCCTCCCTCCCTCCCTCCCTTAAAGGGAGTGCGGACGCTGAACATACAAAAAGCGAGGAATGCAAGACAGTCAGGGCGAAGAACACAACACGTGCATGTGGCAAGCGCCAAGGGTCCACGCACAACAAAAGCGAGAGGAGAAAGCCATCCTGGCTATTTCTGCACTAGACTGTTATAGCGCTATGATTCCACTTTCACCATCCTATGGAATCCTGGGGTTTGCAGTTTGAACCCCAGCGCTCTCATTGGCTGTGAGGCCATCTTCTTTTAAAGGGGGTGGCAGGATTGAGGAGCGCCGACCCCTGTGAAATGGTCAATCGACCCCCCAAAAGGGTCCCGACCCCCAGGTTGAGAACCACTGTCTTAAGGAATCCAACTTGTCACTGATGTTTGCAATCCCTGTAGCACAGCTCCAAAGAAGACTTTCCCAATTAAGCAAAGGATGCTATTAGTTCAGACATGACAAACACGCGAGTTCCCATCACTATTGCCTTACCACAGCAATGGCTATTCCAAATGCCCTGGAGTTGTAGAATAAGTAACTTCTCACTTCTGGCTCCAGCACCGCGTGTTGGATTAAACATTTCCACTGGTCAGCTGTTATCTGGGTAATGACACAAGCGTTATCAGTACCTCCATATGCAATGGCAAAGCCCACCACCCCATTTCAGCTGAATCCCATAGGTAGTCACATCAAACCATAGAGTTGGAAGAAGCCACAAGGAGCATCAAGTCCAACCCACTGCCATCCACTGCTGAATGTAAATCTCACGGATTCAATAAGTCTACTCTGGAATTAGCAACTGGACACAGGCTTCGTCATGCTTACTATTAGTTCTGATATTGACTTTGGCTGGAATTCTGTATTGTGGTCTCCCTTGTGTAACTTTTACACAGACTTAGTTACATCGTGGAGGCACTAATGAGCCCTGTTAGCGAATTGCAAAGATGCATAGCAGGATACTGGCAATAGTGTCCCAATGAGCAATGAATATCAGCCTTCCCTAGCCCAGTAGTTCTTAACCTTTTCTTTACCGGGGATCCCCTGTAAATAGAGGCTGTTGCTGGAGACCCCCGAGACTTAACTCAAGATTTAAATATTGAAATTTCAATGTAAATATTCACACATTTATTTAACTATTCAAATATTTATTATGGACTTCAGGACAGTATGGTTCAAAACTACACCGTGGGGTATTCACTATTCAATAGCATCAACTTGGCTGGGCCTGACAGCTTAATAAATTCCTATGACATCTTCCCAGTAATCTCTTTTCCCTTCCATTTAAACCAGTGGCACAAGTTATACAGGAACGTTGGTTTTCAACAGCAAGTGAGTCAGAATCATAGCAATGGAAGCAGGTTGCTTCCATGTCAGAGGGGAAGCGAATCCGCTCTAGGTTTTCACTCACACTTGGAAGGAGCTTTCCAAAGTTCTGAACCCTATCGTCAAAATAGGTTCAGCACCTTGGAGAGCTCCTCTACAGGTCAGCCTAAGACATGGAGCAGATTTACGGCCCCACTGACTTGGGGGCCAGCAGCCCAATTGACCCCCAGGATTATAGAACTGGAGAATTGGAAGATGAACTAATGTAGGCTGGAGGCAGCCCTCTAAGAACAAAATAATGCAGCTGTTGAAGAGAGCAGCCTGCCGCAAAACCACAAGTCGTTCCTTGATATCTGTTTGATCCTGTTTTTTTTTTTTGGTCTCATGCATATATACAAGAGATTAGCAACAGGGACTGCATCTGGTGGCATTCGTTAAATAACACTTCTTTTTTCAGCAGATATCACCAAGAGATGGAACCTCACCTCCGTTCCCAAGTGCTTCAGTCTGTCTGACCAAAGATTTGTATCAAATGGGTTGGCCTGGTGAGCCTTCAAGACCAGGAGAACTTGCCCATTCTGAAGCCCTACAAAGAACAGTAAAGAAGGCTTAGCGTGCATGACAACTCCGTGGTATAAAACGTGCTTTGTATGTTGAAAGTCTCCAGCTCAATCCCTGTCATTTGAAGGGGAAAACGTCCTTCTAGAAAACCCAAGCCTCTTTTATCCTACGCCAAGCTGTAATAAAGCAAACCTGTTTACTTTAGGAATGTTATTTTTTTTTATTAACCTCTTAACAACTGTTAATAGATTTAAATTTGTATTTATCTATGGTAACTGAAGTGGTGTTCTATACCACTTTCCTTTTATTTTTACTTGCTGTTCTCTTACATTTTTATTATTTATTATAACTCATCAAGGAGTGAGCACATCACGCCAATATTAAAATCCCTCCACTGGCTGCCAATTAGTTTCCAGGCAAAGTGCAAAGTGTTGGTTATTACCTTTAAAGCCCTACATGGTTTGGGTCCAAGTTACCTGTCGTATCGCCTCCTCCCGTACAATCTGCCCCATACACTCAGGTCCTCTGGGGGCCATTTACTTAATCCAGCCAAGACTAGACTGGCAATGGTCACCCGGAAGACCTTCTCATCAGATGCCCCAGCCTGTGGAATGACCGGCTGGAAGAGATTTGACAGCCAAATTCAAAAAAGTACAAAAGACCTCTCTCTTCCAGCAGGTCTACCCAGTCAATTTTTATCTATGATGTAAAACTGGCACTCATTTGAGTCCTTTGCCATTTTATATAAGGGTTGCCATTTTACTACTCCATTGTATATAATGGGACTTGAACATCCATGGATTTTGCTATCAATGGGGTAGGGGGAGGCCTTGGAACCAAACCCCAGAGGACACCGAGACCCACCATACGTACCTTGTAGATCTAATTCTGTGCGGCTTCTGCCATGAAATGTAACCCAGGTAGAACGAAATCTCCCAAGCTTAGTACCCGAAGGTTAATTACATTCATTAAATCTGTCACCCAAGCACCCAAAGGTATCACCGAGACATTACAATGTGCATAAGAATCAGCGCAGAGACGTTCACCGTGACCAAGAAAACATTTCTATGTTAATCTCTCTCCTTATCCATTCATATTATTTCCATACCTGTCCAAGAAGTGCGGAAAAATTATTCCCCATACCTTTCCTCGATGAGCCAGCGCAGTCCTCCGTTTGGCTCTGACAGAAAGAGACGGAGAAGGACAGTTCTTTCTCCTCCGCCGCGCCTGCTCGACTATTGCCACAGGCCATGACGAGGAGACTTCGACCCCACAAACTCCAGACTCGTACGGGGAAAGATTTAGCTCTCCGAATCCACCTTTCCCGCTCTGAGTGTTGCCGCAGAGTTACTCCTGCGGGTATTTTTTTGGGGAAAAAGCAGACAGACCAGTGGAGCCTCTGCTTCCATTCTGTGTCCAAGCGGTGGTCAAAGGTTGGACGTGGAGCTGGGACCCGAGGTGCCAAGTCTGGGTCTTTGAGGCCGTTTGGGAAGCTCCGTTCTACGTTTCTGCCAGAGTGTTTCACTTCCTCCTTGGTTGGTTGGTTGGCTGGCTCTTTTTTTTTTTAAATCCTGCACTGAGTCATGCTCTCAGGCAATGCTCGGTCCACAACAAGAACAGCTGGGCTGAGGCGGGTCCTGCAAAAGAGGCTTGTTCATACACGCAATGGACGTCCTTCCTCACTTGCCCAAGACAAATCCAAAGCTTTGACAGAAAAGAGATAAGGGAGATCTTTTCCTTCTTTTGTGCTATTGCACCTCTCTTTCGGCCAACTGTAACTGAACGCTGCAAATGCAATGACAATTTAAGTCTCCATACACACCCATGTATATATACACACACATACACACACACCCACGTACATGCATACACAGTCAGCCCTCCACATTCGCCGTTTTAACTTTTGCAGACTTGATTTTTTGTGCATTTCTGCAACCGCTGCCCCAACTTAAGTGCTTCTTTTCTGGGGGAACTTTCCCTCTCGGAGGCTCCAAGGATGCCATGCAAACTGCCTCCTTTCCTTCTCCAACACCAGCCTAGTCAACTAAGGATGGCTTACAGCCCGATTTCAGCCCACAGCCCAAACTGTAGCATGGTGTAGCCATCCCTACGACCCTGGAGACTGGGCTTCGATTCCCTGTTCGGCCACACGGAAACCCACCGGCTGACCTTGCGTGAGTCACACACTCTCAGCCCCAGAAAACCTGTTTTCCAGAGTTCCACTCCAAAACTTTCCAAAGTTCTTGTCCAACTAGTACATCACGCTGGCTCTCAAAGGAGGATATAGAAGGAATCAATTAAGAATTAACTCAATTTATTAGCAGCTGCATAAATATAACATGAAGTGCTTGTACACTTGGGGAACAATAATTATGAAGATAATCTACAGCCATCTATTTCGTTTTCTCTCCTCTGTGATCTGATTATGTAGCTTAACTTCCTTGGGATCGTGTTTTTCATTACGGTTCCTATTATGACTCATCTTTGTTTATTTGTTTTACAGATTTTCCATAAACACATGCTTGCACATTGCACTCATTAATACAATGTGATATAATGAAAGCTTCATCTTCTAACTTTTGGGACTTGTTTGCTGTTCGCCAGACGGACTGCCAGCTGCCTTGAGTCTCATGTTTGGAAGAAAGGAAGGGTACGCATGAAATAAATACGTTTCACTGTAATTAAAATAAATTTAAAAAGAAACTTTTTAAAAAATATAATAAGGATACAGCTAAAAATCTGCTCCAAGCTCTAAAGAGATCTCAAAGGGACTGAGCCTCTTTGGAGAAAGTGAACCAAGGTCAGCCAGTGGATTTCCATGGACAAGTGGCAAATCGAACCCAGATCTTCAGAGTTGTAGTCCAGTGCTCAAACCACTATGCCACATTTGCTTTTTATACAAAAACATACCCTCTTTTAATGGATCAAATGGGTCATTTTTAGGGGATGAAAAATAATACTGCATTCTGCTAATTTTTACACTTTGCTCAAGAGGTCTCTCCACTATACGGAGGTTATCCACCTCCAAAAAATGGTTTGCCTGGCACTACACCAACACTGGCTCTCCAGCACACTGCACACAACCACACTGGTTTTGAGCACTTCCTTCACTCCCTTCGCCTTATTAGCACAGTTGCAAAATTCTTGTTTCACAACAGTAATAGGAATATATAATGGCGCCCTGTGCCGCTTGTGACTCAAGTTTTGAAGTTGTTCTCCCATGCTGCGCAAAAGGACCTATTGCACCAATCTCTCCCTGCTTGTCCAACCGGAAATCATGAGAAATGGTATGTCACTTCAAGATTACAGTGGAGCAGAAGAAATCGAGAGCTAAGGGCTTAAAGCTGCTCACAGAGGCTTCTACGGCACACCCCCCAACTGAACTGATTTAGTAGGGACCGTTCCGAATCATACATGCCTTCCTACTTTTCAGCTGCTTTTAAAATGTCCCAGTTTCTCTCGTCTCATTCCCTTTCCCCTTTATCCCCAGTATATTTCCGTTACTGCAAACTGAGTTCAAAGTACTCAACACACCCAGTAGGAGAGGACAGGAAGGGGCAGAATCTTGCCCCTTCGCTGTAGACTCTGGCAACAGCTGCAGTGTCATGCCTTGCTTCCAGAACACGGAGATGGACTCTTGATTCACAGACTGCAACAGGGGACATGCCAGGATCAGCTGAATAGGAGGAGGTTACAGTGCCACAAATTCCAGAAACAGAACAGGTGGCAGTGCCAGCTTCAGCAGAGAGTCCTGCCCCGTCAGAGACAGAAGACAACTTACCTATACCCACCTTTGCCGCAAGTGGAGAACCTGAGACAGCAATTAGTTAGGCAGCAGCTGAGATAAGCTGCTGACCTATATAGGCGCTGCCTTTCCCCTTCAGGAGTTGTCCGAGCTTATCTGACCTTCCTGCCGGCCGGTCGTATTTCTTAGATCCTGAACTCTGCAATTATCTGCTCTGTCTTTGGATTCTGCTGGACTCTTTTGACATTTGTTTATTGAATAAAGGCAAGTGACTGCTTTTGAGTTGTTCCTTGGTTTGCTATTTTGCCCGCGCTATCTCCTGGTTATTAGCTGTGCAGCCAGCCAGCTCTGGCATGCTGTCTGGACTGAGATAAGAAATGTAACCTCTCTCTGTCTGTTGGCAATTCCTCATTAATCACGTTTGCCATCTTGGCCACACTCTGGTGCTACTTGGCCACAGGTGTCCCAGTTTACATCCACCTTTGACATTTGCAAAGCACAAAACTACAATACTATCTGAGGATAAATATTTTGTCTGTGCTTCCTGGAAGTACCAACACAAGCCTGGGCTAAGATCTTACATCACAGTCTGTGTTTCACAAGCATAAGCAGCCTAGAGCTCTCTAGCAGAGAATTATTCATTTCTCACCAAACTACAAATCCCAGGATGCCAGAGCCATGACAGCTAAGATGGCATCTAACTGCTATTATATGCAGTGTTGATGAACCCAGAGCTACTTTAAATTAATTGCTTCTAACCACAGGGCAGAAACACGGCTTCTTGTGGTTTTCGCAGGGTTTCATGGCTCGGCGGTAAGACAGGCAGGTTTATTCATGCATGCGCATAGCACATATCAGATTTCTATCTGCATAAACTGCCTGGAAGCAGGTGGGTCTCCCACCTCCCTTTTTTCCTTGCCACAGCCATCAACTTGCAAAATATTGCAGAAACATGCCCATTTCTGCCCCCTCGCTTCAGTCTAAAAGGATATTTATAGCTAAAAGCTTAATAATTTATCTCTGTTCCTCTCCCTCACTCCTACATCGCAAAACTCCCTTTTCAACTCTTCCATTTCACAGACGAAAATGAAGACCCACATGGACATCAAGGTGTACTCAAGGTGGCAAAAGTTATGAATGCAGCAGTTGGCTTTTGCCTGAGTCTGTTGGGAAGGAGAAGATTTCACCCATCCGCTCCCCTTTGCCATGCTGGAGTGCAAATTAATTTTGCAGTTTGTCCTCAGTCTGCAGCATTTGAAGTACGGTCTGCATCCGCATTTGTGGGTTTGACTTCCACAGATTCGATTATTCATAAATTTCTCCAATCCCCGACCCTCGTCCCCACCTCAAGCACTTTGAGGGTGTAGTCTCACTCAATGGAGGAGGAATACTACACAGTTCCAGTGCTGGCTCATGCTGACACCTTGTGTTCTGCTGTGGGTGTTGAAGCAAAAACAGTGGACAGAATGAAACCATATTTGGTGCCAAACCCCAGAAGCTCGTAGCATTTCAATATCTTTTTAATTTTTTTGTAATTTTCAAAGAAACACAATAGTTGCCTTTGGGAAATAAAAAATAAATTATTTCTTCTACAACTGTGACTAAAACAGTAACTATATTTGATTCTTGGAACTCTAATCGTGAAAGAAAGAATTTGAGAATGCTTGCTTTTTGTTTAAGAAGCTGCATGCAAGAAAGAACAAAGCAGTAGTTCCTTACTTTTCAGTTTGTCTCCTGCTAGATGGTGCTCTTGTAAATCTCTTGTTCCTGCTTCTGCCTTGCAGGGAAAAAAGAAGATTTGTGTGTAGTGTTATATCTCCTGCACAATCTTTTCTCTTTTGATAAACCAGAAGCAAGTCAAAATGGGTGCACTGTAGCAGGCAAACAGAACAGGCTGGCTGCAAATCTTAATTATTACCGTTCCCCACCTCCTGCTCCGCCAGTTGGAAAGGAATGCAGTCATGTGCTCCTCAAATCCTCCAGCTCTGGTTTCATGTGCACGGGGCCGAGCTTGGAAAAGTTACTTTTTGGACCACAATGCCCACATTTTACATCCTGAAGGGAGTTTCTAAGCATCTGACCACAAAAAAAAAAAAACCCAGCAGATTGGAATCCAGAAATAGGCAGCCTCCAGAACTGTGAGATTGTTTGTTGCTGCTTTACTAGCATCTTAAGATTCTTTGGCACTGATCTTCTGGATGGATAGGTTCTCGCACTGCCAGAGTTCCCACTTAACCCTGGAGCAGATGCCCAAGGAACAGTGGCACAACCAATGTGTGGATACTCCGGCCCCAGGGTGACAAAGCCGCTAGCCTCTCCCGAGCTCTGTGCTGAATCCATAAGTCTTCCCAAACACGCTGCTGGGGTCAGTCCCCTAATTCATTATTAGATATTCCTCAATCTCCCACATGCTTTCCATTTAGCCCGAAGCCTCAAGCCAAGGAGATGAGGCATTTTTTTTATTTTGTACAAATCTACACTCTGGTGGTGGTAAGTGCTGGACTGAGGTTCTTTGTAAATATGTGTACTTTAAGTATGCTTATAATTACGCAGTTTTTTCAACCAACACTCCAGGCTTTGGTCTGGAGCACAACATAAGATTTCCACTGGCCTCTGAGGAATTCTGTGTCCAGTTCTGGGCACCACAGTTCATGAAGGATATTGACAGGGTGGAACATATCCAGGGGAGGGCGACCAAAATGGTAGAAAGCCTGGAAACCATGAAGCCCTATGAGGAGAGGCTTAGGGAACTGGGTATGTTTGGCCTGGGGAAGAGAAGGTTAAGAGGCAACATGATAGCTATGTTTAAATATTTGAAGGGAGGGTGGAGCAAGTCTGTTTTCTGCTGCTCCAGAGACAAGGATGTGGAGCAATAGCTTCAAACTTCAGGGAAAGAGATTCCATCTAAACATTAGGAAGAACTTCTTGACGGTAACAGCAGTTCGATAGTGGAATGTGAAGCCTGGGAGTGTGGTGGAGTCTCTTTCTTTGCACGTTTTTAAAGAAAGGCTGGATGGCCATATTAGTCCAAAATTAAATCCCTATTTGTTTAGGAGGGAACAGTGGAGTTATCATAACAAGAGGGCAATACATTCCCTCTTATCAGCTCCAGTTTACAGTTTGACCACAACATTTTCAAAGACTTTTTAAAGGCAATCCTATGCAGAATTTGTTACAGTAAAGATGTAATTAAGGCACGTGTTGCTCTGGGCCAAGGTTGGAAGCTGCGTCTTCCCTTTCTCCCTATTCAGTGCTGGGAAGGAAAAAAATGAGATTAGGAAATGTAATTGCAATTTGCCCCGAGGCCCTAGAAAGAACAGGAGGAAATCTGCTTAAACAGATTACACGCTAAAATTAGGGGCTATTATAAGATCGAAACATGTGTTGTTCTTGGATTTTCTGGGCCCATTTGCTGCTAAGCTTGCGCTAATTAAAGAGAAAATGCATTGCGATTTCTTTCAAATCTGGTGACGCAGAGAAACATAAATAACCTAGAACTGAGCACAGAAAAAAAAAGGCAACTCTGCAGGCCTAGATTACAGCAATGATATTGAGCCAACCAGGCCTTTATCGGCTCCTTTTCCCTGCTGAATTGGCACAATGCATTTTTGTCAAAAAATCCATTTAATTAATGGCTTTGCACGCCAATTTGAGCAGCGGCAACAGCAGAAGCCAAAAGAGTGGGCTTCACATAAATGCATCTCTCTCTCTCTGGTGAAGGTGTGCTCTTTCGGAAACAAAATCGCTACCTCTAAATCACTATTGAGTCAACCGTGTTTAATCGACCTCAGTGGAATTATGCTGGTTTTTACGAGCTGGGCAGCTTGACCTGCTCCTTTTTCTTGCAGTAAATTAGCAGCGGATTGCTCAAGTAAGCAGATTCCTAAAAGAGATGCAATTAATCATAAAAGCACAGGTGGAGACACGGAATAGAAGTCTTCCTCAAACTCCACGGCACAATGCTCCTCTCCCACGTGCACACACGCACACACACCATTTGGAGCTCTGAGAAGTTTTAGGGGTACAGTCTGTAGGGTTCCCAGTCCTCAGGGTCTGAACCCTCCTTTTTCAGTCTTTGAGATGAAGGGAAGAATCCCCCAGGACAGGACGACTGCTTTGAAAAAGGTTTGCATATATACATTCCTTCTTGCTAGACACAGTGACTGGAATTCGTTACAAATGTGTAACCTAGAGTTACATGTCCATCACTGATTCATGTTCAGGATCCCCATGTGTTCAATAATGTAGGGAATCTGTAGGGATCATAACAGGGCTGCAGTTCTGGCATAATGGGCAGCAGCTGTTGCAAGCAATGGGAGTCTGTTCTCTTGTTGACTGGGACACAGAGGATTGATATTTCCAGCTTCTTTCCGCAAGCGATCTCCGGTGCAAGGAGGAATTGCAACAGTGATCCTGCTTCCGACTGTCACACTGGAGCTCTCTCCTGGAAAGGAGTGGAAACATAAGTCTGCACATCCCAAATTAAAGGAGAACAGATCACTGCCGCTCACAGCAGCTGAAGCCCAGTAAGTCAGGACCGGGGCAAGGGAGTCAGCCCACAAGATGCTAGTTTGTTAAGCTGATCTAAAATTGCAGCCAGTGTTTCTTTTATGTGAATGGCATGTTCTCTGCAACTGTGACAGGTGCTTAATGTTCCATGCTTTTGGAGGTCCTAACTATGGATGCTGTAAATTACAGATGAGATCTTACATCAGAAGCTCAGATGTCTTATGAAGAGCTACGCTGCTGACAAGACACACAACCACACTAGTGAATTGTGATGATGCACATTGGGGTGCCGTACAAGATGTCTTTTTACATGACACAAAAATTCAATTACACTTACCTCTGAGTAGACACATAGGAACACACTAAGAAGCCAGCAGTGACTGACTACAGATGAGACCCAGTGCAGAAGTTTCATGCCTCATATCGTCACTTCTGTCAACCCCATTTAGTCATCTTGTTCTGCGCCTTCACATCAACTCTGACTGATGGTAACTCTACTGTAGGCTTTCCTTGGCAGGATTCATCCAGAGGTTTGCTACTTCCTTCCTCTTAGGATGAGCTAATGTGACTTCTCCAAGTTCACCCAGTGGGTTTCCAAGCCCAAGTGGGGATTCAAACACTGGTCTCCCAGAATCCTAGTTCAATACTTAACACCACACTGGCTCCCCGTAACCCAAAAGATGTACTTTGAGTTAAATGAAGTTTCAAAAAGTCTTCAAGAGCAGCTGCACATTCAGTCCACCCACAGTACTCCAAATGTGCTGCAACCAGGGTGGATAACTGTGCCTAGTGTTTGTGTGGGTGTCCTGGAGGGAATAACTGATGTTGCATCAGGCCTCACTCCATATTCAAAGGTAGTAGAACTGCAGCTTCCAGAACCAGGGACATAACAGTACTGGGATCAAGGCTACAGAATGAACTAACCATGTTAGCTACAACAGTACACTACAGTGCAACCTCAGTAAATACAGCAGCTCCATTCCGCGAACCCTTGCATAAACAAAAAATGTGAATGCTCCATCCCATTATCATCAATGGACACAATGTGGTCACACTCCTGTTGTGTCCACTGACAATAACAGAACAGAAGGCTTCGCATAACCTTGCAGTTGTGTGTGCAGAGGGCACATTGTTTTTGCTTTGGTAAAAGACTGTTTCGGCACATCTTTGGAGCCTTTCGATTCTGTTGCCTAGGAAATTTGTTAGCCCGGCGAAATCACTGAAAGCTGCTTTTTAATTTTAGAGTCTGAATTACTGCTTGGCTTGAAAATTCCAAGGTGGCAGCAGTGCTAATCTAGAGCTGCAAAACAGAAGTCATGTTTCACGTTTTAAGACTAACAGATTGAGTATAGCTATATTCAATCTGTTAAGTCTTAAAAGGCGCTGCATGACTTTGTTTGCTTTTTAAAGATTTCTGAGCTTTAACAAGTTAGTTGGAGCTTCGTGAAAGCAACCTAAAATAATTTCTTTTAAAAAAAGGAAGAAAGCAAGCATTGAGAGAATTAATGTGTCAACGGGAGGAAACAGGGACACGATTGGACACAAGAGCCAAGGAGCTGTGGCACTAAAACCAACATTACTGATTTTATATGGCTCTATTACAGAGGCCATTCCAGGCTTGTTTTAAGAGAACAGGATGCACTGCCTTGGAGCCACTTAAACAATCAAATAAAGAAGTGAAGATTTACAGGCAGAGTCTGCAAAAGCCAAAGCCAGCTTTGTTATGTAAAGAAGAAATGGGGAGAGGAGAGGGCGAAGAAATGGGGAGAGGAGAGGGCAAAGAAAAGAGGAAGGGGTCCTTGAGCCAGTAAAAAATCCACCACAAGAGGACAAGAAAGTCTATTAATTGAAAAAAGTGACACTGAGCACTCTGATATGGGCAACTAAGCACAGCTCCCAAACGCATCTCACTCATGGACTTTATTATCATTGCTACATTCACGATCACAACTGAACAAAGCAGAGAAGAAAAGCCTGAAGCTGTCATACATCCTGTTGCCATGGTTCTATTCCTCTCAGCTTGCGACGTTCACACAAAACTTGTGGCCTTATTTTCTCTTCCTGGCCAGCGTGGCATCTCAGTCACTCGAGTGCCTCTTGTAAGCATTGATTGAAAAATGTGATGTTCTCTCATCTGGGACAGAAGCAACCTTCCTGCCTGTGAGAATTTCATGAACAAGTTACAGCCTCTAGCCATCTAGGAAGGCTGGATGCATTGCCTTCATCGCCAAAAAGAGACACAAGGATGTCATTTCACATGGCTTCCATTCTTTCTGCTCCAACATTTAGGCTGTTCCACTGGGAGCCAAGGATAGAAATAATGCTTGACAGAAAAGCAGGTAGATTTGGACTGTCAGCAAAGGGCAGCAAATTGTGAACTATTTTGTGTCGTGTGGTTGTCTCCTCTAATTATTTGACTACCATAAAGCAAACCTACCAGGGGTTTTCTGGAGGCTGAGTGTGTGTGATACACTCAAGATCACCCAGTGGGTTTCTGAGGCCAAGAAGTGAACTGAAACCTGGTCTCCAGGGTCGTAGCTCAACGCTCAAACCACTACTCCACTCTGGTTCTCCAGATCTATTTACTGTGCCATCATTCTGGCTTGGTCAGACAGTGCGAATGCAGCTCATATGTCGCACACACCTAGAGGAGAACTGAGGTTTACTCACACAGAGTATTCTATTAGGAGTCTATTAAAAAGGAGAAGCAGACAGCCTCTCCACCTAGCTCCATACAAATGAAAATGTGAAGTCACAGTTGACTTTTTTTACCTCTACATATCACCAAGTGTGAGCTGTTACTGTTCCCTTCCACTTTGAACTCCAAGCCGTTGTCTTCTTCCTTTCCACCCTTTCTTTCTCTCTGCCTGCACTCTGTGCTCTTTAACCACAGGCAGAAAGTCCCATTTTATAAATACAGAACAAAAACACAAGTGTTCATAGTTTCAACTGTCAAAATGATATTCAGATACACTGGTTCGCATAAAAGCCTTCATGATATCCAACGCAGAACTCAGGAATTTGTGATCGATGAATCAGTGACAGATGGTTTTGGGGGCGGGGGGGGAGAAGAGGAACAAGAATAAGTCATTTTCATCAAGTTGCAGGTTAAATAAGATCTTTACTTTTCTTGAAGCACCTCAGGTTTCTAGTTCAAGTTAAACAGGAAGGTATACAGGGAATGGTTGTTTAAACAGAACCTATTTCAAACCACCTTCACAAGCCGCTAAACTGATCAGCAAGATCCACAAGTTACAAATCCAGCCTCCATCACCTTCTCCTGCTAGTGAGGCAGGAGGAGGTTCTTTGGACCCAATTCGGATCATCACAATTTAAGAGGTATACAGAAGAAAGCCTGCCTTCATATCCTTCCTGACATTCAGATACTCAAGAGGACAACACATCGATTTAATACTTATTGCAAATCACTCGACATTCACTTCTACTTCAAACCATGCCATACTGCACTTTGGGGACAAGAAACCGGTATATTGGATGTGCTACAAAAGAGAAAAGACTAACTTTTCAGAAAAAAGAGAGAGAGAATATCCACAACTCTTGGAAATAAGTTAAGATCTTTTATAAAAGAAGGGTCACAGCTACAGTCGGTATTGCTTAATACTTCTGGAAGGCCGAGATGTTCCTCTACCCGTTGATGCGGTAGTTCAAATGGATTTCTGGTTTGATTTCACAGACCAGGTTCAGCAGGCTGTTCAGAACCTCCTCCCTGTTCCTCTGGAAGTTGCTCTGGAGCACAGTCATCTTCTCCTGGGTTTCCTTTTCCACCTCGGTGGTGGAACTGCCATGGGACCCGAGAGCCTGAGGCAAAGAGACCGGGGGAAGGAGAGAAGAGAGAGCAGAGGCATCAAGCCCTCAACAGCTTACAATTTGGTTACCACCTCACATATGGACCCATTCAACTTGGAAGGCCATCCAGAGAAGTCCTCCTGGCCCTACCAAATGTTCCTGAGGTACAACCCCCTGTAACTTAAAACAGAAATTTAGTTGCACAGCACCCACTAGATCCTGCTTGGGAATCATGTAACCCAGGGAGGGGGCAGAAATGTGGCAAAATTATCCACATGTTCCCTAACTTTTTGGACGAATTAAATGTGCAGCTCCCTGTAAGGGGCCCTGGGAGTCCAATACACTCTCTTAAGTTCTGTTGCCTGCCCTGATCTGAAACAAACTTCATCCCTGCACTTAAGCAGAACACTTTTTCCCACTCCAGTAGTTCTTATTTTGAGCTCATATTAAGGCTTTTTTAATTTTTCAATCCTGCCTGGCATAATTCCACCTATCATGTATAACACAGATATATTGCACTAGTTGCATGAATTACTTATATTACTTGTTGCATGAATTACTTATATTACTTATTTTTATTGTCATGAGCAACTTTGGAACCTTCAGGCATACAAAATTCATTAAAAAACATATCTGCAAATAAGATAGTAACCCTCCAAAAAACATTAGGATAAAGCAATACAGACAAGAGTGTCTGACAATCAGCTTTTTAAACAGAAACACTTTGTCTATCCAATAGAAATGAAAGGCTGCCACAAGAGCCCAACTAAGTCCCACAGGCCAAAGATGAGTGCAGAGACTCAAAAGACCTTCTACATTATTCCAACCAGCTAAGCCTTCTTTCCTTAACGGAGCAGAGATGGGGGGGAAATAATATTTATTAAGGGAGCATCTCTGCTATTCTACAGGGGAACAAGGAAGAAAACAAAAACAATTAACGGACATTTGAAAAGACGTAACTCACCGCCTCCTCCTTTGCTTTGAATTCTTTCTCCCTCTGCAAGCGATACTGTTCAATCTCAGCTTGGGCTTCTTCTTTTGCTTGCTTCAGCCGCCGGTTCTTTCCTGTTTTTGTGAGAAGAAGGGAGGAAGAGGCAAAACTGTTGAGATACCAAAGACGTTAAGCAGCTTACCTAGGATTAAACAGTAAATCGATGCAGACAATGACTCTGGAAGTGTTTTCAGATTTAGCTGCAGGCAACAAAACCCTTTCATGGCCTCACAGACTAAACCACTGCTGAGCGACAGAACTGAGACAGTTTTTCATCTGTATTTGCATAGGCTTCCACAGGGGACAAATTCAAGCATTTAGGTGCATGGTCTCTCAACCACAGAGGTTCTTTAACCCTTCAAGCCAAGCTGACTTTCTGCAATCTTTCTGCAAGAGGCAAGGAGAGTGCAAATCATAAACTGCAACTGCTTCTTGAATCTGAGGGTTTTCAAATATATTTGCTATTAAAAGTAAACAAGAAAAAGACACGGTTTTTGTTTCCATTCATTCTGCTGATACACAAAGCAGACGCATGTAGCACTGGACACTTCTTTTCTCTTGCTCTGAACCCCATGAACTAACTGGGACATGCACTGGTTCTCTGTTCAGCAACTGATTCAACAGGTTTATTATTAAAAGAAAAAATCAAATTAGAGTGCCAATACTGGAAAAGGAACAAATTAGAGACTTTTTGCTAGCCCATTATCTTACTTAATACAGTCTTCTTCTGCTTATCTGACAAATGAGGAACCGGAGCACTGTTAGAAAGCAAAAATGGTCACAGAGCAGAACCCATCTACTGTAGGCAACCCAAATGACTTATGCAGGCTCACTTAGGACTAACCATGTGTACATAGAATCAAAGAGTTGGAAGAGACCCCAGGGGCCATCCAGTCCAACCTCCTGCCATGCAGGAACACCCTCAAAGCACTCCCGACAGATGGCCATCCAGCCTCTGCTTAAAAACCTCCAAGGAAGGAGACTCCACCACACTCCATGGAGGCAGCAGCAGGTTCCACTGCCGGACAGCCCTGACTGTCAGGAAGTTCTTCCTGAGGTTCAGGTGGAATCTCCTTTCCTGCAGCTGGAATTCGTTGCTCCTTGTCCTGGTCTCTGGAGCAGCAAAAACAAGCCCTCTCCTTCCTCTACATGGCATCCCTTCAAATATTTAAACATGGCTGTCATGTCCCCTCTCAACCTTCTCTTCTGCAGACTAAGCATACCCAGCTCTCTACGTCTATCCTCATAGGGCTTCATGGCTTCCAGGTCTCTCATTTTGGTCGCCTTCCTCTGGACTTGCTCATAAAGTCTCTCTGCTGGCTTGGGCACCTTTTCCCATCTCCTGAGCTCACTTTGTGAGCAGCATCCACACGGTTCTTGCCTCTGTAGGCAAGAACCGAGGGGAGCTCGCTGTTTGACATGTGCCCCTCCCGAAACTCCAAACCCCAGGATTCCAGAGGATGTTGAAAGTGGAATCATTGCGCTATAACTGGCTAGTGCGGAAATGGTCTTAAGAATGACATGCCCCAATTTTGAAGGATGTGAAGCAATAGACATGGCCATCTTAAGGCAGCCCAGTCCTCAGGCTCTAAGGCCATTTCTGCACTAGACTGTTATAGCCCCTCCCGAAACTGCAAACCCCAGGATTCCAGAGGATGTTGAAAGTGGAATCATCGCGCTATAACTGGCTAGTGCGGAAATGGTCTTAAGAACGACATGCCCCAATTTTGAAGGATGTGAAGCAATACACATGGCCATCTAAAGGCAGCCCAGTCCTCAGGCTCTAAGGCCATTTCTGCACTAGACTGTTATAGGCCCTCCCGAAACTGCAAACCCCAGGATTCCAGAGGATGTTGAAAGTGGAATCATCGCGCTATAACTGGCTAGTGCGGAAATGGTCTTAAGAACGACATGCCCCAATTTTGAAGGATGTGAAGCAATAGACATGGCCATCTAAAGGCAGCCCAGTCCTCAGGTTCTAAGGCCATTTCTGCACTAGGCTGTTATAGCCCCTCCCAAAACTGCAAACCCCAGGATTCCAGAGGATGTTGAAAGTGGAATGATCGCGCTATAACTGGCTAGTGCGGAAATGGTCTTAAGAATGACATGCCCCAATTTTGAAGGATGTGAAGCAATACACACGGCCACCTAAAGGCAGCCCAGTCCTCAGGCTCTAAGGCCATTTCTGCACTAGGCTGTTATAGCCCCTCCCGAAACTGCAAACCCCAGGATTCCAGAGGATGTTGAAAGTGGAATCATCGCGCTATAACTGGCTAGTGCGGAAGTGGCCTTTGAGGCTGCAACCCTGTACCCCATGGCCTAGGAGGAAACCACCCTGAATCAAACGGGGTTCATTGCTGAGACAACACGCACAGGACTGTGCTGTGAAGGCATCTCCGTGGCTGCTAAAATACCCCCAAATCTCAACATCTCTCTCATTTTTTCCAAGTTAAAAAAATACAGCAATGACTGTCCTAAAAAAAGGCTGGAAACGATATAGTTTCCAGTTATGGGGGAACTGGACTCACACTTCCCTATCACTCCTCGCCTCCACATGACACGGCTTGAGTCATCCGGGTAACTGGCTCCTGCCAACTCATTCTGCGGAAAAATCCTAGTTATTATACATTAAAAAATAAATAAATAAGCCAAAACAGAGCTTTGAAAGAGAATGGTGAGAGGTACTGAATCGGAAAAAAGAATGAAATAGGGGGAAAAGAAAGAAAGGTTGTGAGAAAGGAGGAAGACAAAACGAGGTGAAAATGCAAATAGTTATATATAATAATAATAATAATAATAAAATTTATTTTTATCCCACCTCTCCCAGTGGATCGAGGCGGCATTACAAAAATATATATAAATACATTAAATTAAAAGTAATAGTATAAGATTGTTATAAAATAGGGATAATGTATGGAAGGGAATGTTTATATGGAAGGGAATGTTAAACTCAGATTCAACTGGGAAAATTGGTGTCTGGAAGCGGGGAGGGTTTTTTTTAAATTAATTTTCAAAATTAATTTAAAAAAAATAATTTTTTTTAAATTAATTTTCAAAATTAATTTAAAAAAATAATTTTTAAAATTAATTTAAAATTAATTTAAAAAAAATGAGGGGGAAATGAGGGGGAAATCTGCTACCAGCCATAGAGGTTCCTAACCCTGAAGTTCTCGGGGCCCTCAGTTGGAAATGACTTGGAAGAGACACAACGCCAAACTCGAGGAGGGACTCGGCCTAGTCTGGTCTTTCGGGGGGAGCCTTCCAGGCTCTGCGGCCTCCGCCCGCCGCCCCTCCACTCACTTTTCCGGGCCTCGGCCACCTTCTCGGCGGCTCGCTTCTCCGCCTGCAGCAGCTGCTGGATGCCCTGCGACTGGCTGGCCATGGCTGGGCGGCTGGCTCGCTCGCGGCGCTTCCTGGCAGCTCCTGCCGGCTCCCCTCTCCGCCCCTCGCCCGGACCGGCGGCCAAACGCGTCCTCCTCCTTCGCTCCCCTCGCCCGGAATGAGCTCCAGCCCCAAGGCAGTCAGCTGACCGGTCACGTGGATAAAGGCTGAGCCCGCCTTCCCCTCCCCATTCTTAAAGCCGATAGGCTCCCGCCGGCTTTGACTGACAGGCGCCTCGGCCGGACTTCCGGTGCACGCCGGAAACGTCGTGAAGTCGACGTCGCTCCACGGTTTGAAAATTTTAAAAGGGTGCTCGTGTTTAACCCAAAGGGACTCAATGTATGCCCTATTGGTAAGTTAATATTTGGATAATGATAATATATTGAAGTAATTTTTTTTAATATGGGCCATGGGAAGGAGGAAGTTTATTTCACATTGGACGTCTCTATACTTTCTATCTCTATGGTCTCGCCTCCCCTCAGAGTCTCGAGGCCTCTCCTTCCCCTCCTCCTGTCATCCAAACGGCACCTGCTGAGTCTCTCACTGCGCATGCTCGGGGGTTTAGCTTGCGCGTGCGCACACGGCCTCTTCTCTTTTTTTACGCCTTCCTATCTTTGCTTCTGGGATTCACTCCTTCTTAGCCCCTCCCGCATGATTAGGCGCGACTGCGCATGCGCGTTGAGTGCAGTCGTGAATTGCTTCGTCGCCTTTTTGGAACTTAAATTAGAATTTTACTGTTTTAAGAAATCTGGCAAAGCAATTTTAAGGGTGCTTTTAGGGGCCAGCAACAAATAATAAATGCTGCTGTTATCGTGATTATGATTATTGATAATTATATTAATTATAATTAATTATATAATATTTAATTATTTAATAATATATTTAATTATACAATTAATTATATAATACTTATAATATATATTATATATTATGTAATAATATATATTATATAATTATATATATTAATTAATATAATATATATGACCTATAATATACATATTATATAATTAATATCTTCTAATTGCTATAATAGCTGCTCTTATAAATACCATTATTATTATTGATAATTATACTAATTCTAATTAGCATAAAATTTTATTGCATTCATTAATTGATATATAGCTGCTCTTACAAATACCATTATTATTATTGATAATTATATTAATTCTAATTAGCATAAAATTTAATTGCATTCATTAATTGGTATATAAGTTAAGAACTCTTGAACCAGTGTTGCTGTGTCATTTCTGACTCGTGGCGTCCCTAAGGCAAAACAAGGCTGTTTGGTGAGAAAATGGGAGGAAACTCTTCTTGGGGGTTGTAGAATTCCCCCAATGGGGGCTAGTGTGGCCCCCTTTCTTCTGGATCTAACCTGGTAACCCTACAAAACTGCTCCTGGATTCCTTTCTGTCTTTTTTTCTCAACCACAGCAGGTTAAAATGGTCCAATCAAGCATTTTGGAAAATAGGTTTTCAGGCACTATTAAAACCGACTGCTCTCATAAGGAAGGCAGAGCAAGGACGACCTTATCCATCCCCTTTAACGCCTTCAGGTAATGCACTGAAATGAACAACCCATGGAAGGCATTTCGGAAATCAAGGGCTGCCACCAAAAAGGCTTCCGGTCCTGTGGGCGTCCACATGGTATCCAAATAAGATGATGCTTAAAGCAGATGGGTGATCCCAAACCACAAGACAATTCGGGGTTGGACCCGACGGACCTTGTGGTCTCTTCCCATTCTACCATTCTGTGATTCATCTTGGAGAAAGGACTCATTGAAACACCCACGGAGACCTCTTGAATTGAGTTTGGAAAACAATCGGAAGCCGAAAAAAGGAAATATTGTAAGAAATATTGCCCTGGTGGCGCAGTGGTTAAATGCCAGTACTGCAAGCCACAAGGTTGTGAGTTCGATCCTGCCCGGCTCCAAGGTTGACTCAGCTTTCCATCCTTCCGCAGGTCGGTAAAATGAGTACCCAGCTTGTTGGGGGCATGTATAGAAATGTTTCGAAATACATGCTATTTGTAAGTTGTTCACTGCCTCGATCCATATGGAGAGGCGGGATACAAATAAATAAATAATAATAATAATAATAAGTGAATACATTGACTTGTTCCTGATAATACCCTGATGTTCTGAATGTTCAGACCCTTAAGAATATCCTCCAGCATTTCACAGATGAATACATGCAGTCTTATGGTCAAAAAGGTAAAACTTATTAATGAGGAAAATCTCACAAGCTGAGTGATAATGCAGTGGTTTGCTTTTACCTGAGCCTACTGGGAAAGGAGAGATCCAGTATAATGTAGTGGTTTGAGTGTCGGTCTATGTTGGACTATGACAATTCCCTGCTTGGCCATGGAACACCGCTGGGTGACCTTGGTCATGGTCACACACTCTCAGCCCCAGAAAACCCCTTGAAATTACTTGAAGGCACACAATAACAACGAACTGGGAAAGGCAAGATTCCACCCGCTCATCTCTTGAGTTCACTGAATGCAAACCCCTTTTGCACATTGAATTTGGTTTGCAGCAAACTCCTTTTGCATATTGAGTTCAGTTTGCAACAAATGGAATAAGAGGGAAAGTGAGAGAAAGCAAGAGAAACTGAGACATTTCCAAAGCAGATGGCAACCAAAATGGTGAGAGGCCTGGAAACCATGCCCTATGGGGATAGACTTAGAGAGCTGGGGATGTTTAGTTTGCAGAAGAGAAGGTTAAGAGGGGACATGATAGCCATGTTTAAGTATTTGAAGGGATGCCATGTAGAGAAGGGAGCGGGCTTGTTTTCTGCTGCTCCAGAGACCAGGACAAGGAGCAATGGATTCAAGCTGCAGGAAAGGAGATTCTACCTGAACCTCAGGAAGAACTTCCTGACAGTCAGGGCTGTCCGGCAGTGGAATCTGCTGCCTCGGAGTGTAGTGGAGTCTCCTTCCTTGGAGGTTTTTAAGCAGAGGCTGGATGGCCATCTGTCGGGAGTGCTTTGAGGGTGTCGTGCATGGCAGGGGGTTGGACTGGATGGCCCCTGGGGTCTCTTCCAACTCTACATTTCTATGATTCTATGGAAAAGAGGGATAACAGAGGATTCAATGGGACCATCGTTGCCAGATTAGGAGAGTAGGACGGATATGCTTCTGAAGTTTTGGGGCCAACCTCACAAAAGCACTGTGTGGAATACATTGCGAGAGTTTAATTTCCAGTCTGAACTTTAGTTAACGACTTGGCCGGAGTACAAGTAAAACACCACGCTTGAGGGAATAATAGCAATTTGTTTACATTTGATGTTCAGGTCTCAGCGATTAAACTGTAAAATAAGCTGCTTTATTCCATCTTCTTTTGGTGTGTGTTCCAAATTTTTATCCCCATCGCTGTAATACAAGTTGCGCGCTGCTACCTGGGCGAGGAAAATTGAAGGTGCCGAAAATCAATCTCCCTCCTTCCACCTCATCCATCAGCTTTGAGCGTTCCCTTAACAGCAAACCTTTGGCTGTCAAAACTTGTTTTTATTATGGAGGGAGCCCCCAAGGCCATCCAGACTGAAATATTAAAAGAGCCGCTAATGCCAAGAAGCTGCAAAACCAAGACAAGTAATTTGAGTTGAGAAGAAGGGGAGAGATGGCATGAGAGCACCCCGTGGAATGAAATTGCATTTCTGTAGATTTCTGGAATTAATAGCACAGATTAACCTGAAATAACCATGGCAACATACCATTCATCAAGAACAATAAATCGACTTCCCACACAGTCACAGGCGGTTCAAGGGTTCTGGGGGGCTTCAGAAAGAGGATTTGTAGGCTGTATACAGGAGTGGAAGCACCTGGAGCAGATGTGGTTGCATCGGAGAAAGCCAGAAGCCTACAGAGAAGAAGAGACTTATTTGGGTTGGAAGGGATGAGGGTGAGCCTTTCCTACCATTCTTTGCTCGCCTTCCAACTCCATCTACCCGTCCATCACCTGCAAACATAACAGCAGTTGCAGATAGAGCTGTCACCCAACTGTGTAAGCAGTTGCAAAACGAAGATATATGAGGTGTCAACACAAAGCCAGGAGGGTCTGCGTGTGCACACAATTGTTGGGGGGAAATATTTTAGCTATTCACACTCAATGCAGAGCCATGCTGGTAAGATCCTACCCTCCAGATGTGCCGATTCTCCATATGAGAATGGTGGTATCTTTGCAATAGGGCAGGAAGCGTGCTCAGCTAAGGATGAAGAATACTACAGTCCACATTTGTGGGTCTGACCTTTGAAGGTTTGATCATTTGCAAGGTGCATGAATACCTCCCCCTGCCCCCCATTCTCCTTTTCCCATTTCTTTGACTTTCGCCAGGAAGGGGAAAACTTGCAATAGCCGTGAGCTGACCTCCAAATGCTTTTTTCCTAAGTTTCAAAGCCTCTGCGGAAGGGGACTTTGGACCCTCCCTTGCCACTAACAGCCAATTTTGTGGAAATGTCAAGTCATACCTAGAATAGGTCTCAGGGTACAGCTTCCAATTTTAGCCTAATCATATTCCCCCGTAGGCTTCAAGAACAAAGGAGGCCATCAGCTCCCCATGACCTTCCCTGTAATCTGAACGCTGGTGGAGCTGGAGGAGCGTTTTGAATGAATAAATCCTTCCCCAAAACCTTTCCCCACAGTGCAGGCATGCAATGTGCATTTTTTTTCCGCTCTCACTGGCTAGCTTTCAGTTACTCAGCTGGAAGGAGAGAAAAAAGAAAACTAATCACAGCTTAGTCATTCAGCTCCAAGAGTGTCGTTCATCTGCTGACTGTAGGAAGAATGAATGGCCGTGTAGCCCATTGGGGAGTGCTTCATCTCCTATGGTAAAAACACAGGGACAGTCCCGTCCCATGTCTGGCCTCCCTTCTTTTGCCATTGCCTTCTCCTCTGCTTCCTCCTGCTGTCCCAAGATGAACTCTGATCTGGGGATTTTGCCATCCAAAATGAGGAGGGGAAAGCATGCGTGCCATCAACAGCAGTTTGTAAAGCTTTCATATCTTTACCTGAAGTAAATTGCCAAAGCAGATTTAAATAAATATTTAAATAGTTGTTGTACCAGCTCTCCAAGTCATAACATCTGAAAGAATAGGAACAAAATATGGGAAGTTTCAATCAGTGTGGATGTGCCCTATGTCGGTCCCAGACTTTGACATTTTTTCCCCCTTGGACTATAGCTTCCAAAATACTGACCCCCTCTGCTCTTTTGGTGCTTCATTGAGGGGAAGTGCCATTTTCCCACCAAGACACTGAAAAAGCCCAGAAGTGCACCGTAGAGGGGATTGGTGCTTCTTTTAAGTTCTCCCGGGATGAACTAATTTGTCACCATTTGATGCTTTACTCTGAGAAGGGGATGGTGACTTTTTTCATAAGAGTTAATACAATACGTACATTGACCCTCTGATAAGTTGACCCAGGTTTTTGGGATCAATTGTTTTACTAAAATATTTGGACTTATACATGAGTATATAGAGTACGTGGAGGAATTTTTCAAATCCTCATGGAGTGGAGCATCCTGTTATATGTGGCTTTCTTCTCCCAGCCACCAGAACTGGTACGGTCCGAAGAAGGTTCTCCACTGTCACATCCACTTTGCAAGAATAGGGCCTCCTTCTTTGGTTTCTTCAGAAAGGGGCGAAAAGTAATCATCGGGCCCAGAAAGCGAAGCCTTTGAGGGGTACGTGACATCCACGGAATTGGCACTTAGACATTTCATTTCACCCAAATGAATCTTAAAGCTTATCCAAGCCTCCGCGACGCAACTGTGAAAGAAGGGCCCTCCTCACACAAGAAATGAGGATCGAAGCTTCTGTCGGCGTGTCTCTCCGTTCGAATTGCACACGGGGAAATCAGTCTTGACAGCAGCGCCAAAAGAACTAAATGGATTTTCCCACCCTAGGTTGTGCCTTCCTCCCTGTCAAGGAGAGAAACGGTATTTTTCCTCTCTCCTCTCTCTCTGATTCTGCTTGCTCATGATCAAATGTGAATTAGCTGAGCCCCCTCTGGAAATGTTTCTACAAAAGGCCAATGACATTGAGATTAAAGTGAGCTGGGGTCAATTTCTCTGCTTCTGAAACAGGCTGTGCTCAATTCTGACCTAATACGCAGAGTTAAAAGCCTGGTCGAAAGTAAATAGATTGAAATAGATAGGCTCTCAGATCACAGGAAAACAGGCTTAGATTGGATTTCTAGCAATGCTTCCCAGTGGAGTGGATTTGGGGCAATGGAGTACAGAGCCAGTTGCTCAGGCAGAGTGAGCAGCTCACAGCTCAGAGATGGAAAACCAAAGCAGTTGGTGGCATCCTGGGAACACTTTGTGGGGTGATATTTATCATGAAAGTTCATAATCTCAGGAAGAAGAAGAACCTCTGATCTAACCCATCCTGCAGAGGTTCTCAAAGCCCCTTTCCTTTGGCTCTGGATTTCCCCCTGCCCCATTCTCCATTGGGAGGCAACTGGCGCAAGGAAGGGACATGTTCATATTGTCTATGATCAGCAGAGACTTAATCCCTATGAGCACAGTGACAACACTGTGGTGCAATGGAGAGCAGATGTAGCTCAGTGACAGAGCCCTTGCCTTATGTGCAAAAGCTCTCAGGTTCAGACCCAAGTTTCTCTAGGAAGACCTGGAAAAAATCCTTCCTAAACTCTGATGAGCTGCTGCCAATTATGGCTAACAGTATTGGGCTAGATGAAACCAGAGGTCTGACCCAAACAGAAGACAGCTTGTTCCTGTCTAAGGAAAGATGGTATAAGGCATTATGTTCCTCTGTCATGGTAGCTACCTGGAACCTCCAGGTCAGAAGGAGTACAGTAACTCCTCCACAATCACAAGGGTGTAGAACCCTCTCAGATGTGTAAAAAATGCAGATAACCCCCTGTGATACCCCTCCCGTTGTCTTACCTCCAGCCCTGGCACTCCCTAGGGGAGGGGAGAAGAAAGACAAGGTAAAGGGCTTACTGTTATGTTCCCATCAGGTGGATGAGAGTGGAGCACTGAGTTCCGGCACTCTAGCTACTTCCAGTCACCTTCTTGAGAAAGGAGGTTCCTCTCAGAGGGAGGGGTAGGACCAAAGAGAGCACCCAACCAACCAGCGACCATTACAGAGCAGAATCTGCAGCTAGGTGGCCGAGAGGATACACCTGCAGCAGTGGGTGTCCTCAGAGAGTCCCCGGGGCAAAATATTGGCCCTGGCCCTGCCAAAGTTACCCATCTCAGGCAAGAGGCTTCGCAAGGCTTCTCTTCCATTCTCCATCCTTTCCTCCAGGGCTGAGAATCACAGAACCCTCCAGATATTGTTGGATTCTAAGTCCCAACAGCCTTAGCCAGGATGTCCACTGGTGGGAAAGGCTAGGAGCTGCAGTCCGACAACGTCCGGAGGGCTACGTGATTCCCATCCATGTCTTGCCCCCCTTTCACTTGGCTGCACAAGTCTTAGTTTTTGTCTATGAAATGCTGAAGGGTGTGGAAAGAGGGAAGCTCATGAATAGCACTGGGGGGCCACACAGAAATCCTGGAAGAAGCAAGTGAAGGGAAGGAACAGCTGGCACAACATCAGCCCCGCCTCGAAATCCAAAGCTCCAGGAGAGACCGGAGTCTCCAAACATTCGGCATCATCCTGAGTCATCTGGCCTCTGTTCCCATTGTCATACAGGGAAGATGCTTTCTGTAAACATGCTTCGGCAAAGCCATCTGGGACCTGGCTGGCGCTGGGTTCATTTATTTATAAGGCTGCTTTCTATTCCCTCAGAAGCAAAATGCTGTATTCCACGCATCCCCCCTTCCCCTTTCTTTCCAAAAGAGCAAATTGGAAAACTTCCTCCTCCTGGGCTAATGATCTCGTGCAACAAAGTCTCCCACCGAGCTGATCTTTCAGCACGCCAAGCCCCGGGGCTAATGGAGCGGCTGGCAGAGAAGTCAGCCTGTGCTTCTCTTAATGCCTTGCTCCCAAGGCCGCGGAGATATTTTAAAGGCCTCAATTTACATGCCGACGGTGCCCTTCTCTCTGAACCACCTCCCTTGGCTGCTTGCTATCAAAATGAGTTGCAATTAAGCCTTGCACTTCAGGGCTGATGCCATTTCAGCAATTGCAGCTTGATAATTTCTCGTGGTCGTCCTCGGGATGCCGGAAGGGGATTCTACATGATGGTCAATGGGCCGTGCAACTGGTGACAGGAAAAGCTGGGATACCCCCAGGCTGCCCTTGATTTGAGGAGGCCCATGGTATTATGTACACCTTGTTCCAATTTGGCAGGAACACTCCCAATTAATTCTCTGTCATTTCATTTTTTCAGGTCCTTTTAAAAAGTCCCAGTTTCTCCCTCCTCCACTTTCCCTCTTTGTTCTTGGCTTACTTCAGTTGCTGCAAACGGAGGGCCTTTCCACACTACACTGTTGCAGTGTTATTATTCCACTTTCAACATCTTGTGGAACTCTGGGGTTTGTAGTTTCCTGAGGTCAAAGAGCCGAGAATTCTACGTGCCCCTCCCTAAACTGCAAACCTCAGGATTCAATAGGAGGTTGAAAGTGGAACAACAGCATTGTAACAGTGTAGTGTGGAAAGGCCCTTAGTTTCACTCTCCTTTCCCCTTCTGTCCCCAGCCTACTTCCATTGCTGCAACCCAAGATCAAAATGCAAGAGACCAAGAGGATGCGAGAACGGAACAGATAGAGTCTTGCCCTTCCCAGTAGGGTGCAGGAAAATACAAGCCGCTGCAGCGCTTCCCAGCTTGTGTATGCATCTCCATGAACAACTTTTGCCATCTTGATCACAGTCTAGTGTTGCACGGTTTTCAGCTGTGAAATATTGGAGGCAGGCAACGTATTTAGATTGCAAATCGCTGTCCCTGGAGGCTTTCAGAAGAAGCAATTTGCCACCTCTTTTTTTTTTGGCTAGAGAAAGGGCAGTGGAGAGTCTGGAGAGGTTCAGGGCCACAAAACCAGCCTTAGGGGCCGTATAGAGGGAGGAAGGGAGGATGGATGAGAATGTACACTTGCTTTATTTTGAAAGTGCAAACCAGTTTATGGGAAAGCAGGAAATGACTGGGAGCAGCACCGGTTGTTCAGTTCAACGTCTCCTAAGAGAGAAGTCTTTGAAATGCAGTGTTTTCAGAAGTATATCTACACCCACAGCTATGTATACTCACTCCGGGCTTTCTTTGTTTGCTTAATTGCTGTTCCTTTTGTGTCTCTGTGCCTTTCTCACTGCGTTGGTCTGCACTGAGCCAAATCACGCTCTTATGGGAAAGCTTAGAACAAAACCAATCCAAGCAAGAAAGCAGCATGGCTTTGTTTCTCTAGATTTTGGATAGGAAAAGAAACATCCACATTTTTAATGTGGATGTTCAGAGTTTTCCAATATGCTGGATTTAAAAAAAAAAATCAACCAGCTCTATAAGGAAATTAGTTTAGAAACAATGCTGCTGGAGACAGTCCATTAAGAGGAAAAAATAACTGAAATATCTGCCTCTTCAAACACTAGAGGGAGTTCTAGAGAACTCTGAATATCTTTCCTGCAATGAACTTTTGCTGAAAGATGGGAGCAGAAGGCCAAGGAAGAAACAGAAGCCGGAGGTCTACAGGGGTCTAGTGTATCCAAAAGTGGGTTCTTTATAAATCAATCTTGTATATCCCAGAAGATATACAAGGTGCCAGCTCCCATGATGCAAATTATAATCTCCTTTTCCTTCTAAATCAGGGACTGTCATCCTGTTAGGGGCAGACACAGGTGTAAGTCCACTTAACAGCTGCGTACTTCTTTTTCTTGTTACTGGTGTTGCGGAGAGTTGGTATGCTATTCTTCTTGCGATGTCCAAACAATAGCATAGCAACAGCATGTGTATTTCTCTACCACTTATCAGCTAAGTGCTCTCTGAGCAGTTTACAATGTGTTAGCGAATTGCCCCCAACAAGCTGGGGACTCGTTTTACCAACCTGCAGAAGGATGGAAGGCTCAGTCAACCTGGAGCCCGGCAGGATTGAATTCACAACCTTGTGACTGCAGTACCAGCATTTAACCACTGTGCCACCAGGGCTCTCACACATACACCAGAACTCACTGTTTTGATGCAATAGTCCTCTCTCCATGGTCTTTCAGTGGCTGGCGGAGAACTGTTGGGGGCTGGAATCAGAGAAGCGTCTTGCTGTGCATCATCACCAACGGTGGAACAATTGCATCCTCTGCCAAGACCTCTGGAGGATCCCTGCAGATCTCAGCAAAGATGCAATCCTTCTGTGGCCAGCTACGGGGAGATAGCCATACACTTCTCTGATCCTGCTCTTGACCAGCCACAGAATAGCTGCTTCAGATGATTCCAGAAAGGTGTTGAGAGGGGCTGTATAGCATAGTTCTTCATGGGGAACTATTATACTGTGCTGTGCCCTATGGGGTCTTATTCATTGTGCATTTACTTCATTCATATCATAATATATTTGTGTATTTTATGGGCTTCAATGAAGCCCCTAACCCTTGGCATGTGCCCACCTTGCCCTGCATCTCCAGTTTAAAGAGATCGGGTATGAGGTGAGTGGAAAGATCTCTCGGCGTCTGAGTCCCAGAGAGCCTCTGCCAGTTCTTGTGGCTCTCACCAGCCCTGGTGAACCCATTGTCCTTAGTTAATTCATCAGCTCTGTCTCTCTCTTTTGTCCAGAAGACGTCAAGCAAGGAACCCAGTTTATAACAAAGAAGCTTGGTTCTTGTCAGAGCTGGTGAGACTAATATGAAAAGACAAGACTGGTCACAGTGAGATCTTAGAGTGAGCAGCCATAAATATTTATTCTCTGCTGCTGCGATGGCAACTTCAGAGGAGATTTTGTTACTCGCTCTTGCCGAAAGAGCGGAGAGGCTGGATGGCTCTTCAGAAGGGTGCAGGCTTTGTCCAAATAAATGCACACAGAAGTGGACGCAATTGTATGGAGGCATGTCAACAAAATGAAAAAGGCCTATTGTGCAGAGGGTGAGAAAGAATCTCTCTCTCAAAAGAAATAAAAAGCAGAGCTTGGAAAAGTTCAAATTTTAGGAGCTAGGAGATGCAGAATGTTCTTCTGCTGGCCAGGCTCTCAGATTTTCCAGCAGAACTATTCTGCTAGCTAAGGGCCTTTCTGCACTACATTGTTATGGTGCTATTATAGTGCTATTATTCCATTTTCAACATCCTGTGGAATTCTGGGGTTTGTAGCTTAACGAAGCTAACGAACTCTTTGGCTGAGAACTCTTTGGCATCCAGGATGCTGAAAGTGGAATGACAGCACTATAACAGTGTAGAGCCGAACAGGGAGTGGAGAAGGAGAAGGTGGGGTGAGGATGGAGCTGAGCCCCACCAAATCCAAATCTTCTCTGCCCCATGGCTGCAGCCACAAAGCTTGCATAAAGTTAGGCCAGGGCAAAGTCAGTCCTAAATTGTTTTCAACACCGTTTGGCTGGGAGGGCTTTGGATTTAACACAGCATCAGCTGGCTCGGATGTCAGCTCAGCTAACACTTGGCCATCTTGGACAGTTGGGCTGTCTTGCCTCGGCCAACATGGCCAGTGTTCAAGGAAGATGGGAGTTGGAGTCTCACAAGACCTTGAGGCAAGGGTACCCCCACTCCTGTTGTATGAGAGATGAAATAAGTGGATCCTTTGATCCATTCACACACCCCACACACATCCTGGTTAATGCCTCCCGAGGCGTCTCTAATTCCTTCCATTTTCGTTCATTAGTCATTGCTTTGGAGACACGGCGGGCACGCCATGTTGCCGTTTAAATCCCAATGCATCTCCCCAATGACTCCAATTACAGCTTCAAATATTTATTCATCATTCTGCCTGGCAGAGCATCTCCATCTTGGCATAGGAGAGCCTTTGCTCATGACAAGTGGGGAGGCGGGGGGAGCAAGGAGACAGGAGAAAGAGAAATCTTCAAAGAGGAGCTGACGGGATGGACTTTCTGCTGCTTCCTAGTCCTCAGAACATTTTTCTCTGTCCTTGCTTAGAGCACGAGGTGAGGCTTGGGGAGCCAGGGGCGTGTAGCCTGGAAAAGAGATCAAGAGGTGACATGATTACTGTGTTTAAATATTTGAAGGGATGTCATATGGAGGATGGAGCAAGCCTGTTTTCTGCTGCTGCAGAGACTAGGACACAGAGGAATGGCTTCAAACTTCAGGAGAAGAGATTCCATCTCAACTTGCTGATGCGCAGAGCACTGTGACAGTGGAATACGCTGCTGCCTGGGAGTGTGGCAGAGTCTCCGTCTTTGGTGATTTTTAAACAGAGTCTGGATGACCATCTGTCAGGAATGCTTTGATGGGATATGGCAGGGGGTTGGACTCGATGGCTCTTGTGGTCTCTTCTAACCCTACAGTTCTATGAAAAACACTGGGAATCTAAGCAGTTCCTCCAGATAATGGAATGGGTCCAGCACAGCTCAGAGAATCAGCCTTTTAAGAGATAATCAACAGGCATCCTCTGCAGCAGTGCTGGAGCTCGATTAATTTTAGGTAGAAAAAACACCCAAACAAGCAAACAATCCAGCTGTGCAGTTGATGAAATGCCCACGCTCTCCTTGAATCAATCACAACTGTTGCTCCTTGCTGCGGATTGAGCAAATCTGCAGAGATAAGCACTTTGTTAACCTATTTGGCATGAATCCTTTGGATATTTGGATAACCTCCTCGCTTCTCCCTGGCGCCTGAGCCTGGCTATTCCTTTTGCAACCTAAACTCCCAGAGTTCAGTGAGGCGTAGTCCCAAAGCAGTGGGCAAAGGATGACAGCTCTGGGCTTGTGATGAATGCGGATACACCTTTTGGGAGAGAGCGTGCAGCGAATCCAGACACAGCCACCCACTGACCTAATCGCTAGAGCAAGCAGACTGGGTACTTGAATGGTACTTTCTCAGACTGGTTGCTCCAGTGCCCCGCCTATAACAGTTTCTTATATATAAAGCCAGCCAATTTTTATATAAGGAACCAACTGAGACACATAAGGATCCACACTCAAAGTACACTCCAAAGTCACCTCATTATTCCATGTATAATGGGGTGAAGACCTTCTACACAGCCCACCCCTCCTTTCCCCATGCATTGCAGCTCTCTCTCTCTGATTACCCCTTGCACAAAAATTAGGCATGGGGTGGGGAGATTTTTATGGGTTGCAATGGAAGCTTTTCTCACTTCCACCAGGTGTCTCCTTTTGTGGTGCGTGCAAGCTCAGGAGAGATTGAGGAAGTTCCTTTACCTTGAGATGCACATTCAAATTTACAAGGGCCTCTTTCCAGGAATGTCCAAGGGATAAGACACAGCAAACAGAATAGAATGGAGGGGAAAGGAAATTCCACGGGAGGGGCAGAAGTCTCATTTGGAGGGGAAAGGCCTTCATTTTTCCACCCACCAGAGTTACACCCCTTGCCCACTTAGCAGGGCTGTTGTACCAGTTGCAAAAACCATATCTAGGGGATGCCACAGGTGTTTGGCATGTTGCAAGCATCCTTCTTTCACTCAAATGGCAGCCAGAGCCATTTCTCTTGTTCCCAAGGCTGCCTGACATCTCTTCCTCCTCCTCTGTTCCTTCCTTGCCCTCCATCTGCTTTGTGGCCGTGCTGGAAGGGCTGTAAAACCAGGCCGGCAGGCAGATGCCTTTTCTTGTTGTTTCCTTGAGAGGGTTTATTGCTCTAATAGTTTTTTTTTATGGATTTTGCCTCTAGCCAGCTGGTAAGCTAATTGCAGCAGGATCTCCATAAGGGAACAGGTTGGTGGGGAGAGCAGAGAAGAGGACAGCTTTCTTCCCAAAGACTCGGAAAAAAGACAGCAGTGTTGGAATCATTCCGACTTGCCAAAATGACCTCTTGAAATTCTCCTTTCAAATTTGTGGGTGTGGAAATTCAGGCTGGGAAGGAGGGAAGGAAGGGAATCATTGCACCAACTTTTCCCCCAAGAGGGAAGGGTAAAAAAAATCCCAACAGTTTTTCAGGGATGAGGGCCATAAGACAGCATCCATCCGTCCATCCATCCATCCATTTATCCAACCAACCAACCAACCAACTTACTTTCTCCCTTCCTTCCTTCCTTCCTTCCTTCCTTCCTTCCTTCCTTCCTTCCTTCCTTCCTTCCTTCCTCCCTTCCTCCCTTCCTCCCTTCCTTCCTTCCTTCCTTCCTTCCTTCTTGCTTTCTAAATTCAGGAATTTTCTTCCTCAGCAGCAGCTGGAAGCAAGACAACATTCATCTTGGGCACCATTTTGACTCCTCCACAGTGGCCTGGATGTTCCCAACTTTCTGTTGGAAGAAGGAGAGGTAGGGTCTCTCAGTGGTAATATACGAGCCCCCCCTTGCACGATGCATAAAGAGGGATAGGAGACTGTTACCCACCTCTCCTATTGTCATTTCAGCTTACTTTAGGTCCAGGTTACCTGAAGGACTACATTATGTCAGATGGGCCTATCCATGGGCATTTCTGCACTACTTTATGGCAGGCAAGACTCACCCTTGTTTCAGGGTTGACGGTGCTGTCCGGAGTCAGTTTTGCAAAATACCAAATAATTTAACTTTATTTAATAACCGGCAGAAGGATTGCTTCCCAGTTCCAGTTTTTAGTTCCAAACAATTGACAATATTCAAATTACGTTATGTCAGACCCTTTTCCTTGAATCCCCTCAGAGACCCAGGACTCATGCATTTCCTTCAGCCCTTCACAGGTTGTTCCCAACTGTCCCCAACAAACTCTCTGCTCTTTTTAAAAGTCCTCCTTTTCACTGGAGCCCCTCCATTTCCACACAGAGTTCACAAAGATTAGCTGCTCTCAGTTATCCACTCCACACCCTTACATTCGGGAGCCCTTAAATAACATTTTTATGAAGCTATCTTCCTTGTAAAATCAGTTATAGCATCATAGGCAGGATGAGGGGACAAAATGCAGAAATGTTCTCCCAAAAATGTCTATTTGGAGGGGACATGGCTGGGGAGAGAGACAGGTTCCTTTCTCAACCTTTTTCGGAGAAATGCAGAGCAAACCAGCAATCAACAGGAGCAGACGGAGTCAGTCCAGGGCGTGTGCTTCTCAATCATCTTTTCAGCTTGCCTGCTATCCACAGATTATGCAAAGTGGAAGCTGACAAAGTACAGCTACAACCGAGGATGCTAATTGCCGTATAAATGGCCTGAGCATCCCTGCAGGGCCAATTTCTTGATTGCGCCAGCTTCTCCGAGGGACACTGGTAATCTTTTATCCCCAGGACTCCAATCAGTCAGTTGCATATATTTGCCAACAGTGGTGATTTCATGGTTTCCGGGTCAGTGGAGGGGTGAATCCACGGTGGGTTTTAGTCTGAAGTTTAAAGAAGCTGTTTAAGCTGCTGGAACCTGGACCTCAGGTAGTTTCAGAACTATGGATAGGTCATGAACTTCAGCAGAGTTGTCTGAGATGCTGAACCTGCTGGGGTAGGTAGAGTTTAGCATGTTGCATGGTGCCTTAAAGGTCAGACTAAAACCCACAGTGGATTTGTCATCTAGCTGACACAGAAGTCCCCAGCCACCACTCTTCAAGTTGCCTGTTGACTTAAGACTGCCTCATGAATTTCTTAGGTTTTCCTCCCCCTTCCTCTGAAATGTACCTGGTATCTGTTGGTGGTCTCCCATCCAAGCAGGGCTGACCCTGCCTTGTTTCCAAGATAAGGCACTGAACAATATTTGGTTGATGGCCCGGTAGAGGATCAGGGGGTGAGTTAAACAGGATGGATCTGAACTCAAACTGCAAACTTGTCACCATTTAGCTTTAAGTCCCACAAATGTTGGTGGCACTTAGTTCTAAATGGACATGTTATTGCTCTTGGATCGCCTTGCATTAAATGAAATTTGCATTGAAGAGAATGGTTATTTCATTTCAACACAGGCTCACGGTTCCATTATTTGCTGCTCATCCATGCCAGCCAAAGCAAAGATTCTACTCCCTCCACCTCCCAAATCTAGGCGGATTTAATTTGCAGAGTATGCAAAGCAGAAGTGTTAATTGCTATGCCCATCAGGCGCACTACATCAGAATATATAATATGACTTCCCTGCTTCTCAGCTCTTGCTCAAAGACTGCGAGAGAGGAGAAAAGCTGGAAATGTTGGAAGCCAGCTTCCCAGCTGATTGTTCACTCCTGTAGGCAAGCAGGAGTGCTGTTTTCCAACAGTGTGACATTTTCCCCCCGGTAAGACAGCATACTTTCCAAAATTCGGGTTACACTTTTCATGCGCTGAGGCTGAAACCCTATACATGTCTGCCCAGAAATAAATTCCACCTGTATCAGTAGTAAGAAGGGTAAGATTACTGCCAGAGTCTCACAACAAAGATCACACACATTGCCACCGTCAGATGGACTCTGCACACACTATTAAATGGAAACAGAGGCTGTAGACTCACAATGCGGTCAGTGTGATCCACAGGCCCACTTTTGGCACTCTCAAAACCACCTCTCTCCATTCTCCCCAGTGTTGTTGTGTGCCGTCAAGTCATTGCCTTAAGGTGAACCTATTGCAGGGTTTTCTTGGCGAGATGTGTTCAGAGGCATTTTCCATTGCCTTCCTCTTACTGGGCTGAGACAGTGTGGTTTGCCCAAGGTCACCCAGTGGGTTTCCATAGCCAAGCAGGGAACCAAACCCTGGTTTCCAGGATTGTACTCCAGTGCTCAAAGCGCTACACCACTCCGGCACTATCTATCTATCTAATATTATATGTATAATTTAATTTTTTTCCGTCTGAAATTCATTAGTACCGTTCAGCTGAGGAACTCAAACAACCACATGCCATTTGTCAAACAATTAACTAAGAAAGCATGACAGTTGATGGCAGCAATTACAGATATTACAAGGATTTTAAACACACTCATCCATCATGTGAAGCTCCTACAAACAGCCTACAATATCCATAAAGATCCATGACAAGCTGGAAGGAATAGATTCTTACCCGTTATTGTTCGTGTGTATAAATTGCAGGGTTTCATGGACGGTATCACAGCTTTGTACTGGGAGGGACAACCCTCATTGTATCTTGTGACTGTGAATTCTAGTTTGACAATCCTGTCTGACATGGGTGGGAGTTATGTGGCCCTCCCAGCACTGGAGATCTAATTCATTCATTGTGAAATGACAAGGTGTTTAATTCCTGAGTCAATGGGTTGACAAAGTTCTGCATTCCTCAAGTTGACAAACTGCAAAATATTGCTTAGAAAGGGCAAAAATGACCCCAACAAGCCCAAAATAATGAGAAACATTAAACAACACTTGCCATTTTAATGAGGAACGCCAAAACAGCTCTTTGCCATTTTAATAATTAAAATAATAAATTCTACATCTGACTCTAGGAGGAAAAATTAATGAAGTGAGACAACGAATTAATGTTGAACAAAGTCTTGCTAAGAGTAGCCCCTGGGAATACTGGAAGGAGGAAAGGCAGGAAAAGTTGGTTTGGAAATACGAATGCTTGGAAATACGAACTCCCTTTGTAAAGGGCAGGACTTTGTCCACCTTGAAATGATAAAGATGTTTGAAAAGTCTCTCCTCCATCACCTCTGGTGTTTAACAGTGAACACAATGAAGTGCCTAGAAGTGGCTGATGGGGCTGCTCTAAGGATCTAGAACAGTGGTTCTCAACCTTCCTAATGCCGTGACCCTTTAATACAGTTCCTCATGTTGTAGTGACCTCCAACCATAAAATTATTTACTTATTATTTACAATGCCTCCCCCCCCTCGGCAAAGGCTGCCTCGCCGGCAAGGAACGAGGGGTGGGTAGGCAGTGTGGGAAAAGTTTCCAGAGTGTCAACCCTAGCCGGGGGGGGAGGAATCCCAGCGCCTTTGTCTTTTGCGCCAGGCGCAGCTTGCCCCCCCCGGAAAAGCGCTGCCTTGCGGCCCCCCGGCCCTTCCGCAGAGCCCCCCTCCATGGCAAGTGGGGCAGGGGCCGTGGTGAAGTGGGTGCCTCCCCCCGTGCTGCCGCCCCCCCAAGCTGGCCCATCAGACGGGAGGATCTCCCGGTAGCAGAGAAGGGGAGCGATTTCAGTCCCTTCTGAACAGGGGGCAAGAAGATGCGAGTGCATGGCTCGCACTTGCGCACCACCACCGAGGAGGGAATGGAGCCTAAGACCATCGGAAATACATATTTTCCAATGGTCTTAGGCGACCCCTGTGAAAGGGTCTTTCGACCCCCAAAGGGGTCGCGACCCACAGGTTGAGAACCGCTGATCTAGAAGCAGTGTAGCTGGTTGCTCTCACATTGGTGGAGCGGTGAATCTGCTTCAGGGTTTGATTGAGAAGTTAAAGGATCTCTCCATGGTGCTGAAGCTTTCATAACTGTATCCACCACCTTGAAGAGCTCATTGGAAGCTAGCCAAACCCTGGAGTGGATTCACCATTCCACTGCTATGACTGTGTGGAAGAAAACAAGAAATAACAAGCAGCAAATGAATTAAGGGCAATATCTTCCATCAGCTGGCCTTTGTCTGGCCATGTGCGATTGTTGAATCATAGAATCATAGAAATGTAGAGTTGGAAGAGACCACACGGGCCATCCAGTCCAACTCCCTGTCATGCAGGAACACCCTCAAAGCACTCCCGACAGATGGCCATCAAGCCTCTGCTTAAAAACCTCCAAGGTAGGAGACTCCACTACTCTCCGAGGCAGCAGATTCCACTGCCGGACAGCCCTGACTGTCAGGAAGTTCTTCCTGAGGTTCAGGTGGAATCTCCTTTCCTGCAGCTTGAATCCATTGCTCCTTGTCCTGGTTTCTGGAGCAGCAGAAAACAAGCCCCCTCCTTCCTCTACGTGGCATCCCTTCAAATATTTAAACATGGCTATCATGTCCCCTCTTAACCTCCTTTTCTGCAGACTAAACATACCCAGCTCTCTCAGTCTATCCTCATAGGGCATGTTTTCCAGGCCTCTCACCATTTTGGTCACCCTCCTCTGGACTTGCTCCAGCTTGTCAATATCCTTCTTGAATTGGGGTGCCCAGAACTGGACACAGTATTCAAGATGGGGTCTAACCAAAGCAGAGTAGAGTGGTACCAGTACCTCCCTCGATCTAGACACCATACTCCTGTTGATGCAGCCGAGAATTGCATTGGCTTTCTTGGCTGCCGCATCACACTGCTGACTCATGTTCAGCTTGTGGTCTATGAAGACTCCTAGATCCCTTTCACACGTACTGCTATCCAGCCACGTGTCCCCCATCCTATATTTCTGTATTCCATTATTTCTGCCTAAGTGTAGGACCTTACATTTCTCTCTGTTGAATTTCATTTTGTTCGCCCTGGCCCAGCTCTCCAATCTATCCAGGTCATTTTGAATTTTGATCCTGTCCTCTGGCGTATTAGCAACCCCTCCCAATTTGGTGTCATCTGCAAATTTGATGAGCATGCCCTCTATTCCTTCATCTAAGTCATTGATAAAAATATTGAACAGCACTGGGCCCAGGACAGAACCTTGTGGCACCCCACTAGTCACTTCTCTCCAGGATGAAAAGCAGCCATCCGTGATCACCCTTTGGGTTCGGTCGGTCAACCAATTACATATCCAATTAACAGTAGCCCTGTCTAGCCCACATTTTACTAGCTTCGATGCAAGAATGTCATGGGGAACTTTGTCAAAGGCCTTACTGAAATCGAGATATGCTACATCCACAGCATTCCCTTCATCTATCAAGCTAGTAACTCTATCATAAAAAGAGATCAGATTAGTCTGGCATGACTTATTTTTGAGAAATCCATGTTGACTTCTCGTGATTATTGCGTTGTTTTCTAAATGATTAGAAACTGAACGCTTAATGATCTGCTCCAGGATCTTTCCGGGTACCGATGTCAGGCTGACTGGGCGATAATTATTTGGGTCCTCTTTTTTTCCCTTCTTGAAGATGGGGATAACATTTGCTCTCTTCCAATCTGCTGGAACTTCTCCTGTCCTCCAAGATTTCTCAAAAATTATAGCAAGCGGTTCCGAAATGACCTCTGCCAGCTCTTTTAATATCCTAGGATGCAATTCATCTGGCCCTGGAGACTTGAATTCATCCAATGCGGCCAGGTATTCCTGTACCACCTCTCTACTTATTAAGTGCCTCATTTCCTCTGCTTCCTCCCCTGCTCCCCTACCGCCAGGTTGAGTGCTTGTATCCTTCTGGGAAAATACGGAGGCAAAGAAGGTGTTAAGTAGCTCTGCCTTTTCTCTCCCCCCTGTGAGTAATTCGCCATCTTCTCTGCGTAGCGACCCTACTGTCTCCTTCTTTTTCCTTTTGCTGCGGACATATTTAAAAAAACCCTTTTTATTGTTTTTAATGTCTCTGGCCAGCCTAAGTTCGTTCCGTGCTTTAGCCTTTCTGACCTCCTCCCTACATCTCCTGGCTACTTGCTTAAATTCTTCTTTGGTGGTTTCCCCCTTCTTCCATTTCCTATATGTGTTTCTCTTAACTCTTAGCTCAGCTGAGAGTTCTTTAGTCAACCATTCTGGTTTCTTCAGATGCCTTCCATTTTTCCTCCTTATTGGCACAGTTTTAGACTGTGCCGTCAGTATCTCCTTTTTAAGGAACTCCCATGCCTCCTGAACTCCTTTCCCTTTCACTATTCCTGACCACGGAATTCCAGCCAGCAGCTCCCTAAGTTTACAGAAGTCCGCTTGTGGTCTATGAAGGGGTGAGTCCAGGGGTGGTCATTCTTTGGAGCATGAAAGACCACAATGGGCATTTTTTATTTTTATTTAATCCTGATGGTGGTGATCTCTGGAATTCCAGGGGGCTACAGCAATGCTGACATGTGGCATCCAGATTTTTGTGTGTGCATATGTGTCAGAGGCAATTTACACAGCGAGACCGGTTTGTGCAGATTTCTCTAAATGAGCAAATTCAGAACTAAAGCAATGGCTGCCTTGTTAGGTGGATGGGATTACTGACAAATAGAAGCACTGAATGGGTCGTTTGTGCCCTGTTTTGAACCAGTACCATAACTTTACCAAATAAAAACATGGAACAAATTTGTTTGCCATCTTAAATGATTAAGATGTAGATCTGAGCTGCAAAGGCATATGCTCTAGCTTTTATCGTAATGAGCGGATGGGACAGTTTCCATTCTTGGAAGGACTATAGTCTTCCTTATAGAGAGCCAGGACGGTATAGGAGGACCAGGATTTGATCACTTAATAATTAAAAAAAAAATTATCACCCTGATAGACAAGGAGTCTTCTCACCTCTGTAGAGAAAAGACAGAGTTTAGATCTGAAGGCAGAAAGTGTCATTAAATACTCTCGTCAGGCCAAGATGGGATCACAAGGTTTCATAAGATTTCCAAAGCAATTAATAGGCTTTTTGGCTTTAATTAAGGGATGGGAATCAAGGGAGAGAAGCAGAAAAACATATGAAGCCGGCTCAGTTCTGGTCTGTTCATACATATGGGAGAAAGGGGGGAAGATGAAGGATTGAATTTGTACCCCTAAAAAAATGATATTGATGCTTCAAGGTGTTATCTTGTTCTTTTGAGCAGAGCTGTTTCCGTGAACCTATAGATGCAAATTCATTTGCTAAAGCATGTTTTGGAAGCAATTGGGCAAATTGCTAACACTGCTGGGCACGGCCAAAATGACTGCTGGCTTGGGACGACAGGGGACCAATAGTCCCGATGAGGCCAAAACAGTATTATTGTATTGCATCCAAATTAAATGTTAAAGCTCACAAATTGCTGGGTCAGGGGGCATTTGGTGGCTTAATTCCACAGAAGCAAACACGGACTGTAATGCTCGGCAGGAATTGCATTAACTTCAGCTTTTTCTCTCTCTTTTTAAAGAACCGTCAAGGTTGTAGACCTCATGGAGCAGGGAGAGGGGAGATATAGTGCATGGATGGGGAGCCTGTAGTTCCATGATGTTTTGGACCCATTGTCTTCCTCACTTAGCCATGGGAAGCCACTGGGTGGCCTGGGCACATCACACACTCTCAGCCACAGAAAAACCCATAGGTCAGAAAAGACTTGAAGGCACACAACGTTCTAGAGTTGAGGAGACCCAGTTTCAAATCAACCATCAACCACAATCACAGTCTAGTTGTCCTTCTCAGCTTAACCTTCCTTGCAGGGCTGTTGTGAAGACGGAAGACCATGGAAGAAATATAGCCAAGAACTGAATATCGTCTCTAGCAATTAAATACGGTCTATTAGCAGAATCTATCTCAGCACTGGATAGGTCGTGTTCTACCAAGCAGATCCTGGCCTAGTGGGATTTCCCCTAGGGCAGCCTTCCTCTGCCTGTGAGATGATGGGAGTTGTAGTCCAATAGTGCACACCAGTTTGAGGAAGGCTGTTCTAAGATATAATTACACTGGAGCCAGGCAGCTCAGATTAAATAGTTAATTTTGGTTACAATTCAGTCCCAGTTTAGCGATGCTGAACCATGTGACTTTCCAGATGTTGCCAGACTGCAGAGCCCAGCAGTCCTAGCCAGCACAGCCAGTAATGCTGGATGCTGGGAGTTGCAATCCTATGGCAATCTGGAGGGCCGTTGGATTCCCAGCCCTGATTTAGGGGCTGAACATTGTGTAGAAAGGTGATAATGTTACTTAGTGGTCTTTAGCACTTGGAAAGACTAGGACGAAACTAAATGGAAGGTCCCATTCCCAAAGTTGCTTTGATAGAAAGAACAAATTTCGGGCCCAGCTCCCAACTGGAATAAACCCACTGAATCAACTGTAACCTGATCCGTCCACGCTTGTGTAAATTCCATTGATCCCATGGGTCAGCTCCATCTGGGACTGTGGACCTTTCCGCACTGCACTGTTATAGTGCTGTTATCCCACTTTCAGCCTCCTGTGGAATCCTGGGGTTTGTAGTTTCATGAGGCCAAAGAACTCTCTGGCTGGGAATCCAAAATCCCTTTCCTTAAACTGCAAACCCCAGGATTCCATAGGAGGTTGAAAGTGGAATAATAGCACTATAACAGTGTCGTGCGGAAATGGCCTGAGAATAAGATACAGGTGGAAACCTTTAAAAAAGATTTCCTCCTGTATTCTTGGGGATGTAGTGGATGTGAACCGTTCCCTCGGGACTCAGCTCTGTCCCTCCTCCCCAGCTCCTGTGACAGTTTGTCCTTGTCCCCGGGCCAGCAGATTGATTTAGTATAGAGAGATCCAGATGGCTCGGCCCATTGTTTGCTGATGTGATGTTTCTCGGCTGAAATGAACTCAACATCCAATCTTCCTTTCCTTCTTCCTCCCCTGCGAGGGAAGCACACCAACAGATGGCAGGCATAGCAACCAAGCCGGCTTTAATCCCATCTTCTCTCGCTTTTTAACGGCCATTTCTAATGACCACGTTTTGCGGTGCGCGGCATCGCTGGGTTAATAATCACGTCTCTTATGTAGTGGCGTCTTCACTCAAGGACTTTGCTTCAAACTGCTTTTAAGCCTATTGTTAGCTTAATTGCATTTTAAAAAAGATTTCTGTATGGTATCGGTTTTAAAGCTCCACCTGTTTTAACCCTGGCGAGCTGCCTTGAGTCAAGGGCCGCGAAAAATTATGAATATATCATGCTAATATGTACTACGTGCTACGAGGGCACTGTTATTAAGTATTTCTATTTCATCTGTGCCAATTGGTCCCTGCTTGGTCATGGAAACCTACTGGGTGACCTTGGGTGCATCACACTCTCTCAGCCCCAGAAAACCCTATGACAGGTGCGCCTTAAGTCGGAAACAACTTGAAGGCAAAGAACAACAGTCCCTAAAGGCACCAGATCCTTTCTGATCTTGGAAGCTAAGCCGGGCCAGCCCTGTGTAGTACTTGGATGGGGGATCGCCAATGAATACCAGCTGCTCTAGGCTATATTTCGGAAGGACAAACTGGCAGAACCAGCTCGGAGTACTCCCTGCCTATGCAAACCCTAAGAAATCCATGGGGTTGCCATAAGTCTATAGCCAACTTGAAGGTACACACACACACAAGGTTCCACTGGCAATTTGAAGTTCCACCACAAGGAGGAGCGGCCCATAGAACCAACAATGGCTTAACACACTGGAACGTGGGGAGCCTCCTTAGATCCTGTCCTGAGTCGCATTAGGCCAGTATTGCCATCTCTGACTGGCAGCAACTGAGGTTTCATGCCTGATTCTTCCCCAGCTCTACCTGATACAACCTGCTGGCCTCCCATCCAAGGAGTAACCAGGGCTGACCTTGCTTGGCTTTCAAAATCAGATTGGACTGAATATGTCCAGGGTGGTATGGGGGCCTGATGGTGACGCATGTGCTTGCACAGTGCATCAAAGCCTTTTTTTTTTTTTTTCATCAATGCAAGACAACTACCTAAAGCTTGGCAGGGAGACTAGAGCTGACCTGATCATAGCATGGAGAAGAAATCTTTTAGCAAGGCATTATTACATGGTGTATATGCGTGCACATGTGTGTGTGACAGGAGAGGAAGAGGAAAAGAGACAGAGAGACAAGCCGTCCCCAGTCTGTGAACTGACCGCAGTACAAGAGCATCTGTATTCTCATTCCTTAAATGCCAGAGAACCCATTTTTGACAAATAGGTTCTGGTCCTGACCATGGATCTTCCTCCATCCCTTCCTCTCCCTCTCTTTCTAAATATATTCTTGGAGCCCTATCTCCTGCACTTAAAAGCAAAAAAAAAAAAAGCCCTTTAATAAGTGGTTCTGTATGCTTTGATTCGTTGCGCTCTGGTTGCTGACGAAAGGGTCACGCCGATCTCATTAGAATGAGTCTCTCCAGCTTACGCGGGTCGACGGTAAACACCTCCCTGGCACGCTCATTTCGCTTGATGATAAATCGCTTCATTGAATTCCTGTTATTAATAATAATAATAATGATAATAATAATAAGTCTTTTGCCCCATCTGCTCTGACTCAAAATGTAATGGGAATCAGGGGGCCAAAGGAGGCTCTAAGAGTCCAAGTGACCTTGAATTAAAACAGCAACAAGCATGCCTTTGATGACCTATTGGATGGCAGAGCATGGCTGGTTGATGTTTCAGCAATAAGAGTTCAACAATAGGCAGCCCAAAGCTTTCTGGATGGTGTGTACTGCAACTCCCATCATCCCCAACTCCATGGTCTACCTCCTCCCGAAGGTTGGAGAAGGAGATTTCATCCAGTTTCCTCAAGCTGTTGCTGCTGTTCTTGCGTGTCTTCGAGTCATTGTGTGCCTTAAAGTCATATCTGACTTATGGTGACTGTAAGGCAAACCTAGCATGGTGTTTTCTGGGGCTGAGAGTGTGTGACATGCCCAAGGTCGCCCAGTGGGTTTCCATGGCCAAGTGGGTAATTAAACCCACCATACCACGCTGGCTCTCTCATTTCTGACTTAAAGAAAACCCATCTCTGGGTTTCTAGGCGAGATTTGCTCAGAGGGTGTTTGCCATTTGCCTTCCTCTGAGGCTGAGAGAGTGTGACTTGCCCACAGTTGCCCAGTGGGCTTCCATGGTTTACATACTGGTCTTTCAGAGTCCTAATTCAAGACTTAATCCACTTCACTATGGTATCTTCGATACGAAGACTCTATCCAAGGGTTTTCTTGCAAGATTTCTTCAGTGGACATATGCCTTCCTTTCGGGCCGAGAGACTGCAACTTGTCCAGTGTCATCCATCTGATCTCCACAGTAGAACAGGAATTCGAACCTTGGACTCCAAATCCAACAGTAAAATTACTACACCACACTTTCTGTCATTCCTTTAAGTTGCCATAAGATATTTGCATTATATAGTCTTCCCTTTTTTCTCTCTCTCCTCTTTCCCCCTTTCTCTTTAGCTTAAGTGCTTTTTTTTAAAAAAAAATCCACGACGGGATAAAGGGATTAAGCTTAATTTATCAGATGTTTTCTGCAGTAGCAAAATCGTTCATTTTATCCTGAGACAGAATAAAAGAGCTGCAACGCCTTTATGTCGGGAGTGGCTCTGTTTTTATCAAAGCTTTCATTGCATTTCTCCATGCCTTGTTGTGTTTTTTTTAAAAAAATAAAAACGGCTTCGCACAGATTGTTAATTATAATTGGAGACTCTGAGGCCCAGTAAGGAATAAATAGAAAGGGAGTCTGAGCAGAATGTGCAAACAGGACAGTCAACTCTTAAAAGAAAAGAAGAAGAAAAGAGTCAAAGCAACGAGCAGGAAAAGGACTTCCAAGAACCCACAACGTTGTGAGAAAGGGGTGGGCAATTCAGAGCTCCTCCAGAGATTGCTCGGCTGCGACTCCCATCATCCTTCAACATGGGTTATGCTGCCTGGAGAAGAATGGACAAGTTTGAGCTGCAAAAAGTCTGGCTTGACCAAAGTCACCTACTGGTTTTCCATGTCAGAGTGGGGATTTGAACCCGGGGCTCTCTGAGTCCTAGTTCCAATACCCAAACCACTATGCCACAATGGGGGATGAAACCAAAGTACCCTTCAATGTGGGTAGCCTGCCCCAGAATGTCCATTCACCCTTTTGGAAATCCAGATCTATTCCAGATTCTGAGTTGGAAGAGCCAGCCTTCAGTCACTGTAAAACAGCAGCGGGGGAACCAAATAACCAAGCCCGGATTCTGTGCAAGACCTGAATAAACAGAATCAACATCAAATTAAGGGAGATGGATTTATTTACCAGGGCGAGGAAAAGAGCGATAGCTGTTTACCCAGAAATATCTGGGGAAAATACATCACAAGAAAAAGGAGAAAGCAAGCTCTCCGTGGCGGCGTATACCATGACCTGAGCAAGATGTTCAAACCGCAGGAGTCGAAGCATGTCCCGAGGGCCATGCCTGGCACACGAAGCCACAAGGCCCAGCAGAATGCCACCAGCTGCGAAGTAGTTTGTGCAGCAAGAGCGTCGAATAAAGCAGAGATGAGAATCACGTGGCCCTTCGTACGTTGTTGACTGCGAGTTTCAGCAGCTCTAGCTAGAGCTAAGAATGAGGAATGGTGAGGTTGCAACCCAAAAGAGGATGCCTCGGGCGGCAAACATTCTGGGGTCTGCACTGGTGATGAAGCCAGCTGGACAACTGTAGCAGTTTGGGAGGAGAGTCCTGAGCCGAAAACTGACCAACTTTGCCAAACCCTCAGTTTCTCTAGATGCTAAATGGGCTCAATAATGACCTTCCTCTTCGGGCCAAAGCCATCAAAGATGCTTTTGCCACTCGACATAATGCCCAGTGTGGAAAGAACACGGGAACTAATTTTGTTGACCTCTGATACTGACGCTAGCCAGTGCCTCTGGCAAAGTCACTTAACCTTTCCGGCCCAACCAGGATCAATGTTAAAACTGAAGGCCTGCTTTTTTTGGGGGGGGGGTGCTCATGGAGCATTTTCTAGCATGTCCCCTCATGCTCTCATAAGTGTGGCCTTTCCAGGCATAATTGGCTGACATTCTCTGAAGCACTCCGGAGGCTGAAAGTGCTCCGGAAAAACGAAGAGCCCTTTTTGTGATAATTAGGCGAGCCCTGGGATGAGGAGCGTAAAAAGACCACACTTCAAGAAGATTAGCCTCCTTTGCACATAATTAATCCTCCGCTTTAACGACAGCGGGTTTGCAAAAGCTTGGTGCGTACTGTCGGGGAGGGAAAGAGAAGCCACTTCACTCAGCTCAGGGCTTGGGTTCCATCGGTGATGGGGGGAGGTCCTCGGTTTTACGACATTCCCCGAAAACTTGTTCCAAAATGCCCTGAGCAAGAAGGCATGCTCGGGAGCATGGAGGACTCCAACCTGCCATTGGGGTCTCCTCTGACCTTCTAACCAGAAGTCATCCCATCACTTCCCATTGCTTTCAAAGCCTGGGAGGTCAGGTTGGCCGTGGGCCTCCTGAGAACAGCATTATTTTGTCAAATCTGCCCCAGGTCAGTTGACATACATAAATACATATATACATATCCAGCCAAAAATGGCTTTCTTCCAGCGGAACAATATTTGGGGCGGTAATGTGAGTGGAGGTCATTTGGATACCTTCCACCTGTCCCGATTTGGAAGGGAAAGTTCAAGTTACTCCTCTATCATCCCACTTTTTCAGCGGCTTTTAAAAGGTCCCAGTTTCCTCTTCCGCCTCCCCTCTTTGCCCCCAGCTTACTTCAAGTGCTTGCAAGCTGAGGCTGCTTCCGCCCTATCCTTTTATAGTGCTATCATTCCACTTTCAACCTCCTGTGGGATTTGCAATTTAGGGAGAGGCATTTAGAAATCTCAGCCATAGAGCTCTTTGGCTTCAGGAAGCTACAAACTAGGCAGGGATTCAACTATAGGAAGCTGTTTTGGGGGAAAAAACTTACCCTGTTGTATTTCTGCTCTTAATGCCTCCTTGAAAGACCCCTTTCTAGGAATGGGGTTGGGGAGGAAAGAACAGCAATAAAGAACAAAAAGAATCCAACGGATATAGGCAGGCATTCAACCAAGGTAGCCCTTTAGCAGGGGAATCTTCACCCGTTGTACTTCTGCCCTTCTTGCTGCCTTTAAAGCCCCTTTCTGGGAACGGGGCAAGGGTATGAAAAGAAAGAGAGGGAGGAAAGAACAGCAATAAAGAAGGAAAGGATGCAACAGAAATAGGCAGGAAGTCAACCAACGCAGCTCTTTAGCAAGGGAATCCTCACCTGTTGGACTTCTGCCCTTCGTGCCTCCTTGCAAGCCCTCTTTCTAGGGCAGAGGTAGGAAGAGAGATACAGAAAGAAAAAGGAAAGGTGGAAGGAGCAGCGGCGATGGATACAAATAAAGGCATGGAGGCAGCCGGGAGTTCAACCGGTGCAGCTCTTTGGCAGGGAAGGCTTCACCCGTTGGACGTCTGCCTGACACACCTACTGGAAGGACCTGGAAGGGCGTGGAGAAGGAGGTGGGGGGGAAAGGAGGAGAAGGGAACTTGCCACGGCGTTGCGCTCCAGCAGCCCAGCAGAAGCGCTTTCCCGGATCGAACCCATCCCGCTCCCGATCCCCTCCGTCCGCACCTGCTCCGCCTCCCCGGCGCCGGACTGTATCGGTCCGTCTCCTGGCAACGGGGGAGGCGCGTCACTTCCTGAGCAGCGGCTGCCAAGAGGCCGCCCCGGTCGGTCGGTGGGTCGGTCGCCCGGCAGGCGAGTCGCCAGAGCCGCTCAACAGTTGAGCCAACTCTCCGCCGTCCCCTTGCCCGGCGGCGACCGAGGCCGGCGCGGGGAGGGAGGGGGCCGCGGAGCCTCCAAGAGCCGGGGTGCCTTCTTTTGCATTTGCAAGCCGACCCAAGAAGCAGCTCCTTTTTTAAAGAAAAGAAAATAATTTTTTTAATTCCTTATTGCAATTTTTTTTTAAGCAGAGGCGCAAAAGCGGGAGAGGCGATTGGATCCATCTCTTTGTATTTTCAGAGTATTTTATTCATCTCTTTTTGCTTCTGTGCTTTTTTCGGCGACGGGTTAGTCCTTGGCTGACTTCCAGCAAGCTCCCCGGGGAGGCGTCGATCCGGAGATGCGGGGACGCCGGGCGAAGGGGAGGCTCGACTGAAGGCGACCCCTCGCCTCCTTCCAACATTATCCGCGCACTCTCTTCCCCTCCCAATCCTGAAAAAGGAGGGAGGTGACATTACTCCCGGGCAAACCTCACCGTCTGGCCGCCGCCATCCTCCTCTCCACCTCTGGTTTCTCTCCCGGGCGGCGCTCCAAGAGGTCCAGAGAGAGAAGCGACTTCGTCTCGCTCAGCTCCTGCGCCGAAGCCCGGACCCCCTTTGCGCCTCCCTTGCGCCCACAGCCCGGCTCGCCTTTGCGCCTCCTTTGCGCCCACAGCCCGGATCCCCTTTGCACCTCCCTTGTGCGCACAGCCCGGTTCTCCATTGCGCTTCCTTTGCGCCCCCAGCCCGGGTCCCCTTTGCGCCTCCCTTGTGCGCACAGCCCGACTCTCCTTTGCGCTTCCTTTGCGCCCCCAGCCCGGGTCCCCTTTGCGCCTCCTTTGCGCCTCCAGCCCGGATCTTCTTTGCTTCTCCTTTGCGCCTCGCTCGACGGCTTGGAAGAAAGAGGGAAGGCAGGAGAAACGCTTCTCTCTCTGAATCTTCTTCCTCCTTTTTTGGGGGGTGTCTCTCTTTCCAGATGGCCCCTCGCCTTCCCCTTCGGCTCTCCGGATGAGGCCAGGCGGGCCCCCCAACTGAACAGAAAAATCGCCCCCTCTCGCCGCCTTCTCGATGCCTTGAGGACCCCTCTCCAGCTCCGGGGGCTGTTTGCGCGACAGAGGAGGCGCAGGGAGGCGATGAGCCAGGACCCGGACCGCCTCTCGGTGGATTCCTCCGCATCCTCGGCGGCGTCGTCCTCCCCGTCCAACCCCGGCGGGCCGGCGGGGCTGGGAGGCGGCGGACAAGGCGGCCCTTCTCCTTCGGGCCCCGCGGGGCTCCGCTTGCTCTCGGCCAACGTGCGGAAACTCCACGGGGCGCTCAACCTGCTGCTGAGCGAGGCGGAGCGGGAGCAGTTCATCCACTGCCTCAACGTCTACCATTGCCGGCGCAACGTCTACGACCTGGTCCAGACCCTCAAGGTCCTCCTGGACGGGCCGGAGAAGAGGCAGCTCCTCCCCATGCTCCGCTTGGTCATCCCGCGCTCGGACCAGCTCCTCTTCGACCAATACACCTCGGAAGGGCTCTACCTGAAGGCGGACTTCTTGCCCGGCCAGGACGCCGGCTCCACCCGGCCCCTCTTGGCCCCTGGCTCCACGACCACCCCCTTCTCCCCGTCCCCCCGGCTGCTCCTCCATCGACCGCCGCCACGCGTTTCTGGTCCTCGGCTCCCTTGCCAGCCTCGGGAAGAGCCGCGCCCTTGGATTTCAGCACCACCTTGGACGGGACAGCTCCCCAGTTGGCCCCTTGGGGGGTGGAGGCTCTCCGTGGGGAGGTCCGCCATGTCACCCTCAAGCGCCACAAGGCCCAGGAAGGGCTGGGCTTCAGCATCCGGGGAGGTTCCGAGCATGGGGTGGGCATCTACGTGTCCCTGGTGGAGCCGGGCTCCCTGGCGGAGAAGGAGGGCCTCCGGGTGGGCGACCAGATCCTGAAGGTCAATGACAAGCCCTTGGACAAGGTGACCCACGCAGAAGCCGTCAAGGTAAGGCGGCGGGCCGTCGGCCTCTTGCTTTGCACACCTGCAGCTCCCATCGTCCCTGCCCATGGGCAGCTGGGATTGCTCTTTAAGGGGGCTGTCTTCTATCCCCAAATTAGATTCAGTGCCTTAGAGAACACCTTTAAAGTTCAGACTAAAACCCAGAAGGGACTTGGTACTTCAATGAAACAGAGGCCACTGACCGTTGGCTGTGCTGGCTAGAGATGATGGGAGCTGGAGTTCAGCAGCATCTAGGGGACCTTCCCAAGCTCTGTTTTAGTTGATGCAATATTTTGTTGGTGTGTCTGTCTGGATCAGAAGGGCAGGACAGTGTAGTGGTTAGAGCCTCAGGGTTGGAACAAGGAATCCTGGTGTTGAACTGTCCTGAACCACTTGGTTATTGACCCGAAAGCTTTTCTTTCTTTCTTTCTTTCTTTCTTTCTTTCTTTCTTTCTTTCTTTCCTTCCTTCCTTCCTTCCTTCCTTCCTTCCTTTCTTTCTTTGCAAATTTTAGGTTCTTTCTGGGAACCATAGTTGCAAAAAATGAGCATAAGTTTATTTGGATTCATTATTTATTTATTAGTTGCATTTACATTCCACCTTTGTTCCTATGAGCTCAACATGGCATCCCTACCTCTCCTCCCCATGTCTTCCTCACAACAACCCTCTGGGGTAGGCCAGGCTGAGAGAAAGAGAGTGACCGTCTCACTGCATTTCGTGATTCAGCAGAGACTTAAGTCGGTGCATCCCAAATCCCCCGTCTGACCTTCGAACCAGTGGTGGCTGCTGCCTCTTCTGTGTCAACAGAGCTTTGGATCCACACCTGGTTTTAGTCCAAACTTTAAAGAAGCAATCCATGAATGTTGAGTCTATTGGGGGGGTGGACTTCAGTCATCTGGATTGCTCTCCTAAAGTGGTTTCATCAACCATCTAACCATCAGCCACCGCTAGCTCTAACCACAGACTTATCCTTCGCCCAGCCGCTTATCTGTGGAGAACTTCCAGGAGTACATTTTCTCATAGTGCCGAGCAAAAAAACCCCCACATTTGACTGGAGCTATGCTGTCTCTGACCTCCGTATGCTATTTTCACACTGTAGAAAAGGGACTGCAGAAGCTGAGAAAAATGTATTCCATGCCCTTTTTCCGCCATGAAATTCCATGAACATAACAGTGCCGTTGCAGAATCATAGAATCATAGAATCATAGAAATGCAGAGTTGGAAGAGACCCCAGGGGCCATCCAGTCCAACCCCCTGCCATGCAGGAATGGACACTCCAAGCACCCCCAGCAAATGGCCATCCAGCTTCTGCTTAAAAACCTCCAAGGAAGGAGCCTCCACTACACTCCGAGGCAGCAGATTCCACTGCCGGACAGCCCTGACTGTCAGGAGGTTCTTCCTGAGGTTCAGGTGGAATCTCCTTTCCTGCAGCTTGAATCCATTGCTCCTTGTCCTGGTCTCTGGAGCAGCAGAAAAAAAGATGGGAACATAATGCCCACTATCTTCGCCGGAAGGAATCCAACTGGTTCAGCCCTCTCCCAGTCCCAGCCATTCACTACTTCCCCAAAACCTCTTTTAGGAGCTTAATTTACTTACTGCCTAGCGTGGTTGGGACCCCTTGAGAAGTGCAGAGATCCTTCCAAGCTAGGTCAGCCTGCTCTAGTACGTAAATAAATAAAAATATGCCGCTTGATTTTGAAAAGTGTTCCCAGTTCAAAGGTTCAGAGTGACTCACCAACAAGACTAGTGGAGAGAGATAAATTTGGAGAGTTTGAATTAGTGATTTTTTAAAAATGGAGATTGGCTATTTTAGTACGGCTAAAAATACCCTTGCTGCTCAGAGCTCCTGAATCCTAGCTCAAGTTCGAAGCTGTTCAGTTTGGCTTGTTGCTTTCTGAAACTGGCAAAGCACTAAGAGAAGCCAACCTTCCTCTTTTCCTGCTTCCTCCCATTTCACAGAGAATTACCATCCCTTCTAAAGAGTGACATTGTTTCATGATAGGACCATAGTAACCAGAAACATAGAGTTGGAAGAGACCCCAAGGGCCACCTAGTCCAACCCCTGATGCCCTGGTGGCGCAGTGGTTAAATGCCAGTACTGCAGCCACAAGGTTGTGAGTTCGATCCTGCCCGGCTCCAAGGTTGACTCAGCCTTCCATCCTTCCACAGGTCGGTAAAATGAGTACCCAGCTTGTTGGGGGCATGTATAGAAATGTTTCGAAATACACGCTATTTGTAAGTTGTTCGCCGCCTCGATCCATATGGAGAGGCGGGATACAAATAAATAAATAAAATAAATAAATAAAAAACCCGTTCTGCCATGCAGGAAGACCCCATCAAAGCATTCCCAACAGATGGCCATCCAGCTTCTGCTTAAAAACCTCCAAAGAAGGAGACTCCACCACACGCCCAGGCAGCAGATTCCACTGTCAAACTGCTCTTAAGATAGGAAGTTCTTCATGTTTCGGTGGAATCTCTTTTCCTGAAGTTTGAAGCCATTGCTCCATATCCTGGTCTCTGGAGCAGCAGAAAACAAGCTTGCTCCATCCTCCGTGTGATATCCCTTCAAATAGCCTCAATTTGATTTTGACTTCTAGCGAGAATTTGGGCTTCAGTGCTCACAGGCCCATTTTTTTTTTGTCTCATTAGCAATCCATGCTATCCAAAAAAAGATAAGAAAACACTAACATGGCTACCTCTTGAAATAGGAAAAAGCTACACATTATTAACTCCTGGCATGATCGTTATGTTCCATTTAGCATTAAGCTCAGGGGTCTTTGTGTACCAGGCATGACACCAGGCCCAAAGAGGCCTTTAAAAGGAATAATGGTCGTTTTGTTGCATTTATATCAGGGGTAGGAAACAGGTGGTCATATATGGCCCTGGGGAAATGCAACTTCTCATGCTTCCAACATTACTGAACCCTATTCAAAAATTACCTCCTCGAATTAGCTTGGTGCCAAATGTTAGTCTCTTGGTCAGGGATGGGCTCGTGGGGCACTCCAGGAACATTTTTGTGGGCTGCAGGGGTCGAAGTCTTTGCCCCCAAATGCCATCTAGGGAGGTGCAGAGATCATCTTGGCATATTTGGGGGCCAGTTTTAGGCCTGCTCGATTCTTGTTGTTAAAAAGGGCCAACAAGGACCCGGTGGGACCTTGAAACAAAAATGTTCCCCACATCCCCTAGAGTTTGGGGCATTGGGGAGCAACAAATCAATTTGAGGGTGAATGTGGTCAGGGGATACACCCTTCCGAGGTTTCTTGGGGAGCTAATGAGGCCCCCTAACCTTTCCACAGTTGCTCACCCATGCTCTGGGAGTGAGGTTTGTGTGTCAGTAAACGCAGTGGGGGTTTTTTGGAGAGGTGTGTTTCCACCTTAAAATAGCCAAATCGCTCAGAAGCCTGACTTAAAAGTGACAGGGAGTTGTTTACCGTGGCCGGTGAAAATGGTTCATTAACTCTCCTGCACGCCCGTTCCCGATACCAATAATTCTCCCAGCCTTGCAGGGTCTCCATACAAAATTAATTTGATCATAATCACAGCAGTGCTCAACATTCATGTCATGCCTGTTATTGATTTGTTTATTGAATTTTTTTATCCCGCCCAAGATTTGGAAACCTCTCAAAGCTGCTTCACCTATCCATAATAAAAGTAACCGACAATGTTGGAGCAAGAGAGCCCTGTCCTCAAGCTTTCAGACTGGAAAGGCATGGCACAAAAGGAAAGGGGGATGAGGTGGGAAAAGGAAAACAAAGTAACTGAGGCCATTTCCACACTAGACCGTTGTAGTGCTATTATTCCACTTTCAACATCCTGTGGAATCCTGGGGCTTGGAGTTTAGGGAAGGTCATTGAGAATTCTCAGCCAGAGAGTTGTTTGGCCTCAATAAACTACAAACCCCAGAATCCCACAAGAGGTTGAAAGTGGAATAATAGCACTGTAACAGTGCAGTGTGGAAATGGCCTCAAGCAACAATTTTTCATTCCTGTGACATATATTCCTCATTTAAACACATACTGAATTCGAACAGTCCCTCCTCTTCTCCCTCCCCCTTATGTCTTCTATTTAAATATTTCCTCTTATCCTTGAATTTACATACATATTCGATTCCAATACCTCTTCGTTTCAATAATAATTCTATGGGACCTCCTACCATTTGTTCTAAAAGATCCTCGTTAGCCTCTTAAAACAATAACTATATGCAAACAACATAATAACTATACACAAACAGTATAGTCCTATTTGTTTTACCTCTTGGTTTGCACAATCTATCATTGGTCCCCACTCTTCTTCAAATTCTTGCAATGTCGTCTCTTTAATTAATACAGTAAGTTTTTCCATGCCTATCATATGTATCACCTTGAAAAGCCAATTCTCCCACAGGGGTGTCTCTTGCATCTTCCATTTTGTTGTTGTTGTTTTTAAGGACCGCAGCTGATGGCTTTCCTTCCCTTCCTTCGGTTGTTGGAATTGCCCTTTTCACAACAGCCCTGCAAAGTAGGTTAGTGCTATTCTCTCCCCTTTGCAAAAGGAAGCCGCGATCTGTCTCCCTTTTCCTTTGCACAGATATCAGAATGCAAGACAGTAATTTAGGGATTTTCTAGTAATGGCAATGCTTCTGCCCAGCCCCTCCCCATCATCTGGCTGAACATGCTGGGGTATCCCATAGGGTGGAATGAGAATAATTTGTGTCAATTGGCAGGGGAGGACTACTCCTCTATCTGACCCCAGGATTTTCCATACACACACATGTCCTGCAGATCCTAGAAATCCTAGCAAATTGCCTGGTTACTAATCTCATAATAGGGAGACAGGCAGCAAAGCAATCCTTTCCCCTCTGTTTTTGGCAGGGAGTCCCTCACTGCGCCAGAGTAATAATTCTCTTGATTTCCAAAACAAGGGCCATTTCTTAAGATCACCCCATCTGTGCACAAAAGGAGGGGCAGAACTGGGCAGGAGGAAGTCTGACATTTTCAGGAGCATAAAAACAGTAGCAGCTGATGGCTTCCTTGGCAGGGAAACCGTAAGTCTGCTGCAGTCATATAAGCTATCCAAGGTGCTGAACGTTATCTCCAAAATAGGTTCAGGACTTTGGACAGTTTCTTTTAATTCACCTCCATAATAACATGGAAGTCACTAGACTGCCTTGGGGAGTGGGGGAAAGAGCTTCATTGGGTGGGATGACTTGAAGACCAGCATGTTCAGTGAGCACAGAACCCACTGCAATGGGGAAAAAATGGGGGGAAATGAGGAAAGGGAAGGGTTACAACTCCCAGATGTCGTTGGCGTGTGACTTGCATCTCCTCAAACCCTCTGACGAATCTTCTAAAAGATTTAGCGCAACATTTCCCAATCCTGAGTCTCCCCATATGCTATAGTGCTATAACTCCCATCATCCTTGAATGCTGACCAAGCCGGCTGGAGCTGATAGGAGTTGCAGAAAACTTAGGACGCAAGTTTGTGTAAAATTAGGCGTCATTAAAACTTTAGGCAATAAAAGTGGTACCGGGAATGACCTTCTTAAGAGAACGGTGTTCTTTTTCATTCCTCCGGCTAGACATTCCCCGCTCCGGAATGCTCAGTTCCATTCCACTTCTCTCCCCCAGTTTTCAATCCCACCCCCAACAATGGTTCTATGGCCAAGGAACATGCTCCATTCTCATTGGATAGCCTTTATGGTCTCCTCCAGCTCTATGATTCTTTAACAGTTATGTTCTGTGACCATTTTGTAAAGTGGCTTGAGCACTAGACTAAGTCCTTTTCCGCACTACACTATTTATAGTGCCATCTTTCCACTTTCAACCTCTTGTGGAATCCTGGGGTTTGCAGTTTAGGGAGGGGCCTTGAGAATTCTCATCCGGAGAGCTCTTTGGCCCCAGGAAACTACAAACCCCAGAATTCCACAGGAGGTTGAAAATGGAATCATAGCACTATAACAGTGTAGTGTGGAAATGGCCCATGACTCTGGAGATGAAGGTTCCAGTTTATACTCAGCCATGGAAATTCCATGGGGTGACTTTGGGTAAGTCTCAAGCAAAAGCTAGCCGACAGTAGTACGAGCAGCAGTCGCCGCAGCAAAGAGGAAGAGGCGCAGGAGAAAGGGCAGGCTGAGACCAAAACAAAGTATCTCAGTAGAAAAACCCAATAGCTTTCTTTGGACCGTTTTCGTTCCCAGCCTCATTTTTGTCAATGCAGCCTCTGACTTTGCAACCACATCATCAAAGGTGTGCTTTGGAGATCTAGTGCTGTGCAGGCTTTGCAACAAAATGTGACATAATATTGGGAAATAAATGTTCCGTCTTGGTGCGTGAGGCTTAAATGCATTGTGCCAAGCCTTTTCTTAGCAAATTCCCCGCAAGCAGCGTCTCCGTAATGATCCAGCTATTTCGCTCTCTCTTTTTATTGTTATTAAAAAGAGAGAGATTACTAATTATCCAGCAATGAAATTGCCTCAGTCTGTATTGTATTCTTGCTGCTCCTGAAGAAGGACATTCACAGGTCAGCAAAGTTACCCTATGCGGCATTTACCTTTTAATATATATATTTACAAGATGGCACATAAAAGCAAACACAGGGGACTGGATGGAGGGAAGAAAAGGGAAGAAAGGAAGCTGAATGCTTGCATTTATAGCCCCTGGCAGTGATGGGAAACACATACTGGGATTAGTTCTCATCTTCTTACCCGCTCGGCCTTCTTAGGTCAACTAAACTGCATGCTATTTTAAGGTACGGGTGGGAGTTGCATTGCCCGTGAGCCTTCATTGTGGCCCTGTGATGTACTCTCTGGGGAAAAGACTGGTAAATTCTATGTATTTATTTTATTCATTGGTGTGATGCTGCGGCAACGAAGGCAAATGTTATTATCGCCTGCATTAATAGAAGCATAATATCCAAGTCAAGGGAAATAATTCAGGCTGCCAGGCAGGTGAATTGCTTGCTATCTCCTCCAGCATTACTGGGTCTACTGGCTTGGCCTGGCTGGCCGAGAAGATTTTCCTATCTTTCCATGCTGTGGCTGGTGCACCAGCAAGATCTACCCTGGTAAATCCCTTCAGCTTCTCACAGTCCCCCTAAGCCATCCAATCACCACTTTTCTACTGCCAGGGGTGAATAATTGCATTTTCAAAGGCCTTTGATGGTAGTGGTGGGGAAATGATCCTCTATTGAATTGCCATTTTGCTTCCTGCCTCGAATCTATCTTCATTCATCCATCCACCATCTCAGAAGGGACCCCAGACCATCCATGGCTGCCCTATCCCTGCTCCAGGTCCAAAGCAAGCAGTTCTATCTTTTCCTCTTCTGCTCATAAATAAGCACAGGGGTCCTTTCCAAGGTCCACTTTGATTTTGATCTACATTGGGATGGTGGAGAAATGAGATTCCCACAATGAGATTCCTTAAGCCTATTGTTCCAGTTTCTGGTCCTTTCCCATCGCAATTTCACTATGGTCACTAGACAGAAGTGTGGTCTCCAAAAAAGAAAAAAGACTGTTGTCCTTTGAATTTAATTGCTATTCAATGAACGCCTTCAGTTAATTCTGCTTCATAGAATGGAGTCCTGAATGAAAACCATGTCCTATGAGGAATGGCTTAGGGAGCTAGGTATGTTTAGCCTGATGAAAAGAAGGTTAAGAGGGGACATGATAGCCATGTTTAGATATTGGAAGGCTTGTCGTGTTGAAGATGGAGCAAGCTTGTTTTCTGCTGCTCCAGAGACTAGGACACGGAGCAGTGGATTCAAATTACAGGAAAAGAGATTCGACCGAAACGTCAGGAAGAACTTCCTGATGGTAAGATCTGTTTGGCAGTGGAAGATGCTGCCTCGGAGTGTGGTGGAGTCTCCTTCTTTGGAGGCTTCTAAACAGAGGCTGGAAGGCCATTTTCTGGGGATGCTTTGAGTGTATACGTTCCTGCATGGCAGGGGGCTGGAGTTGGTGACCATTACAGTCTCTTCCAACTCTCTGATTCTACTTGTTCTCCTTGCATTTCGTGCCCATTGCTTCTTCTATTTGACTTCTTTCTTCTTTTCCATCACCGGTTGAAAATATAGATTTTGTAGCTCGCTGTGGTCTCTTCCAACTCTAGGATTCTATGCTCTACTGCTCATCAATTTTACTGGTTCACCCCAAATTCCAGTTCTTACATTCTGCATGCGTGCACCGGGGATGTGTGTCCTTTTCTCTGTGCAAACCAGACAGACGTATTTGCTTTAGTTATGAAAAAAACCATTTTCCATTATCCAGCTGAGGATGGAGTCTCCCCTTGCTAAATAACCAACATTTGCAACTTTTGTGAATGTTGATGGTTTCCCAGAGTGGTAAACATTGGTTGTTTTCAGCTCAGGCCGTTTTGTTACCAAAATTGTTGCCGGTTCGACAAATAAGCTGCAGATGGAACCAGTCAGAATGTTTTCTTTTGTAGCTGCAAGAGGGACGAGGAAAGGAACAGCGGAGAGGTGAAAGGGAAGGACGCGGGGACTGGTTTTCAGGGCAATCTGCAGTAATTTATTTAACATCCCTGCACCTCAGTTTACTTGATTCTATCAGAGCGATAATTATATTTGTGCACGCTCTCTCTCTCTCTCCATGTGTGGTGTTATGCATCCCTAATTAGCATTTATGTAAAATACTTGGAGAGATGGATGGGAACATTGCTGAGCATATGCTCCTCATCAGTATGCTTGCTTTGAAATCAAGGTCTGCTTTGGATATACGTTGGATATAAAATTGTGATCCAAGCGTCCCCGGAACTGTCAGGTGCCTCTGTCTGCCTGCAAAGATTTTCCTGACAAGTTGCTCCAAACACGCAAGCCCAGAGTCATGACTTTTTCGAGCCTCTTTGGAGACGAGATTTGCACGATCGTTTCCAATGGCCCCCGAGAGAAGCTAGCTTAAAAAAAATGTAGTTTTCAGCAAAGAAGCCTTTAATAATGCTTCCCTTTCTCTTTGAAGACTTTATTTTTTATTTATTTATTTGTATCCCACCTCTCCATGTGGATCGAGGCAGCGAACAACTTACAAATAGCACGTATTTCAAAACATTTCTATACATGCCCCCAACAAGCTGGGTACTCATTTTACCGACCTGCGGAAGGATGGAAGGCTGAGTCAACCTTGGAGCCGGGCAGGATCGAACTCACAACCTTGTGGCTTGCAGGACTGGCATTTAACCACTGCGCCACCCAGGGCTCCATACATTTCTATACATGCCCCCAACAAGCTGGGTACTCATTTTACCAACCTGCGGAAGGATGGAAGGCTGAGTCACAACCTTGTGGCTTGCAGGACTGGCATTTAACCACTGCGCCACCCAGGGCTCCATACATTTCTATATATGCCCCCAACAAGCTGGGTACTCATTTTACCAACCTGCAGAAGGATGGAAGGCTGAGTCAACCTTGGAGCCGGGCAGGATTGAACTCACAACCTTGTGGCTTGCAGGACTGGCATTTAACCACTGCGCCACCAGGGCTCCCCTCCACTTTACTTTAAAGCAGTGGTTCTCAACCTTCCTAATGCCGCGACCCCTTAATACAGTTCCTCATGTTGTGGTGACCCCCAACCATAAAATCATGTTCATTATTACTTATTTATTTATTAGTTAGTTAGTTAGTTAGTTAGTTATTTCCAACATCAAATAGATTGGAAACACTGCCCTAAATCACTGCTCTGGATAGACTTCTAATGCTTAAAAACTGGTAACCCTCCCCCTTTTTTTAAGTCCATCAATACCAGAATTAAGGCAGTAGTTCTAGTTCTGAATGTTGGGTTTCCACAGTTCAAAGAGCCAGTCACTCCCAAAGGCAAGGCCGAAACAGCCCACATTTTACACGAGGCGCAGGGAGGAAAGGACAGGGAGAGAGGAAAGATGGCGGCAGAATAAGCAGATGCATTTTGTTTCCCTCCCTCCCTCCCTTAAAGGGAGTGCGGACGCTGAACATACAAAAAGCGAAGAATGCAAGACAGTCAGGGCGAAGAACACAACACGTGCGTGTGGCAAGCGCCAAGTGTCCACGCACAACAAAAGCTAGAGGAGAAAGTCATTCTGGCTGTTTCTGCCCTAGACTGTTATAGCGCTATGATTCCACTTTCACCATCCTATGGAATCCTGGGGTTTGCAGTTTGAACCCCAGCGCAGGGGTCTCAGAAGCACTGCTCCCATTGGCTGTGAGGCCACCTTCTTTTAAAAGGGGGGCAGGATTGAGGAGCGGCGACCCCTGCGAAATGGTCGTTCGACCCCCAAAGGGGCCCTGACCCCCAGGTTGAGAACCACTGCTTTAAAGCCAAGTGAATTAATTTCATTGCTAGCAAGGGATGATTTCTAAAACTGATTTTGGTTAAGGCGTTGCATAGCTAAAACAAGAAAGAAGGGAAATTAAACTCTAGAATATCGTGAAGCCGATGCTAGGGGCCGGGATGTAAAAACGAGCCCTCAGACCACACTTTGCACACCCCTGTATTAGATCTTGCAAGAACTGCTTTCTCCCCTTCTCTGAAATTGCCACTTGCATCTCAAAACACATCTGACGCGGCCTTGCTCAAAGTGAGTGTTTGCATGGGGAGAAGATGACCGCAATACCAGGCCGTCTATTAGGCTCAAAAGAAAATGCTTTCGACCTTGTCTCTTCCCGAGAAGTTTGCTATAAGTTATGTCTGGCTGGGAGGCTTTCTGATCCGAAGCCCCCGCCTGCTTCCCATGACAACCTCAGGAGTTATAGTTGACGTCTCGCAAATCTCCAAAGAACGGTGCTGTTTATTCTTCTTCTCCGTTTCAGTCGTGCTGAAAATGTCAAAGGGGGTAAGGCACTGGATATGGTCACCTCTAAAAAGAAACCCAGATGCTTCCAACAGCAAAGCTTTCTGCAGTCCTGGAAAGACTATCACGTTTATAGTGAATTTTGTAGCCTCGTGCTCACTTGGACAGATGAAGAAAGTTTATCCCGCTAAGCTGCAAAATCTATATTTTCAGCTAGGGACGGAAAAGGAGAAGGAAGTCAAATAGAAGAGCCAAAGGGCTTGAAATGCAAAGAAAAATATAGAATCATAGAGTTGGAAGAGACCTCAGGGGCCATCCAGTCCAACCCCCTGCTATACAGGAACACACCCTCAAAGCACCCCCAACAAATGGCCATCCAGCCTCTGCTTCCAAGTCTTCAAAGAAGGTGACTCCACCACACTCCAAGGCAGCAGATTCCACTGCCAAATGGCTCTTACCATCAGGAAGTTCTTCCTAAAGTTTAGGTGAAATCTCAGGAGTCTTAGACAAAAGCAAATTGCTGCAACCTCTTCTAGCTTGTGCATTCTTTCCTCATTAGTAACTTTTATCTTCAAGACCATACTCTGATGTTGCTTGGCCATACCAGGCCCGGTTTTCAACCATGACATGTTGGAAGGTATATTTTTGTAGTGAACAGATCACTCCAATTTCATCTGGTACACACACTATGCTCTCTATCAAGACAAGATTCATCAACCTGATGAACAGAAGGTGAAGAGGTGACATGATAGCCATGTTTAAATATCTGAAGGAATGTTGTGTGGAAGATGGAGCAAGCTTGTTTTCTGCTGCTCCAGTGACTAGGACATGGAGCAATGGATTCAAACATCAGGAAAAGCGATCCCATCTAAACATTAGGAAGAACTTCCTGATAGTAAAAGCCATTCAATAGTGGAATATGCTACCTGGGAGTGTGGTGGAGTCTCCTTCTTTGGAGGTTTTTAAAAAGAGGCTGGATGGCCATCTGTTGGGAATGTTTTGATGATATGTTCCTGCATGGCAGAATGAGGTTGGGCTGGATGATCCTTGGGATCTCTTCCAGCTCTGTAATTCTATGATCACTGCTCCTGGAGACTGCCAAAATAGGAGATTGATTTGAGAGAGCGTGGTAAGGAATTATGAGTGAAACTCATAGTCGGAGAAGAAAAATGTGGCCCATGAACTGCGTTGTGGTAACTGCTGATATGGTGAAAGCGGGTCATAATAACAATTGAACCCAAAGGAGATGGGCTCAGATTTGCTGATGAATTCTCTCGTGGGAGCTTTGCAACCTCCCTTTTCGTTGTTGTCAGTGAGAGTACAAGGACACCGAGATCAATGAGAGATTATCCCTCAGTTGTTTCTGGATTTTGCTTTCCAAATGTCAGGTTACATCCCTCTGTTCTCCAGTGTGCTAGGAAGTGACAGGCAATCGTCCATGTCAGACAAACACAAAGAAGGCTGTTGCCGGCAGGGAGTAAGGTTAGAGGATGAGACAAGTCACTCCCGATGGCACGGCTGAGGTTTTGCTGTCACGCTGCAGCGTTTCTTGGACAGACAGAGGAAAGAGTTGACACCGGACTCTGCCGAGAGGAATTGTCTTGGGATTTTGGCTGCTGGTTGGATTTGCAAAATTTCTCCAGTAAATTGATGCTTTCTTGAAGGGTCTCCTCCACGGCAGTGGAAGAAACAATTCCAGTATATGATCGCCATGGTCACAACCCAATCACATGATAATACTGAAGTGTTATGATAAGCAGGAGATATTTCTTCACTTTGGCATGTCTGCACACTAATCTCTGCATACTATTACTAAGATATCCAAATGCATAATATATAGTACTAGAAGAGGAAAGAAAAGAGAAAGAGAAGAGCCTAATTCATATTATATATAAAAAAAATCCCATCAGACATTCAGCCAATCACGAGTCACTCCTACTACGCACTGCATGAATAATTATTGTTGATGTGTGCCTCCAACTCATTTTCAACTTACGGCAACCCTAAGTTGAACTATTATGGGGTTTTCTGGGGCTGAGAATGCGTGATGCACCCAATGCATGATGCACCCAATGCATGATGCACCCAAGGTCATCCAGTAGGTTTCCATGGCCAAGTGGGGAATCCAACCCCAGTTTCCAGGATCATAGTCCAATGCTTGCACCGCTACATCATGCTGGCTCTCTCTATATAACTATACTTAACCTTAATTTATGGAATAACTGCACCAACATTTTTTGTGTAGGACCAAAACATCACAGATGCAATTTCTCTGGGATGCTTCAACTGGGTGGATCATTCAAAATGTAAGGGACAATGGAAGAAAGAATAGAACCTCTAAAATCTGGTCAGATTCGGTGCCCTTCTTGGCTGGGAGGGCAAACTGACCGATGGGATCACTTTTGGAAGTCAGCCTGCCTGAGGAGAGAATGACCAATGCATCTGGTCTAAACTTGGGGACTATAGAGTTCTTCTCACTTTCCCTAAAATTTGGACCAAATTCGGGCTCACTATCTTTGTGGCACTTTCATGATAGTGGCATGGCTTCCAGGCGACCAAAATGGTGAGAGGCCTGGAAGCCATGAAGCCCTATGAGGATAGACTTAGAGAGCTGGGTATGTTTAGTCTACAGAAGAGAAGGTTAAGAGGAGACATGATGGCCGTGTTTAAATATTTGAAGGGATGCCATGTAGAGGAGGGAGAGGGCTTGTTTTCTGCTGCTCCAGAGACCAGGACAAGGAGCAATGGATTCAAGCTGCAGGAAAGGAGATTCCACCTGAACCTCAGGAAGAACTTCCTGATAGTCAGGGCTGTCCGGCAATGGAATCTGCTGCCTCGGGGTGTAGTGGAGTCTCCTTCCTTGGAGGTTTTTAAGCAGAGGCTTGATGGCCATCTGTCGGGAGTGCTTTGAGGGTGTTCCTGCATGGCAGGGGGTTGGACTGGATGGCCCCTGTGGTCTCTTCCAACTCTACATTTCTATGATTCTATGATTCTATGATCCTATTGAATTGCATAACCTTGCACTTTGCTATTTGAGAAGATAGGTACCAATTCGTATTTTCTTATATGATCCCTTGCTGGTGGCAGATACCATTTTCGGACTCGCTTCAGTCCCTCGTCATCTGTAGTTTCATTTCAGTCCTTAGGATCTACAATTTTTTTTTCTTGCTCATAAGAGTGGTGAATTTTAGCAGTTTTGTTTTTAACTCCACTGGATGAGATTATAAGCGGTTTTGTATTTTTCCCATTACAGAACTTTTGAGTTTGCACAAAAAATAACCATTGCAAGTAAACTTTGGCAAACTGTTTGCAAACAATCCCTACATAACTCCAGCACCTTGGAGAGCTCCTTTTAAGCAAGGCAAAACCTGGACTGGATTTACTGCCCCATTGACGTGGGAGCCATCATTCGCCGCAGCAGAGATTTATGCCGTGCAACCCTGTCGTAGCATCTCGGCCATCATTGTTCCGGGTGGCTTATGGATCCTCAGTGACACATTAGAGCCGTTTGAGCTAAAACGGTCAGCGCTTAAAGGCTGCCAGCCACTTCTGGAGGGACGAAATGCTCTCTCATTAAACCAGCAGTAATTAAAGTCCCTTTTTTTCCTATGGATGAATAAAAAAGGAAAAGATAGACCCAGCGGGATATGTATGTATGTGCAGTTTGTGTGTGTGTGTGTGTGTGTGAAGCAATGCTGTCTCGTCGTATTAAGTGGCACGGCTCACTGGCGCAGAGAATTACACACTTGTTCCATTCTCCCAGCGCATCAGGTAGCTTCCAGTGACATCTTCCATATGCTGGCTGAACAGACTGCCGTGCCAAACAGATATGATGCATGCAGCGCATAGGGAAAAATTGCCTAGGTTGTCCCAGTCACTCATTTTGACAGGTGGGTGGACGAATTCCTCAAGTCTTTCTCATCCTCGAGTCTCTTCTTTTAACAAAACCCCTTTATTCAGCCCGTTTCACTTTCCATCAGCAGTGACAGCTGTTCTGCTGTTTTTTCCTCTTTCTTTAGTGCCGCTTCTTTTGGCTTGTCTCGGATCTCATCCTTCAGCCAAGCCCAGACGAGCTAAAATATATGGCCGCCCCCTTGGTTTCTCCCTTCTTCCCCTGCTGCTGTCTTTTTTGCACGCTCAGAAAATAATGCCCTCATATTTCCTCTCTCCTGAAAGGATGTATAAAGATGTTCCCTTTTTTATTTTTTTTTTGGAAGTGGAGTTTTAGTGCTCGGAGAAAACAGCTCCTAAATCAGCACAAAACGAAATGAGAAGCAATGGGGTTATGGACACAATTTACAGCTGTGCAGTGACCCCTTTTCTGTGGGTGGCCTGTCGAGTTTCCAGCCTTCCAGCTCCCGATTATTGATCTTGTTTCGGCATTAATAAAACAGACCTGTCCTCTGTTGGTCTCATCTTCTCATACCTCCCTTGGCCTTTCCCCCATGATAATCTTCACATTCTTCATACAAAGTCCAAAGTTTAGGAAAACTTAATTTTTTATATTTTTTATTTTTTTGGACACCATCTCCTGGAAACTCCTAGCCAGCAGGACCTAGGCTGAGAAATTTGGGCTACTCTAATGCTTAAATAATCTGAAAGTACCATAATCTTGTCTGATCTCAGATGCTAAGCAAGGTCAAGCTGGGTTAGTACTTGGAAGAACATCAAAGAACACTAAGTACTGTAGGTCAGATTCATGTGGATTCAGGTGTTCCAAAGGTTTTAGAATTCAACTCCCAAAAGTTCTAGCCAGTTCAACCAACACTCAGGAATTCTGGGACTTGAAGTCCCAAACATCTGGAGAGCCAGTATTTGGGAACTACTGCTGTAAGGTATATTTAGAGGAAGGCGATGGTGAACCACCTTTGAGTATTCCTTGCCCAAGAAAACCCCATGAAATGTCTGAGGTTCACTATATGTCAACAGATGACTTGGAGGCCCATGCTTTTAACTTCAGTGCCTAAATACCCTGAAGGTACCAGATCCCATTTGATCAAGGAAGTAAAGCAACATCAGTTCTGGTTAGTACTTGGAAGGGAGACCACCAGGGAATAGCATTGAAGGGGAGACTACCAGGAATAGCAGGCACTGAAGGTGTATCTCTTTATCGCAAGGGGTTGGACTGGATGGCTGTTATGGTCCCATCCAACTGTAAAATTCTGCAAAAAGCGCACTGCACATAGAGGACTGATTAGGTATGCTAGGAGTTTTCAGCTTAAGATCTCTGACGAGCACCAGATTACTCAATCCTGGCTGAAACCTTCTGTGTAGAGAAGGAAGCAGATAGGCCAGCTTAGTGCCTCAGAGCATCATGCTCGATCAGTCCTCAACAAAACAATGGCTTGGCTGGCCAGCTGGGACGGACTCCGCTATAGCCTCTGTTTAAATCAAAGGAGACTTTGCTTCTCTCAAAAGGACAGGTTGTTTCTCCAATTGCCCCAGTCCAGGCAGCTGAGATAGATGAGCCCTGGGTTTGGGAGCATCAGCTGCACCATTCTGAAAAGAAGAGCCAAGAGAAAGTTTACAGGGAAAGAAATTGGCCCCAGACATATCCAGGAAAGGTCCAGCAGTGAGACTCTCCCCAAAGCTGCCTCTCTTTCTCGTCATATCTCTCCGCAGCTTTGCATCAGAGGCTCTGGCAGGCACAAGTTGCTGGGGGGTTGATGTATGTTCTTAGGCCCTTCGTGCTCTTTTCTTCTCCTTCCAGGCACGCACTGGTGTGCATTTGGCGGTGTTCTTTTGGAACATTCATCTCACACCCCGATTATGCCACGTCAACTTCTTTCCCTCCCTCACCCCAGCCAAATCTCCTGGTAATCATTTTAATGTTCCCTTTGCTCGGCTGACATTGGATGGAGTGGCCTTTTTAAAAATCAGCTGTCGTCTTTGGGCGCGTTAGGGAAGGCTCGGTGGAACTGTGCTCTGGCTCCGGAGGGACCTGCTGCGTGAGGCACAAGAGAGATTCAGCAGTGGTGAGATGGGGATCTAATTAGCTGAGAACAATGGTGCACGCCCAGGGATTTGTACAGGAAACAGGCTTCGGGCACTGGCATTACCCCATTGCAAAATGAATTGATTGGGAGCCAGCCAGCTGTCTTGAGCTGAAAGTGACCTCAGTGCCAGGCCTCCCCGAGACTGTCTGGTACCAAAACAGACCCACATCACTGTTATAAGACAAGCTTGATCGGTGGTGAACAATGCAGCAGGCAGTGTACGGTGGAGTCACAGTCCTTTAGTTGATGGGGTCCATCGTCCCCCTGCAGGCAGTGGTACAACTGTGCCCCAAAGCAAATAATTCCTAGCATCCTAGAATCTTAGAGTTGGACAAGATCAACCTGGTATATAGTCCGTTCACCTGTTATGCAGGGATGTACAGCTAAAGCACTCCTTTAAAATGCATACCCAACCTCTGTTGAAAGGTCTCCAAAGGAGACTCCACCAACTATCCTCCAAGGCAATGTACTCCACTGTGGAACAGCTTTTACATTAAAACAAAAGTTCTTCCTAACTTAACCCAAACTGTCCCAGGACTGAGAACCACTATGGTGTAACAGTCTGAGTATTGTGGACTAGGAGCCATAGAATCATAAAATCATAGAGATGGAAGAAACCACACTGGCCATCCAGTCCAATATACCATTGAAGCATTCCCAATAGATGGCCATCCAGTCTCTGTTTAAAAAACTCCAAAGAAGGAGACTCCGTCACACTCCAAAGCAGCATATTCCACTGTCTTGCTGTCAGAAAGTTCTTCCTAATGTTTAAGTGGAATGTCATTTCCTGAAGTTTGAAGCCATTGCTCCGTGTCCTAGTCTCTGGAGCAGCAAAAAAACAAGCTTGCCCCATCCTCCATATGACTACCATCAACTTCCAGGAGAACAGGGCTCAAATTCTCTCTTAGCCATGGAAAACCATGGAGTGACCTTGGGAAAGTCATCCTGCCTCACCCTGAGAGGATGGGCAAAGGCAGCCTCCCTGGAATAAATCTCACTGGCAACCTAGGGGTTGAGAGTCTGTAACTCACCCAGGGGCATCTGGTGGGATTCCACGGCCAAGCTGGGAATTGAACTCTGGTCTCCAGTGTTGTAGTGCAGCACTCAAACCACAAGACCATGCTGGCTCCAAGCAGGACAACATATAGAAACCAGTTGTTGTTGTGTGCCTTCGAGTCATTTCTGGCTTACGGTAACCCCAAGATGAACCTATCCTGGGGCTTTCTGGGGCTGAGAATATGTGACATGCCCAAGGTCAACCAGTGGGTTTCCATGGCTGAGCAGAGAATTGAACTCTGATCTCCAGGGCTGTAATCCAGTGCTCAAACCACTGCCCTGCACTGGCTCATAGAGAGAATACGGTCCTTCAAACCTAGAGAAATCAATATTAGGCAAAAGAGCATAGATGGACTTGTGCCTTTCATGGCATACTGGTCTGGAACCTGTTGTTAGTCCCACAGAAAGCAGACCCACTAAATGAACTCTCTTCCTTTTCCTTTTGCCACGTAGAGGAAGGAGAGGGCTTGTTTTCTGCTGCTCCAGAGACCAGGACAAGGAGCAATGGATTCAAGCTGCAGGAAAGGAGATTCCACCTGAACCTCAGGAAGAACTTCCTGATGGTCAGGGCTGTCCGGCAGTGGAATCTGCTGCCTCGGAGTGTGGTGGAGTCTCCTTCCTTGGAGGTTTTTAAGCAGAAGCTTGATGGCCATCTGTCGGGATTGCTTTGAGGGTGTTCCTGCATGGCAGGGGGTTGGACTGGATGTCCCCTGGGGTCTCTTCCAACTCTAGATTTCTATGATTCTATGATTCTATGATCCTTCCTGTCCTGAAAGCCCCTGTCCTTTCCCCCATTTGCTTCCTCTCTCTGCTTCTGTTTCCTTCCCTTTTGAGCCCTGAATGCTAAAACTCAACATCCCTCAACAAACATAACCAAAGGAAACAAACAGAAGGGGCCTTGACTTCAACTTAACAGCCTAACGAGATGAAATAATGTATCATCTCTCCCTCCCACCTCTAAAATATGTTTTGGAAGAAAATGGAGCTGTGCCGTGCAGAAATAATTCACGGCTGAGTGTGTTATTTGTTCGTCTCCCTTGAAAAGACGGAAGGGGCCTCGTTGCCCCCTTCTTTGGTGGCGGCGATGCTCTGGAAAATTATAATGCTTTTGTTGTCATGCGGCTTGTGTTGACAACACATTTAACTGGTGCAATATTGTGTTGTGGGCCGTGCAGCTTGGATGGTGTAGCGCACAGACTTCTGATAGCTGGAACATGTGTCTAAAAAACTGGAGTAGATCAAAACGAAAGCAGAGAGCTGCGGCGAAGTTTTGCAGCATGGAATGTCCTTGTTCTTGGCTACCAGGCAGCCACACCTTATTCCTAGAATATGCCATCCAACTCCCCCCTCCTCCTTGTGTCCCTCTCAGGTCTCTTTCTATCCACATGTTCTATAGCAGGTCAGAGGAAACAGATATTCTTGGACCCTCGTTCCCATCAGCTCCAGCCTGGTTGGTAAGAAATTATCATGGGAGTAGTAGTTCATTGGCATCTGGATAGCAACGTACCTCTGTTCTGCAGTCAAATCTTGAACTTTAGGTCTTTTTCAACCTGATCCTGGCAAGTTTGGGTCTGAGAAAACATTGACAGTAGCAGCTGATGGGTTATATGTCAGTGGGAGTGGTGCATCCATTCTGGGTTTTAGTCTAAACTTTTTAGGAGCTGTCCAATGTGCTGAAGCTAGAGGTCTCAAATAGACTCAGCACCTTAGACAGCTCTTTTACTGTAACAGTTTAGAGTAAATTAATTGTCCCACCAACAGGGGTGGCAGTAAAAGCATCGAATCCTAGTGGTTTCTTAGGCATGCAGAAGTTCCCTTATGGAAGAGGTTGGATGATTTGTCCAGTAAGAAATGGCCACATTCAATTCAAGGTTGGGGAAGAAGACCTACGCACGAGAGTTGGTGCCTTTGTGCCTTGATGCACATAGCACATGGATGACCATATGGCTTTGGTTGGGCATTTAGTTCTTGGTGTCATGTGCAAAAACCCACCGAGCCCTCTCTAGCCACAAGACAGGCCATTTCTGCACTAGACTGTTATAGTGCTATCATTCCACTTTCAACCTCCTATGGAATCCTGGGGTTTGCAGCTTAGGAGGGTCATTGAGAATTCTCAGCCAGAGAGCTCTTTGGCCTCAGTAAACTACAAACCCCAGAATTCCACAGGAAGTTGAACATGGAATCATAGCACTCTCCAAGTGTAGAAATGGACACAGAGACATGTGCAGGACATAGTCATTGCAGCCCAGCGTAGATGAAAAAGGGACAGCCCACAAGACTCCGAGCATTTATACAGAATAGACATATTAACCGGGCAATAAGCTGGGGGTGGATGTCAGCTCATAAGTACAGGGGGATGGAGAGAAAACTATCGCAGACAACTGGAGTTACTGGTGGTAGCAGCATGTCCTTCATTCACATCCCTGGCTCGTTTTCCTGGAAACCTTGACCCTCGCTTTGCGTGCTGACTGTGCTGTTTGGTTATTCCTTTGGACTGATACTCGGAATTTATTACTGACTCGGATTGCTGAAACAACAAATGGTAATTGGCTGACAAACGGTTGTAAATCTTGCCTGTGGCTGCTGTATTGAAGAGCTGTGAAGTTTGGCTGGCTGCTAAGTCTAGGACACTTCGTTCAGTATCGCCACTCAAAGTTTGCACAACAGAATCAATGTGCAGCTCCAACTGTGGAGACTTTATGCTGGGCAACCATTCTAGGGAATCTCAGCCGTGCAGTTTTGACTGCAGATAGAGTCCTTCTCAGCTCCACTGAATGAAAGGGAATTTGTTGCTTTCTTCCTGGAATGGGACCCATTTGGGACTCACCGTGTGTCTGGACATGAGAGCTAACAAAGGAAGATGAGTTATAGCAGCAGGGTCTGGGATAGGTGTGTGGAACTGGGGAATTAATTGGGCCCTCCTGGAATTCCAATATGGCCCACTCGGTTCCCCGGTTGGCCTCACCTCCATCACCACAGCACCACCCTTTGCTGGCTTTTCCAGCTTTTGACCCAATTTCCTTCACCGGTTCTGAAAGGCTGAGATGATTCTCTTAAGGTTCAGTTACTGGCAGGAAGAGCTCTAAATGGAAATACGCTAGGAAGTTTTGGCTCCGCTCCTTTTGCCTTTGGCACCACCCACCACTGGAATGTGGTCCCAAAAGACCCTCTCTGAAATTGAATTCAGTTCCCCGGTATCTGTCAATGAGGTGGCAGCATGGCATTGCCGTCCAGGGAGAGTTGGCAGCTTACTCACAATCGGGTTTAGTCCAGACTTTAAAAAAGCTGTTGCTGGATCTTGGATAGATTCAGCACGTTGGACAGATCCTTTAAAGTTCAGACTGAAACCCGGAACAGATTCAGCAGAGGAGGCACCACCTGCCACTGCTGCCAGCCCTGCTCTTCCACTTCGATGCTCTCGGAGTCTTTTACTTCCTAAAACATTTGACCAAGATGCTCTGATCCAAGCAGTGCTCTTGTGTCTCTTCTTTCCAATTTCTTTCTCAAGCCAAAACAGGATCAAGCGTTATCTGTGATGCCATTTCCGTGACTGTAGACTAGGCTTGTAATGTCTCCATTTAATTGGGCCCACCGGGCTGAGCGATACAGTAGTTCAACCTATTCCAGTCCACCTGTTTCTACTAATAGTATAAAAGCTCTCCAAGGCATGGCACAGCTCAGATTGTTGCTTGTGCGACCGGATGCCTTTCCCCCATCCATCACCGCAGCTATCTTCTCATGCTAAACATAAAAAGGTTGGTTGTTAGTTCCACCTGCCTGAATTGATGATCAAATAGTAGATTCTCAGAGCTTTTGCATGGAACAGGAGCATGCAAAGGGTAGCCCTGTGGCTAGGGGTGGCCCCAGGCTTCATAAACTGCACTTCTTTCAGCCATACAAAGACATAGTAAATCACCTTTCCCGGTAGGCTCCAGGATTTCACCATCTAAATAGGTTTCAAGCAGCATTGTTAAATTCTTTGAAAACCTGCTTTTCAACACCAGAAATTGACTCCCACCCCACTTGAGTGTTGCTGCTATTGCATGGCACCTTTTTTTTTTCAGTCTTGCACAAAAGATGACATTGATTTCTTTATGAATTTATTGAACTGAAGATTTCATTCTCCTTCTCCTGCCCAGTCTTTTGTTCCACGCATTCTGCTGGGCTGCAATGAGACCAACCTTGCGACCAGCTGCAGCATCTCTCCTGATGGTTGAAGGTTTACCAATATGTTGGTGGTTTCCACCACCAAAGGGACCTTCAGCAAGATTCATAGCTACACCATGGACACAAGACCGGTGGTTTGTCTTTGTCTTGTGTTTGTGGTAAGCTCGTCCAGCTTTCAACATTGGTTTGTCAGTGTGACCTCCACCAGCAACAATACCAACAACTGCTCTGTTTGCATGTTGCGTGGCACTTTCGACAGCCAACTCCTAGGCTCAGAAGGTCCAAAAACAGAAAATTGGCCTCTAAGCTGACCACGGTTGCCCACACCTGATGGAGAATAGCAGGTTCAGTGAACATCGATAAGTATTGTGGAAGTTCTTCAGCAGCTGGTGTCTGCTGCTACCCACAGACATAATGGCAAGACAGAGTCAATGATTTCAGTAGCAAGGAGAACCACAAGCAAGCCATAGGCCCCGATTGCTGGCAGAATGGACCCCCTCCTCCCCGTACAACTAATGCCTGCTAAATGTGAATGCAAGTAGTTTATTTTGGTCCACGGAGCAGAAATCCGATGCCCGGTAAAGTAGGTTAAGAGGGAGAGTTGCAATTATGGTTAAGCGGTGCTCATGAATATGGAACAGTTACCTAAATCTACTTGCCCATAACTGTTTCATATTCATGATTACTCCTCAAAAGTCCTATTTTTTGGATGCTACAGTTGGCCCTCCGCAATTGCCAGAGAGAGTGCAGTCCAGTTTAGTGCCCCCATAGCCATCAGTTGGATTGCTGGTCACAGATATTCTGGGCAGAATTAGATGTCTGGGGAGCCAGCTCTACCGTTGGCTATGAGGGGACTCTGGACTCCCATCAGCAGCAGGACTGCAATGCTTATACACCATCTGCTGCATTATTCTCCACCCGTAAAATTTATCTGATAAAGCAGTAACTGGGGCTGGTGTTCGGCATCAAACAAAACTGTGGGGAGGCCCAGAACTCTCAACATATCTGATTTGAAGAAGGAACTGAAGAAATTCACAGAGGAGAAAGCTATCAGAGCTTTCTTGTCACAATGGCACTGGTTTGGGATCTGGCTGTCAAAAAGTGACCAATTTTCATGAGTATTTTTTTCCAGGGGGTTTGAGCCAGGGGGAAAGGGGCCCATCTGCCATTTTTTGGTAGTGTTTTGCATAGTTTGTGGGGTGTTCTTTGACCATTTGGGTAGTTTGGGGAGGGCTTTGGCGTTTCCTTGGAGCCATAAAATGGAATTCCAGGAGATATGTGTGGCCCATGGGCCACCCTTTTTCCCACCCTTGATGTGTCTTCTTTGCATGACCACTGGAAGTATTCTGAAAGAAAGTCCTTTGCTGCTTGGTGCATGTTAATCTATGGCTGGCATCCCGTTGGTTAGTCCCAACTAACCATGCAGTCAGTTGTTGAATTGTGGAGACCAGAGTTCAAATCCCTGCTCAGCCATGGGTGAGTCACACCCTCTCAGCCTCAGAGGGAAGCAAAGGCAACCCCCGCTCTGAATGAATCTTGCCAAGAAAACTCTGTGATAGGTTCACCTTAGGATCGCTGTGATTTGGAAACAACTTGAGGGCACCCAACAAAACCAATGGTTTATTCTAACTTGAGCTGCAGGCAGAAGGAAGACTGTTCTCCATCATTTCTCCTCGCCTGCCTTTGTCCTGTCAATATGAGAGGAAAGCACAATGCAAAGGGATGCTTTTGGAAGACCTGTTCTTGGCTCTCTTGGTTCTGTTCCAGAATCCATTGTGGTTCTATCAAAGGAGAGTTTCCTTTGGAGGAGCCAAAACCGTGGGCTCCCTGGCCTCCCACAGCGAACGGCAGCGGCAGGCATCGCCGCCAAGCAAAATGAATAGGGCTGGATTGCTCATTTTATTAAGAGCCTGGAGAAGCCACCAGGCTGGCTGGGGCGATGGAAGCAGGTGGGCTGGAGCATGGAGGGAGGGGGTTCATTGGGCCTCCGGAAAATGAGGCATGATTAATAGGCATTGATTTATGGCATCTGCAGTTTCGCTATGGAAAGCGAAAAATACCATTGCTGGTGCAAAAAAAAAAAAAGGCTCCAAGTGCAGTTTCTGAAGACGGGAGAGACTTTTTGGGAAGCAAAGAGGACTTGCAAGGAGGAGGAGGAGGAAAGCTAGGGGCTTAGTTATGCATGTAGACTGTGGAACTCCCTTCCACTGGAGACTTGGCTGGTCCCCCCATGCTCTCCTTTCACCAGTACACAGAGACTGAAATCTTCTTCCTTAGCTCCAGTTGCAATGGGTTCACTTGTTGAATGAGGAGGTTCATCCCACCGATTTAATTCTCCAAGGAAAGTTCAAGATTGCCCCGGATAATTGGGAACTCGTGCCCGTTGTAGAAATGACCAGTCCAAGCCCGGGGTCGGATTCAGTCCCTGACACCAGCTGGTGGGACGTGTTTTCTCATAAACGGATCAGCATGAAGGATGGCATATGTCGCCGCCATTGAGTGGCACAAATAAAACGCCGCATCGCAAATCCATTTAATAGAGCCGAGAGCCATTTGCTGTGTCTGTTTCTATTTATGAGCTGGCCAAGTGGAAGGCAGTTCAGGGGAAAGATACTATTTTGGGTTTAAAAAAAAGAGAGAGGCATGTCCTCTCTGATTCCTATTATTATTATTATTATTATTATTATTATTATTATTATTATTATTATTATTATTATTAATCTTTCCTTCTTTTATTAACAAGGCAGTTTTCTTAAATCACAGGAGGCTTGACAGATAATTAAAAGATTGCATTTGCAAAAGATCGATCACCTCCTGAAATCTCTCCAGCGCCCGTTCCCTTTGGCTCTCGTTATCCTTAATCTCTCTTGCTGTCCATTATAATCTACTCACCAAATGCCTGCCATTGTAAGGGGGAGGCTGTAGGTGGAGGGAGGCTGTCCCAATTATTTTGCTGCCCGAGGCAGAACCTGCAAAGGACACCCTGCTCCCAAGCCAATGTCGTTAGCGGCTTTTATATATTGTTGTCTCCTGATCAGCACAATGGGGTGAGTTGGACGACTCTCCCTGATGTCGCTAATTGCTGTCAGGTCAACTTAGACCTATGATAACCCTGTGACTCCAATAAATCAGGCCATCAGACTCCTTGCTGGGCTTTGCAAGAACTGTTATTGTTGCTGTCGGGTGAACATTGACTTATGGCAACTCTATAAATGAAGTCTCCAACATCAGCTGCTCCGCTCAGGTCTTGCAAATGCTGGGATGTGTCTTCCTTGATTGAACCTGTCCATCTGCAACACAGTCTTCCTCTTTTCCTACTGCTTTCCACCTTACCCAGCATTATCGTCTTTGCTGTTTACTCCATGATATGACCAAACGACAACGGCCTCCGTTTAGTCATCGTGGCTTCTAGGGAGAGTTCAGGCTTGGTTTGTTTTCCAGGAACCCTTCATTTGCCTTTGTTAGCAGTTCTTCTCCAGGGCCACATTTCAAATGAGTTGATTTTCTTCTCATCGGCTTCCTTCATTCTCCAGCTTTCACAACCAATAATAGAAATTGGAAATATGATGGCACGGACAATCTTAACTGTAGTATTTCAGCGGATAACTTTACACTTGGACATCTTGTCTGATTCCTCCGTAACTACTCTTCCAAGGCAATTGACTAGAATCTGAGCGATATGTTATGCTAGTGTGACTGTGCCCTCGTAGTCAGGAGGAAAAGAGGCCATGAGAATAAGACAGAGTGGCTGGAGACTGAAGCACTGACAGCGGGGCAGTGAATCCACTCCTGGTTTTGAATAGTTTTAAAGGAACTGTCCAAAGTGCTGAACTTATTTGGGTGAGATGGTTCAACTCAAAGAACCAACAGGGAAAGAAAGGAAAGGTAAAAGTTTAGTATTTTAGTTTAATATGGTGGAAATCACTGTGAATTTTCATCCTAGATGTTTATTCATTTGATTATGATGTAAATGATAAGGCTCAATGTGTTGTCTCTAGAAAATAGACAGGAGGCTGAATGTGATTTCAACACTGCCGATGGGACTCTGGTTCAAAGCCCCACTTGGCCATGGAAGCCCACTGGGGGGACCTTGGGCAAGTCACGCTCTCTCAGCCTCACGGGAGGGCCCCCTCTGAATACATCTTGCCAAGAAAATTCCATGATAGAGCCATCTTAGGGTCTCCTTCAGTCAGCAGTAACTTGAAGGCACACCACAAGAACAAAGCTGATGAAGAATCTTAGCCATGGAGGTAGAAAGCATCTGCGAAGAGGATGGAGATAAACACTAGTCTCAGGTCCAAGCCATACAGATAACCCTGGATCCTTCGGAGAGAACAAGAACTTTCAGGTTTGCAAGAAATATCAGTTCACCAGTCAGAGGATCTGCTCAGATTCCAAGGAGATGCTGGCACCGTTGGTGGACCTCAAGGTCCCCTGCCTTTTAGGGTAATGCCACTGCTTGTAGATCAATGGGTAGGATAGTGCAATAACTGGAAATATGATGCCTCCAGATTGCAACTCCCCTCATCCTTAAACATTCGCCAAGCATTTGGAAGATTTTGTCCTAAATGTCTGGGGCATTCAGGTTGCTTTCTTCTAATGGAACTAGTTGAAGATGAAGAGAAAGTTACAGAAAGAGTGGGAAACCTGTGACTCTTTGTTAGATCCCAGCTACCCTCATCCCCAGTCAGGATGGGCAGTGATTGGGGATGATAGGATCTCCACTTCAATGAGAACAAGAGGGCCATACGGCCGTACTGTCTGTGATTTTACCATCCAAAAATAGTTAGGATGCCCTTTTAGAGGAGAGGTGTTTTTTTTTTCTCCTCTCCTTGCAAAAGCATCCCATAAACACATTGCTTTGTTTTTGCAAAGCATCCCCATTAAAAAGGAGAGGGAAGAAAAATGCTTTCCATCGGGTTACATTCTTTCCCGTACACAGCCATCCCAAATCGCTTTCATCAGAATGCCTAATTATGTCTTTAAATGCATCGTTCTCTGACGGAAAAAGGCTCATTGAGTCAGAAATGATTGCTGTACATTCAGATTCTTGGTTAAGTGCTCTTTTGAGACCGGGACAATGAATGCATTTCGGGCAGCGTTCCTGTGAAATTGGCAACGTGGGTGATAATGCTTGGTTTGAGCATCGCACTGTGGCTCTGGGAACCAGGAGCTTAGTGAAGTTACACTCTCTCAGCCTCAGGGGAAGGCAAAGGCACTCCCCCTGGAACAAATCTTGCCAAGAAAACCCCGGGGCACATTCACCTTAGGGTTGCCGTGAGTCAGAAATGACGTGAAGATGTGTGCCAACAAACTGCAAATCCGTATGGCATCCCTTCAAATATTTTATATGGAGGATGGAGCAAGCCTATTTTCTTCTGCTGTGGAGACGAGGACAGGAAGCAGTGGCTTCAAACTTCAGGAAAAGAGATTCCATCTAAACATGAGGAAAAACTTCCTGGCATAACTGGAGTTTGGACATCAAGGGCAGAACCTCTAAAAGGTCTGGGCCAGGAAGCTTTCATAATAAAAAAAATTATTCCATTTCTCCAGCCTCCTGTTCATTTTCCTCCGGTACTATTATGTGTTATGGTTCTTATTATTGTAGCAGTTGTATTGTGGCATGGCCCATTTACTGGGATGGTTGTATGAAGCTTTGGGCATATTCTGCTTTCCCTAATGTGCACACTCCTTTATGCAATTTTCTTAATGCAACCATTTGCCCCATTGAGAAAAGCAGGTTGGATTTTTTTTTCCCTTCCCAATTTGGCTTGTGTGCCTTTTGTATAGAATTTGAAAAGAGCAAGGGGTGAAAATGGAACCTGTCATGTTTCTTATTAGTGACAGGATATCCAAAGTCCTGTCCATGCATTTATTAAATGTGCCACAGGCCATAAATTGGATAAATTCATTTTAAAAATATTAGGTTAGCATGGATTTTTCCTCTGTCTCTACTTTGTCTAGCCCAGTGGTTCTTAACCTTTTCTTTACCAGAGATGCATTGCAAATATATTTCTTCACCAAGGACCCCCAAGACTTAACTCCAAATTTAAATATTTAGATTTAAACCCCCTCTGAACAAATCTTGCCCTCTGCCCCTGAAAAAAATTCACCTTAGGTGAAATTTTATTCCTTATTTCCTATGTTTTTTGTTTGTTTCTCTTACCTCTCCTATGTAAAGAAGACTGATGCCTTTATTTGAAATATTCAAAACTATCTACCCACTATATGGAGAAGTCTGTATTTTCTGCTCACCGTTTTTCTCCTTTTTGTCTATCTTCTTTTTTTCCCCACTCTTCTTGGCTCTTGTATCTTCCATCCGATTAGTTTCTTAGTATCAGTTTATTATGTTTACCAATATAATTAATTGTTTTCTCTTACTAATTGCTTTCTCTTTTTATGTTCAGTGTATAATACACAAGGCATAATCTGTTCAGATCTTGGATTTCATTGTGCATTATGCAAAGCTGGAAGATACATATGTAAATATTTCAAGAACTCATTTTCTTAATAAAAATAATCTTTAAAAAAGGAAGGAAGGAAGGAAGGAAGGGAGGGAGGAAGGAAGGAAGGAAGGAAGGAAGGGAGGGAGGAAGGAAGGAAGGAAGGAAGGAAGGAAGGAAGGAAGGAAGGAAGGAAGGAAGGAAGGAAGGAAGCAGGCTAACTTATAGGGACCCTAGAGAGCTTAGAGAGCTGGGTATGTTTAGTCTGCAGAAGAGGAGGTTAAGAGGGGACATGATAGCCATGTTTAAATATTCGAAGGGATGCCACGTAGAGGAGGGAGAGGGCTTGTTTTCTGCTGCTCCAGAGACCAGGACAAGGAGCAATGGACTCAAGCTGCAGGAAAGGAGATTCCACCTGAACCTCAGGAAGAACTTCCTGACAGTCAGGGCTGCCCGGCAGTGGAATCTGCTGCCTCGGAGTGTAGTGGAGTCTCCTTCCTTGGAGGTTTTTAAGTGGAGGCTGGATGGCCATCTGTCGGGAGTCCTTTGAGGGTGTTCCTGCATGGCAGGGGGTTGGACTGGATGGCCCCTGGGGTCTCTTCCAACTCTACATTTCTATGATTCTAAGGCAAACCTATCATGAGGATTTTCTTGGCAAGATTTGTTGCCTTTGCCTTTCTCTGAAGCTGAGAGAATGTGACTTGCCTGAGGTCACCCAGTAGGTTTCCAGGCCTGAGTGCGAATTCAGATCCTGGTCTCCAGAGTCATAATTTGGGTGCGCACTCATTCCTGCTGCCAATCCTTTCACCAGGGACATGACAGCAGACGTACATACCCAAACTGCTCCCTCGTTTGCAAGTGATGGATTTGGAAGGAAACCCCCAATAAACACAAAACGACACTTCTCAGACACATCATTTCCTCAATATATATATATATATATATATATATATATATATATATATATATTTCAATTTGGAAAGCAGGGGTGGGGGAAAAAAGGAGCACATTTGCAGGAGAGAAAGCACAAGGTCTTTGGGGACGTTACCGTGATATTGCAATCAACACTCTCTTTCCGTATAATAAATGCGACTATTAAAAATATATATTTCTTTTTTAAAAAAAGACACTCCGGCAGCCATCAGACTTACAATAATCATCCACTGACGTCGTCTCCAGGTCGCTTTACAACTGGTGTGCGGCTAATTGGCTGTAAATTCCATCGTCTTAAACTTTTATCGCTGACTTCTCTCCTTGCTTAAGCATCTAAAGACTGTTTGCTGATACATTTGATAGCTGTCCAAGATAATTGTTCATGCGCTACTGTTGTGTTCTGGCAAGACCAGCCCACCGTAACTTGGAATATTGCAGAACATGAGGACTGCAAAGCCCATTATTCCCAGTCCATAAAACATTTAACCTCTTGAATTCCAGCTCAGCCTGACATTGTGGATGCCCTTTAGTTTCTCCAGCTTATTATAAATGACTGGATGTTTAAAAAAAATAGCAGACAGGATCTTGGAATTACGACAATCCCCTTTAGCTGTCCCAATTGCCTAGAAGAGTATAGGATAGCTTTTCCACGAGCACAGTTTAACGTCCTATAGAATAGAAGAATAGAATAGAAGAATAGAATAGAAGAATATCCCGTTATCCCAAGCCTATCTGTTCCCGTGCAAATGAGACGGGAGAAACTTTTTAAGCCATGTCCTCTTCTGCTGCCCTTCTTGCCAAGGGAGATGTCTTGCTTTAATTGCACCTGTTTTACAGGACATGCCTGGAAGGATGGAAGAATTCTCTCTTTCCCTTCTGCAATCTGGGAGGCACAGATTGTGGATATGGTTGCTGGATTTTGTGCAACTGCTGTTGTGCCTCGTAGACGGAAGACAAATCAGATAAGGACAGTAAAGAGCCCTTTTAAAAATCCTTAGATAGCTGTGTAAGACACAGGAGGCTGGTGTTTATGTACAAACCTTGGGCTTAGGTAGAATGTTGTGACTTATCCTCTGCTTATTCCTATTATTATTGAATTTGATGTGCTCGTTGTATTTTATGCCACCTTGTTTTATGTTCCTTATAGTAAAAATTGCCTTCTTCTTTTCTGCTCTGTGGCCGTAATAAATTATTGATTGATTGAAGTTTGGAGCAGAACCCAGAAAGGACAGACTACATTTGCAAGCCACCAGCCCCCTTGGATCCCACTCTTTTACCCCGAGCCCATTTTGCACCAAAATAAGTTCACAAACTTGGCGAGCTCCTTGAGAGTTCACACTAAAATCTAGAGTGGACTTACTGTCCCCACTGACACGGACCCACCAGTGGTGGATTTCCAGGGCATCTTGCTTCCATTTCCATTGGGTCTCACCTTAACCGATGTTCTTCTCTCTCTGTTGACATCTAGGCACTCAAGGGCTCCAAGAAGCTGAACCTCTTGGTCCACTCGGTAGGACGCATCCCCGGTGGCTACGTTACCAATCATATCTACACATGGGTGGATCCCCAGGGACGGAGTGTGTCTCCCCCGACAGGCCTGCCCCAGCACCAGAGCAGTTCCTTGAGGAAAGATGGTGAGAAAAGGAGCCACCTCCAGCTTCTGCAAGAAGGTGATGAAAAAAGGTGAGCACCATGAAGTCAGTGGTAGGGCAATGGGTGGGAGTACCATGAAGAAGACACAAAGAACTTCCCTAGACCATTGTATTGTCCATGTTGTGTTTACTGTATGCCAGTGCTTCTCAGTTGTTGCTTCTCCAGATGTTGTTGGGGTCCAACATCCAAAAGTCCCACCCAGTGTGGCCACTGCCCAGGGATCTATGGAGTTGAACATCTGGAAAACCTAAGGTTCAAGACTCCTACTTCATGAGTCCTGGTAATTCTCATTCTCCCACCTCCATGACCCTGCCTCCATGCAGAACTTCTCAACGCAGAACTTAGATTATAGAACTTCCAGATGTTGTTGGGCTAGAGTTCCCATCATTCCCTTCCATTGACTATACTGTCTGGGGCTGATGGAATTGGAGCTCAACAATACCCAAAAAGGACTTATGTTCCATAGAGTCACGCTTGATGCCAGGTCCTCTTTCCATAGGTAGATAGTAGAATATTTCATTTTGGTCCATTTTGGAGACCTCTGGTACATGACACAGCATCCTATATGCCGAGAACCCTGGAAAATAACTTTTTTGAGGAACCCAAGCCCTTGTTATCGAGGAAACCTTTATCCTTAGATGTTCCATACCCCAAGGCGTCCTTGTGTCTGGGACACATACTCAACTGATAAAAAGAGTCCCCACTCAGACACCCTCTTAGGATTAGCCTAGGAATGCTTTGATGTGGGTTCCTGCATAGCAGGGGGTTGAACTGGATGACCCCTGGAGTCTCTTCCAGCTCTATGATTCTATGATTCTAAGCTGTCTCACACATGTGAGGAGAGAGGGAATTGTTATTTTACAAAGTTCGGTTCTTAATTCATCCTTGCCGAATTTGCTACGATTCTTGTGTTTCTCCTAGGCCCCATGTGACAAAGTCCTGGATTAAAATAGACATTGTTTTTCCTTGTGGTCAGCGGCTACATCCTTGACCCGACGCCTCCAGATCTAAAATAGCATTTCTCTCTCCTCCGAGGAGAGGTAGCTCAGAGCAACAAGGCGCAGAATCAATGAGAGGCCATTGTGTGCGGTGTGTTCGTAAGAGCCCTCAGCGATTTCCTTAAATCCTGCCTGCAAGTCCAGCAGTTCAGAGGCTATTCTGTAGGTGAAGGGAAAGAAGAAATGGGATACCCATAGACTTCTAGATGCTGGTGCACTACAGATCCCATCAGCCACAGCCCATTGGTCAGGGGCGATGGGGTTTGTTGTCCCACGGACAGACAGAAGATTGCAATGGGATGCAGGAGACGCACAAGTGAAATGATGTAAAAGAAGAGTCTCCTTTCTGCCGAATTTTGAATTGCTGTGCTCCAAATAAAAGAGTGTCGCGATCATGATGACGCCCAAGTCTTCTGGGGGCTGAGAATGTGTGCAGCACTCTGGGTCACTCAATGGGTTTCCATGGCTGAACAGGGAATCGAACTTTGGTCTCCAGGATTGTAGTCCAATGCCCAAACCACTAAAAATGTCTACCACATATAACAGCACACTCACTGCATGTCTCCAACCAGATTAAAAGTTGGAAAAAACAACCTCCTTCACCACCATCTTTCCTTGCTCATGGAGAATTTCAAGAAGTCGTGTGCACACAGCCCTAGTTATAACTGCATCGATATAATTGGGCACCCAGCATCATTTTTGGAAGATGCTGGGGCTTTAAAAAGCCTCAAACTTGGCCCTGGCGGGGGGCACATATGATCTGTGGGCTGCCCTTTCTCTGCCCACCCTTGCGGTAATACAGATCCAGTCACAAGGCTGAATTGAATTCCAATGGAACCCAGGTGGCTGTTTAATCATTCCTTTTCATGTTTCAGACAATCCAAGATCATTTCGCTTGTGCGTCTCCTGCATCCCGTTGCAGTCATCAGCCGGTCTTTATTGATTTATTGGCTTTGGGCGGCTCGCTAAATCCTGCTTAAAGCTTTTTATAAATGTCAATAATATCCCTTCCACTGTACTCATCTTCCACGTCTGAAGAAGCTATCGAGCTTTCCAAGTCTGCCTGGGGAGCGGACCTATTCGCCTGACTGAGGCCTGACAATAAAGCAGGCAAGACTCAGAGGAAAATGGCACGCTGAAAAATGTCAGCCTTTTGTCAACTTGCCTTCCTCGCAAAGGGCTGATTTTATAATGTACACAGATGCGCTGTCTTGCATACAGCAAACAAGGTCCTGTGAACCCATAAATTCCAGTGTGTAATAAATCCATGATCTCCTCCTAGAAAGCTTCATTTTGTACCATCTCATCAAGAGGGTTCTAAATGCAGGACATCGTACAAAGTCTCAGTCAAGGAAGGCACAGCCCTGCATTTGCAAGACCTGAGCTGAGCTGTTGATAAAAAGGTGACTTAAAAGCCTCTCATTCATAAGGTTGCCGTTAGTCGAAGTCAACTCAACTGCAAAGTAAGACCAAAAAATTATACAAAGCAGAAAAAAACAAGACACAACACCATGGCTGGTTAGGCTCACCGAAAGTAAGCTCGTTGAATCAACTGTTGAATGGGGAGTCCAAAACCCATTCTGTTGAATGGTTCTACTCTGACTTACAGTGACCTATCATGGGGTTTTCTTGGGTGTAGCACCTGGTATTCGTTGGTGGTCTCCCATCCAAGTGCTAGCCGGATACATGCATCAAATTAGTAACAAATAAAATTGGTAAACACATAATGAATGGATTTTCCAAGGTTCCTAATGTTGGTCATTACATTAATCTGGGATTTCTTGACCATTTCTTGTCCATCTCACCTCCATCTTCCTCCATCTCTCTGGGTTATCGTCCCCACAGGGGCCTTCTTCCTAGCTCTCCAAAGCCTGCAATGGGCTGGCTCCAACCAGCTTGGCCCAGCTTCTCCCTTCATGCTTGTGTAACAATATTTGCAGCAGCGTAAAGCTACAAAAACATCCCTGCGTCTCTGTTGCTGAGCCAGCTCTTAAATTGCGGCCGCCCCTCAAATTTACAGGAACGACGGGCAAAATGAAAAAAGTGTGGACTGGAGAGAAGGGGGAGAAGCTGCCATTCATGTCAAGGACTTGCTTTGGTCACGAGCTCTCGTCTTTTACTTTATGTCACCTTTGTGGCAATCCGGGAAGACATGCAGAAGAAACCTTTGAAGGCACAGATGGAAGGACACGTCACCTTAGTGGTCGTTGCCTTTTTTTCTTCTTCTGTCTTTCTCCTCTTTTACATCTCTGTTCAAAAGATTAGAGAGTCTACCGCTGCCGCTCTATTTTTGTGATCCGTTCTAGGCGAAGGGAGGGAGGTTGGGGAAGGATCCTCATCTGTTATTTCAGAGATTTGTCCCAAATGAGTAGCAGGGTTGAGTTTGGAATTTTAAAAGGAACTTGTTTCAAAGGAACTCATTACTCCGGTCACTCAGACTGTTTGTTACTGTCACTGCAGTCCAAAAAGAAAGATTTCTGTGTTACTCATGGATAAGAAATTACCATTACTGTTGTTTTTGTGCTGCCAGAAAATACAGGGAGCTGCAGTTGCAATGCCCATCACTTCTCAGCATGCTGGCTAAGGGTGATGGGAGCTGCAGTCCAACATCCTCTGAAGGACCGCGTGTTCCCTCGTCCCTTTCCCAGCACAGCTGTCCTTTGAGTTAACATGTGATTTTGTTCTCTCAAGTGCCTGTGCAGTTGATTTAAGCAGAATGGCAGAAGAACTGTTTTTAATTATCGTTATAATAAAAAGCAAATTTCTCTGTGCAGTTCTGGGCCCAGCTATGTGATTACATGCTGGGGAAAAAGAAGCACAGCGATGGGGAGGGTTGCAATACGTGTGTGCATGTGCGTGCTGAAAACTTATCTCTCCTGGATTCCAAGCCAGTGGGAAGATGGGTGAGAAACATTCCCGGGCTATATGGGAACCCATTGCATGCAATGCTCAGCCTCCTGAAGGCTTCCCCATACGCTTGGTGAGGTTTCGTCAAGGCACGTGTACACCGCGAATGCACACCCAGAGCTGACTATGTCAGGGGTACACTTCAAGGTCAGAGTCATTCACGAGAGTGCGCCTAACGGTGCTCCGTTCTTCCTTTCTGAAACAATAGCCGTTGCCTAGTTTCGTGGGTCCTCTAATAAATGCTTAGAATCGTACAAGGCAGGTGTTTAATGGAAGTGCTGGCTATTGCCAAGGGAGGGATAAATCTCGCTGTAAAGAACGAAGGAGCCATTGATCTGCTATTGTCTCTGTCCCTCTTTGGTCCACTTGGCATGTGCCCTTCCTTGCATCCTTCATGCTCCATGAGACATGTGGCCCAGGTTCTTTCTTTTTTCTTCCCCACATGACTGGGACTTTGCTGGTGGCCAGATCCAGCTATCTTAGATAATTGTTGGAAGGATAAAATTGTAAGGGCATAGAAGCGTCTGAGAGCCGACATGGTCTAGTGCTCTGAGCTTTGGATTACAACTCTGGCGGCCAGCGTTTGAATCCTTGCTTGGCTATGGAGACCCACTGGGTGACTGTGGGCAAGTCACACACTCTCAGGCTCAGAGGAGGTCCAAGGCAAACCCCCCTCTGGGCAAATCTTGCTGGGAAAACCTCATGATGGGGTTGCCTTATGGTCTCCATAAGTCAGAAATGACTTGAAGGCATATAATAACGAGAGGCGTCTTCCAGGCCACTTTTGGAGGTCTGAGCCCATGGCTCCTTTTTCCTTGTGACAACAGCTGGATTGGAGTTTCTGTCTCCAACAGCTCATAGAATGATAGGATCATATTGCTGGAAGAGACCACAAGGGCCATTGAGTTCAACCCCATTCTGCCATGCAGGAAATATATACACCACCAATACATTCCCCACAGATGGCCATCCAGCCTCTGTTTAAAAACCTCCAAAGAAGGAGACTCCCCCACACTCTGAGACAACGTATTCTACTCTTGAACTGCTCTTACCATCAGGAAGTTCTTCATAGTGTTCAAAAGGAATCTCCTTTCCTGTAGTTTGAAGTCACTGCTCCATGTCCTAGTCTCTGGAGTAGTAGAAAACAGACTTGCTCCATCTTCCATATGACATCCCTTCAAATATTTAAATATGGCCATCAGCCCACCTCCTAATCTCCTCTTTGCCAGGCTAAATATACCCAGTTCCCCAAGTGTCTCCTCATAGGGCTTCAGGGTTTCCAGGCCTTGCACCATTTTGGTCGCCTTCCTCTGGACACATTCCAACTTATCAATATCCTTCCTGAACTCTGGTGCCCAGAACTGGACACAGTATTCCGGGTGGAGTCTGACCAAAGCAGAATAGAGTGGTACCATTACTTCCCTTGACCTAGGCACCAGACTCCTATTGATGCAGCCCAGAATCACATTGGCTTTTTTAGTTGCTGCATCACACAGTTGGCTCATGTTGAGTTTGTGGTCTATTAAGACTCCTTGATCCTCTTTATATGTGCTGTGGTCAAGCCAGGTGTTATCCATCTTATATCTGTGAATTTTTTCTGCCCAAGTGTAGTACTTTACGCTGCTCTCTGTTGAAAAGAGAAATGTTAGTTATCAGATAACTGTATCTAACAGTTTGCTTTGTTGTAGCCTGAAAAGAGTATTGACCTTCCGCTGGGAAGTATTATTTCAGTATCAGAAGCAGCAGAGATGTAGCATTTTTTTTTAAAGGGAATTTTTTTTTTTTTTGTAATCAAGTTTTTTCCCTGCTTACTTATCTCGGCCTTTAGCTTGGCTACATTATGCACCGGCTGCTAAACTCCCTAATTAATATGGGATTAATGCACTTCTTTCTCCGTTTTTGCAATAAAAGGTGTCTGTCTCAGTGAGAGCGAACCTCCTGGAAAGCCTTCATAATTTCTCCATCTATTTTGCCCAGATAATTGCTCCCCAGTCTAAAGAGAAATAAATTGACTCCTTTAGTTATCTGATTCCTCTGAGCTACTTGGCTCACAGCCTCCAGCCGTGTTTTGTCAATAAGTCATACACTGTAATATTTAACGGAGGAGGGAAAAGGGTTCCTTTTCCCCCTCCCTTGCGTCTGCCGAAGCGGTACATTGCCTGAATTTTAATCGAAATCAGATCTGTCTTGGGTTCTCTCTATGGAGTTTTGGGTATATTAGTTTGACGGCAAAATGCAATTAAATTGTTTTCCGGCCAGTCTCAGCTGGCACCTGGAGTCTCCTCCGACTTGACAGGGAACAGTTGGAAATTTATCAGTATACATTTATACTGGAGGTAAAGGCATTAGTTCCTTTAATTATCTTCTAGGGATAAATAAGGATGAAAGAGGAAATTGTTCTGGCCGCCGTTCAGGGTGAGCAGACCTAGTTTCACTCTTTTGAACCAACGTGAGAACTGAAACTCCATTTGTCCTTGAAGTTTGCACTGCGTTTCTGAATTTTGCAATGGAGGGAAGAGGAGGTGTTGCAAGGAAGTGTGTACAAATGTACACACACCCCGCTTTCTGCCCCATTGTTGTGTGCCTTCAAGTCATTTCTGACTTACAGCAACCCTAAGGCAAACCTATCATAGGGGCTTTCTGGGGCTGAGAGTGTGTGACCCACCCAAGGTCACCCAGTGGGTTTCCATGACCAAGCGGGGAGTCGAATCTTGGTCTCCAGGGTCATAGTCAAATCTCCACACCGTGCTGACTCCCCCTAATATGGATAGAGATGGTACCTTGGCTCTGTCCGAGGTACTGAGCTCTGCTCCTAAATAAGTTCAGCACCTTGGATAGCTGCTTTAAAGCTAGCCCAAACTTGGGAGTGGATTCACTGCCCCACAGACATGGAAGCTGGAACTCTTCTGTTCACTGTGTTGGCATTCCCTTGATCACTTTATCTATCTCATTTCTGGGGATACCCAAAGCGTCTTTCTGTGTGTCTTTCTGTGAAATTTGGAAAACAAGGAAAGGAGACGAATGTGCATTGACAGGTTCATCCATCACTAGAGATAAATAAAGTTAGCTTGTTTATTCTCAGACGCTGGATTCCACCAGGGGCCCTTTTTTACACTAAACAGTTACGACACTGTGATTCCACTTTAATTGACAAGGTTGCATCCTATGAGATCCTGGGATTTGCAGTTCTGGGTGATGTTCGGAATTCTAAGCCGGAGATCTCAGTGCTTCACCGGTCTACAAACCCCAGGATTCCCCCGCTATGCAGCCGTGGCAGTGAAAGTGGAATCGCAGTGTTATAATTGTGTAGTGTAGTCCCATGTAAATGTTGTCGTTGTTGTGTGCCTTCAAGTGGTTTCTGTCTTAAGACAACCGTAAGGCCAACCTGTCATGGGATTTTCTCGGCAAAATTTGTTCGGAGGGTGCCCAAGGTCATCTAGTCAGTTTCCACAGACAAGTGGAGATTCCAATGCTGGTTTCCCAAAGTCTTAGGCCCTTTTCGCACGGGCCTTTTCTCGCGCGACAGCCCCGTGAGCCTCGAGGGAGTGGGAGCGTCGCTCCGCACAACGCACTCCCACTTCCGCCAGGCTCATGGGGCTGAAGCGGCGCGAGCGCGGGTTTTTTGATTTTCGCTTCGAAGAGAAAATCACCTGCGCTCGCGCAACGCTCCCGGCGCCCGCGCGCACTTACCTCTCGTGCGGAGCGTCGGGAGCCGGCCGGGTCGCGCTTCCTTCCCTCCGCCCCTGCGGAAGGAAGGGACGGGGCGGGGAGCTAGCGCGACGGATGCGACACGTCCTGCTTCGCGCGCACGCGCGGGGGGGTGGACGCGACAAGCGCCTTTCTCGCACGCATGGGGGGGGTGGAGGGGACAGGCTCCTTTCTCGCGCGCGCGGGGGGGATGGAGGGGACAGGCTCCTTTCTCGCGTGCGTGGGGGGGATGGAGGGGACAGGCTCCTTTCTCACGCGCGCGGGGGGGGGAATGGATGGACGCGCGAGCCACTGCCGCCTCTGGGAGGCTGCCGCTTCCCCGCTCGTTCCTTTGCCTGTGGAAGGAAGGAGGGGGAAGCGGCAGCCTCCCGGAGAAGGCTTCTTGTGCGAGCCGCTCTCCCCCGCTCGCGCAAGAAGACTTAATGCGAAAAGGGCCTTAGTCTAGTACTCAAACCATTGCACTTAGCCATTACTTAGTCCAGGACTCAAACCATTGCACTAATATTATTAATGTAACATTAGTCTTTTTCCCAATTTGGCTGGGCCAGTGTGAGTTAATCCTCTGTCATCCCATCTTTTCATTTGTTTCATCATACATACATACTGTATCAAATTATTCAACGGTGTCCATTTATTGTTATTTTTATCATCTGCCAGGCCTTTAAGTTAAAATATCAGCCGCTTTCATTTCTGTCAGGTTATAAAGCCGTTGTTCAATCGTAGGAGTTTCTTCATTTCTCCAAAGTTTTGCATTTAAAGCAAAGAAAAAAAAAATCCCCAGACAAACTTGGGAATGAATGACACTGGGCACCCCCAACCCTGGGCAGATACTCATAGCCGTCTTGCGCTGTTGTTTTGGGAGAAGATGGAAATGCTGCCTTGACTATTTCCCCCATTCCTTTTTCTGCCCTGTTCTTCTTAGATCAGCAACCGTCCTCCCCAGTGACGGCCTGAGATGCCAAAGTCTTCCGCATTTTGATTCCTTCTGCTGCTCCCACCTCGGTTTGCCATTTCCGCCTTTCATGTTGTTCTCCTTTCTTGCTCTCTTCGTCGGGGTCACAGCGGGTCACTCGCGTAGCTACCGCCTCCTTCTTAAGTCCCTGGTTGAGATTTGGGTTGGGTACGAGAAGGGAAATGGGGTCAGCTTGCAACTGACATCAAAGCGTTGGCATCTTCTGTGGTTACAGGTGTTAACATGGAAACAAAGGCTGGAGAGCCGGCGCTGGAGTGATGCTCCAAGGAATATATTAGTCTGGCTGGGTCTGCTTTGTCTTTTTGCTTTTCGGTGCTGGAAAGTTATCAATCCTTCTGTGCTTTGATTTCCTCCATTGAGAGTACCGGTTTGTGCACCAAGAGCCAGTGTTGCATATAGCTTAAATTTCCAGGTTTAAATCTCTCCTTAGCCATGAAATCCACTGGGTGGTGGTTGTGCCTTTTCAAGCCATTTCTCACTTATAGCAACCCTCACATAAAGCTACCATGAGGTTTTCCTGGGTGGAATTTGTTCAGAGGGAGTTTGTCCTTGTCCTCCTCTGAGGCTGAGACAGTGTGGCTGGCTCCGGATCAGCCAGTGAGTTTCCATGGCTCTGGGCTCTCAGACCGCTATGCCACATGGCATTGGTCCTCATCCCATTTATTTTTGCAAGCAACAAAAGCTGACGGCCACTGAAAACAAACATTCCACCTCATCTAAAGAAATATTTTCATGCTTTGGGTGTTCTGGTATTGATAGAGAAGCCTGGAAGGCTGAGAATGATGGGACTTAGAGTAGCATAGAATAGTATAAAGGCCTCTGAAGCATTTTTCCACAATGCCCTTCAAGTTCCTAGCCTCTTTTTGTTATTAACAGCTATTTATACAATACACTTTTAAGCAGTGATGGCTGGCACCCCAAAATTAGGATACCAGCTTTGAGAAGCAACAACTTGACCTAGGAGACATGTAAGCATGGAGGATGGGATGTATATTGCTGATAACAAAGGAGACAGTAGTGCCAGGCTCCCAGAGTCCAGAATGCAAGTGGGCCCCACTTTGGATAAGTAAAAGTAGGTGCTAAGACTGATCCATTAGGGGAGCTTCTATGCAACAGGGCCAAGGCGAATGCCTTGAAGCCCACCGGATTTTATCCAGAAGGGATGTAACTTAGCGTGTGAATTCATTATCTTTTACAAAAGTACAAATGTCTATGCCTTTCTTTGTTCTGGCGTGTCTGATTTGTGGAAATCTCCCCAGACGTCAATCTTTCTTTTGGTCTGGCCTCACTAAAAATTATTTCTTATTTATCTTGAATCTCCCATTGGTGTATGACTTCGTTGGGGTGCCAATTCTGGGTACCTCAATTCAAGAAGGACAAGGTCAAGCTGGAGCAAGTCCAGAGGTGGGCAACCAAAATGGTGAGAGGCCTGGAAGCCATGCCTTATGAGAGCTGGGTATGTTTAGTCTGCAGAAGAGAAGGTTAAGAGGGGACAGGATAGCCATGTTTAAATATTTAAAGGGATGCCATGTAGAGGAAGGAGAGGGCTTGTTTTCTGCTGCTCCAGAGACCAGGACAAGGAGCAATGGATTCAAGCTGCAGGAAAGGAGATTCCACCTGAACCTCAGGAAGAACTTCCTGACGGTCAGGGCTGTCCGGCAGTGGAATCTGCTGCCTCCATGGAGTGTAGTGGAGTCTCCTTCCCTGGAGGTTTTTAAGCAGAGGTTTGATGGCCATCTGTGGAGAGTGCTTTGGGGGTGTTCCTGCATGGCAGGGGGTTGGACTGGATGGCCCCTGGGGTCTCTTCCAACTCTACATTTCCATGATTCTATGATTCCAGGGAAAACCTGCCCATTGTCCTTTGATTCTGCTCTCACAAGCACTCCTGCAAACAGAGGGCGTTTCTATACCATGCAATACACTGGAACTTGCATTGGGGTTAGAAAATACTTGCAACAGAGATTTTCAGTGTCTGAGGGTTCAGCCAGTTACTCTTTCTTTCCCCACTTGGCTGACCTTACAGGTTATTATGTGGAAAAAGCAGGAAGGAACAGAGCTGCATACCCTGCCTTGAACTAACTGGAGAAAGGTTGGGCATGAATATAACTATTAAATATCACAATATAGAGCCACTCTCGGTTGGAAATCAGGTTGTAAATATAAGGAATGGCTAAAGTGTGCTTTTGTCGAGCCTCTCACCACCTGTTACTCTGTCAGGTGAAATCCTCGGAGGCAAATGCAGGATTTTCAAAATTGCCTATTATATAAATACATATTGGGCCAAGCGATTCTTCACGAGCCACCTACCTGGCATCCTCAAATCCAGGCGGAATGAATATTTGCATAGATTGTCCTTATCCTTCTTTTCCCCCTGCTAAAACCCGCACAGAAAAAGAAAGGAAAAGAAAAGGAGAGCAAATTTAAGCCCAGAAGTAGCTGTGATTTTGGCTGGGGAGAGTCAAGGACTGGATTTTGTTAAATTGCCTCGTGGGGTGTGTTGGATCCATGTCAGTGGGGTAGGTAGTCTGTTCCGGGTTTGGAATGGCTTTAAAATTGCTGTCCAAGGTCCTGAACCTGTTAAGAAGGTGGCATTGAGCACCTTGGAAAGCTCCTGTGTGAACTAGATTAAAGCCTGGAGTAAATTCACTGTTCCACCAACAAGGAAGCCATGGGATGTTATTGAAACTGCCCCCACACCCACACCCACACCCACACACAAACAAGCTCAAACACCCACACTTTTTTTGTGTGTTATTGAATACCTCCTCATTCTACAAGGGGAATTTTAATTTATGGTCTGTGTGTTAGAATCATAGAAATGTAGAGTTGGAAGAGACCCCCGGGGCCATCCAGTCCAACCTCCTGCCATGCAGGAACACCCTCAAAGCACTCCCTGTGACAGATGGCCATCCAGCCTCTGCTTGAAAACCTCCAAGGAAGGAGACTCCACCACACTCCAAGGCAGCAGATTCCACTGCCGGACAGCCCTGACTGTCAGGAAGTTCTTCCTGAGGTTCAGGTGGGATCTCCTTTCCTGCAGCTTGAATCCATTGCTCCTTGTCCTGGTCTCTGGAGCAGCAGAAAACAAGCTTTGTTCTTTGAGGTAGGGCCTTTATGAATTTCAGGAACGTATGGGAAGGACTTCCTCTTTTGATGATAATGGCCAGAATCTTGTTAGTGTCAAACACCATGGATAACACACCCTCCCCCCATGGATGTTTTTGTCCTATACATAACATCTGCATTTAGTGATAGGTTGCAGAAGTGGACTTGTATGTGCACGAAGGGTGCATATAGAAGCCCATGGTCCTGGACGCACACGGGCATTTGGTGGTGCATTCAATTGCACACTGGAGTGTGCGTTCAGTTGCATAAGGTTGCCATTCAGTCAGTGCATCACTCTGCACATAGGCCAGCTCAGCACATTTTTGAAACCTTAACATTGTGTGTGTGTGTCCTCAAGTTGCTTGTTGACTTAGGGCAACCTCACAAATTTTGTAAGGTTTATCTTAGACAAGGAAACCTCAGAGGTGTTTTGGCCAGTTCCTTCCTCTGAAATATAGCCCACAGCATCTAGTATCCGTTGGTGGTCTCCCGTCCAAGTTCTAACCAGGGCTGCCCCTGCTTAGCTTCTAAAATCAGACAGAATCTTACTTGGTATGCAAAACTGGATGGGATCTGTGACCTTTAGACCCAACTTAATATTAATCATCTTGAAGTAAGAGCAGCCATGAAATCCTGGTTCTGTGAAGAAATCATCACACCGATTCTGAGCTCTAAATACTAATGAGCCAGATTCAGGTCAGTTCCATTGAAATAACTGTGCTCAGGCCTACAGAGCTTCAAATTTACCCTTTCTTTCTCGGTGCAGGTGAACCTGGTGTTGGATGAAGGGCGATCCCTGGGACTCATGATCCAGGGGGAGCGGAATACGCTCTTGGGATTTACATCACCGGCGTGGACAAGGGCTCTGAAGCAGAAAGCACTGGGCTGAAGGTAAGCACTGCTGCCAATTAGACTACTGCAATGTGTTCGGTGTGGGGCGGCCCTTGAAGACGACTTGGAAGCTACAGCTGGTGCTAAAAAAGCAGCAACTCAAGAACTGATTGGAATACAGCATAGAATGCCTGTCTTAAAAGAATTGCACAGGCCGCCGATATGCTTCCAGTCATATTAGTGAAGCCAGCAGAAGAATCGGAGCTTTGGTTACAATAATCATAGAATCATAGAATCATAGAAATGTAGAGTTGGAAGAGACCCCAGGGGCCATCCAGTCCAACCCCATTCTGCCATGCAGGAACACCCTCAAAGCACTCCCGACCGATGGCTAATGTCCACTTAGTCTTCATGTCAGCTTTCCTCTAGTGGAACCAGGAGTCAGATGTATCTCATGAGCTTTTCTGAACCTTACGGACACTGAATTCCCAACCACTTTCTGACCTGTAGCTACCATTCTTGTGCTCCATGTCTCATAATCTGAAAATCCACAAAGCAAAAAAAATGAGAGGGATGAGAGAGCCATGGAGGATGAGTTCATCTTTTGACCCAACAACTATTTTCTGCTGATGTCTTGATCAGTGCTTCCCTGACCTCCACGCTCCTTGAAGCCACATGAAAGGAAATTGCTTTCTTTCCTTCCAGAGCTTCTCTCTGTCCACTCTTCTTTGCAAGACGCCAGCTGCTTTGAGGCTGGTGACAGTCTATTAGGCTCAAGGGGAAGACACAAAATGACAGCTCGAGGCGTATGATGAAGACAGCCCTCCTATGAACAGGCTGCCTTATATCTTTAATGCTTCCCATTATCTCTCCATCTGTTCTCCATTTCAGAAAGGAGCAGATATTTCAACAGGAACCTACCTAATCACTCTGATATTATTATTTTTTTCCTCTCCCACCTGCCGCCTCAAGGTGATTTGCCACTCTTTGCTATGCAAATGGTGCCACCTTGGCCTGCTTTGCAAACTGGCATTGCAGCTTCCACATCTTTGACACTCCTGTTGTTATTTTCAAGGGTTTTTTCCCCCCTAGCCTTGAGGAAATCTGTTGCTTCACATTGATGCCTCTGTGTGCATGGCTTGGGGATAATGGGAAATGTTCTAGGGTGCTCCCTCATACTCTACAAGGGGCAGACTATGATGCCTCTGTGTGCATGGCTTGGGGGTAATGGGGAATGTTCTAGGGTGCTCCCTCATACTCTACAAGGGGCAGACTATGATGCCTCTGTGTGCATGGCTTGGGGATAATGGGGAAAGTTCTAGGGTGCTCCGTCATACTCTACGAGGTGCAGACTATGATGCCTCTGTGTGCATGGCCTGGGGATAATGGGAAATGTTCTAGGGTGCTCCCTCATACTCTACAAGGTGCAGACTATGATGCCTCTGTGTGCATGGCTTGGGGATAATGGGGAAAGTTCTAGGGTGCTCCCTCATACTCTACAAGGTGCAGACTAAAGCCGTTTCCTCCTACAAGCTCATCCACACTGCACTGTTGTAGTGCTATTATTCCACTTTCAACCTCCTATGGAATCCTGGGGTTTCCTGTTTAGGGAGGGGCCTTTAGTCGGACAGCTCTTTGGCCTCAGGAAACTACAAATCCCAGAATTCCACAGGAGGTTGAAAGTGGAATAATAGCACCATAACAGAGTAGTGTGGAAAAGCCCTAAGTCTTTTTGGCCTTCAGCATTGCTCCATATGAATGAGCCAGTGGTGGCCCGCAACTCCATGTCAATGGGGTGGGAAATCCATTCTTGATTTTAAATGGGACTTCAAAGGAGCTGTCCAAGGTGTTGAACCAGATCACCAAAACAGGTTCAGTACCTTGGACGGTTTCTTACAGCTTTCCAAAACATGAACAGGATTCACTACTATGTGGACATGACAGCCGCCATCCACCATCACTGGATTAAAGTCTTTCCTATTTATCATCATTCCCACCTTGCAGGGGGCTGATGGCTACTCATGATTAATTTGTTTATCGTTATTCCTGCACGCTCTGGAATGACTCTTCCACATTTCCTTTCTTTGGAGAAAAGGGGAATCTACATTCAGTAAATATATTTTTAAAAAAAACGATGAGGAAGGCCAATGATGAGTGATGACTTTTGAAGTTTTCAAAGTCAAACTTTTTTGTCTCTTTCTTCCGGTAGAGACTCTGTTCTCGGACTGTCTTCCCACCCCACCGGCACACCTTCAGGGAAAGAGCTGAAGGTCTCCGTGCTGTGGAAAAACACAAAGAGAAACAGCAGCCCAGGTGGAAAGAGCTCTTCTCTTCCTAAATGAAAGGGGAACTCTGACCCTATCTCAGGGCTTGGGAGGATCATTAGAAACCAAGGCAGCTCCTCAGGGCCTAGCCGGAGAGTGCATTATTAATCACCAGAAGGCATTTTATGACATTGCACGCCGGCTAATGTCGCCCTGCAGCAGGAGGTTGCAAGCCGGTGCGATTCCAGCAGGGTGCAGGCCGAATCTAATGAAAGCCCCAAGCTTCCCGGTGCAACTCTCTCCTCTCCCATTTACTCATCCCCAGACTGTCTTCCTGCATAAAAAAAGACTGTGATGAAAAAGGTCATAATGCACTTGGGTGTTTTTTTTTTTTAAAAAAAAACCTCCACATCACTGTCTTGTTTTGTTTTTCGAAACACACACACACATGCATGCACTTGAATGGAAGCAATTAAAGATTCGCAAGTGCAATAAAAAAAACCCCTCTCTTTTATGGGATTATTTATTTGCTACTGGCGGTGTCGTGGCAGTGTTAGCAAGGCCGCCCGCCGAGCCCTCTGGAAGTGCCTTGTTTCAGAAGCATCAGAATGCCTTCTGAACGGGGATGCCTGCTGGGTTAAAGAGACCCTGGAGAGATGCAGCTACTCAGAGTTACATCCAAGGCATCTTCTTCCAACCAACTGCGTCTGCTCTTGTTGACCGGCCCTGGTTTGCTCCTGGAGGTGAGACGTACAAGGAGAGGTACAAAAGGACAGTGATGTAGACTCGAGTCGATTGACTCGAACTCAAGTCAGACTTAAGTCACTTCAGTGACTGGACTCAGAGTCAACTTGGCAAAAATTACACACTAACTCAACTTGACTTGGGACTTGCATATTTTTAGTGACTGACTTGCTGCTCTTGGTTCATAACATAATAATATTAATATTAATATTTATTTATGGCGAACAACATGAAATACATTATACATTATAAATAGCATGAATTTCTATACCGCTTATCAGCTAAGTGCTCTCTAAGCGGTTTACAGTGTGTTTTTAGCTAATTGCCCCCAATAAGCTGGGTACTCATTTTACCGACCTGCGGAAGGATGGAAGGCTGAGTCAACCTGGAGCCCGGCAGTATCGAACTCACAACCTTGTGGCTGCAGTACTGGCATTTAACCACTGCTCCACCAGGGCTCCAGAAACCTGAGAAACAAAATGAAATCTGGCTGAGGCTTGGAATCATAAGGAACCCTAGGGCTGGAAGGGACCCCCAAGGGCCATCGAGTCCAACCCCATTCTGCCAGGTAGGAATGCACCATCGAAAGCATCCAGCCTCTGCTTAAAAACCTCCCAAGAAGAAGGCTCCACCATGCTCCCATGCAGAAGCATCTTCCACTGTTGAATTGCTCTTACCATGAAGGTGGCCACAAGACAAAAGGGAGTAGAGTTTGCATGGTACCAGTGGCTCAAGGAGTTGTAGCATAGGGATATCTTCTTAAAATGTAACTGAAAGTCACTCTTCTAGTTGCTTTTGAGGAGGAACAAAACCAAAAATCCTTTTTTTAATTAAAAAATGGTTAAGTATAAAGTTAACTCCAGTGTGACCTTGGAACTATAACTGTAACTAAAGTTACAGCCATGAATTAACCTAGGTAAAGTAGGATTCCCATAAATATGGCCCCGGCCTTTCAGTGACAGTACAGGCTTCGGGACAGAGTTAAAAATGACTCCTGATAATGGCTGTGTTATCTGTAACCTTTGCATTCACTGTCTCCTCACCAAGAGAAAGGCTCTGGATTTGGCATCTCTGCTCCATATTCATTACTCGGTGTAATGAATCTGTCACTTCTCGGCATCTATCTTTTTCTGCAGCCTTCTCCTCGCCTTCCCGCACAATCCTTTGCCACCCTGGGCCCCAGTGCTTCTGCGTTCCACCCCTCCTTGTGCTCTCTTTTTATTTTACTGTGATTCTTTATGAGAGATGAATGCGAGGGCAACCTCATTCAGAGTGCACAAGCAATTTCCATAAACGCCTGGAGATGTTTTTGTACGACTCGAACCCAGGGTCATCCACTGACGCTAAAAAGTGAGGGTTTCAAGGCAGAGAAAGGGGGAGGCCCTTCTTTGCAGCAAACTGTGGGATGCACCAGAGTTGGGAAAAGGGATTTTTGGGGACTACAACTCCCAGAATCCTCCAGTCAGCATAGCAGCTCCCTATGCTATTTAGGGAACCTGGGAGTTGTAGGCCAAACAAAACACCTTCCTACATGCTGAAACAACAGAAGTAGCATCAACAGCCACCGACTTGAACATAAATGGTGGTGGCCAGCTTAGATGCAAGTGATGGCTGTAAATTGGGACAGTGATGGCACCAGTTTGGATGGTAATGGTGCTAATTTGGACAGTGATGGCACTAGTTTGGTTAGGGATGGCACCAACTTGGGCAGTGATGGCACCAGCTTGGACAATGATGTCACCAATTTGGACAGCGATGGCACCAATTTGGACAAGGTGATTAGATGGATGATGCAATAATTAGAGCAGGGATGGGCACTGCAGCATTCCAGATGTTGTCAGACTGTAACAACATCTGGAGGACCACAATGTCCAGCCAGTAGTTGTTTCCTGAAGGCTGCAACATGATAGAGTAGAGTGTCGGGCTAGGACGGGGCACACCCAGAATGGAAGCTCTGGTCGTTCCTAAAGATTACCTTGGGGCAGTTGCCATATCTCATCCTAGCCTACCTCATAGGGTTGTTGTGGGGGGAACGTAAAAATCAAGACCTTGGGCATGTCACACACTCTCAGCCCCAGAAAACCCCATGATCGGTTCACCTTATGGTCGCCATAAGTAGAAACAACTTGAAGGCACACAACAACAAAAGCAATATATGGCTCATTGATGGGAGTTCTAGTCCAAAAACATTCCTAAGCCTCTGATGAAAAGTAGATGAACCAGGCATTGCTGCTCTGTACTAACTGCCTGATATGGAAGCAACCTTAGATGTGTGTGTTGTAGATTGTTTTGAAGGCAACTGAGCTTTGTTTTTACTGCTGTTACAAAAGAGAACACTGGGCATCTCAGGTCATTCCTGGTTTTGTTTCCCTTTGGGCCAAAAGTCAGAACAACAAGGCACTCAACTGAACTGGTTGCACTGGTTTCGTCCGTCTCCACATGACCCAGCTGGTTCTGATCTTCTTTCTGAAGGAGAGGGTCATCCACTGTGGATCAATAAGGCACAATTGCAAAGTACAGGGATGAAATCTGGGACTTTTCAATCACTCTGGATGCAACCTCTATAAAAGTAACTTTCCAGCCCAGAAGCTTGCCTAGAAGATGAAGGTCTTCACCACAGTACAAAGTGTGATTGAAGATGGTTCTCACCTCGTTTTCAGTCCATCAGTGGAAATTGGCCTTTGCAATGTGTTTTCCCATTTTTAAAGCTGACCTCTATGTATCAAGCCCTGGGACCATAAGGTGAAGGGTGAGCTATACGTTCAAATAAATCAATGAATAATATCAGGACTGCCAGAGGGAGGTCTTGACCTTTCATCTCCCACAATGCCCTTGCCAAAACACACACACCTCTTCCTGGAAGCTGCAATTTCTCTGGATTTTAAAAGCCTACAGGCATTGTGCTGCCTTCTTTGAAAGGAATGAATCAATCTTGAAATCAACCACAGTCCTCTTGGCTTTTTAAACACCAAGAGGGGGGTTGTTACAGAATCAGTGAATGCAGCGTTACTTCCACAGATCTCATGGGATGGTCATCGGTCAGCATTCCTTGCTACAAGAGTAGCAGCATTGTGCAAGTAGATTCCAAATGTGGGAAAGGCTGGGAACTTCCTTTCCTTTCCTTTCTTTCGAATGATTCTTCATATCACTGCCCCGTTAGCCAAAATGACGGTGCCCAGATTGCTGTTGTGTTCCTTTTAAGTCACTTCAGACTTATGGCAACCCTATCACAGGATTTTCTGGATTGTTCAGGGGGGATCATTGTCCTCCTCTAAGGCTGAGAGAGTGTCACTTGTCCAAAGTCACCCAGTGGATTTCCATGGCTGAGCATGGACTCAGACCCTGGCCTCCAGAGTCTAGACAAATTATCTGTCATTTATCTCATAGAATCATAGAATCATAGAAATCTAGAGTTGGAAGAGACCCCAGGGGTCATCCAGTCCAACCCCCTGCCATGCAGGAACGCCCTCAAAGCAATCCCGACAGATGGCCATCAAGCCTCTGCTTAAAAACCTCCAAGGAAGGAGACACCACTACACTCCATGGAGGCTGCATATTCCACTGCAGGACAGCCCTGACTGTCAGGAAGTTCTTCCTGAGGTTCAGGTGGAATCTCCTTTCCTGCAGCTTGAATCCATTGCTCCTTGTCCTGGTCTCTGGAGCAGCAGAAAACAAGCCCTCTCCTTCCTCAGTGAAGACCGGGTGCTTGGCTTATTTTCTTTTGCTGTTCTTGGAACTTGGTATCACTGATGGAGTAATCAAGAGGGAGTGCATCAATTACCACATATTTCTTCACTGGGGAGTTGGCATGAGCCAAGTAAAAGTCAACTTTTTACCCGGGACCCTGGGATCACCAAGAGTGGAATGATATCATCTCTCCATCCAACCAACCAACCATGTGGTGCATCAGCAAGCTTGATTCTTATCACTTGAGATAAAGGAGCCACTGAGTGTAAATTTTGCTTGGCAAATGAGGGGGGGAGCCCATGTCACCATGTGACCCAAGTGTGGTGGCTGGGGTTAATGGGAACTGTAGTGTAACACCTATGTGTATGTATGTGTGTGTGCCTTCATGTTTCCTGTTGACTTATGGCAACCCCATGAATTTCAGAGGGCAAGGAAGACTCAGAGGTTTTGCCAACAGCATCTGGTGTTCATTGGCCATCTCCCATCCAAGTGTGAACCAAAGCTGATGCTGCTTGGAGTCCAAGATCAGATGGTGTGATGGGTTTCTGGAGATGTGGCTATCCTGGGTGCCAGAGCAGCCTAGCAACTGGCTGTCAGGCGACCAGAATAGCTCTTCAGGAGGGAAACCCACCCCATAATATGAGGAAGGGGCTGGTGGATGAGCAGAAAAGATACATAAAGGCAAACACTGATGGTCATTTTCAGTCCTTCAGTGGGAAAGAACTCTGGGGTAAAGTCCCTCAGTTCACCAGGGAGGTTGTCTGAGTGGAGAGGGTTTAATTCTCATGGGAAGCCTAGAGAGAGGTAGAAGAGGAATTAAACCACTATAGAACCTGGTCAGAAAGCGTGATGTAGATGGGGGTTGAGCCTTTGGTGAGCCAAAGGGCTGCTTATGATACTTGTGCCAATATGAGAGTTTCAAGATATAAGGCAACTGTCTCGAAGAGCTCTGAAGAACTGTATTAGCTTTGACCTATATATGAACTCCAATGCCTTGTTCTCTAGGTTATCTTAATAAAGACACACATAAAATATGCCGCCATAGAACTATAACGGGATCTGGTGCCTTTAGGGTGTTTAGAAGAACCAAGTTGGAAAAGGCTGAGATGCAGAAAGGCTTTCTCCAGCAGCTTGGAAGGTTGAGATGCGCCGCAGCCCAGAAGAATCCAGTGCTGCTTTTTTGCATTGCAATCTCACCTCGAGGAAAATGAAAGGCGGGTGCAAGTCAAAACAAGAAAGATCGGAAGCGAGAGGGATTTCTTTTGTCGGCCTTGCGGGGCATTAAAAGAAGGAGAAGGAGAACCCTCCCAGTATCTAATCCATAAAAACAGAGTTATTTAAAGTAACAGATCATTCTGCTCAGGATCAAAGCGTTAAATGCGATATGTTGTGGATTTTCTTTCCCTCTTTAAAGCTGGCCGAACCGAAGCCTGCAGTTCAAGCAGAGAAGTTTTGGGGAAAAAAGGATGTTGTTTATAAGAAGCCGTGCGAGAAGAATGGGAGCCAGAGCAGGAGAATATATTAGCATTAAGCAGAGCCCCGAAGCAGGATGGAGGAGAAGCAATGTCAAATAGCAATCATCGGCATTGTCACCGTCGTCACCAGGACGCCTTTAGCAACAGTGGGAATATATACCTTGAAATTAAAGGAGGGGAGAGCTCTTGCTCAATGGCTCATTTCCTTTTATTTTTGTTTTGCATCGTCAGATTGCCCGTCCAGAAAGTACAAGCCAGTGCATAAACCACTCTCATTTATTTTGGTCAAGAGGAGGTTTAAAAAAAACAAGCAGACTCTTACAATAGACCAGTGGTTTTGGGAACCCCTGGGGTCCACAAAGCCCGGCTCCTGCTGGACGTGAGGAAAGTAATAGTGCCACTCTATTCTGCTTTGCTCAGAGCAAACCTGGAATATTGTGTCCAGTTCTGAGCACCTCATTTCAAGAAGGATATTGACAAGCTGGAGCGTGTCCAGAGGAGGGTGGCCAAAATGATGAAGGGTCTGCAAGCCATGAAGCCCTATGAGGAGCGGCGTAGGGAGCTGGGGATGTTTAGTCTGCAGAAGAGAAGGTAAAGGGGGGGACATGAGAACCATGTTTAAATATTTGAAGGGATGTCATGTCGAGGAGGGAGAGGGCTTGTTTTCTGGTGCTCCAGAGACTAGGACAAGGAGCAATGGATTCCAGCTGCAGGAAAGGAGATTCCACCTAAACCTCAAGAAGAACTTCCTGATGGTCAGAGCTGTCCGGCAGTGGAATCTACTGCCTGGGATTGTGGTGGAGTCTCCTTCTTTGGAGGGTTTTAAGCAGAGGCTGGATGGTCATCTGCCAGGAGTGCTTTGATGTGGGTTCCTGCATGGCAGGGAGTTGGACTGGATGGCCCCTGAGGTCTCTTCCACCTCTAGGATTCTATGACACCAACAGCAGCAACAGGAATGTAGCAGTAGAGGGGGCCTTGCAGGTGCTAAAACTGCTCCCTGGTTTGCAAATGAGGGAGCAGTTTGGGTGCACTCACACGTACCCCCCGCTGCAGCATCCCTGATGAAAGGAACATAGCAGCAGGCATTTGTGCATGCCCAAACTGCGACTCTGGAGACCAGAGTTTTGGTCCTGGAACAGAAGCATTAAGCTGGAGAAGACCACAGTGTATAATGCAGCTGGCAGGGGGGAAAATTGAAGCAGGGAGTCCATTCTCTTGTTTTCATTGCAGACCCAAACTTGGTTTGTTTAGCAACAGTAGCATTAATCCTACCGCTGCCATGAAAGGCTGGATTGGCCTCAGCTTGGCAGATGATTTATGACCCAATTGATGGAGGCAAAGAGCAGGGAGAACGGAGTGGCCTGGGCTGTCACTTCTTCCCTGGAACAAAAGTGGAAAGCCCCAACAAACACCGAAAGGTCTTTTGAGTCATTCGTCTGCCTATGGATCAAGTCGGGGAGGGAGGAATTAACAAAGGGCGCTTGGTGACGTTCCAATGTTAACAGCGAAGGAAGGGCCCTGGCAAATATGTGTCTCCCTCTTCCAACTCCAAATTCTACATTCTGTCCCCAAAAGAAGAAGAAGGGCAGAGCCAAATGCTGGCTGTGATCTGAATAAGAATCTTACCACATTTCTCTCGTTTGCCTTTTTTTCCCCAGTGTTCTGCCACCAAGATCCAATGAGTCAGGTAATTCTTTGCTCTTTCACGCTCCTTAAGAGAGAAAGAGAAACTGTGGCCACTTGGGGAGGTTGGGAGGGGGTTTGATCTAGTTAAGTCCAGTGACTTAAACGGGCTCACTTTGCTTTGCCCAACTCTCTCCAGCTTGGTCCTCGATGCTTTGGATTTTTTAAGAAAGCAAGGAGAGAGAGAGAGAGGGAGGGAAAGAGAGAGAGAGATAACAATCACAGAGCACACGACTTAATGCATAGTTTGAGCTTTGGGTCAAATTGGATTGCGAGGGGATGTTGGCACGGCCTAAGGGAAAGCTGGAGTGGTTGTTATTGAGAGCAGTTGGAAGGCTGTGATTTGGGGTTTTTTTCCTCCTCTTTTTCTTTTTCGCCAGATGCTCTTTCAAGCCACCAAGTGGGCCTCTCGTTTTAGCGTAATCACCACTGTTCCCACCTCCCAAATTGGCCTCTGCAAGCTCTGCAGAAGCTTCCAATCTTTCCCATTCCCATTCGTGTTGGAGCGAAAAAAGTTCTCCGAAATGCAGGGCCCTGACCGAGAGATTTTGCTGCCCGGGGGATAAAGTTGGGAATGTTACTTCTTGAGATGACAGCTCCCAGTGTCCCTCAGCTGGCTTGTTGGGGGATTTGGGGAGCTTAAGTCCGAAGAAGTAACTTTCCTCACTCTGGCCTAAGGGAGAGGCAAGATGATGCATCTCCCTTCCCATGACCAAAAAGAAACTAGACTTGGCCTTGACTCTTTCTCCAGTAATGATGATCATGAGTTCGAGTATTTATATGCTACACTTCATCCAAAAAGCCACCCAAAGTGCCTTACAAAGTGGTAGTTGGACAGTTCCCTGCTCTCTGGCTTGCAATCCAATAAGACGTGGCACAAAACAAAAAGGGGGTGGCAGTTGGGGTGGGGGGGTCAAGTCCAGCAGATTTTGTCTGCTCTTCTCTCCCTTAGAGGCCAGAACAATGGTAATTCAAATAAGGAGGGATGGCTTCTCGCCAGCCACTGGACCAAGATCCAACAGAGCTATGCTTGACTGTTCTTCTCTTCCTTTCTTTATAGGAATTTGTTTTGTTTTTTTTCCCCTGTTCCTTATCTGCCCTGTCTTAGTCCATCCCATTTGGTCTGCCTCAGTCTAGGCACTGTATCCAGAAGAGGTCTGACAAGTATGGAGTAAAGTAAAACTATTACATCCCCTGATTTAGAAGCAATGATTCAGTTGCTTAATCTTAAGATCACATTTGCCTTCTCTGCAGTCTCATTACACTGCTGGCTTATGTTCCACCTGAGATTGACTACAGTCCTGAAGTGCTTTTTACACACGAACGCGCGCACACGCACACCATGTTGGGTATTCCATGTCCAGTTGGAGTGCATCAAGATCCTTTTTTGCATGATACAGAAGTGTTTGTAGATGCATCAACAAAAAAGCCAACAAGATAGAATCTTGATGGAACCATAAATCTAATCATAGAAAGACTTTTCTCCTTTTTACCATTATTTTTCCCTGTGCACATGCATGCCTCCATAATGTGGAGCCGATGGTGGCCAGAGACACAAAGGGGTTGTAGGTGGCAACAAATGACAAACTGCATGCTGGGGGGGGGGTTTGGTCCAAAATTCAGAGGGAGGTTTGTAATATCTTGGTCCTTCTTCAGAAACAAGATTAGGTAGAGTAATAGAATCATAGAACTGGAAGGGAAGCTTGCCATGGCCGAAGCACTCCTGAGAAAGGGCTACCCAGCTTCTGTTAAAAGATCTCCAAAGAAAGAGAGACCGCCTTCTGTGACCATCTATTTCATGGCTGTACAGCTCTTGCTACCCAATTCCAAGGAGAAACTCTGCTAAAGAGGACTTTGGAAGCGTCTCTTCTGGAGTGATATGATTCTTGCGGCTGCATTCTGTTAGATTGGGCAGAGAAGCTCCAAAACATATCCTGCCACAGGCAGAATGGTCAGCTGTCTTGCCAGCAAGGCATCTTAGACCAGAAAAGGTCTCACAGCTGAGGGCTAGTAGCCATCTGGTTGATCCAGGAGTGCCAAGTCCTCCCGAGCAATGGAAATCAAGAGCTGTTTTAATTTGGAGAAAGCTTACTCAGTAATGGTGGACTGGGATCCAAGCCAGGCAGAATCAGAATCAACCCTGCAAGAAAAAGTAACTCCGCTTGAGGCACCAAGGGTGAAATGGGAAGAGGCAACAGAAGGGCTGACCCAGAAGCCCAATGCAATTTTAGATTCCCTTCTGAGAGTTTTCCCTTAGTGGTGGGGAAATGTGCTCTCCCTGTTTGGGTTCAAGAATGGAAGCATCAGTGAACCGAAGAAGGTAATTTTATTTTGCAAGATTGTGGTCCAGATGTCAGCAGCATTCACAGTGAGCAGTTTGGCACCATGGCAAGCTTGCACCTTACCATTTATAGCCCTTGTGGAAAATCTACCTGGCAACATTATATAACATCACAGGAGGATATTGGAAATATATTAGCCCTCCCTGGAAGATCAGAATCTGGAGAGAAAGCTAGCCCTGAGCCACAAGCTGTTACATTTTAATATAGTCTGTGAAGGTTGCCAAGTTATTACTGCAAAATGCATGCACAGGGGAAAATTCCACAAAGCTAAGGAATGTGATAGCAGAGTTGTCTTTTAGGAATCAGTTGATCTCGTACAGCCTCCTGTAAAGTAAAAAATCATTCTCCCATCCCTGCTATGTAACCCTTTCCCCAGTTTCTTGGTGTCTCAGGGAACAAAATATGCTCTATAACCTTCATAGTTTGGACTTGTTCTCTTGGAAGAATTTCCCTAGCATCAGGATACACAATTAATCAACAGGCAAGTATTTTGGGGTTAGCCGATGGGAAACCATTTTAGGTTCCCCTGCACAGCATCTGGCCTTTTTCGTACCAAGAACCAAGCTGAACTGCAAATAGAGAAGGAGAAAAAAGGTCATTTGGCCTGAATGTTTATACTTCTGGACCCAGACAGTGGGACACAGTCTGACCAAAGCGTAACCAAGAATATCTTTAATTTTTAAGCAGCTTCTTATGTGCTCATGGGACACTTTAGAGCTTCCCTCTTTCAACTCCTGTCTCTTCTTTTCCCTCCATTCTCACCACACAGGTTGGGGACCAGATTCTGGAGGTGAATGGCCGGAGCTTCCTCAGCATCCCCCATGATGAAGCCGTTAAACTCCTGAAGTCCTCACGTCACCTCATTATGACCGTCAAAGACGTTGGGAGGCTGCCCCATGCGCGGACCACTGTGGACGAGACCAAGTGGATAGCCAGCTCGCAGATTGGAGAGACCATGGTGAACCCAGCAGGGTCCGTATACCTTCAGAATAAGACAGGTTTCCCTTCCTCCGGCAGCCATTGTGACCGGGTCTTAAGTCTCCCATTCATAAAAGTCTTGAGACTGAATCCTGTTGGTTAGTCCCAACTAGGCTAGATCCATCCAATCAATTGCACCATAATATTGGCAAATCCCAGAGATTCAGTCGGTTTAATCTAGTTGGCACTGACAGCAAGATCCAGATCTTGGGACCCTTGTATGTGATGCAAGTCCTTGTTCTCTGCTAGCTTGATGCCAAAGGGTTTCAGCTTAAAGGGTATGTTTACTCCTTTGAAGCCAAACTTCAAGGATGACCTTGAAATGAAATTGTTTGAAATGCAGATTCTGGATATATTGCCCAATCTTATGCCGACAAAGAAAAAAATGCCCTTTCAGCTGGATCCAAAGGACAAATGTGTTCATCTACTGCATTTGTGTATGGAATGAAATGCTTCGCCTTGCTTTTGAGACCACTGAGATAAGGTCTGTGTTTAGCCACATTCCAAGAGAGGGTTTCATGGTCCCTTTCAGTGTGGGAGGTAGCAGAACACAGCAATGGTTACCTAAGCAATGTAAAGGTATATTTTCCTCTCCCTCCCGGTGATGTCTATGCTACGATTTGTCTATGCTACGATGTCTATGCTACGATTTCCCCCTTCCTCCCCCTTTTGGCCTGGCAAGTAACATTTCATAATCAAAACTAATTGGTTATCTAGCACCATGACATCATCTCTTCCATGACGTGATCCCTGATTAGCTGGGATTTCTTAGTGAAAGAGACAAAACTGATAGGGGAGAAGCAAGAAAAGAAGGAAATGATAGACAGGACAATACCCTTCCCTATAAAAAGGAAGGAGGGAGGGAGGGAGGGAAGGAAGGAAGGAAGGAAGGAAGGAAGGAAGGAAGGAAGGAAGGAAGGAAAAAAGAGAGAGGGAGGGACGGAGGCAAGGAAGGAAGGAAGGAAGGAAGGAAGGAAGGAAGGAAGGAAGGAAGGAAGGAAGGAAGGAAGGGTAGGAAGGTTGGTGGTTTGAGATGCTTTTTTGTCCCAGCTTTTTCCCAAGTGAATATTCATTGCAGTTCTAATTTTGTTAACAACCATTTTGAAAATAGTGACTTCTCAGTAATACTGTTCTTTTCCATTTTAAATGTCTTCAAAACTCAGTAGCTAAGCTTTCCCATCTACTTTGGTTTCCCATCTTCAGCCTGGTGTTAATGATGGCTATCTTCGCTCTAGGGTCTCCGGAGATCCCACGGCAGAGGGAACAGCAAAGGTAAGGAACTTCCTTGGAAATCTTTATGCAGAGGTTGGATGGACACACCCTTTGACAGTGCTTTTGTGGAGCATTCCTGCATGAACTAGGTGGCCTTTGCAACCTCTTCTCTTCTATGATTCTGTGAATTCTAATAAACTAAAAATATATTCAGCAATTCAACAAGCCAGAAGGGGTCATAAGCTGCAGCAGATTGTACACAAACATGCAAAGGTGGGAAGAGAAGACTTGAAGCCTTGGATTAAAAAAGAAAAACATGTTTTAGCTGGGCTTTTTCACCCATATAAGAGGAAAGCCTTCATTGGTTCATCTCCGCACCCTTCTGCTCCATTTTCACCCATGGAAGGATGCATCCCATTTTACAAAGTGTTTCGCCGTTCAGTTCTGTTGCACACATAAATTGGTCCACAGAGTCATGCGTCGAGGTGCTTATCTCCAAAGGGTTTTGAGCGCATGGGTTTCATTCTACCAGGACTGTAGGGGCGGAGAAGAGAAACATTGCTTTGGCCATTCATAAGTTTGGTTTCCCCTTATCCTTGCACTGACAAGAGATACCACATCCCTGTCATCTAGGGGCTGGCTGATCCAAGGTACGCCTCTCCCCTCTCCGAAGCAAAGCTCAGAAATTCCAATTTGCCACCACCGGCGGCAGCACGCTTGCAGAGTTTTGTCCTTTTAAATGGAAATCGGCTCTGAAGTTGAGCAGGTGGTTCTGACTGATAAAGAGATTTACGAGGGTCTTTTCTTTGCTGACTTATTTCCCCACTCTTTACAGTTTCCTGGCACTGTTTCTGTTCTTTTTTTCCTCCCTCTGAAGCCAAACATCTCCATACAGACGTTCCTCAGCGCATTGAAAGAGGAGAAACATCAATCTCTTTACCAAAAACAAACAAACACAACCTCAGTCAAGTTTGGAACAAGGATATAAAACTTTGCTTGTTTCATTCCCAAGAACAGAATTTCAAACGTATTCCCCATGCTGCCTGCGACGATGAGAGGTTTTGCACCTTTTTTGTAAGGAACTGTGGGGAGAAACAAGACAAGAGGGGAGCCAGAAATTTGCAACATGAAAGGAAGGAGGCTGAAAATCATACAGAAAGACAAATTTGAGCCACTGAGTTGGGGAAATGCATGACCAAGGCCATTTCCTCACTACACCGTTATAGTGCTGTTATTCCACTTTCAACATCCTATGGATTCCTGGGATTTTGCAGTTTAAAGAGGGGCCTTTAGAATTCTCAGCTAGTAAACTACAAATCCAAGAATTCCATAGGATGCCGAAAGAGGTGCCTGAAACGGCGGCAGAGGCTGAAGAAACACACAAATAATCAAATCCGTGAAACTCATACTCGCAAATGCAGAGGACTGACTATACTTTCTATTTCTAATTCATAGGTTTCATTTCTTTAATGTTGCTTCCCCCACCTCCACTTTTCTTTTATGCACTTCTAGTGTTTTGAGGGAAATGATTAATAAATACATCCTTTTTTAAAAAAGGAAGGAAGGAAGGAAGGAAGGAAGGAAGGAAGGAAGGAAGGAAGGAAGGAAGGAAGGAAGGACTGGTTTACTGATTACTCCTGAGGCTGAATGATTTTGCAGAGGCAATCCGCCCACTTGGAAACCTCTTGAGAGCAATCAGCTTGATTTTGTCAAAGGGATACCTTGCAATCTCCAGTCGTACCTGGCCGCTGCTTACGGCTGCCTTTTGCTGATTCAATTCCTATTTATAGCACCAATGTGGGCCAGTTTGTTTCTTTCTTTTTTTCTTCTTATTTCCTCCTTAGCGCAGCCACAGTTCCTTTTGGATTAAGTGAACCAGATGCACAAGCTTCCATAGTAATAATGAAGGAGGCCTTTTGTTTAAAATAATAATATTAATGGCTAGGATTTAGGATGAGGTTGGCATCTTCATGGGCAGACTTAATGTATACGGGAAATGAAACTGTGCTGTTTTGCAATGTCTGTAGTCACCAAGGGGCTGCTGTGACATTACTACATACCGCCATCTGTTGCACAGTGGTACAGCATTTGATACTGCGTGGCTCAATGTGCATAAGGGTGCATTGTGGCGTACTCCTCCATGCACATCTGGACACTGGCTCAGAAGTTCTGGAGCACAACCATAACCCCTGATGGGCATCAGAAGTGCTCAGTGTGCATCGGAAGTGCCCGGTGCTCATTACAACGGCTCAATGCACATCAGAAGTTTCCAGTGTGCATCAGAGGAGCACAGTACATATCAGAAGTGCCGATGCACATTGGAGCACTTCTGCTGATGCTCTGATGTGTATCTTCGCCATTGACTGACAGCTTTTGTTGTACTTCTGCAACATTGCTAAGGATTCATGAAGTTACCCAGTATAGATCATGATGGAGAATCATGACCTGTGTGTTTTTTCTCCAGTAATATTGACTCTTTTATGCAGACTGTGGTTAATTAATTGATGGGATCGGGAACTTCCATCCGTGGGGCCAAACCTGGACATCTGGGTTTTGCCAAATGGTTACACCTTCTTCCCTATGACACCCTTGTTTGGTGGCTTCCTAGCTTTTCTGCATTGATTTTTTTTCCCATTCAGAAAAAGTTGAAATGTATCTCATAAGGTTCAGCTATCAGCAGGAAGAACTGTAAGCTAAAACATGCTGCTGTTTTTTTACCTTGCCCTTTTCCTTTTGGATCTGCCCACCGCTAGAATCCTCAGGATTTCCTCTAGAATAAAATGTGGCCCTTGGACTGCAAAAGTATCCTCAGTCTTGGCCTACAAGTTTTATAATCGAATCCTGGACCTCATTCACCTCCTCTGCTTTCTCCTCCTTCCAGCCGTGCTTTTACCGAGGTTTGGCAGGATCCCAAGTAACCCTCAGCAGCCTGGTGAACCAAAGCCGAGTGATGCTGGAGGAACAAGCACGTCATCTCCTGAACGAGCCTGAAAGGGCCACCATGGGCTATTACTTGGATGAATACAAAGAGAATAACATCCCGGTGGATGCCCTCGTCATGGCTCTCTTTGAACTTCTCAACACTCATGCCAAGGTGAGATGGAAGAAACTCAGGTTGGGGCGGAAAGGGCAAGAGTAACCAATCAGGGTTCAGAGCAAATAGTGAGCTGAAACATTTCTGGATTTCTACTATGAGGGCTTGCATAACATGGGGGGAGGAGAAATTCAGAATTACATCTGTTTCTACCCATAGGTCCCATCCCAATCTATGAATTTCCAGGACCTATGAAAGAGCGTATGGGTATGGGTTTGGTATAACCAACCAGGAATCCTTGAATAAACAGGGTCCCTGATTGTTTCTACCAAGTCCACCCTTCTACAGTTTGTGTGGCTTAGGTTCTTTCCCAGGTTCTATCAAATACATATGGAGTAGGGGCTGTAATTTGCACCAATTTAGGTGACTCCTTCAGAAGTGCCCTTATTACCTGGTTAATGCTTGCAGGAGTTTTGTTACGGGATCTTTGCACAGCTATGTTTAAAAACGTCCTCCCCAACAAAGAAGATACCCTACATAATATGTATGGGTGGGGAATATATATAGCAGATCCTCAATCAACTCCCCACCTTTCTTTCCTTACTTCACAGTTCTCGCTCTTGTCCGAAGTGAGAGGTGTGATCTCTCCTCAGGACCTCGACCGTTTTGACAACCTGGTCCTGAAGAGGGAGATCGAATTCATGAAGGCCCGCCAGCCCTCAGGGACAGGGACAGGAACGGATTCCTACTCCATGATATCTTACAGTGACACTGTTTCTTCCACTGGGAGCCACTTTACTTCCACCACCGTCAGTTCGGCACGGGTACGTGCTCCTCTTCCGTTGCTCTTGATGCATGCCATGGTTATACCTACCTAATCAGTCAGTGAACCAGTTTAAGGAAAGGAGGTTTAGTTTGGTGGGTATAGGTGAGGCCTTTGGAGGAGTTCAGGTGGTGTTTTAGCAAAGCGCCACCACTCTGTTTCCACTGCCGGCAAGCTACTGTCACTGCTATGAAATCTCCAAGGCCTCAGCATGCATGCTATCTAATTAAGTTAGCGTAATCACCTCTAAATGTTCAACCTCGCGGCTGCGAAATCAATTCACCGGCCATAAAACACCTTTCATCATAAACGCATTAGCGGACTCGGAAACTGAAAGCCTCTTTTAATAAGCGGGAGGTGACTGGAAGAAAGGTGTCACGGGGAGGAGGCGGAGGAGGATCAGCCACAGGGCAGTTGTGAAAAAATGCAGTTAGTTTTCCTCTTTCTCCCTTCTGCTCTACAATATTTGTTTCTTTAGAAGAGAAGAAGAGCTCTGTTGGATCAGACCAAAGGCCAGTCTAGTCCACCATCCCCATTTCCTCAGAAGCCAACCAGATGCTTTTGTTTCCAAGTGGGGTAAGCTCTGTTAGTCTGTTGCAGGGGGAAAAAGACTAACAACTTGTATTTCTCAGACACTGGTGGGGTGGCAGCCCACAAAGACCTACACTAAGCAGTAGCCAATGACTCCCAGGTCAGCAGGCTGTGAATCCATTCCAGATTTTAGCTTTCATGATCAGCAGCAGACATGGAAACTAAAAGGGGACTTTAAAGGAGCTTTCCAGGGTACTGAACACTACTCCCAATTGATTCAGCACCTTCAAGAGCTCCTTGAAAATTGGTCCAAGCTTAAAATGGATTCACTGCCCCACTGAAATTTCACAACTACTACAGCTTGTGTGGGAATCTCAGCCATGGCTCATGCAATGAGTTGGGGGTGGGTCCTCTGACCATGAAAAGGTGGGAGGTACAGTCATGCACCAGCTTGGTCTGTGAACTATCTGAGATCTCTTCACACGGCACACAGTTAAACTATAGAATTTGCTCCTCATACTTGGAGGTGGCTTTAGAAGGGAACTAGTCAACTCCATAAAGGGATGGCTACCGTGGTGGTCATGATGGCTGCATAGGACTCTTGGAATCTGAAGCATCTCTCAAAACTAGTTGGAAGGGGACCCAAGTGGAATGCTGTCATAGCATTCACTTCTTCCCTGTGGCCTTCCCATAGGAAACTGGGTTGGCTACTGTGGCCAAAGGATGTGTGACTGGCCTTGGGTCTGATCCACCTTGGATCTTCTTCTTCTGCCTGGAGTTTCCATCACCTGTATTCAGAACATAACTTTTCAGATTCAGTCCTTCCAGTTGATGGAGAACATGGGCAGGAGGTTGCACATGCCTTCCTGTCTTCATGGTGGGCTTCCCATGGTCAATTGATTGGCCTCTGTGCAAAGAGCAGGGGAGACTAGATAGCCCAAGACGGGAATAATATAAGCTTCCCAGTGTTGTGGGACTGTACGTCCCTAGAGCCCTAGTCAGCATAGCTGGAGGTGAGGAATGCTGGGAGTTGCAGTCCAATAAGATCTAGAGGGTTGCATGACTCTCACTCCTAAGACAGATCTTTGGTCTCCTCCAGCAGGCCCTTCTTTTGTGCTCAGACCTCCGGTGGTGATGGAATTGCATTGTTTCATCTTGAGGCTGATATTACTCATCTGTTTTACCTCACCTCTGATGTTTTCTTCTTCTCCCTCCTTACCCACAATGTTTTTTGTTTTGGTTTTCCTTCTAATTGCTCAACTTACCCATCCAGGAGCGACTCTTGTGGCTAATTGACCTCATGGAGGTAAGCATCTCTACAAGTGGAAATTATAACTTCACATGGGCAAGAAAGCAAAGCAATCCTGTTTATCCATCCCTGCCTGTAACCCAAGATCCTGTCTGAACGGAAAAAGCCAGGGTATCAAGACTGGGATCTTTGAGATACAAAGTCAGGGTCTTAGTATAGAAAAGGAACTTTTCCAGGCTACATGTAAAGCATGCAATCTCCCCTATAAGAAGTGACCCTTGTGTTGGAGAAGCGCTTGGACTTCTCTGCACACAAGGTTGCAGGGATATTGGAGCACCTTCGTCCTGGGATGGGAGCCATTTCCCCTTATGCTTAAATGCCAACGAATGGCTCATGAGACAGCAGAGCTAAACAGACAGCGGTAGGCATTAATGGGTTTGTTTTTCCCGGCACTGGGCAATCAAGCATCCAACCAGTCGGCTGTCAATGCGCTGTCTGAAAAAACAAAAAACAAAATCAACTCCTCGCACGGTGTTTTGCTTTAAAAGCCACTGCAGTCTCTAGCCACAGGGAGTTTTCCCCTTAATATTCTCTTTGGCAGGGAAAAATATTATGCAGAAAAGCAGGGGGTTTATATTTGCAATCTTATAACGGGGGATTTGTCAAAGCAATAGGACTTTTTGCTTAAAACGGTGATCGCATTGCCAACGTCTGGAAGTTTCCCTTTTCTCTCTGATGTTAGCTGCAACTCTCCCAACAGCTGGGGTGAGGATGGATTCCCCAAGGAACCGTATATTATTGCAAGCAGCCCCTCTTCTAGTGCAAAATATTTAGGAGAAGAATGGTCTTGAATGGGCAATCAAGAGCCATAAGCTTTGCAAAAAAACCCGCCCCTGGTGTAGATCAAAGTGGCTCAAAGTCTGCAGGACTGCAGCTAAACTTGTAGATTCATTTGGATTAAATTTTCGGCCTGTCAGCTTTTACATAAAGATGACATTTTAGTCAATTTGCTGATGTTAATTAAACCTGCAGGAGGGGTCTGCCTTTTCTGTGTGATCCTTTTTCCTTCTCCGAAAATACACACACTAACACACAGACACAGACACAAGCCTTCTTGATTGACAGCCAGCCTGGCCTCACTCTGTAACCTTTGCCAATCTTTGCCAGGATCCACAGATACTGTTGATTCATTCCCAGCTCTGTTTTGACATTTGATAATGGCATTCAGGCTATAATTATGATTACGAGGCAGGGGCGGAAGGCACATCTGGTGCCCACGTACGTGTGATATGAGCTGAACGGGTGAGAGAAAGGGGGGGACATGGAAGAAAAGAGGGGGTAGGAATGCAATCAGTGGGGGCAAAATGAATAAGAAGTTGTTGCTCGGTGTGCATCTTCAAGCTGACTCTGTCATACGGTGACCCGGTGCTACATTTTCCTGGCAAGATTCCTGCAGAGGAGGTTTGCCATTGCTTTCCTCTAAGGCTATGAGAGGGTGACTTGCCCAGGGTAAGCCACGGCAGAGCAAGGAACCCATGGGAGTAGCCATGGAGGGGCAAGGCCCCCAAAATAAGAATTCTCCTCCCAGAGTGAAATATTCCTTCATCCCCCCAATTTCTATCACTGCAGAGACAAAATATAATTAAACAAGAGCAAACTTTGCCCCTTTTCCTATGTTTTTAGTTCTTTTGATGTGCAAATGTGGAGTCACTTAATAGTGGAGGAGGAATACTATGTGGTTCCAGTGCTGGCTCATGTTGCTGCATTGTGTTCCCTTGTGGGTGTTGAGGTGCCAGTAAGGCAGACAAGAAGTTAGTGCCATAGGCTAGTTGCTTATAACACTGTGTGCCCCCCTCCAAGTAACTGCATAGTAATGATTCATGAAATGGGTAAGCGAATAACTACTTTTTGAAATAATTGGAAATATGGCGGTAATGAACTAAAAAGCAGGGCTCTGGAACAATCTTGGTAACCCTTTTTTTAAAAAGTTATGTTGGAAACTCTGCAATTGGCTGGGAGGTGAAAGAGGGACCGTCTGCACTAAAACATTTTCTTTTTTATTCCACCTGTAAAGTAGTATTTCTCTTGCTTCCCTCCTGCTAGAATACGTCGGACTTGGAAGGAGGAGATGGCAGCCAAAGCAGCATCAATGCCCTGCCTGACATATCCCTGGTAAGATGCAGTCCTCTCTTTCTCCTTTCCCTTCCCTTCCTTTCGCCCCTTCCTCGTCACTCCCGCTGTGCCAGAATCGGACGACCATTTGGGTTGCTGCACGAGACACCGCAAATCTGTGTATTTTGACACATTAAATTAACATAATTGGCACCAAGCTTCCCCAAACACAACATCAAGTCGGTGAGGAGCCGTCTGGCATTTACCTGGCAGTTGTCTTACCCTGCAATATGTTGGTGCTGACATGAGAATAGGTGGAGGTGACGGCGGAGAAACATTAACGTGACAATACAGCAATATACGAAAGTGTCTTATACTGAAGTGGAATCATTTGCTCCACTAACTTGTTACATTCAATTGGCGGCAAAGGCTCTCTAGGATTGCAAGTGAGTTTCTTTCCTAGCTTTCTCTCAGGAACTGAATCATAGAGCCGAGAGAGGGGTCCCTAAGCCATTGGGTTCAACTCCTTTGCTCAATGCAGGAACTCCAGCTAGAGCATCTCTGGCTGCCTCTTTTGGAAGACGTCTAGGGAAAAACACCCCACCGCCTCTCCAAGATCATAGAATCAGAGAGTTGGAAGAAGACCACAAAGACTGTTGAGGCCAACCCCCTGCCATGCAGGAATATACCATCAAAGCATTCCCAACAGATGGCCATCGACCTCTGTTTAAAAACCTCCAAAGAAGGAGACTCCACCACACTCCCAGGCAGCAGTTGTATTCCACTGTCAAACTGCTCTCACCATCGAGAATCTCTTCCTAATGTTTAGATAGAATCCCTTTTCCTGCATTTTCCTGAATTTTGAAGCCACTGCTCCGTGTCCTAGTCTCTAGAGCAGCAGAAAACAAGCTTACTCCATCCTCTGTATGACATCCCTTCAAATATTTAAACATAGCTATTGCGTCACCTCTTGTTCTGTGTGGATCTTGAGAGTTCTAGTAGCAACCTCAAAACCTCAGCACCCTCCCAGAAAAGAGGCTGGGGGAAAAAAAGTTGCTCTAAGAAACATTTGTAAAATATGAGTATTTTGTGCATTTCCCAGTGGTGGTAGATGGTTTCTAGGTCAGTAGGGTACTGAGTTCACTCCAGGTTTCAACCCAGGCTGTCCAGAAACTATCCAAGCTGCTGGGCTTTGTCCTCCAAATAGGCTCAGCACTTTGGATAGTTCTTTTGAAACTACTGAAAACCTAGGGCCTTTCTGCACTACACTGTTATAGTGCTATTATTCCACTTTCAACATCCTGTGGAATTCTGGGGTTTGTAGTTTCCTGAGACCAAAGAGCTCTCTGGCTGAGAAGTCTAAATGCCTCTCCTTCAACTGCAGACCCCAGGATTCCATAGGAGATTAAAAGTGGAATAACAGCACTATAACAGTGTAGTGCAGAAAGGCCCCTAGCTGCATTTGGTGCTTTCCACCCCTAAAATAGCCAGCGTGTCCCCACCCTTGAAGTAGCCAGAGGGGCAACCTGAAGTGGCATATCACCCATATCTGAAGGTAATCTTTCTCCTTTTCTCAGGACGATGTTTCTTCTTTCCCGGAGGAGCCTCCGACTTTCAAACCTCCACCTCCCCAGCCTTTGTCTCAAACAGCCGCGGAGTCCTCAACTCCCCAGAACAAACACACGTTGAAAGAAAATCTCCAACGTCCATCTTCAGAATCCTCCCAGTCGGGCCTGTTTTTCATGGCTCCCCGGAACCCCACTCCTCCCCCCAGCCTCTCCGAGAAGGACACGGTCAGCCTCGCCTCTTCATCCTCCACCACCGCTTCATCCACGGACTCCGCCTCCAGCACCATCTATGCCTCCATCAGTCCAGCCACGCATCACGCCTCCCGAAGGCCCGCCGAGGCCCGCTTGCTCTTGGTCAACCAGCACCCAATCGGGCCCTTCCCTCGGGTCCAGTCCCCGACGCGGCTAAAGAGCCCCTCCCCTGAGACCACGGGTTCCACCACTCTCCCACGCTCCAACGCGGCTTCCCCTTCGCCGCCGCCGCCTCCTCCCCCGGCCCACCCTGCCCCTCCACCTCCTGCTGAAAAAGGGGGCTCAGAGGCTGGGACGGCTCAGCACTTTATCATGGTGGAAGTCCACCGGCCCAACAGCGAGCCAGATGTGAACGAAGTGAGATCCCTCCCCCAGGCCAGAGGTGAGAACCCCTTCCTTCAGTCTCTCAAAGCAATAGCAATAGCTTGTGTATATTTATGCCACTTATCAACTGAGTGCCCCCTAAACGGTTTACAGTGTGTTAGCTAATTGCCCCCAACAAGCTGGGGACACATTTTACCGACTTGCGGAAGGATGGAAGGCTGAGTCAACCTGGAGCCCTGCAGGATCGAACTCACAGCTTTGTGGCTGCAGTACCAGCATTTAAGCACTGCGCCACTAGGGCTCCCTGAGCTCATCACCATTGTCCCGTAGAGATTAACCCTTCCTTCAAAGAACACACTCTGAACTTCACAGTAGCATATTCAAAGGACAGTCATGGGCACCAACTGTGCACTTCTGCAGAAGTTGCCGAAACTGAATTGTATAGCATTACATTTTCTCGCAAGGAATCCGTTACAAATTTGTGCACCCCAAGCTTTCATTGATTCATAAAGCATCACACTTTCTTTCCCAGGCTGGTTCTTTTCACAGGCTTACTTGACCTTAAGCAGTTGTTGATTCACTCCTAATCCTCTCCAATAGTTCATTCTCACAACATACTTCCCCGCCTTTACTCTCTAGCCTCATCCCACTTGTCTGGTTGCATTATAGCAATCCAGTACATACAGGTAATTTGCATGATTAATTTTACACATGGCAGCAGGCATACATAGTAGAAGGCATCCAGCCGGATATATGATATGTAACATGAGCATATATATGAAACCTGGCTCCCTTCTACATGTTCCCATACAACACTATGACAGGGAGGCAGCACGACCTGATGCTTATCCTTTTAAGATATTCCTATCCTAAGCCAGGCTCTACTACTAAGCAGTGAGTACAGATGGTGAGAATATTTCAACATATTCAAAGAATGGCTTTAAAAATATATGTTTTTCAAGCATTGGGAAACCCTGAGAAGAATCCCGGACTGACGAGAATCTTTGCAGTTCAGGACTTATTCCGTGCAAAATTTGCATGTGGCTGATTTGCACAGACAACAGTATTTTCTGTTCAGGAAAGGTCTTGTTCTGTGCAGAAACCAACATTTTTGCACAAAAAGAGCTGTTTCCTGCACAGCAAATGCTGGTTTGCACACAGAACAAACCGTGCAAATTTTTGCGTACAGTAAACCTCGGATTGCAAAACAGCTTTGAAAATGGTGTGGTTTTCGAAGGCTTTCCCACTGGGGGAAGAAAATTCAGTAGCATCTAGAGGACCTCATGTCTTCTGTTCTTGTTGTAAGCAGGGGTGGTCAACTGCCAGAAGTGATTTTCTCCCCTTCACCCTTTATGTGCCAAACTGATGCATTGTGGTACACTGGATGTGATGTGTCAGTTCTGGTCACAATTTTTGGCTAGCTTTCAGACTTTCAGAGTTGGAAGAGAACAAACCACTGCATCGATGTGCTGGCTTTGGCAGATTTTAAGCAGCCAAACAGATATTAAAATCAGAATTTAAAAAGGGGGGACAGGCTCTGGTGGGGACTCCCAGAGGGCTTTGGGGACCCACAGAAATGGGGTTGAGGGGCCCATGAGCCACCTTGTCCCCAAACTTGCTGTAGGTCTTGGTACCAGTAAATAAAAGGGGAACTTTCTATGTCTTCCAGTAAAGGGACTTCAAAGAATGGTTTCATGTCCTGATTTTGTGTTTGCTTTTGTCTTAAATGTTCCCTTTTTTGCAAGATGTATTTAGAGTTATGACTTTGCTTCCCCCTGCTGCTGGTGTTTGCTCACTGCAAGTGTTGTCCATTTCAGTTCTCGGCTTTTCTTTCCTGTTAGGCTAGGATAGCTTTTCCCACTATTTTAGCTATTCTCACAGTTCTCCCAAGGACACCTCAAGAAACGCAGTATGTCAGAATGGAGCAACAACAGGACACCATAGTTTAGTCTGGGAGCATAACCTTGGCATCCACATACTCCAGGTTTAAATTGCAGAAGAAGAAATGATGTTACTGGTTGCATGCAGATTCCCAGTGCCATTTTTGCGACTCTGGAAGAAGAGAGGCAGAGGACACCTAAACTTTTCTTGAAAGAATTGCACAACAGCAGGGATGCAATTCTTCCCTAAGTTTCTTCCCAGAGGAAGCTATGAGTAATTTTCGCAGTTTTCCTCCTGTTGTGATGAAGTCTTTGAAGACCACACAGGTTTTGGAAGCCGATTCGCCATTCCAGGCTTATTCCGCGCAAAATTCGTGCATGGTTGTTTTGCATGGAAAGCAACATTTTCTTTATGGGAAACAGCACTTTCTGCACAGAAAATAATATTCCTGCATAAAATTTTATTGTCTGGGCTGAAATTGTAATGGTAGCAATGGGGGGGGCATGGAGCCCTACTTGTAACTAATTACATTTTAAAAAGCAATGTTTTTTTGAGCTCTATAAAAGATATCCTAACATTTCCATCAAAGAGGGACTAGCTTAGGAACTCAGGGTAATCCTGAATTAATTGGAGCAGTTGGGCGATACATGACCATTGTGATGTGCCGTCATAGCCACTCAGTTTATAATCTTTGCAAGGATCTATCCAATGGGGCCCTCTTCCCCAAACGCAGCCTCTCATTGGTCTGCCCCACTTATGGCTGCTCTCCTGATGGCCTTTCTCCTGTCCTCACCACCCCAGCCTCCACGCTCTCCCAGCTTTCGGACAGTGGGCAGACCCTCAGTGAGGACAGCGGCGTGGACATTGGAGAGGCAGAGGTCAGCGCCAGAGAGAGGAGTCGGACGCAGGGTCACATCAGAAGCCGGAGCCCCCAGGAAACCCCCAGGGCAGATGGGCTGGTAGAGCTGGGACCCAAACCGGTAAGGAAATACCAAAGAACAGTTGTGGGATAGGAAAGACGGTGGGATCTAGACAGCCCAGGACAACTTTCATGGGAGGAAAGTTTGCCAGTGGTTGGTGGTTCTCAGTATGAAAGGAGGGCCGCTCAACCAGCACTTGATGCCTTTAACTTGTTGTTGTGTGCTGTCAAGCCATTTATGAATCTAAGGTGAACCTATCGTAGTGTTTTCTTGGCAAGATGTGTTCAGAGGGGGTTTGCCTTTGCCTTCCTTTGAGGCTGAGGGTGACCTGCCCAAAGAGGGTTGTCAAAACGTGGAGATCTGGGCCAAGCCACGGCTATGACAATCCAATCTGCTTTGAATTCTCCCTTCCTAGAGAAGCAGCACCCTTCTATATTTTTACCAACCCCTGGCTCCCTCTCCAACCTAATATATCTCTACTGCTTTCGTTAAATCCACACCCCAGTAGATATAGGGCAGAGTGTGTTTGAGTGTATCCCAATGACTGTGTCACTGGTGGCAGCATGTATAACCGATCCAGATCCAGGCACAGATCCTACATATAAATATAAAACAAAATCTTTATTGAACAAACTGACAAGGGAAAAGATAGTCGACAAATTAGAGATTAGCAAACAGCAAAACACTTGCAACTCTAACCCAGCAAACCCTTTTCACTCTCTTTCACACTCTCTCTCCTCTCTCATCAAACTCTCGGATGGATCTCTCTCTAAATTCTCTCTCCAAACTCTGTTATTTTTCTGTATGGTTCATCCCCCCATCTAGCCACTCCCTCTGGCTAGCCTGGGTTCCATAGTCAATAACCAATCCATTTAAATCCTTTTGGGTCCCAGGACAGCTCTGTTCCCCTACCCCAGGCTTAGTCCTAAGGGTTTCCATAGCTGAGCAGAAACTGGAATACTGGTCTCCAGAGTCCTAATCCAATGCTCAAACCACTTATACCACACACTGGCTCCTCACCTTTAACTCCTTTGCCCTATTATAGTCTGCCTTTCCTTGCATTTGCTGCCTCAAGGCGTAGGACGGGCTCCCTCTCCCAAATGGGTGCTACATTACAAGCAAAAGAGCCTTCCTATTAAAGAAACCTTTTCTTAGCGAGATGGAAATAAAGAGAGCCAAGAATAGATCCAGCCACTAGAGGTCAGCAAGGACCATGTTTTTAAGTTCTAGAGAGCTTGGAGAATGGGCAAGTATTAATTTTGCAGGTTTAATAAGAATTTCCCATAAATGTTCAGAAAGGACTTAAGATATGGACAATTTGATTGTTGGGGAAAAAAAGTGAATCTGAGAGATTTCCTGCCGGGACAGCTAATAGTTATCACATCAGCAGAGTGGTAAATCCACTCTTGCTTTTGGCCAGAAATGTCCAAGGCATTGAACCAGTTGAGGTTCTTGTGTTCACCACCTTCATCATCTCTTTTAAATACTGGAGTAAATCTCATAACAGATTCACCCCCATACTGTGTTTCTCCAGTTCATTGCCACCCTCACCAGAATGCTGTTAAAAATGCTCCCAGCTAGACAGAGGACAAGGAGGAAAAGAGGAGAGGCTGGATAGGCAAGATGAACACTTTGCAGAAAAGGCAAAGTCATACATCATGGGAGTTACCATTCCATCCACCTTAATGCCTGTCGTGTCCTGGTTAATTTGCACTCACAAACTATGCTCAGAGTTTAAAAGGTGTTTATTTGGAGCAAGGCAAGTGACATGGCAACTTTTCCAAAAGTTGCTGAGACTACTGCATAAAGAATGGTTAGAGGTTTCATCCTTTGCCTTACAGATTTAGGCGTGCATATCGATGTTTGGTGGAAATCATAAATGTCACATCATGCCATCAGCATAGGCATTTTCCCAGACCTTTCATTATTTATGCATCTTTCATCCTGGGAGCGAGGTCAATGGACGGTCTCCTTATCTTTGCCGTGTCTGTTCCCATAACACCTTCCTGTTATTTCACATTCCCCACCTGCTGATCTTCTTCCCTCTTGACTGGATGCAAAGTGACATTGAATAGTACAGCAAGTAACCCTTTGGTGCCTTGGGATACCTTAAAACTTCCTACCAGATACATAGCTGCAGGTAGCAGTTAGCAATTGGTGCATGATAGCAGTCCAGCACTCTATGGCCATTTCTGCGCTGTTATACTGCTCTTATTCCACTTTCGACCTCCTATGGAATCCTGGGGTTTGCAGTTTAGGGAGGGGCATTGAGAATTCCCAGCCAGATTGCTCTTTGGCCTCAGGAAACTACTAACCCCTGAATTCCACAGGATGTTGGAAGTGGAATAATAGCACTATAACAGTGTAGTGCAGAAATGGCCTATGTCCCCATTTGATCTAGCAAATTTATGAATATATCCAGCATACATATGACAGGACCGACATATGTCCTGGCCAGCCACTGGGATCACATTCTTTTCCTCTCTTTTTCTCTCTTCTGCTCTCCCACCTCACAGCCAGGCCTTCTAGAACCAACGTCCCACCTGATCCGGGTAACCAAGAGTGCCCCGACCTTGGGCATTGCCATCGAGGGAGGAGCCAACACTCGGCAGCCCCTGCCTCGGATTGTGACCATACAGGTGAGTAGACAAGAGACTGAGGAAACCAGAAGCGCATGGATTTTCACCGGACTGCGGTGTGATTCAAAAAGCAGAGCTTGGCAAGTTATTTTTAACAGGCGCTCTGTTGTTGCCATTCACAGTACAAAATAAAAATCACAGTAGTGCTTCCTTTTTAAAGAAGAACATCCTTAGCAGTGAGAATATAAACTTGTAGATTTCTTGCTATGTGTTATTTTATTGGTATCTTTGGGGGTTGATTTGATCCGAGGCGATCGTGTTTTAAAATTTGGATCCCCTTTGTCTCTTGCTGCTTTGGTTTTTTTAAACAAACAAACAAATAAATAAATAATTTTTAAGCCAGTCTTACAGTCTAGGAGGACTTGGTGAGGATAAGATGACTCATGCTTTAAATACACAGAAAGAGAGAGAGATAGAGAGAGAAATGGGCCCACAGGCTAAGCATTATTCATCTCTAACCTTTGAGGTTAGAGTTTCTGACTAATGGGGAGCTGAGAAGATCACAGCTGTGAATTTGTACCCAAGCTCTGCCATGGAAGCTGTCGATCGAAATCGGAAGAACCGTTTTGCTGCGTACAGGTTGTGGTTATAGCCCCAAGACCACACAGAACAGTTAGTTATGGTTACAGTTGACTTTTTTTAAACAATGCTTTGCTTTTCCGTTTTGCAGAAGAAACTAAAATGATGCATGAACCAAGGTCTTGAACTAGTGGGTGGAGCTATGATGATGGAGCCCCACCAAAGCCATGGCTGATAATGCCAGCCCCCCAAGACCTACTTCTTAAACCGAGCAAGCACCCCAACCAAAGGGTTTCCAAGGTGCTATAAATTGGGGCATCGGGTGCGTCAACACACAGAGTATGTTAGACAGGCAGCTGGAGAGATTCTTCGGGGTCCTGCCACAGTTGCTTGTCTCAATGGGGAGAATGCTTCCATCATCATTTCTGAGTACCTCAATCTGCAACACGCTGGAAGCCCTTCAGCTGGGGTGCTGTCTGGTTTACGGATGAAGGTTATGGGAGGGGGTCACATTGGGTCATTAGCAACTAGAAAGGTGAATCCCCAAAGTTATGAAATTATGATCTCAAAAATATTGACCAAGCTGCCAGACATTATGTGTCAAAAGTTTTTATTATATATATATCATCATTAATAAAAATTATTTTCTTCTTCTTCTTCTTCTTCTTCTTCTTCTTCTTCTTCTTCTTCTTCTTCTTCTCTGCCTCCGCCTCCTCCTCCTCTATGAAATGCAGAGAGGTGGTTCTGCCCACAACTGTGGGAAGCTGAAGGTGGGCCATGTGATCTTAGAAGTCAACGGCGTCACCCTACGAGGGAAAGAGCACCGTGAAGCCGCTCGGATCATCGCCGAGGCCTTTAAAATGAAGGACAAGGACTATGTTGATTTTCTAGTCACAGAGTTTAACGTTGCACTTTAGGGGTGGGGTGGCTAAAGCCCCAAAGCCAAATAAGAGAGAGAGAGAATGGAGCGAAAATAGAGGAAAATGCAAGGTAAGGAATGAACAGGGTCCCGAGAGGGCTGCCACACACGTGTTAACAGATGTGCGCTCTGTCACAACGCCCATGTGAAGCCCAGCATCACCCGTATGGAGGTCGCTGGCATCAGATGCATGCAAGACCTCCTACCAAATAGGCTTTGGGTTGGCGTTCCAAGACTCGAGTCAGCTTCTCCACTATGGTGTTCCATCCCAAGACAGATAAGCCTAGGAGAAGAGTCCTGGAGGGAAGGAAGGAGGGAATTTTAAGACAGGACCAAGAGAGTCACCTCCTGATATAAATTCTTCCAGCAGATCATCTTCACCTGGTCAGCCAACCATGGTTTAGACCCCCCTTTGTCCCTGTGTTTGAATAATATGGCCAGTCACCAGTCTGAAAATCTCCCCTGACCTTCTCCGGCCCCCCAACCTTGCATCTTAGGGAAGCGTCTTGCAAATGCTTCAGAGCACCAATGAAGAGGAGGGAGGGAGGGGCCACATCTTGCTCCGCCCAGATCCCATAGCATTGCTAGAAGAGGGAGGAGCCTCCAGGGGGCGCTACCTCTCACGCTTTGGGAATCGGGAATCTCTGTGATCCGTTCTGGGAGGGAGGTTTCCGCCGTCTGCCTTTCCATTCATCCATAGCCAGCGATGGAGGATGCCTTGTAAATGGCCATCGGTGTCATGATATTTATATACAAAAATAGCCTGTGCTTTTAATTTTTCAATAAAGCAAACATATTAGAGAAAAAAAGAGAGAGAGATCCAAAAGGTGCTGTTATTTTTTGTCTGACTGATTGATTTACAGTGTGTGCAAATCCTCTTTGTGTTAAACCAATTTTCAGAGAAGTTTATGGGAATAAAAGATTTCCAAAAAAAAACACAAAGCAGCAGAACCAGTGACAGTAAGACATCTAGCGTGGTTTGAGCATTGGAATATAGCCCTGGGTTTGATTCCCCGCTTGGCCGTGGAAACCCATTGGGTGACCTTGGGTGTATCACCCACTCTCAGCCCCAGAAGACCCCATGATACAGTTGCCATAGGTTGGAAATGAGAAAGGCACACAACAAAAAGAGGGCTGGGAACCCCACGTGCAGTAACGGCCTTGGGAACATCTGCCTTGGAAGACTCATTTGAGTGGAAGTGAGTGGAAGTTTATTTTTAGCTGCTGCTAAATGCATGAAAAATGGGCATTTTATGAAAGCAGCCAGGGGGAAAGAAAATCAACTCTCTTGTGTCCCAAAGAGAGAGACTGGGTGATTTGTCCTAAATATATCTCAGAAATGTAATGCACCGTAAGAGAAATAAAGCAACAAAACTAAAAAGGCCTAAATACCCTAAAGGCTCTAAATCCTGTTTTATCTTGGCAGCTAAGCAGAGTCGGCCCTGGTTAGAACCTGGGTGGGAGACCACCAATGAATCCTACAGGCTCTCTTTCACAGGAAGGAACCTGCAAAACCACCTCTGAGTGCTCCTTGCCTAGAAAGCCCTATAGATATGGGGTCACCATAAGGCAACTGGAAGGCAAACACACACAGGAAGGAGCTGTATTAAATTGCAATTTTTTTTTAAAAAAAAGAAAACTTTACAGAAACATTTCTCTTCGATTTTTAACTTTGCAGAAGACCTATTATCATCCCTTGACTTTGCAAAAGGGCCTATCACCGCCATCCCATATACTGATACACTGAAAACTAAACAATCCAATAACGTTACCATGAATTGTTTGGTGCAGAACCAAAGGAAACAGGGAGGAAAACAAATATACTGTCAGTAACAATGTTTATCCCTTTCTTTAGGATCAATGTTTCCTAGTAGACCAAACTAAGGAGAGAGGAGCTCATGTTCAGCTTGTGGTCCACCAAGACTCCTAGATCCCTTTCACGTGTGCCGCTATCCAACCACATGTCCCCCATCCTATCTTTGTGCATTCCATTTTTTCTGCCTAAGTGCAGGACCCTACATTCCTCTCTGTTGAAATTCATTTTATTAGCTTTGGCCCAGCTCTCCAATCTGTCCAGGTGAATTTTGACCCTGTCCCCTGGCATAGGAGCAACCTCTCCCCAATTGGTGTCATCTGCAAATTGGACCAACATACCCTCCGCTCCTTCATCCAAATTATAATATATATATATTATAATAATAATATAATTATTATTATTACTGGGCCCAGGACAGAACCTGCGGCACCCCACTAGTCACTTCTCTCCAGGAGGAAAAGCAGCCATTAGCGAGGTGCACCCTTTGGGTCAACCAATTGCAAATCTATAAGAATAAAATATCCCAAATTCCACGCGCGATCCAAGATCCACGTTGGAGAACTCCCACTTCCCCGGGAAATAGGGGAGGAAAGGAGAGCTCTGATTGGGTCAGGCGTTCCTTTATGCAAATATAGCTCCGCCCCCTCCTCCAGCCCCCTCCCAGGCCAGCAAAACTCCGGGCAACTTTGCTTCGATTCGGAAAGGAGGCGAGGGAAGGCCGGGGGGCGTCGGTCCCTTTCCTCGGGCTTCGCATTGGCTGAAGGCTTTAAATTATGCAGATGAGGTCCTGACAAGCCCCGCCCTCTCCCCCCTCCCTCGGCCATCTGCCTATCTCAGCATTGGCGACTATTGTTAGACGCGCCAAGTTACAACTCCAGGAAACCGATTTAAGGAGGAGAGAGAAAAAGAATCGTGGCGTGGGAAAAGGAAAGAGAAGCGGATTTTATTTTTCCAGGTGAGTTAAAGATTGGGTTAGGGGGTTCCCATCTGGCTGAGCTCCCTCTCTTTTCCTCTCTCTGCTTCGATTTCTTTTTCCTTTTTTGCTTTTCCAAAATTTTGCTTTTTGCGCCTTTGCGCGCAAAGACTGGGGCGGACGGTGACTCACTGGGGAAGGGATTGATTCAGAAACTGTCGCCGATTTGGTCCGATTTTTCATTACTGCCATGATGAGAGGAGGGTTTCGATCCGTTTTGTCCCCCCTTCTCGCCTTGAGATCACTTTACAAAAAAACCATTAGAAAAAAAAATCCAGGCCTTTGCAGAAAGAGGTTCTCCATCTTCTCCCCCCTCCAAAAAATAATAAATCACATTCTTGTTTTCCTCCTGTTGCGCGCAATGGTGTCCGATTTCCCTGCAAGCGAGCTTTCCTTTCCTTCCTCCCCCACCACAGTCCTTGCAAAGGGATCGTGTAAGCTGCTTACTCGCGAGGAATCCCACTCGTGCGCCTGTGTGTGTTCGACTTTGGGGACTTGACTCCCCGGAGATCTGCGTCCCTTGCTGCGCCCTGAAGGGAACCCTTTCCTTAATGAGGACTAGAAGCGTGCCTGGTCTCTTTGGGGTGTGTTTTGGGTGTGTTTCCCGGTGCCGGGATCGAACCTGTAGTTGCTGTGGTTACCCTCTTAAGGCAGGAGGAGGGGAAAGAAAAAAGGCATCGCCTCTGGAGAAGTTTTGTTGGTTTGCAGGCTTGCTAAGCAACGGGAGGGGACGGGCCAGGGCTGGTGAGTTAAGCCGCTTGCTTTTCCCTTGGAAGCTTTTTTATTTAAGACGCCTTAACCGGAGGAAATGAAGAGGAGGAAGGGAGGGGAGGGTGTTTACTGGAGCTATTTCCGCACTGCCCTGTTATAGTGCTCTTATTCCACTTTCAACCTCCTGGGGGAATTCTGGGGTTTGTCGTTTCCTGAGGCCAAAGGGCTCCCTGGCTGGGAATGCTCAGGGCCCCAAACTGCAAACACCAGGGAAGGAGTTCCGGAGACTTGGAGCAGCCACAGAGAAACCCCTCTCCAAGGTCCCCACAAATGAACCCATCAGAGTGGCAGGAAAGAGAGAAGACGCCCTCCTGAAGATCCCAAGACATGGGCAGGGTCATACAGGGAGACGCAAGCCTTCAGGTAGTGTTGGCCAGAAGGCCAGAAGCTTGATGTCCTCCGGATTATGAGCCTGCAACTCCCATAAGGGCCAGCCAACATGGAGAGTGGGCAGCCGTGGCAGATGATAACCAAAGCATTTTGCAGGGAGAAAAAGAGCTGGGCTAAAGAAGGCCCTTTGGAAGCCCCTGGAAGTGAAGAGAGAGTGAGGGACACAAGTACAGTTGGCCCTCCAGGTTTGTGGGTTTTGCTTTTATAGATTTATTTGCAAGTTTATCCAACCCCTGCCCTCCGCCTTGCGTGCTTCTTTTCCGGGGGAACCTTCCCTCCATCATGTCCAGATCAGGCCTTTAAAGACCCACCTCTCATCCTCTTCCTCCACCACCACCAACTGCTGCCTAGCCAGCTAAGGATGGCTCAGAGCCCAATTTCTCAACACTGCAAAACCTTTCCTAATACCACCCCCCACACACAAAGGAGAAAATGGGTGCAAGAGAGGAACTATGGGGCCACCATGTCAACCTACCCCCTTTCCCTCTCCTTTCCCTGGCCTGGGTTAGACCCTGGGTGCCCACTCTCCCAACTTTGCCTCGTCCCCCTTCCCCCGCCCACACACACATTATGGAATTTGCATTTTTTTCCACTTTTGTGGGGGTCCTTTTGTAGGGCACCCCTAGCCCTTGCAAATGCGGAGGACTAACTGTACAACCAATTAATATCAGCGCTAATAAATAAACTAGCTGAACTTCCAAATACCACTGGACTTATTTGCCATCTTTACGCAAGTTTATTGCCTTTAGGGACTGCACAGACCCTCTGGCTGATGCTGAACTGCCGCTCCCAGCATTCCTCACTCTCCTGGCAAGGGATGATGGGAAGTGCAGTCCAGCAACATCCAGAGGGCCTCGGGATTCCCCTTTATGGATCTGAAGCTTCTTGGTTTGCAGGGAAGGCAGAGTTTTATCATGGGTTATTCAGCTGCAAGACTTTTTTGATCTGACATTGGGATAAATGGTGCTCTGTGAACCTTGCTTTTTGTTCCCACTGCCTGGAGTCAATCTGGGGTGTGTGTGTGTGTGTGTGTAGTTGTGTGTGTGTGTTCAGCTTTGTTAAACTGAACAGCAGCCTACCCCAGAGGTATCCAGATGGTGCGCAAGCCTGTTCAGGAGAAAAGATTTAGGGCAGAGTCCATGTGAAACCCTCTCCCTAGAGCAGTGGGGATGAAAGAATATTTATATATATCCAAACCTTCCCAAAGAACACATGGGCAGCTTGAGAATAAAAGCGCCATTCTGGCTTATAAAAGTCTTGGCTTGATCATCACAAAGCCCTGGTGTCCATTTTTGACCTCAGGCTTTCACAACCTGGGGCCTCCTGGATCCGTTTGGACTACCCTGCCAGCATGGCCATTGATTGGGGATGATGGGAGTGTAACGTCCCAAAATGACAGTGTGTTATAAGGCCCACAGACCAGTCTCACCTGAGCCATTGTAGCCCAAAAGGCTAGAATTGCTTTCTTGGGGTGGGGAGCTTGTGTCAGAAGAGATGAAATCTTCTAATGGGCAGAGGCAATGCAATATCTGAATCACCAGAAGGGTTTAGTTTTCATAGAGGGGTTTATTCTGTGTCTGAGAATCCTTGCACAAAGAAAGGTAACACTTCAGGGAGGAAGATTTTAACTTTGCTTCCTTCCTGACAGTAACCACTACCACCCCGAAAATGTAACTTTCACAAAATCACAGCATTGGAAGGGGACTCAAGGGCCCCTTGCCAGTGAGGAATCCACTCCCAAAGCACTCCTGAAAGACGACAGTCTGACTTTTAAAAGCCAGCTCCTGAAGATGTCTATTCTATTTTGCCTGTTGACTTATGGCAACCCCATGAATTTCCTAGGGGTATCTTAGGCAAGGAATACTCATAGAATCATAGAATCATAGAAATTTAGAGTTGGAAGAGACCACAAGGGCCATCCAGTCCAACCCCCTGCCATGCAGGAACACCCTCAAAGCACTCCCGACAGATGGCCATCCAGCCTCTGCTTAAAAACCTCCAAGGAAGGTGACTCCACTACACTCCGAGGCAGCAGATTCCACTGCCGGACAGCCCTGACCGTCAGGAAGTTCTTCCTGAGGTCCAGGTGGAATCTCCTTTCCTGCAGCTTGAATCCATTGCTCCTTGTCCTGGTCTCTGGAGCAGCAGAAAACAAGCTCTCCCCCTCCTCTACGTGGCATCCCTTCAAATATTTAAACATGGCTATCATGTCCCCTCTTAACCTTCTCTTCTGCAGACTAAACATACCAAGCTCTCTAAGTCTATCCTCATAGGGCATGGCTTCCAGGCCTCTCACCATTTTGGTCGCCCTCCTCTGGACGGTGGTCTCAGAGGTGGTTTTGCCAGTTCCTTCCTCTGAAGTATAGCCCACAACATCTGATATTGGTTGGTGGTCTCCCATCCAAGCAGGGCTGCCCCTGCTTAGCTTCCAAGATCAGGTACCTTTAGGGTATTTGCAATCACAAGAAAGTGAACTGCAACATTTCTATTCCAAGGAGGGGAGCGAGGACATAAACAATATCTCTGGGACCGTTGTGCAAAAGATGCTCGCAACGCGGCCATTGGGCAACAGTCCCAGTGCTTGTGTCCTGACGCACAAACGTTGCACAGCAGGAGCTGCTCTTGCACAATGGGACATTTTGCACGGTGACCAGCTGTGCCTTGTTGCACATCATGGCAGCAGTGGAGCTCTGTCTTTGTAAAGTTGTATATCATAGCCTCTATTGCAAGATCTCAGCTAATAATAACAATTATAATTAGACCAGCTCTTAGCGTGGCTAAGCTCTCAAGGAACATGAACTGGGTGGTGATGGAAAATTGTGTTATTTTCTCTGCTAATTAAAAAAAAAAAGGTACTTAGAACTTTCAAATTGTGGCTCCTCAGCCAACTTATTTCTCCCACACAGTCTACCATTTTCTACAACTTTTTTGTGATCTGAACCTGGCTACCATTTCTCATGGCTTCCCAGACTCTTTTTTTAAAAATCTTCTCTTCTTACAACTGAGGAACAAAGAAAACATCTGGAACCGAGGGGCACAAGAACAGGGCGGAGGTGTGGGAGGTGCAGAGCTGAGCCAAAGAGTCCTGCTTCAGGGCCTCTCCGACCGAGGCGGAGCCCCCAGGAGCTGCCTCGAAAGCGTGTCAGTGAATTTGGGATTTCAGTCTGTGGCTGAGGAAGATGGATAATCAGATTAATGGAGCTGCCTTGACTTCTCTGAACTGCCTTGGAGGAAGGGGGAGGGAGAGATTTAAGCTTTGTAACCGTGGAGGTGGGGGGAATGCATGCATTGCCCCTCCAACTTCCTTCTCTTCCCAAAACTTCTAGCAGTGCAAAAATTGTTTGCAACTAGAACTCTTGCATTTGCTACGTTCACTGTCCCTTGGTCTCTCTGCTTGCTCCTTTTTGTTGGATGTCCAAACTGTAGTTTGAAATGCTCAACTGATGGTTTTAAGTTACTGCGAAGTTTGGGGAGCAAAGGAAAAAATTGCACTTTGGAAGGCAGAATTCTTATATGCAATGGATGACATCGTTTTGTCCCCCAACCCCAATGACCAAACCCTGGCTTCCTCTTACCGGCTTTTTTTGTTGTTGATGTTGCGTGCCTTTAACCCATTTCTGACTTATGGCAACTCTAAGGCGAACCTATCATGGGATTTTCTGGGGCTGAGAGTGTGTGACAGGCCCAAGGTCACCCAATGGGTTTGCATGGCCAAGTGGGGACCATTCTGGTTTATCTTCAGGTCTTTAAAGGTTGCACCGATAGGGACAGCGGCTGTGATAAGTCTCAGGAAAAAAAAGTCTTAACCATGAAAGGCTTTGCTGAAGTTGCTCCCAGGGTTTGCAAGAAAAAGAGATGGTGGTTTCTGCTGACACATCAGCAGGATTTCTCTTCCTCTTTCCCATCCACTTTCTTCTGTCCGCACCATCGGCAGTCCAGCTTCCTGTTTTAGTCTGATTTCTTTTTCTTCTACAACCAGTCCCCTCTCCCTTTGTGATGTGTCTGATGATAGACGGGGGAATTTGCCTCCGACGGCCTGTGGTCTTTTCCTTCTGTACGTCCATCCTCGGAGGCCTAGTGCCTTCCAGAGGTGGTGGTCTGCAAGTCCCATCATCCCCTGCCAGGCCATGCTGACGGATACCAGCACTGTGTACAGCTGGGCAGGGGAAGAGAGATGTTAGAACCCCACGTGTCTCCTTTTTCTTCTCTTTTTCTCTCCCAACATCCAGGAACAAAGAGTTTTGCAAAGTGACCTTTGTTTTTTGGAGAACTACAGTTCCCAGAGTGACAGAATCACTGATTCTGTGGAACTCTGGGAGCTGTTGTTAAAAAAAAAAATAGAAGTCACTCCTTTCAAGCTCTGGCTAACATTCCATGATCACAGGAGTTCAGAAAATGCTTTGCTCCAGGGGGATGCTAATTATGCACCAAGTTGCTTTTTTAATGGCCCAGCACATTGAGTGCACCAAGAGGGCACAATGGGCCTCATGCGCATACTAACTGAAGCGTTACTACTTGCCTCGGAGGGCTTTTTAAGCCTTCCCTTTTTAGCTCCCACCCCCAATGCATCCTCACCCAGTGGTAGATGGAGGATTCTCTGTCTGTAAGGCAAGTGCAACTGCTTTGGGTTTTAGTCAGAACTTTACAGAAGCAACCCAAGATGTTGACTCCTTCTACCAAAAAAAAAATGGTTCAGTACTTTGGAGAATTCCTTAAAGTTTGGGCTAAAACCCAGAAGGGACACACCACCCCCACTAGTGTGGAAGCCACCAGCCTACCAATGTTATCGTCTTCTTCCATCTCCCTCTGGCATCCCTGCAAGCCTCCCTCTCTCTTCCCAAAATTGTACTGCCAAGAAATACTGTAGTGCAAAGGAGGGCTAGGAACTCTTAGAGTCCTTTCACACTACACAATTGTAGTGCTACGATTCCACTTTAACTGCCATGGCAACATTCTATGCATCCAGAGGTTTGCATTTTCAGGACAAATGCTTCAAATTCTCAGCCAAAGTGCCATAGGACTTTATTGGACTACAAATCCCAGGTTTCCATAGGATGCAACCATGACAGTTAAAGTGGAATCATAGCTCCGTAACTGCGTAGTGTGGAAGGACCCTCGTATTGGCTACAACAAGGGGGAATAAACACACAAAGGAACCCATTGGCCTTTCCCTCCCTCTTGTTTTGATGTTTGGATATAAAAAGGAGGACTGTTGATGCCTAACAAGGTTTAGTGGATCACACCGCTTGGCTAGTTACATAACTTGCCCTGTGGCGTTTGGTACATTAGCCACAGATCCATGGCAAGTTACATAAAGATATGGCGTAGTTCTCAATGCGTATATCCAATATTCCATTTCCAGTTCAAGCCCTTTGACCTGCTGTGTCCCCAACACCATCACGCGGTTTAAATTTAGCTTACCATGTCTGCAGAGTTAATATTTTATTGGGCAAAGGACAGGCTATTTGAAGAACTAAAGGCTGTTACAATCCTCTGTGACTCAGGATTTTTTAAAAAATTATTCACATTTAAACCATTACAAATACAAAGCCGCTTGTTATTAAAAATATCAACCAAGATCCTATGGTGCAATTTAGGATTCATGGCTTTCCGAATCTGTAACCATGCTACTGGAATGCAACAAAAACATGCTGTGAGGATGCACAACCAGAAACTTCATTGCGCACGGGGGCACTTGAATTCTCGGGCACTGTGGAGGCACATCATTCGGTCTCTGATGGTCATTCATGCCCATTACACATAAGATCGGGGTAAATTGGCCACTCTCACCTGATGGTAAGAGCCGTTTGACAGTGGAATACGCTGCTGCCTTGGCGTGTGGTGGAGGTTTTTCAACAGAGCCTGGATGGCCATCTGTCGGGAGTGTATTTCTACATGGCAGAATGGGGTCAGACTGGATGGCCCCTGGGGGTGTCTTCCAACTCTATGATTCTACTCCACCGTTCCTCAACAGATGCCAGTGTGTTATACTGTCACGGCTGCTCCTAAGTGACCAAGGACATTCCAAAACTAGATTCCATTTTGCACCCAAGTAAAGCCATTTACAAAAATGGAAGCCCCATATAGAATGCCATCATTGGCCATACTGGGTGGGGGATTCTGGGAATTTTAGCCCCTCTCCTAAATAGACCTTGACCAGCATCCTTTTGCTTACAGTAATCAACCAGATATCTCCAGGGTGTGCACAAAGGGGATGTCCAGGTAATACTCTATTCCAGTGCTGCTCCCCCAAATTGGTACTTTGAGCAGAGCTTGGAAAAGCAAGGTTCTTGCACTGTAACCCCCGGAAGCCCCAAAGCAGCACAGCCACTTTCCTAAGTTCTTCCTGGAAAATATAGTTCCCATGTCAGTGAGGCACTGGAATCCACTACAGCTTTTAACTCAGGATTCAAAGGAGTTCTCCAAGGTGCTGAAAGATATATCCCTCAAACAGGTTCAGGACCTTGGCCAGTTCCTTTAAGGCCGCTCAAAATCTGGCTTGGATTCAGCGGCCACTGTTTACTCCTAAGAGGAGGTGGGATCACTTGCATGTAGGGTGTAAAAGTGCCACCCTTCATCCAAACCCCATAAATACCTTCTGACATCATCTCTGCCGACGGGCCACATTTTTTGTGAGCGTTGGATTCACCTTGATCCACCAATCCGCTTTGTCTTTTGCCTTGCTTTTGAGCCGAGGAAATACACACAGACCCCCAACTATAATGCCTTCTCCAGAAATCAGTCAGTGCCCAAGTCCCAGCAGAACGCCAGCTACTGTTTCTGGGTTGTAAACTAAGAATAGCAGGCGCGTGTTGAATTTTGAAAGGAAGCCCAATCCACATTTTTGTTGGCACTGTGCTAAATGGTTGCCAAAAATAGAGGTGTCTCCTTCATCATCGGGTGGAGATTATTGTTTTTGATATGCGGCTTATTTGGTAATACGGGCTGCATCACATGTTGTTGTTTTTCGGTACTGGGCTGACTACAAGTTGCAACCCCGAGGAGTAGTAAACAGAAAGCAAGAGATCAGCTGATGCTCCAGCAGAGCAACAAGCAAAGGGGAGGAGAGAGAGTCCTGCAGAAAGAATTTTTTAAAAACTCTTATTGGCACAGAGCTGGATTTTCTGGAATGCTGATTTAACTTAACCCAGCTGTAGGTCGGGGTGCAAAGAAACCCACCACATGCATTGGGAACTTTAAATTATTGCAAGACTTTTTAAGGGAACTTATGGCAAGAAAAAAGCTACTAAGTGTGGGGTGAACAATTTGCGGTGCTCCATATGTTAGGTTGGATTTATCATACCCAGAGACCTCTAGATAAAGGATGAGATAGAAATATTTTAATAAATACATAGATAAGATAACTAATTGGCTTGCAGCTTCTATCATCCTCGGCTATTAGCTATGCTGGCTAGGGCTGATGGGAGTTGCAGTCCAAGGAGATCTAGAGGGCTGCAATTTGGAGGACTAGAGTGAATGGCATTAAAATTTCAGGGAAGCAGATTTCAGCTAAATGTTAGGAGAAGCTTTCGTATAATGTCCAGCAGGTGAAGCCGGCTTGGTCTTTGTTTCGCCAAAGGACAGGACTAGAAACTGATGGATGGACATTGCAGAAGGATAGATTTTGGCTCAATTTTATGACAAACTTCCTAGGAATAAGAGCTGTTCAGCACTGCAGTAGGCTGCCAGGAATATGTTCCCATTTTATCTGGATGGGATCTCTTCTAACATGGACAGTAATGTGTTGGAGTCAGGGCTCACAGGGTTAGGGTGCACATTTTGCCCCAGAAACAATCTATTGTGTGCCATCTGTTGTAATGGTAGTTCGGTCTCAAATGAGCAATGCAGACTCATTAGCTGCACAAAAGACCTGCTCCTGGTGGAGAAGAAGAGTGCTAGAATTTACTCAACACAACTTCATCCATTTTGGGATTGTCTTGAGGGCATAGCTGTCATGATGCACACTTGAAATTCAGGGATTTCTGTCCCTGGACTGGGAACCCTTGCCTACAGTGGCGCTCTGTACTTGCCCTGAGGCATTCTTACACTACGTAGTGAGGAATGCTAGGACTGGCCTTATTTCCAATGGAGTTTTGTATGGGAGAGTCATGACTGAGACAACTCCAGAGGCATTTGGGTGAGCAATCTTTTGGGCACCTCAAGGTTCCTCCCCCCACCTCTCTTTCTCTCCGAAAATCCTTTTGTGTGTTTCCTGCGGTGCTAGTGGCCCTCTTGGAGAATGGCCACATATTTCTTGCCCAGCCTCCTGTGTCTCAGGGTGCTGTGTTTTTCTGGGTACTGTTGATGTGCAGAATAATCCCAGAATCCAACCTCCTTAGTATCTCGTTCCTCTTAGGTGGAAAGTGTCTAGACTTTATGATTTTGGGGAAACGCTCAGAAATCTGGTTGAAACTCCTGGTGTGACTCAAATTGGGTGCTGAATCAGTGAGTGATGTAGCAGGAGGCAGAAAAAACTTTGGGAGCTTTGTGTACTTCCTTTCCTGGAAAAGCAAGTAGTGTGTAGAGGGAGAAATGGTTGCTTGAAATCTTCCATCATTTGTATTTATTTTATTTAATGTTACTACTTATGTTTCTCTCCTACCATCCTCTTGGTGAGTAAAATGCAGCATCCATGACTCTCCCGTCTGCTTTCTCACAACAGCCCTTGTGGGGTGGGTCAGATTGAGAGAGCTGATGGCCCAGGGCCACCCAGTGAATTTCACAGCAGCGTGGCGACCAGAACCGGAGACTGCTGTTGTTACAGCTTTGACTCCAGTGCCCAGAATGCACTGTCCATGCCGGGTGGGGGATTGTGGGAGCCAGAGTCCAACAGTGAACTGTTTCCAAGCTTGGGCTTAAAGCCGTTAGGATCCCCCAAACCCTGTGCCTCCGGCCGCTATGTCAGCTCTCTGGGTGGCTTGGAATGGGCGACAAGCGTGCACAAATTCATACATGCACGAGGATTTCTTTGCTTTGTCTGTCTCTCTTCTTTCCTTTTGTAAAGGAAAAAAAGATCTGCTTTTGAGAGACAACGTAAGCGGGGTGGGGGCAGAGACAGAGTTCCGCCTGCTGTCTCCTTGGCTTCTGACAGCACAGGCTGGGTAGCAGCCAAAGACACTGAGAAATGCTGGGCAGGAAGCGGACTTAAGAGTTAGCAGAAAAGTGAGCCGCCGAAACCACCAATTCCAGCAGCTCTGGGGTCCCAGGGACGGTGAAGGAGTTGTGGCTGCCGCTGGCTGTCGAACATGTAATTCTGTCTTCGGACAGACAGTGGTAAGCTCCTGCCATCTGCCCAAAAGCCGGGCATCTTGTCCACTTTCCAGATCTTTTCCTTGCTTTGTTGAGGATGCGTCTGCCTTTTCTTTATGCCGTGTCTGTGGTTCTCTCCCTGTCGCCCCACGGCTTCTGCATTTCATCTCCACGTGACAAACTGATGAGGTAGGTTTGGGAAAGACTGCCCCACTTGGGTCTCCCCCCCATTCCACTCCTTCAACATTTGGTCTTCACAACAACCCTGTGAGGTGGGTAAGGCACAGAGAGCCAAAACAGTGAGAGCAGGACTGTCCCACTTTAATTCTCCTTCACCCCAATTGCACTGCTTCTGCATTCGATCCTCAGAAAAACCTTATGAGCTATGTTAATCCAAAAGAGGAAAGAGAGACTGTGCTGAGATCACCCTTGATTTTTTTTATCGGGGGTGTATTTGAATCTCTGTCTCTGTGGTCTTAGCTTAGTACTCTAACCACTGTGCCGTGTTGCTTCTCTTCTTAATTCTCCATCCCATGTGTGGTTGGGGACAAGGGCTCTCAGATATCGGAGTTCCCCTTTCTGTTCTGCAGACATGCTTGAGGTTTCGATGTGAGCGCTTTTGGAAAGGAAGGGGCTGGCAAAGGAAGCGGTGGGAGGGGCCCTCCGGAAAGAGAGAGAGATGGTGCAAGAGGTCTGTAAGAATTATTTTTTTAAAGAATAGTTTTGGTCAGTTGATGAAGGTTGGTTGGGTCGACGAAGTTTCACCAACTTGTGCATTTCAGTTTCTAAAATGCTCTCTCCTATCAGAAGCATTGCAAGAGATTGCTGTGCATTTACAACACTCTCTTTCTTTCTTTCTTTCTTTCTTCCTTTCTTTCTTCCTTCCTTCCTTCCTTCCTTCCTTCCTTCCTTCCTTCCTTCCTTCCTTCCTTCCTTCCTTTCTTCTGGCTTTGTCCACTACACCTTTCCCTTGCTAATCTTGTCCAGGCCCATGGAACAACAGCTCCCATCAATCCCAGCTGGCAAGGCCAATGGACAGTGGTGATGGATATTGTAATCCAAAATATCTGGAAAGTGCCAAGTTGGGGGAGGCTGCTATATATGATCAGAATGCCATGGATGCCTTGTGTGTCTGTTATAAATGCAGAGAAAGGGGCCACGGAAAATCCCAAAACTTTAATGAATGTACCTGGAAGTGGAATTTATTAAGAATGGCATAAATACCCTAAAGGTACCGACCCCATCTGATCTTGAAAGCAATCCTATTGCCCCGCTTCCTTCCGTCCTTCCTTCCGTCCTTCCTTCCTTCCTTCCTTCCTTCCTTCCTTCCTTCCTTCCTTCCTTCTTAAATTTTGGTAGATGCTGGCTTTATCCAGGTCTTCTGCCTGCCATTGTTATAATCACATGGGAGGATGCATTTGCATTTTGCTGGTGCATTTTGCAATTGCATTTGCTGGTGTCAAAATGCTGTGACTCTGTAGTGTGGTTGCTGGTTAACTTCCATGTCAAGGGGGCAGTGAGCCCACTCCGTGTTTTGGATGAGCTTCCAAAGAACTTTCTAGGGGGATGAACCTGGGGTCAGCATAGCTCCTGTTGAGACGGAATTAAAACCCAGAATGGATTTTCCATGGCCTCTGACATGGGAGTCACTAATCGCCACTGATGATAAAAGAAACCCAACACTCTAACTGCTACACACTATGTCCCTTTTAGTGGGTCCTTTAAGCAATGGATTGTGTGAGTGCTCCCTTTGAGTTTCTCTAATCTGCCACGTGAGAAATGGATATATTAGCTGTAGAATCAACCAAGTCTCCCTGCTGGAAGAAACAGTCTCTTCTTGTACTGCAATTGATGGAGAAAAAGTGTTCTGTGTTCCTCAGCTGCTTCCTTTGTCCGTAGTGAACGTCACAGCCTGGAACAGGAATTTCTGTGTTTCTCCAGCTGCATGGGGCTTGGTGGGAAGAGGGTTGCAAAGAAGGGAGTGTGATGTCGCGTGCCACTTGGTCCCTGTCACTGGAGACACAAATCTGAGGCCGTTTCTGCACGAGACTTTATAGTGCTATGATTCCACTTCCAACCTCCTGTGGAATCCTGGCATTTGCAGTGTAGAATTCCCAGTCACTTTGGCCTCGGGAAACTACAAACCCCAGAATTTCGCAGGAGATTGAAAGTGGAACAATAGCACTATAACAGTGTGGAGCGGAAAGGCCCTTAGTTTGCAAGTTGCTGTACCTAGTGAAAAGGGACCCATGTGCAGTGTGTTCCTAAACAGTTTTAAGTCTATCCTTCTTTTTTTCCCACTTTGGAGAAATGTCCCCTTAGAATAAAAGGAGGAACTGTAACGTTCTGTCCTGAGAACCTTCCAAAGCCAACTTTTCTGGACTGCCATTAAATCTCTCCATCTCCTTTGTCTTTTTCTCTTTTCAGCCTCTGGGCAGGATGTGTTCGGAGCATTGAATAAAGCCTCCATGTGACCTACTTTCTTGGTGCGGACACACGCACCCCAACTTCATCTCGCAGCCCTTTGCAGAAACCAAGATGAAGCGGCGCAAGTGAGCTTCCCTCTCTTTTTTTTTTTTGAGGGGGAAAAAAAAGGGAGAAAAGATCCGCTGTGGCAAGTTATTCCGCCACACCGCACTGGATCAGACTTCTCTCCCGGAATGGCCAACACAGCGAACAATGGCTTTGGTTGGCAGCATCGCCCTCAACAAGGAGATGAGGAAGATGAAGAGGAGGAGGTTGCAGAAGAAGAGGAGCTTGAGGGGGCGGCGTCTCCAAATGGGGGGCCCGACGTAGGAGATAGCAGGCTGGTGGGCCACGTGGATCGGTGGAACATCTCTTCCTCCTCCCCAGAGGTCCTAGAGGACGTTGACCTCCTACAGGAGCTGAAGGACTACCAAGATCTTTTGGAGGAAAATGGAGAGGATTATGATTTTGGTGAACTTCAAGAGGTGGAAGGTCTGGGGAAGGGCAACCTTGGGAGTCCCCCAACTGGTGAGTAATTCAGGAGTTATGGGAACTTTAAATTTCATTTTGATGCATGGGGACTACAAAATGAAAGAATGAGTGAGATCTCTGCAACATCACCTCCTAAGAAGACATATGGGCCTCCTACAAGCTCATCCACACTACACTGTTGTAGTGCTGTTATTCCACTTTCAACATCCTATGGAATCCTGGGAGTTGGAGGTTAGGCAGGGGCATGGAGAATTCCCAGCCAGAGAGCTCTTTGGCCTCAATAAACTACAAACTCCAGAATTCCACAGGAGGTTGAAAGTGGAATAATAGCACTACAACAGGGCAGTGCAGAAATGGCCTGTGAGCCATGCCCTGTCTCCCAGCTTCTTGCCACTGCTCTGTGTTTACCTCCCTCTCCATTGTTTGCCTCCTGAGGCAGCTGCCTCGCTCTGCCTAGTAGTACTAAGGTTGGGCCTGGGAGGAGAGGATTTGAAAACCTTTCTTTAATTACGGCCAAGTCATGTGACCTCCAATGGGATTATGCTCTCTATCTCTGTGTTAGCTGCTTGGAACCAAATATATTTCACTGCCTGTAAGCAGCTTTGAGCAACATGAGGGGGCCTGGCAGCCCCCCTGGAGCCACTCCCCTGAATCAATGATGTGTTTATAACTAGATCTGGAAACCACGTCCTATGAGGAGCAGCTTAGGGAGCTGGGTATGTTTAGCCTGACAAAAAGAAGGTTAAGAGGTGACGTGATAGCCATGCTTAAATATTTGAAGGGATGTCATGTTGAAGATGGAGCAAGCTTGTTTTCTGCTGCTCCAGAGACCAGGGCATGGAGCAGTGGATTCAAACTACTGGAAAAGAGATTTCACCTCAACATCTGGAAGAACTTCCTGATGGTAAGAGCCATTTGAGCATGGAATAGACTGCTTGGGAGTGTAGTGGAGGCTCCTTCTTTGGAGGTTTTCAAACAGAGACCGGGGGTGTTTTGAGTGTGTCTTCCTGCATGGCAGAATGGGGTTGGACTCAATAGCCATTGTGGTCTCTTCCAACTCTATGATTCTATGATCTGACCCTGCTCTTGGCTTTTCTGCCCTTGCAGAATATCTAGAGGGTGATGAGATCCCAGAAGACCTAAGCCCACTATCCTACTGGCGTCCAAAGACAGACCAACGGTTGGGCTTCCCAGAAGATAACCAGGAACGAGACAACTCTGAGGGACAGGAGAAGCCAGGAGAGGCCTGGGATGTTGGCAGTGAGGGAGAGGCCTTCCCTGAGCTTTCGTACGAGGGCCAGTATGGCTCGGAGTTTAGCACCAGTCCTGAGGCCCTGAGAGATCCTCTGACTTTATATAAATCCAGAAAATCCTACAGCTTTACCTCAGATGGTGGGGAGGAGGAGTTATCGGAGAACTCCAACCTCAGCCCCTCTCCCTCTGGACCACCTCCGGAGCACACCCACTTAAAAATAGATGTCTTGGAGATGCAGGGACTGGATGGTGATAGTCAGGAGTTTCCCAGAGAAACTGAGCTCTCCTCCCTGTCAGAAAGAACTCACATTCTCAGTTCTCCGACAGGTCCCATGCCTTGGAGTCATAGCCTGTTGGGCCACCATCCATTCCTAGAACACCTTCAGAATTCTCCTAGCATTGATGGCGAGCCCTTCCCAGAATCCTCTTGGATGGAGAACTTGGGTCAACCTATGGAAAAGGTTCTCAAGATGATCGCCAGTGGGACAGGGCAGCACAGTTCTTCAACCACCACTCAGCCTGAAGAGAGGCTTTTGGATTCAAGGGAGGCCACAGAGACACCGCCTACCTTGAGGCAGGTCGGTTACCGGCAGGAAGAAAGAGCACGGAAGCTGGAAGCTGATGTTCCTCGTGGTCTTCCGTCCAAATTCAGCCGGCAGTCCAGGTCCCTGAGCCCTCAGGGAAGAGTCTCCCGGAGGAAAGCAGGAGGGCTTGATTCGAGTCGGCCTCACCAAGCAAGCCAACCCAGCCTCATGATGGGTGATGCTTTGCCGTACGGCCGAGGGCAGCTCAACTACCCGCTACCGGATCTGTCCAAAGTGGAACCTCGGGTCAGATTCCCCAAAGACTCCCAAAGTTACCATCCGCCCCGAGGGAAGGTCCTCCCTGCCAGGTCCAAGGATTCTGGGAAGCCGGTGATCTTCAAGTCTCCTGCTGAGATTGTCCGCGAGGTGTTGTTGAGCAGCGGGGAGGGCTCCCCCCAAAAATATGCAGCCCCCATGGTTTCGGTGATTCCCGAGGAATTGAAATCCCCTCGACAAGCCACCGAGCTGGTGCACCAGCTTCAGGTAATGTCTTCGGCACAGAACTCAAGAGTAACTGTTGCTTGTGACAATTTTGTATAAAGTTACACTCCCTCCCCAGTAACAAGGGCATAACAGCGCTGTTTTGCTGTGTGCCTTCAAGTCACTCCTAATTTATGGTGACCCTAAAGTGACCCTATCATGTTCAGAGGAGTTTTTTAAAATCGTTACCTTCATTTGAGGCTGAGAGTATGTGACTCAAGGGTTTCCATGGCTGAGCAGGGATTTGACCTCTGGTCTCCAGAGTCATAGTGCAATGCTCAAACCCCTACACCATGCTGTGTCTCATAAGAAAGTTACATGTCCAAAATAAATAAATAAATAACAGACGGGAACAAAATTACTCTAGTGGTCCAACAAGCAACATAATCTAGTTACTTCTAAAAAAACTTATTTTTCGATGGCAAGTTGACAGGCAGTTTGACAAGAGTTTTTCAGGTTTTTGGCCATGGTTTTGCCAGGCTCAGCACTTTCTTTCTTAAAAATAAGTAACAGCCAAGGAAGGAGCAGTGCAGCTTATTATTTCAACATCCTAACAAGGAGTAAGAAAAACTTTTTCAGCCTGCTTTTTACACGATAAAATATTTTGCAACAAAACACTTCATTACAGTGAGTGATGGGAATTGATTCCTTGGAGTTACTTAAAGCACTTGAAATGAAGGGACGATGGGAACAAATAGCTTTGGAAAGTAATTTCCCACACTCTGCTTCGGTGTGCATGGAAGAAGTTTTGGAGTCGCACAGGATCCTGATTTTTACTGATCAACCTGTGAAGACAAATCCAGGTGCCCTCATCGTCTTCTCTTTGTTTTCTTTCTTGGTAGGAAGATTACCACAAACTGCTGACGAAGTACGCCGAAGCTGAGAACACCATAGATCGGCTGAGACTGGGTGCAAAGGTAGGAAGTGCCTTGGGGTACTTATATTGCCAGTTTTCTGCAGTGAGATGTCCCCTCTGCTCCTGATGCATTGCAAAGAAATATTGCATGGTATTTTCCCACAATAGACAGCCCTCGGTTGCATGTGGTGCATCACCATCATAGCTTATCACTCCCAGAGAAAACCATGAATGTTGTGAAACTGATCATTTGGGGGTGAAAAAACCCCCCACCAGTTTAGGGGCAAGGAACTGAAGCCCTCTGTAGTTTAGGGGGCTACTGTGGGCTACCAGCATCCAGGATTTGGCCACCCCTCCCGTACAAGTTGTAGCCCTTGATTTCTGCTAGAAGGCTCTCTGAGCTCCCTTGGAGACGTCTTAAGTTTCCAGAATGTACTTTTGTCAGGCAGACAGGAAACGATTCACTTCTTCATTTCTGTCCCCGCATGAAGTTTAAAAAAAAAAGAGAGAAAAAATCTTTGGTTGACAGGTCCCTGCTTGTTGTAATGAGGCCTGCGGCCTCATCTCGAACGGGAAGTGAGGAAGGGAGTGAGAACATGTCAAAATGGTGAAGCTTTATCCTAACTTGGTATTCACATATATATTTACTGTATGCATGCGTGTGCACAAACCCACAAATCACACCCGCAAAGACCATCTCAAGCATATAGGTAGGGGAAGGAATGGTAAACAGTGGGCTAAAAGGTCATAAAATGTAACAGGCGCAGTCCTTGCTGTTTCCTGTGTCTTCAGAAAACCACAGGCGCTTTAGAAGAGGAAGGAAGGAGAATGAGAAAGGCAAAGATGTCTTAAGAACCTCAGAAGAGAGTTCTGCTTCTCTGGCCCCTTCCTTCTAACACCAGTCTTTCCAAATTCTCCCCAGAAGCCCACCTAGGGAGCATGCAAACTGTGGTCAACCTTTGTCCCCAGCATCTTGTGATGAGAGGTAGATGGTCCCTGGCTGTGGAAGTTCTTTTTTAGCCAGAATTTGGGAGTAACCAGCTACAAGTCCCATTGTTCCCTGTGGCAAGCGACTTTGTCTGCAAGAAGCACAGGATACACTTGCCTTTCCAAAGCAGCATGAGAAGTGGGAACTTCATTGGTGTACCTTTTTTCCTGTTGGTGCCTTCCATTTGTTTCCTACATATGAAAAACCATATCATGGGGTTTTCTGGGGCTGAGAGTCTGTGACGTGCCCAAAGCCACCCAGTGGGTTTCCACGGCCAAGCAGAGAAGCAAACCCAGGCCTCCAGGGTCGTAGTCCAGTGCTCAAACCGGGCTTTCATGCCATTTTCTTATGTATTTTTTTAATAAAGCAGGGGGGCAAAAATATGGCAAAATTCCCCCATGCCCTTAAGGGGCAAAAAAATATTTTTTACATGGGGGTTCGGGCCTCCAGCATTTTCAGGGTGCTAATGCAATCCCCTGTCCACCTTGGATTTAATCTGATCTGCAAACTGGGCACAGAAATGATCACCCAGCTCCCAACCAGCTCTTTCTCTCAAAATACCTCCCAAGAAAGAAATCCTAGAGTCACTGTATCATGAGCAGTGTTTTAAAAAACTGTAGCCATAACGGTAACATGTGGGAAGGCTTGGAATTTTAATTGGAACTCGTTATTTTTAAAAGCCACTTTCTAACCTGTGGATCTGGATGCGAAAGCTTCGTCGTGAGATTTTATCACTGGCTTGTTTGCATGAGTGGCAGCCCTTTTGCAGAATCTAAGTCCGGACTGAGCATGGAGACAACTGTAGCAATTGAATTCCCCTCGTAGGTGTTTAGACTGAGCTGAGAATGGATTTCCAGGTTTGTGGTTTGCTGAGGATGGGGTCCGCGGGCCGGGGAGAAAGAGAGAGAGAGAGAGAGAGCACAGATGGCCAGGATTACCGAAATCCAGCTTTCATCCTTCTCAGCCGAAAATAAGTGAGTGAAAATGGACAAAGGGATGAGAGGAGAGAAGGAACTTCTCCCCGCCCTCGGAGCTGTTTATGAATGGAGTTAGAGATTAATCTAATGCAACCATTCTGGGCATCTTGCTTTGACGCTGCTTGGAAAACACCAAAAGTTGCTTTGTTTGTTGCTATTATTTCCAACAAGTCAATTCCAACTTATGGCAACCCTATGAATCTCTAGAGAAGCTCTTGGACTGTTACCCACTCCAGGGCTATTTCTGCCCTACACTGTTATAGTGCTATTATTCCACTTGCAACCTCCTGTGGCATTCTGGGGTTTGTAGTTTCCTGAGGCCAAAGAGCTCTCTGGCTGAGAATTCTCAATGTCCCTCCCTAAACTGCAAACTTATAGGATGTTGAAAGTGTAATAATAGCACTATAACAGTGTAGTGTAGAAATGGCCTTAGTTTGCAGCAATTGAATTGGTCTGAGGACAAAAGGGGAGGAGAAGAGAGAAACCGGGACATTTTAAAAATGACTGGAAAAAAATGGGACAGCAAAGGATTAATTGGGACCCTCCATGCCAAAGCAGGACAGGTGGATGATATGAGAACGCTGAAGTCCCCTTTGCTTGCTTTCTGCCCCCCAGGTGCGCTTGTATGCCGACCCTCCAGCGCCCAGCCATGGGATCCAGATGGGGACGGTCTCTCAGGCCTCCAAGGTTATGACCTTCAGTATCCCTCAGGTCAGAGCAGCTGAGGTCACGGGGAGGTCTAGTCCAGCACCAGAACCTGCACCAGAACTTGCTCAGAACAAAGGTAGGCCTCAGACGTGCTATGGAACCTCTTCCTTCTTTCCTCCAGCCTAAAGAAACAACCATCTTTCCAGCAAAGTTCAGTTAAAACAGAGGTGGACATAGCGAAATTCATGGATCAATAGTTTACCTAGTTAATAAAAAGGAAGGTTATGATTATAACAATGATAAATAATATTCGGTTGCTACCATAATTTTATTATTTTGAGTTAAATTGCTTCTAAACACCTAACTACCAGCATCATAATATTTAAACCAAAAGTACCGATGATTAACCATAGTGAATAACAGTGTTTTGTTTTTGTCTCTTTCTTTTGCAGGGTTTTCCGGATCACAAGGGGTTTCGTCTTCACTTTCCAATTCTGCAGATGGTGACATTTCCAGATCGAACGATGCTACCCCCCCGGACAAAACGTTCACGGGAGACGGGCTGACACGGTTGTTGGCTTCCCAGGCAAAGAAATTCCGGGCTCAGGCATGTCTATTATTTGGAAGTAGTGAATGGCTGTGGCTGGGAGAGGGCTGAACCAGTTGGATTCCTTCCGGCAAAGAAAGTGGGCATTATGTTCTGCAGAGAGTTCCCATCTTTGCATGGCATCTAGCAAAGGTTACTCTTGTGCCTTTTATGTAACTTCAAGTAGACTCTGCCTTGTGTGTATTCCTTCAAGATTGATTTATGGCAACTCCATGAATTTCATGGGATTTTTAGGCAAGGAATATTCCCATATAGTTTGGCCTCCGAAACAGAGCCTACAGCACTTGGTGTTCATTAGCAATCTTGCATCCAAGTCCTAACCAAGCCTGACCCTGCTTAGCTTCCAAAATCAAATGGGATCTGATGCCTTTAGGTATTTAAGCCTTGAGGCTGACTTGTGGGGACCCTATTGTAGAGTTTTCTTGGCAAGACGGAGGGAATTTACCATACCTTCCTCTAAGGCTGAAAGAGCGTGACTTGCCCAAGCTCACCCAGGGGGTTTTCTGGGTGGGGAAGGAGAAGTTAATACCTTCCAAAGGTATTTGTGGTTTTTTTAGTTGGCTGAGAAAAAATGTGGACCTCTTTAAGTCGTGTACAAGCTTCTCCCACTTATCAGATGAGGCCAGAATACGGTCAGAAAATGGTTGAAAAGCGGAATCCATGGACTGTAGGGAACACGAAGGACTTGGAGAGGCTCACTTGGGACCAACCGAGCTTGTCCTGCTTGCAAAGTCTCTCATCAGCTTAGTGCTTTTTTTCCCCATCTCCGATCGCGGTGCAAGCAGCATGTGCGCAGTCCCAAGCGAGCCTCCGTAGGCGATAACAACTGATGGAAGCCCACCGTTTTGGTGCTTGCAATATCGGCAAGTTCCGTTAATTCAACAAGGAGATCCGTTCTTTCCGTAGGCAACAAGAATGGACAAAAGAGGAGACCCCACGTTAAATTGATGAAACTTGGAAGGATCAAAATAGCAACTTGTCCGATAATGGGTCATTGGTGAGGCTTCCTGTATTATGGTTTTGTACTTTAATATAAAGTGTAACTCTATGGTCTTTTGTAGGGGAGAGGGGTGCTTATAATGCAGAACCAATAATAATAATAAAAAAGAATGTGTTTCCCCAAAGCCCTGATCCTGCCCTTCTCACTTTTTGGGGTGAAATTGTCCCTTGCAAAAGCAAATTTCCAATCCATGATGCCTCGAGGAGAGGCACAGAGGTAGAACTAGCTCCACCCCAGCCCAAATGCCCCCAGACGCAGAAAAAAAAATAGCGAAAATGGCTCTTTCTGATTTTATTTTTGGGCACCCAGGTATAGTCCATTGCGTGCTCTATGGTTGTTCATTCACCTCTCCTTTGGACAATTCATCTCCTCCATCCCTCCATTTGCCTACAAATGCACAAGATTGACTTCTCAAATGCACTGTTTTTTAATTTTTCTAGCTGGGGGAGAAAAAGAATTGGGCTGAATCTCAGTGCAGCATGTCTTGGGTGGAATAGCAAAGGAGGCAGCCGGCTTCCAAGCACCACAGCTCTAGTTCCAGTGCCTTTCCTCATTAGCCCGTCTAATTCAGTGTCCTGAAAACCTCGCCTTTTGCTTCATCACGTAAACGAGGCAATCAGTGCATCGGTTGACGGGCTGGAACTAATAAGCTGAACAAGAAGCGAGTGCAAACAGCCAACGTTGCATCGGGGATGATGGCTAAACAGAGCCAGACCAAATTAACCAGGGAAGAGAAGAGCTCCGTGTAGCGAGCTTGAATTAAAAACTTAATTTAAGTGAAACAGATGTGATTGGGAATATATTTATGCAGGATCTGGGCTTCTTATCACAAATCAACTTTCTCCAAGGTAAAAGGTTCTCAACCTAACGTCCTTCTTCCAAACTGGAGCCCCAAAGGTAACTTCTCCTAGCCGTACCCTGGATCCTAAGAAATACTCCTAAGCTGAAGTTTGTGCTTGGAATCTCTCTTAAATTTAATGGCCTTGGGTACTGTAGTGCAACCGGTGCAGAGAAGGACACAAATACACAAACATACGTGTGATTTATTGATATTCCATCAGTAACAGTTGGATCACGCAGGAGAGGAAAGGATGAAAATTGCCTTTCTCATTTCGGAATTGTTTTGCTGCATGTGTTCAGGCCCTAATTGACCACGGAGCCCAATTAGCGCTAATGTTCCAATTAGCATGGTTGCAATGGTATGCAAAAGGAGCAAACGAAGGGATGCTGTTAAAGAAAGCCCAGCACCCTTGTAATATCTGTTACGAGTCGCTGGCTGCTGTTTTTCATGCGGTTTGTTCGTGGCTGTTGCTCTTGCTTCTTTAAATAACTCATTTAAAAACATGATTTTTTAAAACAAAAATGTTCTGAAGCCCATTTCTCTCTGCCCTTTGAACAACTTTCCAACACAGCCTAGAGAAAGTTGCAACAGAGCCAAAAGAAAACAGTAAAGCAATATACCTCTTGGTCTTTTGGCTAAGATCAAGTGCAGCAGTATAAAAACTCTGGGCAGAATTTAATTTTTCTTTAAAGACCAAAATTCAGCGTAGTTTAAAGGCAGAGTGTTAGAAAGGGAAAAGGGATCTTCATATCACGTCAAAATGATATTGAGTTGGACGCCAAGCAAATCTCTCATTAGGAAATGGGGGGACAATTTTGGAAAGCTAGGGGTCCTCATTGGTCTCTTTGAGGGCCACAGACCCCCACCACACTCTCACCCTCTAAAAATTCAAAACTTTTTTTCCTCTGAATACCCCCAACTGCCTCTTGGAGGCATGGTGGACGTTTTCGCCAAGTTCAGTATTTTAGAACCAGGAGGGTCCTTTTTAAACAACAGGGAATGAATCGATGTCACTTCCTTTTCACTTCCTGTTTAAAAAAAAGTGTCTTCTGGATCTCAATGGGTCCAGATGGCGCTAGGTGGAAATGCAACCTTGAAGGCATTTTGGGGGAAAAGTTTTGAAAAATTGGGGTGCCACCACTGAGAAGGCTCTCTTTGATGTTACTGGAAAGTGTAGTGACCTCACCAGTGGGACATAGCAGCGCCCTAGAAGACTTCAATCCACATCCTTAAGTAGATGAGGAGGTATATAAGCGACAAGGGTCTCTGCAGATACCCCTGAGCCATGAAGACATCTTGGAGCCATCCTCCAAGATGTCATGTTTGCATTGACCCCAAAATCAAACCAGCCAGCAAAGCATATATATAATACACTTGTGGTGCCCAGTTAATTCTGTGCATTTTGCCCTGGAAAGATTAAAATTAGCATGCACCTAAGAGATTCAAATTCTTTGCTCCCCCCACCCAAAAAACAAGGGGGCAATAGGAAAATAAGGTGGACTTATGGAAGAACCATGAAAGCCAATCTAAAAATGGTATTTGCAAAATAAAGAGGCAATTTATTAAGTACATACTTTGCATGTTTGAATGTAGGTGGAATACCTGGAGGAGTTAATTCGGACCAGGCAACTGACACCCCAGGACCAGCTAAAGGTACGACAAGTTTCTTTTTTCCTTTCTGCTTCATGGAATTATCATCTTCTCTGGTTAGATCCCATAGCATGCAATTACTTCTGCTGTGTCCTCTTCTTCTCCTCCTTTTTTTTTTTTTAATATGAGTGGGATCCCAGACAAAAAATTTTTTGCAGGGTGGAGTGCCCCCCGTACTGATGACTCCATTCCATTCCTCTTCCTACTCAAGACCCTTTCACCTTGCACAATTTTAGCAGTACGATTCCATGTTTAGCTGACATGGCTGCATCCTGTGGGATGTTGGAGTTTATAGTTTGGTGAGGTGCTAGAGCTCTCTGGCTGGGAGTTCTAAACACTCCTCCTAAGCAGCAGATCCCAGGATTCCATAGGATGTTTCCAAGGCAGTTCAAGTGGAATCATAGAACTATAAATGTCTAGTGTGAAAGAGTTTCCATAGCTATAGATATAGATATAGATGTAGCTATCATACTGATTTTTGACATAGTTGTCATAGCTGAGCAAAGGCTGATAACAAAGCTGATCGTTACAGAGACACACAATTATGTGTGTAGGAAAACCTTTTACCCCCAGCAGGCCCTATCACACTACATGGTTATAGTGCTATTATTCCACTTTCAACCTCCGGTGGAATGCTGGGGTTTGTAATTTCCTGAGGCCCAAGAGCTCTCCGGCTGAAATGTCCAAATGCCCCTCCCTAATCTGCAAACCCCAGGATTCCATAGGATGTTGAAAGTGGAATAAGAACACTATAAGGGTAGTAGGATAGGGGTCTTAAAGACATCTCCAGGGCTGTCCCTAGGTCTCAGGTTCTGGTCCAGAAACCTCCTGGAATGACTGTGAACTTGCAACCCTGGTGAGAAACCCTGCCTTGCTGCAGCGTTGCTTGCAGGTGCAATGACCAGTGGGACCAACTGGGTATTCGAACATGGTCTGCCTCTTTGCTAATCGTTCCATCCATCGTAGGGCTTTGCAAGGCTAAAGGAAGCCCAGGATGCTCTGGAGCAGGCTTACCTGCAGGCTCGAGATCAACACTCGCTGCTGCAGAAGCAACAAGAACCTTCTGGAGCTCTGGGAGATTTTGACCCCGATCGGTAGGTATACACTGGTCCTTCCAGCCAGCTTCCATTTTTCCCAATTCAAACTCAGGAGGAAAGGAGCAACAGACAAACAAAAGACTCCTACAGCATGTCCAAGACTGATCATCATCATCACAAAGTTTTATTATTCTTTTACAAAGTTTTATTCACTTCGTAGACCCAACAAGCTTTAGTTGAAGAGATAACAACAAGCAAAGGACTCCTGTGGCATGTCCAAGACTGATAAGGTTTCATTTTTATTATTATTGTTATATATCGAAATTTTATTCACTTCGTAGGCTTAAGCTTTAGTTGAAAAGATATAACAAGCAAGACTCCTTCAGCATGTCCAAGACTGATAAGATGCAGATGATGTTTTATTATTCTTTTACAAAGTTTTATCACTTTGTAGTCCTAGCAAGCTTTAGTTGAAAAGATATAGCAAACAAAAGTATGTCCAAGACTGATGAGTCGTTGCTGTTGTTATGGAGTTGTATTATTATTTTATTCACTTACTCACTGTTGGTAAAAACACAAATCAAGTAGATCAGGAGTAAGAATCCTGTAGTCTTCCAGATGTTGTCCAGCTGCCCTTCCCATCAGCACTTGTTGACGAATATTGAGAGATGCAGTCGAGCGACATCCAAACTATTGCACAATTCCTGCCCAGTTCAACATATGTAAAAGTGTGGGCTCTCCAATTATCTTTCTCCCTGTGACAGAGCTGTTCCAGCCTCCATGTCTCTTTTTTTGGTTTCTTGGCATGTTTTCCCAGTGCGGTGGAAGGAGAGATCTTCCATCTGGAGATGCGCTTGGAGGAGCTGAAGGAGAGACTTGAACAGGGTGTCTCAAACCAGCCCCTCGCACACATCATCCCGGAGGCAACCGTTGCATCGTCCTCCCGTTTTCCAGTCCAGAGTCCGGAGGCACAAGTGGGGTCGCCAACTCCGTCTCTCCAAGCCCCGATCCCGGCTGTCCGCACACCGTATCCCGAGGTGAAATGCAATGCCCTGTTTGCACTAGAAGTGGTTACGTTTTGTACCACAGCTCCCAGAATCCACCCATCCCACATGCCCAGGGCTATTCTGGGAGTTGCAATACACACACAAAAAGAGGAACTTGCCCGCTCCCTTCTTTTGCAATATTTTTCTACGGAGGGAGGGATGGAAAAGGCAAAACTATAGAAGTACAGTTGGCCCTCCACATTGACTGGGGTTAGGGGTGCAGAACCCCCTGCAAAAAGTGGCAAAATTGAAAATATCAAAATATGCGTGTGTCTTGGGAATGGGGGCAAGGCGTGCTGGGGAGAGGGAGCATCTAGGATCCAAACCAGAGAAAGGAAAAATAAAAGGGAGAGGCAGACATGGTGGACCTATGCTCTCTCTCTCTCTCTCTCTCCCCCCCATCTCCTTTCTTGGATGTGTGTGTGGGGGCATTTGGAGAGGGTCTGTGGTGCTGAGAAATTGGGCTGTGAGCCATTCTCAGTGGGCCAAACAGCTGCTGATGGAGGAGCAGGAGGACCAGAGTTAGGTTTTTAAAGAGCTGTGCGGCCTGATTGGATCCACCGAGGGGGAATCTTCCCTTGGAAAAGAAGCTCCTGAGTTGGGTGGACAGGGTTGGAGAAACTCTCAGGCAGTAAAAACCATCAAAGTGAAACCTACAAATGTGGAGGGCTGACCATAATTTAAAACACATTAAAACCCGCACATCTGTTGCACTGCCCAAACCAGCTGAAACTGAAGGATGGGATCTCCCACCACACAACAGAGTATGGGGAAAGTGAGGACATTTTTCCGGCAAGGCTCTCAGAACTTCTCACTGGCCTCCATTCTGGATCTTCTATGGTGCAGCTGCGACACTGCTCCCCTCCTGGGGATTGTGCATATCGGAGCTCTAAACTACACAATCACAAGTTGGTTTACAATGTCATAAATTGCCAACAGCACAGGTTTTCACTGGGCATCACAGCAATACCAGCGTTGGTACTGCTAAGGCCTCTAAGACCTAATTCTGGGGTTTTCTGTTGGCTCTCTTCAGGCCTCCAATTTGGAAAACAGCCATTACAGAAACCAGAAGGAGGTGGAAGGAAGTTCCACCAGTGATGAAATGGCTGAGGAAGGAGAAGGCCTTCCAGAGCCCCTCCACCATATGCAGGTCCAAGTGGAGAAGGACTTTGATCACCTCCTGGGACAGTAAGTGGATAGGCTTTTCTGTATTTGAAGAGGAATAATTGTCATGTCCCGGCTAGCTTGCTCTGTTCCCTAATCTTCTTTGCAAAGGAAGCAATCAATAATTTCAGCCACTTCTCTTCCTGCTGCAAGGAAGTCTCCAGAAACCAGACAATTTTTAAAGCTGGGGATTTAGTCTGTGCAGAATTTGTGTGCGCCTGTTTTGTACAGAAAGCAGCAGTTTCTGCACGGGAAACAGCATTCTTTGCACAGAAAATGGTTTTTTTCCCCTGTGCAGAAAGTGTTGTTTTCTGTGCAAAACACCTCGTGCAAATTTGCACAGAACAAGTGCAAAAATAAAAAAGATTTTGTAGTAAAAAGATTTTCTGCACAGGAAACAGGTGGTGTTGTTTTTTCTGTGCAGAAAATTTTTGCATAGAAACCTTATTTTACATGCAGAAAAATTAGCTTCCTGTGCAGAAAATGTTTTGGGTTTTTTTCATGCTCAAAATGTGTTTTTAGTGTGTTTAATCTATGGTGTGTTTTTAGTTGTATTTTAATCTGTGTTGTACCCCCACCTTGAGCCTTGGAGAGAGACAGCTAAGAAATAAACTGTGATGGTGGTGGTGATGATGATGAAGAAACCAGCAGGAGATGATTTACTCAGCTTTTGCCTTTGCTTCCAGCTATAGCAGCTTCAAGTCATTGCCAGAGGCCATGAGCTTAGAACGGCTCCATTCTGGGGAGCATCACTTCTCGCTGGAGGAAGCAGACGGTGCCGCTGCCACCCAGAATCCGGGGACAAAAGGGGACTCCCTCCAGACAACATCTAAAGATGAGAAGGTTGCCCACATCCCATCTTCTTTTTCTGCAAAGTGAGTATTGCAGGAGAAACAACTATATGTGAGTCACTGTTTGGAATGCCCCAAATCACCATATCCTCCACCTTTGGATATGGTGGAGGGGCTGTGACGATTCCCCAAAATAGCCCTACCCCTTCTTGCACCTATGTGATCTATTCTGAGAAAAGTGCAGAAATTAATTAATCAATTATAGATCACCTATGTGATCCATTCTGAGAAAAGTGCAGAAATTAATTAATCAATTATAATAGCAGAATTTTTTTTTTCCATGTGTGAGCTTATTTTAAACTGGAACAATTCGCTGAAACTAACAGCCTGATTCCCAGGCACTTTTTATTTGGTTGCGTTCTCTCAGCCTCAGGGGAAGGCAATGGCACATTCCCTCCAAACAAATCTTGCCAAGAAACCAGGATGATAAAGTCGCTTTAGGGTCGCCATAAAGAAGAAATCAGACTTGAAGGAACACAACAAGAAGTAATGGGCAAAATAGGGAAGATGTCAAAAATACTGGTAGATTCAGGAAGTGTCTGACGAAAAGAGGCAGTATAAAGAGGCAACACGATAGCCATATTCAAATATTTGAAGAGAGGTCACATGGAAGATGGAGCAAGTTTGTTTGCTGCTGCTCCAGAGACTAGGACATGGAGCAATGGCTTCAAACTACAGGAAAAGAGATTACACCTAAACATTAGGAAGAACTTCCTGATGGTAAGAGCAGTTCGACCGTAGAATATGCTGCATCCTAGGAGTGTGGTGGAGTCTCCTTCTTCAGAGGTTTTAAAACAGAGGTTGGATGGGAATGCTTTGCTGGTATATTCCTGCATGGCAGAACCGCCCTTGAGGTCTCTTCCAATGTTATGATTCTATGATGCTAATCCTGACCACAGTTCAATGCTCAAACTACTATGCCATGGTGGCCCTTCATGTTTGCAGTTTAGGGAAGCCTATTGAGAATTTAGAGCCAGAGAATTCTAGTGTTCTACTACACTGTTCATAGAACAGGGTTGGCCTAGTTGATTTCCAAACTCCCTTCAGGCACTACCGTACAATTATTTTAGTCCTAATCAGATTATATTCCAAGATGACTCTTTTAACTAGGCTACACCAGCCCACCAATATTGCTCAGAGCCTTTCCTGGTAGAAATCATGCCGTGGGCATTTGGGGACGTGACTAAAATTAGAAACAGAGTTTTGCTTTTTTGTTTAAATCGGTACTTGTTCTCTCTCTCTCTTTGTGTCATCCCAGGCCGCCCAACAAGCGAGTCTTGGCACTTGCTTTCTTTTCTTTTCTGCAAACTGGACAAAGAAAGGGTCTTTTTTTTTTCCGTGGCTGTATTCTTACCCAAGCTGAGTTGGCTGGAAAGACGTTTCGAGAGCAACAGTGTGGGCTGGAGGTGGGCGGGATTGGAAGGAACAAGGATGGAGGGGACCGAGGGGGAGAAGAATTTGACAGGAAGGAAGTGACGGCTCAGCTGGAAATCTTACAAGGCGGGTGGGGGAGAGAGAGAAAGAGAGAGAGAGAGAGAGCATGGACTAGCCAAAATACTTTCTTTTTTTTTTCTTGCAAGAAGCCTGGGGCTGACTTGATCTTCTTTTCCATATCATGGCTGGCACAGGCTCCTAAATTTCCCCTCTCCTTTATAAAATGCAGCACCAGTTTTGTGCCTACAAAGGGAGAGAGAAAATAAAGGATTCCTCTGCCGTTTGAGCCTATGAAGACTGGCCTCTGGTTTTGCTAAGGCTGGGGGAAACAAAGAGGCTCCCCGTTCTCCGTGTTCTCTGAGCTTCTTGGATAGGATCTGATGGGAACAACTTCTCGGGAGACTTGTGTGAAACTTTTCCAAGTTTGGGGGCCATTGCGCTCCCCCACCTGGCCCTCAGAGCTCCGGTTGCACCTGGTAAGCGTATGGGGTGGAGGTTGTTTGGAGAGGAAGATTGGGAAGTAGGACTTCAAGATAGGAGAGTCCTAAATATCTTCATCAACATCATCACCATCATACAACAGGTTCACTGTAAGTTGGAGATGACTTGAAGGCACACAGCAACAACCTTGCTGCTTCCTAGATTGTTGAGCAGAGTCTGATTCAAAACTCCTGTCTAATTGTGAAACCAAGAGATGATGGTGGTGTCCACATAGATGATCCAATACTGATTCCTAGATTGATGGACCAAATCTGGATCCTTGGTGGTCCAAAATGCCAGTCAATAACAGGTAGCTTGTGGAACCAAGGACTCATATTGACGCCAATGGTGATGATGATCCTGTTTTTCATAGGGAGGCCCAACAGAGGAGACCTCCTCCTCTGATTCCAAGGAAACCCCAGCGGCCACCCTACCAGGTTGTCCATGTGCCTTCTGCCCAGCTGGTGAAGTTGGGAGCTCAGGAGGAGTCAGCTGAGAAGAGCAGAACCTCAGGCGCAGTTGGCAAGGTGTCCTCCAGGGGGCAGCAAGAGCGGCTCTCCCCTCAGAGCAGCATGGCCAGTGTGGCGGACAGCGCCATTTCAGAACGCCTCCCCCAAAAGCCCTTCCAGAAGACCAATACGGCATCGCCCGAGGTACGTGTCAACTTGGTGTGGGTGGCAGTCCCAGTAGAGACAGCAGAGGCTGGGGACTCCTGTGCAAGTGCGGTGATGAATTCACTCTGGATTTTAGTCTGAACTTTAAAGGAGCTACCCATGGTGATTAGAATAGCTTTACCAGATCCAAAAAAGCTATAATTTGCATCATGGCATGTCAACACTTTGGGTCAGCACCCATGCACACTCAAGTCAGATGTTCAAATGGCGATGTGAAATGCAAGTCACAAATATATGTGTGTGGACAGGCCGGATGTACTTAGCTTTGCCTCTTCCTTTTGCTTCAGGATCTCCGCATTGTTTCCCCGGAGACGGACAGTGGGTTTGTGGGTTCCGAAGCCAGCAGAGTCTCCCCCTTGGCACAGATGCCTAAGCACCACTTATCCCACCTGAGGTATGATACCTCCTCCCCTCTATCTGTCCTGCCTCTCCTTCTGTCTTATCCCTTATCCGTCTCTCCTACATTATCCATCTTCTTCTGTCTGGTTTTTAAAATTCTCTTTTATCCAGAGTGGAAACACCCGTTTCTTCTCCTCCTTTTCCATTTGTCCTTCCTTCACTGCACTTTGCCACCATCATGTGGAATTCAGCAAGCAGTTGCAAAATTTGTTGGGGGCAGAGCTCAAAATGTGCCTGTTGCCCACCTCTCTTTCATTACATAGAATTAAGATGAGTGATATCATGCAGCCTGCAACTGTCTCAATCTGACAGGAACAGTACCTATTAATTTTCTGTCGTCTCATTTTTACCTGCTTTTAAAATGTCCCAGTTTCTTTCTCTTCCTCCCACTTTTACTCTTCAGCCAACTTCAGTGGCTGCAAACTGAACTGAAAAGCGCAAAAGTAGGGCCTGTCTGCACAACACAACTATTCCAGTATGGTTCCACTTTAACTTCCATGGTTGTGTTCTATGGAATCACGGGATTTGCAGTTTAGGGAGGGATGTTTAGAATGCTCAGCCAGAGAGCTCCGGTACCTCCCAACCCTACAAACCCCACGATTCTATAGGAGGCAGCCATGGTAGCTGAAGTGGATAATAGTGCAATAATTACATAGTGCAGAAGAGCCCATAGTTTACACTCAATTAAATCAGCAGGGAGAGAAAGGGTGAAATCTTGTCCTTCCCAGTCAGTTCAGGCAAATGCAAACTGCTGCGTCGTCTCCTGGCTTGTGTGTTCTTCCTCTTTGATAACTTTTGCAACCCTAATGACACTCTGATGTCATTTGGCCTCAAATCTCCTGGAATCTTTTTTTCTGAAATGTTGGAGGATGCAATATCAGAGGCAATTGGGACTCAACAGGGGGCTGTCCAGAAGCCTTCAGACACACACCACGCTGCCAATAATCTGTCTTGTGTCCAGGTCCCATGGCAAGCTGGGAGAACCAGCCCCTACGGATACAGCTCACCAACCAGCTCTTCAGAAGAAGGGACTGGTTGTGATGGAACCACCAAGAGCAGATGCATCCCCCGGGGACAGGCTGTCAGAGGGCGGTCGCCAGAGACAAAGCCTTTCCAAAAGAAGCTCGTTCCGGATCCGGTCTCCTCGGCACCGGACAAACAGCATTGCCAGTGAGATGGAGCCAGGCACCGAGAGTTGTGAGTACTTTTTTTTTTTTTCCTTTATAAGTGCAACAGATACACATAGATGTGCTGTCAGTGAATAGCAGGAAACTCCTCTATCCACCAGCCAGTGGGAGAGGAAAGGTAATTTATGGGAGAAAGTGAGGAGAGAGAAGAGGAGAAAGATGGAGGAGAGGAAGGAGGGGAGAAGAAGAAAGAGAGATGGAAATTAGGTTTGTATGGAATGGAAATAAGCAATTTCAGCTGGAAGATTTAAGCATGGAAGGGGGGGTTTCGAGATTAAACTTTTAATAAAAATTACTACAAACAACAACAACAACACTGTATTCCAGCCTTAGGTTGTGTTGCTGTGTTCCTTTTTACCAGCTCACACCAACTCCGAGGCCGAGGCCGAGTCAGCCAGTGGACGCAGCACTTCCAATCCCCACCCGGATGAGCCAAGACGCTCTTGTTCTCCCAGCTCCTCTGCAACGTCACTTTCTCCATCGCAAGCGCGCTGCTACAGTCTTCTGGACTCCCGCTTAGAACGAGAGTAAGTGTGACCTTGGCAGGGATGGGCAAGGGAGATGGGAGGGATTTGCTGGGGGTGGGCACAGCAATGAGCCTGTCTTTGGGGGTCCGAGTAGATGGACAAGCCCTTCCACAGGTGTAGCTGTTGTGTTAGCGTGTTGCAACAAATCTGGGCTTCAGTTATGTTCTTTAGTCCTGGAGTTGTTGTGTGCCTTTCTAGTCGTTTAGGACTTACGGCAACTCTACGGTGAACCGATCACGGGGTTTTCTGGGGCTGAGAGTGTGTGACGTGCCCAGGGTTACCTAGTGGGTTTCCATAGCCGAGCAAGGAATTGATCCCCGATCTCTGGAATCGTAGTCCACTATTCACACCACTACACCACGCTAGCTAGAGTAGACCTATGTGTTGACTTGCCATCCAACACTTGCTTACTTCCAGATTCTTCCTTTGCTCCCCTCTGTCCTGTTTCCACTGCTTTTCTGAAATGTTCCTGAAAGGAAAGGGTGTATTTGTGTGTGTGTGTTATTTTTTTAAACACTCATGTGATTCTGCAAGGACTGAGCAATTCCAGAAGGAAACATTTAACCCTGCGGTTCCTAAAATTTAGCAGAATGGACCTGAAGCTATAGTAAACCTGTAGCTCAGTTGAAATAGCTCACATTCTTCTAAGAGTTAACTCCATCGGTGGAGGCATTTGGCCTGCAGCTGGCTGTAATTTACAATTTAATAGGTATGGACTATAAATAAAGGGGCCTTACGGGAGAGAGTAGTGAATGCCATTAAGTAATGGTCAACTGTCATCTGTTTGCTTTGCTCTTGCTAAGGTCTTTTGATTCTTCTCCCCCCTGCTCAAGAATCTTAATTTGCTTTCATTGTCTATGACATTTTATCGGTTCCAGTTTCCAAATATTTTCCATTCCTAGCGTTTCCAAGATTTCATGGGGTGACATTCAAAAGAGCAAAGCGAAACGGTGAATATTGTATAGTATGTGCAGCCCTGGCTGCATTTGGAAAGGTGGGAATTGTTGGTGTTGGAAAGACCTGGGAACTCCTGTAAGATTTGGAATGGCTAAGATGAAGCGTCAGAGGTTTGTACCATTCATGAGATGTACCATAGAATCAGATGATGTAAAATAGTTGTAAATATAAATGTAAAATCATTGTTACATGGACCAAGATAATACTTTGCATGAAACGGTTGTGCAAAATTATTATTAAAAACTGACAAGACAGAATGTGTATGTTTTGTTTGTTTGGAGGAAACTTGTAAATTTAAGTTCCTTTGAAATTTTGTAATGTTGAAAGGACAGTGGCCTGTAGCCTGTACTGGTTACTTGGTAGTTGAACCTCTCGTGACCCAGTTTTTCCAAAACTGATGGAAATGTCACCCGTGATCTAATCACTAGCATAATGGACTTCCTTCTTCTCATGGAGCTAATGGCGGGGAGATTGTAGATAGAGGACAAGCTACAATTGTGGCCAGAGTGATCATGAATTTGGAACAGTTACCTGGATTCCTTCATCTGGAATTGTTCCATCCTGACAATCACTGCTTAGTCACCATTGTAACACTATTGCCACAACCACAACTCCTACTTTGGCGGCCATCAGCTGTGTTGGGAGACGGTGATCTATCCTGCTGGTGACTGGAGAACAAGTAAATGGTGTTTCCATCAGGTTTGAGGGTGGGGTCCAGCCAGGAGAAGTTACTTAGTTAAGTATAGGTAACTAGCTGATCCAGAATACTGGCCAATATCATGTAGATCTACAATCTTGTAAAGTTGTTTGGTTTATGGAATTATTATTTTTGATTTACTTGATGCAAAATGTGGATTGCCTGGACACAGAGTAAAGTAACTGAGATCTCCTATAGAGCTCTCCCCCTTTTAATCAATCCTTTCTTGATTTGTTCCTGACATCAGCCAGGCCATCGCGGCTTTGCAGCACGAAGTTTCGCGGCTGCGGCAAAGTCTGGATGAGACCCTGCATGGATCCTATGGTTCCCCAAAGCATTCCTCCTCCCCACGTGCCTCTAAACTCCAGATGCCACTCCAGGGTGCCACCCGCTTCTCCGCAAGTGCCAGTCCGATGCGGTAAGTGATAGGGAGGCTGCCTATGGTTCCCCAAGCACCTCACTCTTGGCTGGGCAAACTTCTCTCTTGGCAGACTCCCTTCACTGGCCACGGTTGGGTTGATGTTGCCTGTGGGAAAGTGTGGCTCTCACATGGCATGTAGACCCCAAGAGTTTTTCTAGGGCCTTCAAAATCATCACTCTCCCTAGACAACCCTTTCTCTGGCCAAAAAGAAAGAGTGAGGTGCCTTTTCTAAAATCTTCCAGTGTAACACTTCTGTCACATCCGACAGCAAAACCTCAGGGAAAAGCACAGTTGAATCTGAAGGTCTACCTCCAATGATCAAATCAGAAGAGCAGATGAGGAGATCATCACTTCCGCAGAAGGGGACTCAGGAAGATCTCAGTAAGTAGCAGATATTTGGTTGGCATGGTATTAGTGAGCTATGATGGCACAAGTCCAACTCAGGTCACCACAACCCACTCTTTTTGGTTGTTGTAGATGTTGGAATTCTGTTCCAACTATGCAATGATCAAAAACCCCTGCTTAAAAACCCAAAATTTTCAGTGTGTCATCTCCCCTGTTAGGATGCTTAGCCCTGCCATATGTGGGTCTGCTGGTTGTGTACTAAAATAGTGCATTGTAGTCAATGTAGAAGTACTGCTGTAGAACTCCATTAAGCTTAGTGGTAATGATGCAGAGTATCCAGTGCTAAATGATTATTGCAATAATGCAATATTGCATTATTGCAATAATGTTTGGAGCTTGCCTGGTTAATTGGTTAATTGCTTTATTGCCTATTGCTGCAATGCATCTGACGAGGAGAAAGATCAGAGCGGGCAAAACCAAAAATGTAACGGCAAGTGTTTTGAGAACCTAGAGTGTCTAAAATAAGAAGCAGGAAATATGTGCCTGCATCAAGGATGAGAAGTGAGAATTGAATGCAGGTCTTGGAACTGTCTGAAGAGCTGGTGTGATGCTAAATTTATGATCCTCTCCAATCACAGCTTTGCCTGCCTAAATTTTGGAATGGTATCTATATCAGGCGTAAGCTCCATGTCTGCTTTAGTCTCAGTAACTTTGGAAAAAGCGTGCTGTGTTGCCTGCATTTTCTACAAATAAAAACTACCGCCTACCACAGAGTGAAGTTTGTGGCTTGTGGGTTATCCATTACATAGTACCCCCTTGAAAAGAAAAAGGGGGGAAGAAGTGGCAATATCTAATTGTGATGTTGAGGGACTGGACTGCATGGACTGCAAAAGTGGAGTCCAGGGGCCCCATGTAGCCCCTGGACTTCACTTTGCCTATCCAGTGTATGGTCTCAGCCTCCTCCTTCCAACTAACAGTTTCTTGTGCTGCCACACATATACCAGTCTGACGATCTTGTCTTGTCCCTTCCCCTCTCATTTCCAGTCCCATCAGAGTCAGATTACCCTACGCCAAAGCCCCAGGAAGGAAGACGGAAAGAAGTCTCTACTTCTAAGATGAAAACTCCAAAGGAGCCCATCCTACGAGGACCTTATACAGGTGAGAAGCAGCCTCATCTCTTCTCCAACATAAACCATCCTGGAAAGGCTACAAGAAGCAGCAGCAGGTGGGGAGGTCAAGATGGGACAATTGTCCCAATCATTGAATGTTTGGTTTCAAATAAGTTGGACATAAGAGGGAGGAAAAAGGGGAATGAAGCTCCCTCTTTTCCAATCTGGGAGTGTAAGCCCTGACCCCAATCCCCCCCAAAGGCTGCATTAGAGGGGTCTACTTTATTTGAGACTACCAACAGGATTCAAGGCCTTGAGTTTCTTTTGTGGTTGAATTTGTAGGGACACCGTATACTTTTCCAACCCCAGAACCCCGAGAACCACAGATCATCAAAGACACTTCCCAAGGCTCCCATTGCCAAGAAGCCAAGTCACACCTTGGAGAAGTATTCGCAAGTGACTCAGGCACCAATGAGACTGAAGGTACCAGTTCCACTGGAGTTGCCTGTTCATAGCTTTCAGAGAGGGCATTGTGTCTGTTGGTGTGTAGGAACTCTTAGATGCTTCCCAATAATCCATTAAGGTATGAAAAACTATGGGTGGTTGTACAGTAGCTTTCCGCAACTCAGGTGTGTTGGACTACAACTTCCATCAGAAGGTTACAGTCAAACATTAGTGGAGGGTGACAGGGTAGAGAAGGCTCAAGCACCACCTTCCAGACCAGACAGATGTTGCCAACCCATGTGAACAGTGAAGTGTTGGAAGAGCACACTGAATTACAAAGCAAGAGATCTTGAAAGTCCTAACAAATGTAAGAAAAGGTCTTCTGGATAGACCAAAGACTGATGTCATCCAAAATTATGTCCATGTATGGCTAAGGAAATATGTCAGAAATAAGACCTCTTCTCTTTAATGGCAGTTACTCTCTCATAATCATGTTTAGAACTATAGCCAAGTTTGTGATCCTTTCACCAACTCAAGGGAAAAGAGAATGGGAGGAAAAGCCACCTATAATGTTATTTATAGGAGATACCTAAAATTTTTGTGGTCCATTATTTCAGTAATCTCCACAATAACCCTATCTGTTTGGCTTGTATCATTCCCTATATATTGCTATGGTATAGTGGAAAGGGGTGTTGAGGCTTAGGAAGAATGATTAAAAAGGGAGTAAATGACTGATGGCTTTGCTTTCTAATCTTTGGGCACGTTTTTCCATATCTCCAGCAGATGTGCTTTGGTGAAGGAAGCATGACTTTCATAAAAGCTGCTTCCAGCTACCCCTTTGTTGTTGTGTGCCTTCAAGTCACTTCTGACTTTTGGCAAGCCTAACAAGAACCTATCACAGGGTTTTCTGGGGCTGAGAGTATGTGAGCACTCAAAGTCGCCCAGTGGGTTTCCATGGTAGAGCAGAGAATCGAACCTTGGTCTCCACAGTTGTCATCCAATGTTCAAACCCCCAACCCTCTACTCGCTGTTTAAATGGCTTTTCCCAAGATGATCTAATAAGCTCAGATGATCTTGCCTTTTGTTTTAGGTCGTGACTCCCAGAGAGATTCATTTATAACTTCTCAGCACAGTGCTCAAAAGAAGAGAGAAGTACCAGTATGCCTTTTCTGCAAGAAAACTGGGAAGCACAAAACTAATGTTGTGCATGGTAAGGAAACACACCCATGTACAGAAATAAACAAACATACATATATAGTTATCATGTTTCTTCAAGTCATTTCCCACTTATGGAGACCTATCATGGGGTTTTCTTGGTAAGATTTGTTCAGAGGGAGGTTGCCTTTGCCTTTGCCTTCCTCAGGCTGAGAGAGTGTGACTTGCCCGGTGGATTTCCATGGCTGAGCAGGGATTTGAAGCCTGTTCTCCAGAGTCACAGTCTAGAACACTACCACATTGGCTTTCACATGCATATATACACACATATATATACAATCACACACACATACAGGCTATACATCATTGTCAGCTAAAAGCAAATTGTCAACAGAACTGAGGTTCTTCTGGCCAGTTTATATGCTTCCTAACATGAAGCAAGCTTCTCTCCAAAATGAACTTAACCAAAAACTTCATTCAAGCTTCATACTTTGTAAAAGTAGACTGTCTGTTGCCAGAAATTGCATATTTTCTCTTGGAGGAAAAATGGTGTATACGAGAGAGAGGTTGAGTGATTCAGAGGTCCACTTTCTAATCTTTGGGCACGTTCTCTTAGAATTCCACTTGTGCTTGGGCGGCCGGTCTGTGACTTTCATAAAAGATGCTTCCAACTTTCTTTTTTGCTCACATGTAAGTGGCTTTTTCCCAAGTTGAAATGACAATCAGGAAAAGAACAGTGTTGTTTTTATTTCAGGTTGTCTTAAAAGCAAGAGAATCAGATTCAAGGAGATGAGGCATTTCTCCTTTTGCTAAAAAAGTCTTTCCTCTTGGCAAGTCAAGTTTACGTCCTGTTTCTGCATTTTTCCCCCTCAGGACAAAACCACACCGGAGAGGACACACAGACACAAAACTCTGGTGCACAACAGAAACTTGGCAATCTCCATCAGTCGCAACGCCCAGGCATCTGGTATACCGCAGTCCCACCGCAAGTTCCCACCATTGGTTACATTCCCACAATTCCATTGGCACCCTATCCTCTGTCATCTATAATGTAAGAATAGTTCAGCTACCTTCGGTCAGGGTAATTCAAAAAGTTATGTTGTCCGGCTTGGCCGTCTCAAAATAGCTGTTCCATGGGCATTTCTTTATTTATGTATTATTGGCTGAGATCCTGAATCAAACATGTAACCTCACTGTTTCTTCTTCTTTTCCCTGTTTCCAGATACTGTTCTCCTCTAGCACCTACCTCAACCTCTCCTTCTCCAGATGGTCTTCCAGTTTATGACCATGGCAAGTTGAAAACTGCAAAGCTGAAAACCCAGGCTTCCTGGCAGAGACCGCGAACAGATCCCCACCGCTCCCCAGTGCTTGACTGTGACGACAGCTTGAGGGATCTGAACTGGTCCCTGAGCCATGCTGTGGAAGTGGCCAAAGACATGAAGTTGACTACCCAACGGATGAGCAGGTCTTTGACTTGGGAGCTGAACAAAGCGAGGCATCTGCGGGGATCCTGTCTCTTCTGATGAAAGAGAGGATGGAAAAGTTAAAATCATCTTATCGTGAGCTTCCCTAGAGCTGCAAGAAAAAACAACAACAGTGTACCAAGATGCCAAGCATCTGGAATGAAATCATGGTAGAACATTCCAATGGTGCGATGTGTTAAAAGAGAAATATCATAGCCACTTAATTTTTTCAGCAGCATCTCTTCTGCATTGGGGAGTAGCAGTCTTGAGTGCCAAGCAATATGGGAGAGTCCAAACCAGAAAGTTTATGAGGTGTGCATCTCTCCACCATTTTGGAATCTGCAGCCAAGGATGTATTATCTGGTGTAACTATACTGATGCCAAGAGGTGGCTTGGTGACGATGGATAAGAAGCCCCAGGTATTGCAATCTCACGGGGAGAGCAATAAAAGCCACCTTATTTAGGAGATAAAGCTATTCTGCTACCTATGGAGCTGCTCAGGAACCAGGAAGTTCAGCTTTATGGCTTTGGTACCATGCTCCCATCGTCACTGCTCCTCATCCCCAAAAGAGCATGGAACTGAAGTCAATGAGACTTTTTCTAGTGTCGTTCTCCAACAGGATTCCAGCCTGTGAAACAGCACTCCAACCATCTCTCCTGATGTTTCTCCTTCCCCACCCTGAACAAGTATCATTTCCTGTTTCTCACAGTCGTGTCACTTTCTGCCTCTCCCAGGTACGAAACAGCAAAGTACTGGCAGCTCTGTGCAAAAGGCATGGCGCCATGTTGTTTCGATGGGACAAGAATGAAGGAAGTTTTTAACTGAAAATGAACCCAGGGAGTGTGTATGTGTTGCCTTTGATTGGAGCCTGTGGATCCGTGGTGCAAATTAGGCGACCCTACAGGTACTGAACTACAACCCCCAGGATTCCTTACCACTGGGGCTTCTGGGAGTTTTTGTCGAAAAACACCCAGAGAGCCACTTGATTCTCATTCCTGCTCTAAATCCTCCAGTACTGGGTATTTGACATCCCAGCTGGCGGAGTTGGCCCAGGCCACTTGGAATGCCTTTCGTCCTTCCTTACCTCAACTTTTATGTTGCCTCATGTCCTCATGTCTTAAAACTCCTTTTGCTCGTTCATCAGCAAAAGGCCATATGTGGTGATCAAGTGCCACCTTGTGCACAGAAGGTACGTAATCTCTTCTCCTCCACTGTTTTGGTGATATATTTATTTTCCTGAAGGAATCTAAGACACCTAAAGGAATGCCTTGGAGCTCTTACGGCGACTTGGTGGCATCATTCTTTCTCTTGTTGCGGAACGATTTCCATTTCTTCTAGAAAAGCCATCTTGGGAGGAAGCATTGGCCGGCATCAGATTCCACTGAATTCCATTTGCTGCTGCAACAAAGTCTACCCATCTCTATGTTGTTGATTGCTCAATACGACTCACCATTGTGGACCAGTCATGCATCATCCCCAAGTGGAGCAATTGTAACCCATAAGGACTTTGTGGATAGACTATTGGAGCAATACCTACCTCAGGTTACATATGTCCCTGTATGAGTGAGAGATCTAATTTGCAAAGCCTGTGTGGTTCGATTTCCATTGAGCAGTATGTTGTTTGCTTCTTCTCTTCATCTGTTTTCGCCCCCATTGGACTCTTGGATGCTCTCCCAAAGAGTATAGGACTGTAGCCTTAATTTGGAGCACTTGCGCATAGAATGTTAAGTGTTTGGTTTGTGTGGGGGCATCACACAAGGTTGGGATCTTGGCCATTTGATTGTTGTGTGTTTTTGTCTAATCCTGTTAGTGGCATACGCAGGTCACTTTTCTCTTGGCCATTGTTGAGGTTGTTTTTTTCGGTCACTGTGGAGGAGGTCCCCCAGACAACTCACCATTTAGCCAGCGCATATCCGGGTGCTCCTTGACGTGCTTCTAGACACCAGCCAGAAAGCACAACAGGAGCACCTGAAATCCATCAGAAGGGCCCAACGCACATCAGAAGTGTCCAGTGAACATCAGAAGTCCCTGATGCTCATTGCAACGCTCTTGGCAGCATGTCGGGAGTTGCATCTTCTCAATTCAGTAACAGGATTTTGTTGCATTTCTGCAAAGTAGCTACAGAGTCATAAGGGTACAAAACATAGGTTGTGATGCAAGATCTCAGCCAACATTCATAATTGCTTGCCCCAGCTCAGGACAGCCTGCATAAAAAGTCATGCACTAAGAGAAATCTTGGACAGACATCTATGAACTTTCTCTGAGCTTATTTTTAAAAAGTATCTCAAAGTTTGGCTGAGCCAATTAAAGATTAGGAAAAAAAAAGGAAGGGGAGAGAAACCAAAATGGACAGTTTCGTCCATCTATACCTGTCATTCCTGAACCAGGAGATCATGTTCACCACCCATGGCTCAACCCAGTTGGTGCCTCTATGTATGTGTGTGTATGTGCCTTCAACATCACCTGTTGATTTAGGGCAATCCATGAATTTTCTTGGGCAAGGTTGTTTGCTGTTGGTTTCCTCTGAATTACAGCCAGCCACAAAGGCATTTTGTGAAGCCAGACAGGTTGTGAGCTTGCAAGGAAATGCATGTGTGTGTGTTGTGCTGGTTTTTTTTTTTTTTTTTTGTTAGAATCATTGCAATGAAAACTGTGAAAAAAGCCAAGCTTGTAGCATTCTCAGCAGTCCTTTTATTCCCCCCCCCTAATCAAATAACATTGTTTGGAGGAATCTTTTGTACAAGAGTGTTTTGCGTTTTTGCTAAATAAATTGATTTTTGCAGTGTGTTTTTTAAAAGATCTGTTTTAGAGATCTCTACGGGGTGGATGGGCAAGCCTGCATCGAAGTTTTATGTTATTACAAGTTTACAAATTTGGGCTGTGAAGGAAAATTTAACTGCAAGGCTGCATTCTTACAACAGCGGGGGGCAATGTCCTCATTTTGCCCACCAGTAGGAGCACTTCTGATGGCTGCAATCCTAACCCACCCAAAAGAAATAGATATATGTCTAAAATAAGACCAGGCACGACAGCATTCTGAGCAGTGGAAAAATCTGATTGAATATTGGGCCAAGAGCCCATTCATACTATGGTACACAATTATGGCACTATAATTCTACTTTAATTGCTATGGCTCCACCCTGTGGAATCCTGGGGTTTGTAGTTTGGAGAGGCACTAGAGCTCTCCGAACGATGCTTCTCGGTCAACTGCAAATCCCAGGATTCTGCCGGGACAGTGAAAGGAGAATCATCTAACTGTGCAGTGCGAAAAGGGCCCAGATCCCAAAGGGGGATCATATCAAGTAAGTAACGTAAAGCTAGAATTCGGAAGTTTACCTTGGTTTTTACTCCTTTGCTTCATAAGACCTGTCTGGAGACGGCTCAAAAACCCTGCTCCAGTCCCCCATGAATAACACTTCCTGATAATCAAGACCAAATAATTCCTCTGCCAAATTTTGATAAAAATGACTCCGATGGGCCATAATCTACCCGTAATTTAAAATCCATTATTTGTGTTTCAGCAGTGATAGACTGTCCTTGCTTATCCTTAAATACCTCTTTTGCAGTCAAAAATTGTTACCCCTTTTTATCGGCTGATGCTGAAAAGGCTTCTCCAAGTTTTGCATTTCTCAGATATTTTAAATCCTTATTTCTGATGTGAGTTTCTTGGATAGATATAATGTCTAGGTTTAATTTTTCTAAAATAGTGAAAAATGTGTGGGGTTTTTAATAGGGGGACTTTAAACCTTCTACATTCCAGGAGAGGATTTATTTATTTATTTTAACCTTCATTTTAACTAAGAAAGAAAGATAAAGAAAGAAAAGGCTCAGATCACAAAGGGAAATCATACAATAGTACGAAAAGGGTCCGGATCACACGGTCATGCCCATTTTTCTCCCTGCCAACATCTCCTGCCACAGCAAATCAATTCTCTTTCACTTCCATCGGATGGGACAGCAAATCTTTATTGACTCCAAGTGCTTTTTTAAAATACAGAACAGCTATACAGAGATGACACGTTTTTGTGCTTCGACAGTTCCAAACACTGAAATTTCAAGAATAAAAACAACTCCAGATTTTTTTTTGTTTAACCTTCTTGCTTTTTTTTTGCCACTCTTTTTGTTAAATTACACATAACTGATAAAAACAACAAAAACAGATCTAAAACAAAAAAAAGGGGGGGGAACCCTGAAGCAGTTGCAATGCTAAATTATTATTAATTTGTTTTTTTCATATAAGGGGTGCAGGAAAATTTGGGGTAAGTGGGTGACAAAAGAGTTACCCGTGCAATATGAACACAGCCTTTGCCCTAAGAATATATAATCTGGGCAAGAAAATTGAGGTAAATGACGCACAAGAAAAGGGCAGGAAACCAGAGGAGGGAAAATTCCCTTCTTCTCCCCACTGTTATTATGTCAGAAAAGCCTTTTCCTAAATGGGTGTCTCCTGGATGGGTTGTACTACAACTCCCACCATCCCCAGATAGCATGTGGGGATGATGGGGACTGTCGTCCAGCCTCTAGAGGGGCCCCATTAGGAACAGTGTGTTCTACAAATGGATGGCAATGCCTTAGAATGGATTAGAGAGAGAAAGGAAGGGGATGACCAATGAGAATGTAAGAGAAAAATTATTCTTAAAAATATTTTTTTTAAAAAAACACTAAGCTAATGCAACCATTTAAGGGAAGGAAATGAAGAAAAAAAACTTAAAAACAAAATTAAAGGAATCAGTTAATCGCTTTAGTGTATGACAACACAAGACCAAATTAAATCCTATGCACAGTCTGCAGCAAGAGAGAAGGGGTGGAAAAAAAGATTCACAGAGAAGAGGTTGGTATGACTCACAAGCCTTTTACTACTAGACAACAATGGTTAATAATAATAATAATAATTAATAATACCCAAAGGGTACAAGGCAAAACCCCAATTCACATGGTTAATGGAGGGGGGACAAAGTCACGTGGTCCTTTCTCAGTTCAGCATTAAACAATTTTAAATCCGCATGCTAAGAAGTTACCTTTAAAAAAAAAACCCTTTATTGCAACATAGAAGTGTTTTCCCTTTGGAAGGGGTGCATCTCAAGGCAAGGTCCCTATTCCCATTTTATTCTTCCTATAATCCAGTGACCTACCTTCCATTCAAGACCAAGATCTAAGAACATGACAACCACATCCACAACCTTGCCATGGCCTTCAATTTGGCGAACTAAAAAGCCGAAAACACACCGTGCAAGTATTTTGTGCTTTTTAGTTGGTTCCGTAACAGTATCGCTGTTTGGCGGATTTGGGGTTTTGTTGCATTTTGTTGCCGGCTCCCCTGAAAATGTCCCCTGAGATCAAAGAACACTCTCTCGCCAAAATCTGACCCCCTTCCTGAAAGTTTTCAAGTTTCCTTAAGTATTCAACATGGAAAGCAAAATCAAAGAGAAGAGGCTTTTCCTTTTAATGGGAAGCCACTCGGTGCAAATTTGGAATCCGGTGACTTAGAAACAGCCTTTCATAGCAGATCTTAAGAATAAAAGTGAATAAAAGGTGCGGTGGCCGGAACACCGGGCATGATATGCGAATCCAAATTCCCAGGCAACCTGGAGTTTAGTCATTGTCTAAATTTTCCTCAACCAATTTGGCAACGAGGGTGAGCATGGAGAGACGTCACAGATGAAACGACAGAATTAAGGGGTGGTCATCCACCCTCTTTTTGCAATATTCTTTTTGCAATATCTCTTTTTGCACCAGGGTTCACGGATCCTAGAATATTCTGAGATATCCTTGAGGATCCAAGAATATTCACTTGCGAGCAGGCTGGTTTAAAACCCAAGATGGCCACAAAGAAAATGCTAGAAAAATAAGGGGAAAATATATTTATTTCTTTGTAAGATGAGAAGGAGAAGGGCTCGATAGAGGGAGAGTTAATCCAGGCATGCCAGAATTGCAAACTTCACAGCTTTGAAAACATTCCTTCCGAAACAGAAGCGATCGGAGAAAGCAAGTAAAGAAAATCTGGTTTAAAAACACCTCCCGAAAGCCAACAACCTACACGTCGAGAAACCCAAGAAACACAAAAAAAAAGAAAGAAACCAAGACGACAATCCCAACGACAGCAGCGCAAGGGCAAGTTTAAAAGAGACAGGGAGAAGATTACAGTTATTGTCCAAAAACGCAAGCAGCTTCCAACGCGCAGGAGAGAACATTCACAGTTTGCATCTGAGTTTAGATAACGAGGATCACATAGCCATAAATAAGTCACAAGCATTCATCCATCCAGGCAGAGAGAAAGAGACAAAATAAAAATAAAAAATACATTATTTAAAAAATAATTATCATCGTCGTCATCAATAGATCGCCAAGGATGAAGGGATGGATTCTTCGGAGATGGGAGTTTGGTTTTGGCGGTTTTATTTCATCAGATACATACGGAGATAATATTTATATTATAGAATATATTATTCTTTTTTTTCCTTTTTAACCTTTAGACACAATGCATATTTCTTTTTTCCTGTCTTGTCGACCTTAGCTTCAAATGGAGAGTGAAAGAGATGGAAATTGGGGAAGGAAAGGAAGGAAGGGTCACCAAAACACAAGAAAAGAGGGGAGATGGAGAGTCACGGGCGAGAAATTAAATTGGGAGAGCAATGACCGCAAGAATCGGAGAACTGGGATATGTTGAGCGCAGGTCATTGTGGATGGAGAGGGGTGAGAAGAGGAGGAGGAAGAGGAAGGACAAAAGAGAGGGGTGCGAGTTTTTAACTGCTGGTGTCTTCGTCCGTTTTATTCAGTTTCTTCAGCGTGTCCAGCAGTTTCTGTGGGGTGAGAATATGGGTGGATCCTATAAGGGGAGCAGGAAAAGAAGACAAAAGAATGCAATTAGATTGGCACGAAGCAACGCAGAAAAGCACAGTGGAGATTTTCAGTCTAACTACAAAAATAGAAGGGTCTCAGACCCACCTCCCCAAAAAAACACAACACACGATTGACAGAGAATGACCATAAATCAAGATAAATGAGTCACTTAAAGACATATTCTGACTTTTTTAATGAATTGTGAATGTTTTAACTCCTATACCGGCTTCGCCCACTTATCTGACAGGTGAGGGACCAGAGCACGGTCAGAAAACGGAATGGGTTGAAAAGTGGAAGTCCTATACTGTGCTGTAGGGAGCATGGAGGGCTTATGGAGGCTCACTTGGGTCCCACCACGCAGGCGCTGCTTGCAAAGTCTCTCAGATAGCTTTGCAACCGGCGTGTGTCTGTGCGAGGAGTTCCTAGCGAGCCTGAAGAAGAACTGATGAAACAGCAGAAGCCCTGCCAAACTAATGGAACTTGTCCTTGGATGCACCCAAAGAGCGAGTCGTCATATAACGGGGCATCAAAAGGTGGAGGATTCATGTTAATAACTACAGATGGGATTGGGGAATCAGAGACACAGGATCTCGGATATGTGTATTTCAACCGCATCTCATTCCTAAGGTACGGTAAGGTCATTCCTAAGGTATTTCTAATAAGTTTTACCAATGAGAAAATAAAATCCTGGGCAACGGTAAATACACTGGTATGTATGTCTATACATATGTGTGTGTTTGTGTGTATATGTAAGAATTTTTAATCTGCACTGGTTTTAATAACCTATAAGCTACCTGAGTCTCAGTACTGGGGAGAAAGGACTAATAGAAATTAATAAAATAATAACAATAACCTCATAAATAATGGCCAGGATCCTATCTCTAGTGTCTAGTTGTGAGCGTCTAACAATATGTTGTGCCCTGTTCCAACCACCAAAACCTACCTTAACATACAGCAGCTGCACAGAATAATGGAGGTCTGTTCTGCTGGTGGTTGGGGCCCTGAAGGATGATGTTCCCAGCCCTATCCTTTCAGTGATCTGGAGTGCAATGAAGAACGGCAGCAGGGAACCTGTTTCTGATCATCACATGGAGATCACCAGTAGAAGGAGGCTGGAAATACCACCTTGCTACACCTTGATTTGCCCAGCAGAACAAGCCTCCATCACTCAGCATGGCTACTGGCTGTTAAGGGGGGTTTGGGGGATGCTTTCCAATCACGGCAGTCATGCCACAATCATAAACACGAATATGAAGCGGTTAAAAACAGGTAAACCTAGCTTACGCTTTTGGAACTGCTCAGTTGGATACCAGCCTATAAGTGAAGGAGGAGGAGGAGAACCAGTAGGAGTTCAGAAAAGAAACATGCATACTATCAGTAAGGTATCAAATTACAATAGCATCACAACCATGTTGCAGATATCTGCAAAAAAAAATTGCAATTGCATCACAACCATGTTGCAAATATGTTATTAGGCAGCATTGCAAATGGTGCAACACATAACGGAGAGGGAAACGTGACCAAATGGCTTCATTCATGAAATGCAGATCAGTAAACACAGTCAACACCCAAGTTAGAAACATTCATGCCGTAGCATTTTCAGTGTCTGTGGCTGCAAAAGCTGGACAGTGAAGACAGTGGACAGGATGAAAAGCAACTCATTTGAAATGAGGTGCTGAGCTCCAGCCAATTTGCAGAAACGGAGAAAGAATGGGTCGTGGGGCAAACTCAGCCTGAACTCTAGAAGCTAAGGTGACTAAAGTGAGGCTGTTGCATTTTGGACATATCATGAGACGACAATACTTGTTGGAAAAGATGATAGTGGCTGACAATATGGAAAGGCAGTAAGAAAAGAGGACTGTATTGCAGATGGAATGACTCAACCAAGGAAGCTCACAAGACCTGAGATGGGATTTTGATCGCTGGGGCTCTCAGAAATCTCTCATTCATACACATTAAAGCCCACAGGATGGGAAATAACCCAAAAAGCAACAAAACACAGTAATAATAAACCATCCAACTGACAAACAACCATGACTGTGTGGATACTGCCACATTTGGATGCTACTTACTATGTCTATGTTTGTATTCTCACCCTACAACTCATTTACCTCGATTTGCAACAAATTCAGGGCATTCTCTGTCATTTGTGGTCTAGTTTTAACCATCATTTTGAGCCAAAAACAATGGAGGCAACATAGCAGCCTACCATTTTGGACTGCAGCACCCACAACCCTTCGCCACCATGGTGCAAATGAGAGTTGTCACGCAAAACATCAGTCAAAGGCAATATTCAGGAGAGTGGGATTTTAGATAGCTAGACTAAGGTTTCTGAGGGAGGAGACAATCCCACCCAACATCCCAGCAAACACACATGTGTTGCCCCCCTTCCATGTCAATTAAGGACCAGCCGGCCATATAAATCACAGGAAGGTTACTCAGTGTTAAGATCCTTCCAGGGAAAAGAGACAAAATGGACTCCAATGGCCACCAGTTCCCATAGGTACCCCAACACCATATTTGGATGCTTCATTAAACCAAGAACCAGGCATATTGTGGGGAAGGAAATATTTTTAAGGTTCTTAACGGGTAGCCCCATATATACTTTCCACACGGTTATACGTTGTTCTTGGGATATCAGTGCTAGGTGGAGGAATCTACCCATAAGACAATGCCACCTTACCTGTCACTGCACGATACACCAGTTATTATTACCACAATCATTATCATTAATAATATTAGTCATAGTAACATAATTATTGGAAGAAATGCTTGCAGAATGTAAGCCTATGGAACTACAGTTACATCTAGTGCAGAAAAAAAAATTGGAAAGGAAACGGAAATTTAAAAATAATAATAAAAAAAAATCCCATGGAGATCTCGCCGAGAACTATGTGCTCTAAACGGATGAGGCATGGGTGTGCGGTTGGTTGCGGGTTCACAGACGCCGCATCGAGTGTGGAAAGAGAGAGCAAGATTGAGAAAGGCAGAGAGAGAAAGAGAAAGAGAGAGGTAGACGTGATTGTGTCTATCATGAGACCCGTACATGCAGTGATGGAGCTGGGCCTTTGGAGAAAAGACCACCCCTTCCTCTTCCCATCCGGCGCAGAAGGGAAAAGCCAAACAAAATCAAAAGTTGCACCATCTATACTTGAAAATGTGCACTGTTTTTGGAGATGTGAAGAAGAGGAGTGGCGGTTGAAAAGGTGGGATAAAAGGAATACTGCTGCGAGCCAGACTTTACAGTTCCCCCTGGACAAAATCTGCACGGTTGAAGGCAAGAAACAAAAATATCCATGATGACTTAGAGGTGGAAGGGAAGACATTTCCTTCTGAAGGCACCCAGCATGGATATCTTCCCTGCCTCAAAATTAGGCCACTTAGAACAGGCCCAAAAGAAGAAAAAAATTAGACCTACACAATGGTTAGATTTCACAATTCCAGGTGAAAGAGGTCACTGGCTGTGACACTCTAGAAATGCAACCACGATACTCTAAGAATGCAAACGTGGACACACAGAGGTGTTGCTCTAGCCCTGTCCCTCTATGATCCAAACATGGCAGCCACGTTTACCGTAATAATGGAAACGTCCATTTGGAGTGCACAGGAGATCTCAGCCCTTTGACAAAAAATATCTCCAAATGCAACCAAATCTCCCTACATCTCAGTCATGTTTACAATGCTATATGCTGCTCGGAGTTTCAGAAGGTTACTTTTTTTGGAGTATTCACCAACCATACAATTTATTCTGCCATAAATGTCCCCTGAAGAAATAAAAGGTGGAAACATCCTGATGCCATAGGTTTGACCAAGGTTGATCAGACCCGTGGTTTTAACCTACGGTGGGACCTCCACTTTCATAGGAGTTAAGGGCACAAGACCCCTGCAAAAGTGAAAAAAAAATCACAAACTACCTGAGAACATTTCTTTAGGAATACCTAGGTCCTCCAGTGTGATTCTATGGCCAATTTTGGGTGGAAGCATCATGTTGGAGGACCTAGCAATACCAAGAGAAGTGTCTTCTCTAAGAGTGCTAGGTCCTCCATCCCAGCTCTGTGGTCCCTTAGGAACCTCACTGGAGGACTTAGCAATTCCTAGAGGGAATTCATTTTTTATGTCACGGGGCAAATAGAATTAAGTTTTAAAAAAACCCAAAAAAACCACCCATGAATAAGTATCACCCACGAATGATCAAATCCATGAGCGCTGAACCTTTGAAAGTGGACGGCCCACCTGGCCCCTGGCTCACTTAAAGTTTTCCCAAACTGCTCCAAACTGCAATTTATTTCATTCTTCCTGCATTCCTCCACCCCCATGGCTGATCTCTCCCCGCTAGCCTGTAACAATGACAGGAAGGATTACAGCAGGGTAGGCATTTGGCCTGAGCAGAACTGACAGGTTCTATGCTCCGTCTAATGAAAGGAAGAACTAACGTCCGTCAGCATTTGTGTTCCCGCATCTCCTGCTGCGTGCCGCCCTCCTAATACAACCAGGCAAGCCAAAAGCAGGCCAATGTCCCAGGTGCAAAGCACAGCACGTCCCTCAACTTTGCAGGTTCAATGTTGATCTCAATTATGCCAGGCCACGACTTTTCATGGATGTGCAAGAACATGCACGCACTATCAGCTCCTAATGTAGGTCTGCTACTGCTTATCTCCTGAAGCTACTGTGAGGTTTTGTTGTTGTGTGCCTTCCAGCCCTTTCTGAATTATTGCAACCCTAAGGCAAACCCATCACGGGGTTTTCTGGGGCTGGGAGTGTGTGATGGGCCTAAGGTCACCCAGTGGTTTTCCATGGGAATGGGACCCTGATCTCCAGGATTGTAATCCAAATCTCTAACCACTATACCACACTAGATCTTTAGGTGGTACTCCAAGAGAAACACCCTGATTTGGTCCTCCAAGGAAGAAATATTGTAGCCTGGTCTCTTATAAAGACAGCCACTTGGTCCTCCTGGACAGTAATTGGCTAGACTGCCCTTTTATATAGGTGACCATCTCCATATATACAAAACCATTAAGCTCTGAAGCTGTCACATACTGAGTTAAACCACTCGTCCAGATAATTCAACATTATCTACTTTGTCTCTCCAGTTTCAAGCAAGTTTTTCTTCAGCTCTCCCTCAAGATGCCAGGGACTGAACCTGGGACATCCAGCATGGAAGTCATATGCCCTGTCCCTGAGATATTGTTGCCAACCTACAAATAAAGGAAGAATCTAGACCAGTGATCCCCAAAACTCTGTGTTTTGGACTTCAAGTCCCAGAAGTCCCAGCTGCTTTGGCCAACAATCACTGATTCTGGGAGCTGAAGTCCAAAACACCTGGAAAACCAGAGTTGGAGGAAACACTGCTCTAGACCTCATGCTTTGTACTAAAGGAATGAATTAATACAGGAATTTGGAAGGCTACTTCAAACCAGTTAGATGAACGGTCTGTCCACACCTTCCAAATGTCCCAAATCTGGCAGGAACAGAGGAACAGTTGCAAACTACTCCTTTGTTGGCCCACTTTTTTCTGCTTGCTTTTAAAATGTTCCAGCTCCGCTCTTCTTCCCCACTTTCCTTTGTCCTTAGCTTATTTCGCTTACTGCAAACTGAGTTCAAAGTGCACAACTGGTTTGCACGCCATGAACTCAGCAGGTGGAAAGGAGAGGACCGAATCTTGCTTTTCCCAGTAGGAACAGGCAAAAGCAAACTTCTGCAGCCTCTCCTCTAACTTGTGCATTCTTCCTTATTCATAACTTTTCTCATCTTGACCACACTCAGATATTATTTGGTCACAGGCGTCCCAATTTTTATCTGTGAAATATTGGGGGTACACAGCAACCAAGGTTATCCCAATCCTCCAGAAACGGGTCAACTGTTGACGTAAGTTCTGGCTAAAGAGAAGTTCATGAGAAGAAGGGGTTTGATAGAACAAGCAGCGGGCACATTTTCAAAATCATAGTGTGTTGTTACCTTTTGAAAAAAATTACGCAAGCATTTTCTCATCCAAAAGAACCCAAGAATGAAAAAAAGAGGGGAGAAAAGTTAAGAGACAGAGAGAGAGAGAGAAAGAGAAAGGTCATGTAAGAAATCAAAGAAGCCCTTCCAAAGGGGAAAGAGTTTCTTTTCTAGAATAAGCTGCTTTTACTTTTTTATTTGCTCTCTTTGGCTCTCATTCCATTGTTGGAGCCTGCTCTTCAAAAGATACCCTAGTGGAATCTCTGAAGTCGGGATGCCTCAGATCCATGAGAAATTTGGTGGGAGTGAGAATGTGAGTAGAACCTGTGAGAGAACAGATCACTGACTGCTTGCACAGAAGAATCATTATATATATATATTTTTAAAAAATAACAATCATCAAGAACATGCCGGAAAAAAAGAAGAAGAAAAAGAAAAAGAGAAGAAATTATTAAAAGACCTTAACACATTTCTTTTAACGTCAGGAGTAATATAGCAGTATCACAGCCGGCGGAGATGTATGGAAGAAGCAAGATGGCAAAAAGACAAGACACAGACAGACAGCAGAAATAAAAAAATAAACGGACTCGTGGCGAGGATGGACGCACTGTCGGAAAAGCATCGGCACGGCACGTGGTGAAAGGCGATGGACAGGGTCTGGGTTTTGGCAGTTAGTGTTGGGCCTCCGTGAACCACATTTGTAGAAGGGATTTCTTGGGGTCTCAAGACCCAGCTGGACGTGACGGCCAAGATCCCACATCGAGTGGGCGTTGTGTAACATAACCCACACAATTCCATGTCCTCCAGCACCCGTCCTGTCAAGTTTTGGGAAGCGTCACTATGGCTGTGCCTTACCGAGCTTTAAAAAATACTTTTAGAAACTTCTAAGGAGAGGGCTTGTTTTCTGCAGGAGAGGGCTTGTTTTCTGCTGCTCCAGAGACCAGGACAAGGAGCAACGGATTCAAGCGGCAGGAAAAGAGATTCCACCTGAACCTCAGGAAGAACCTCCTGATGGTCAGGGCTGTCCGGCAGTGGAATCTGCTGCCTTGGAGTGTAGTGGAGTCTCCTTCCTTGGAGGTGTTTAAGCAGAGGCTGGATGGCCATCTGTCAGAGTGATTTGAGGGTGTTCCTACATAGCAGGGGGTTGGATTGGATGCCCTGGGGTCTCTTCCAACTCTACATTTCTATGATTCTAGTTATTTGTCAGCCTGTGACCCATGCATGACATGTGCCATTTCCGCACTACACTGTTATAGTGCTATTATTCCACTTTCAACATCCTGTGGAATTCTGGGGGTTGTAGTTTCCTGAGGCCAAAGATGCCCCTCCCTAAACTGCAAACCCCAGGATTCCATAGGATGTTGAAAGCGGAATAATAGCACTATAACAGCGTAGGGCAGAAATGGCCACGATTTTAAATACTATTACAGCCAACTGCACGGGTGATAAATTAATCTGATTCTTGTGTTGTTATCAGAGGAAGTGTTTATTTCTGTATGTACAGAATGGGCACCAGTCTTATACAATAAATATTTGATTGAATTATTCCTTGAATTAGAATGGATTTTGAGTATGATTACGATTGACGCTTCTTTACTGGTGTTATTCACTATTACCTGTTTCTTTAAGAGTTTTCTAGGTCTTTGTGTGTAAAATAAAATTAAAGAATAATGGATATTTTACTGATCCGATTGAACAAATTTAATGGTGACTTGGCTTCATTCTAGCCCAAGTTTTGGGACTGGGGTGGACTCAAGACAGAAAAGGAACGTGGAAAATGCTAACATCGAGGAAGAAATAGCTCTGGATAAATCCAAGAGGAGGCCCAAATTTGGAATGCTGCCACCCAGAAAGAACACGAAATGGGAGCTGGCATTTGCGGGACCTTGAAAAAACAGGCGTGCGGCTGATTACAAATCGGAGAGCGGAAACAAAAAGCACATTGTTAAAACACTAAGAAGCGACACTTAATCGGTTAACCTACACATAACAGACACGGACACGGGCACACCGACACACGGACAACATTGAGGCAAACGTGGCTGACGGATAGATGAGGCACCGAGGGGAGGAGAACGGGGGTTAAAAGGAAGACCACCTCTGAGCAAAGGAAAAGTTCCAGCGCGGAGACAATGGGCTGGAGCTGGACAACAGGACGGCGGCCACAGTAAGCTGGACACTCAACGCACAGCCAAAGGGGATGGTGACCATCCACACAGGGTCAATGCAGAACACCTCGAAACGGAGGAAAAGAAATGCTGCCCAGCTTACTAATTTCTAGTTGTCACAGTTTCCAACAGTTGCTACTCCTCCAAGTAGGATATTTCACTAGGGGGGAGTCTTAATGCAAGCATTTACCCCCCTCCCATGCCACCTTCCCCATATTTTGTTCAGAACATGACTGCAAAGTCACTCCTGCTTTTGAAACAATTTTGAAATATCCTCATGCATGCACTTAAATAGGGTCTTGCAATTTGCTTTAGAGAAGAATTCCTACCCAGTCGCTGCTGAGTTCAAATTGCAAAAAGTAACTGGCACTCAACTCTGCGGGGAGGAGGGGATGGAAGCAGGTCGAATCTTCCCCTTCCCAGTAGATTCAGGCAAAACCAAACTACTACAGACCCACTCCCAGCTTTGTGCATTCTTCCTTTTTGCCATATTGACCACACTCTGATGTTGCTTGGCCACCTATGTGCCAGTTTGTAGCTGTGAAATTTTTTTGGGGGGGGTATACACATGTGACATTTGCAGTCTCCAAATTTATGAGCCCTGGTGGTGCAGTGGTTAAATGCCGGTAGTGCAGCCACAAGGTTGTGAGTTCGATCCTGCCGGGCTCCAGGTTGACTCAGCCTTCCAGCCTTCCGCAGGTCGGTAAAATGAGTACCCAGCTTGTTGGGGGCAATTAGCTAAAAGCACATTGTAAACCACTTATAGAGCACTTAGCTTATAAGCGGTATACAAATTCATGCTATTTGTAATGTATAATGTATTTCATGATGTTTGCCGCATCGATCCACGTGGAGAGGCGGGATACAAATAAATAAATATTATCAATATTCTTATTCTTCTTATTATTATTATTTCCTCCCATCAATCCAATTTCCAGGCAATTTTTGGTCTGAAAAATGGCAAATTAATAATAATAATAATAGATTAATAATAATAAATAATAACAAAATAATAATAATAGTAATAGTAGTAGTAGTAATAATAATAATAATACTGATGATGCTGTGGTTTAAACTCTATGAAAATCCCACATACCGCCTTATTTTTGGCTGAAAACCAGCCAAATACCGGTGACAGGAAGTGGTGTGATGTCACTTCTGGTAGCCAAAGCTTGCTACCACAGCCCACAGGGCGCAACAAGAGGAAATACTGGCTACTAATTCCCACCTACAGTTGACCACCCTTAATCTACCGGGAACTTTCCGAAAGCTAGAGGTCGGAGGAAGGATGCAGGGGAAAGAAAGAGGACACGAGGACAGCGCAAGACGGAAAAGTGCAAGGTGGCGTCGGCAAAAAAGAGGCGGGGCAGAGCGCGGCTCCGCCCACAAACAACTCACCTATTAGCACCTCCCACTTCCCGCTGGCTTGCGTCACCTCGTAGGCACAGCGCATCTCGTTAGGCTCACGCCCCCAAGGATGAAAATGATGATGCGGGGGCCACTCCGGTATTCCCCAGGGGCCTTGTTCTTATGCCAGTGGCCGTAGCGGGCACTGAATGCAAGAAAAAAGAAGAAGAAAAGGGAGAAACACCATGTGGAGGCTCAACTGAAAATGTGGATTAATGCTTACATGTTATGACATTCATGCATTAAATCATCCTATAGACGGTGCCTAAAAACTTGGTACAAGAAGTGCAGTTTGCACACGTTATCCTATTTGTACAGCAATCCAACTCTTGCAACAATTAGCCAAGAGTGAGCCAGCCCTTACAACAACCTTAGAATCATAGAAATGTAGAGTTGGAGGAGACCCCAGGGGCCATCCAGTCCAACCCCCTGCCATGCAGGAACACCCTCAAAGCACTCCCGACAGATGGCCATCCAGCCTCTGCTTAAAAACCTCCAAGGAAGGAGACTCCACTACACTACGAGGCAGCACTTTCCACTGCCGGACAGCCCTGACTGTCAGGAAGTTCTTCCTGAGGTTCAGGTGGAATCTCCTTTCCTGCAGCTGGAATCCATTGCTCCTTGTCCTGGTCTCTGGAGCAGCAGAAAACAAGCCCTCTCCTTCCTCTACATGGCATCCCTTCAAATATTTAAACATGGCTATCATGTCCCCTCTTAACCGTCTCTTAAGGCCAGTGTGGTTGGTCCACCTCTTGCAGCACTGGGGGGAGTGAGGCTGGGAGTGAGCAGTCTGCTTAAGGCCATCTAGAAAGGGGAACGGTAAGCTGCACTTGGAGCTGAAGGCTCCCAGTCCTCCGAGGCTGAGAAAATTTGATTTGCCCAAGATCGCCCAGTGGGTCTCCATAGCCGAGCAGGGGGTTTGAATCCTGGTATCCAGAATCATAGTCCAACAGTCAGATCACTGCAACGTGCTGGCTGTCTTTGCACCACTGCTACTTAACTATATGCAAAATAATGTAACATTGATCAAGACAGAAAATTCCAGCCTCCATTTCAAAGGATGGAAACCTACTAGTGTAAATAGCTGGATTGCCCAACTTGGCTGGAACGTGGAGGGAGTTATAGTCCAATATATCCAGGGCTGGGAAAGGCTGCCTTAAGACTTGGTGATGACTCTCCACTATTCTGCTATAGGTCTTTGTTCCCAATGAGAACACACACATGAGAATCCCAATGCATTTCCTCTCTGCAGTGACCACTGAAGCCCCTTGCTAATTATGCTAATTATTTTGAAGGGATGCCACGTAGAGGAGGGAGAGGGTTTGTTTTCTGCTGCTCCAGAGACCAGGACAAGGAGCAATGGATTCAAGCTACAGGAAAGGAGATTCCACCTGAACCTCAGGAAGAACTTCCTGATGGTCAGGGCTGCCCGGCAGTGGAATCTGCTGCCTCGGAGTGCAGTGGAGTCTCCTTCCTTGGAGGTTTTTAAGCAGAGGCTTGATGGCCATCTGTTGGGAGTGCTTTGAGGGTGTTCCTGCATGGCAGGGGGTTGGACTGGATGGCCTGTGTGGTCTCTTCCAACTCTACATTTCTATGATTCTATGCCCCTGTTCTCCACTCTCATTTTGCATCTGTTCCAAGTACATTAGAGTTCAATGAACCACGCTTAAGTGCAGTGCAGTACCACCAGCATCATTTTTTTTTAAAGTACAGTTACTTAAAATTGTGTTCTCATGAGAAGGACCTACAACACATTTAGGAAGGAAATGCACTCCAATGGAAGAGAAATAGAAGAAAGACCAGAACACAAAGTTCCTTCTTTAGACCACTACCCCCAAAACTTACCTACCCTCATCTGCCCAAGCAAAGTTACAATCCGAGACATTGTCTTCCTACCTGACCGCTGTAGTGCTGAAGGAGGCTGAAGACCGGGTGGAAATGTAAGGGTAGTGTTTGGTATCCAGTTTATCCTCAATGGCATCCTGGAATAAAAAGGCCAAGTGACTGCCACTTCTGGAAAATGTTTTGCAGACCATTCACAGTCCCAGGAAGGTGTGTTTTCGTACTTTTTCCAATGCATACAAGGCTATAGCATTATCAGGGAATCTAACATTGCCGTATGATCTTCCCTTGCTGGGTGTTTGAATCAGAGCTTCCAGGGAATCTGCCTTAGCAAAATGTCTCCCCTTGCCTGGTGCATTTCCAAAGCCTCACCTCCATTATATCTTTGACCACCGGAGTCCATCGAGAAAGCTGGTAAGTCTGCTCGCTGATACGCTCCTTCCGTTCCGGCTTGCTTCTGCGGCGTAAGGTAGACTGTGCAGATAAGAATAAAAAAGAAACTAAGATGGGGAGAGATTGGACATAAAAAATCCTTCCACTCACCTAGGATGTGGCTGAATCAAAAAAAAAAGCCTATAACTTCTCTTTAGTGTGTTGAGAGGGGGGATTTATTTTGTTTTGGACTACAATTCCCAGTGACCAGGACAATGGCTATGCTGGCTGAAGGAATTCTGAAAATCCTGGTTCCAAAAGGTCACTTTTCCCCAGTTCTGTGTCTTTTCTTCCACTTTGGACCGCACCAGTACTTTGTGAACAAGTCATTAGTGAAGAAACATCCGTGACAATGGTGGTAGAAGCTTGAAATGAGATTTTGAATTTTTTAAAGAATGCATTTGGGGAAGTTTGCATAGCTCACCCCCCTTCCACACCGCTGAGAGTCCAAGGGGCATAAATTGCTCCCTGGACCTCTCTCAGTTGCCCACCCTGAGACTTACATCTGTGATGATGGGTACTCCAAGGTGTGCCATGTTGGTGATGATTTCACTGTCTTCAGGGGGGATTTGGGCATGTTGGATTAGCTTGTTGAGATTTTCCTCGGTAATGCCTGAGGAGGGGAGATTAAAAAATAAGAACACACCAAAAAGGGACTTTTTTTCCAAAGAAAGAATTGAACTGAACTCAGTGGATGCTTAGAATTGATTGAATGGGTCAAGTTATCTCCTATATATCCAATTAAGCAGACCGGAGTCCATGAAAACTCATGCTAGATATTTTGTTTTCACAGTCTCAAAGGCCCTACAGGATCCTTTGCATCTCTTTATTGCAAAGCCCAATAACTTTCAATAGAACACATTCATCTGGCTGTAACCCACCCTTCAACTTTTCACGAGGAAGGCAAGCACTTTTACCAAGGGGGTGTGCCCACTGAATTCTCATACAGTAGAATGAGAATGTTCTTAGAGTCACATTCCTCTCCAAAATCCACACAGAGCTAGACCTTCTACCATAGAAGGGGGCAATTGCATGGGGGGGCATGTTGACCAAATTCCCTCACTCTGCCCCCACCAGGCTATCCCCTCACCTTTGCCAGCCCCAAACCCAAGCAGCTGCATCTCCTACCATTCTTGAGAAAAATGTAGAGTAGGATGATCCGGATCTTGTCATAGGTGCTGACATTGGCATCAAGTAGGATGGGGACGATGGCCCTCATGGGATCCTTGATCTTCTCCCCTTCTGCGTCGGTGCCCATGGCCAGGTCCTGAAGAGAAGAGGACACCCATCAACATTTACTAATTCGCTATGGGCTACAACACGGATGGAGATTGTACAGCTCACATGATACAGACAGCTCACCAAGGCCCCTTGACTCTCCCCTCCTCAAAGCCCCCAGAAAAACGTTAAGCTCCGAAATGGAGGCTTACAGTCCAGAAGCATCCAGGAGGTGTGATGCTCCATTTTACAGTAATTTCACAGGAGGCTTCCTAGAACTTTGTGGAGCCTGAAATGGCTCTTCGTCCCTGATCGGTTTTGACCATCCAAGTTTTTGGAAAAGTGTTCAGTTCCAGCCCTAAGAGGTCCAGGAAGTTTGAGCATGGAGCAGGAAGGGCTCACAGACCTTTCTCAGTTCCCAACACAGCATAAGCACATGTGAGGTTCTATGGCAGAGGAACAATGAAGGAGAGGGTTGAGGAGCAAGATGGGAAAAGCCAGAGTGTCTCGTACTAAAAGGTGGAGCGGGCCTTTTCAAGTAGCATTGAAACAAGTCAACACATGCACAGTATGTAGAAGACAGCAGTAGCAGACGTGAGCTTCCATGTCAATGGGATTCTGAATCCATGCCAGGTTTTGAACAGTTTTAAAAGGGCAAGTCTGTTTTCTGCTCCTCCAGAGACTAGGACATGGAGCAACGGCTCCAACCTTCAGGAAAAGAGATTCCATCTAAATGTTAAGAAGAACTTCCTGGTGGTAAGAGCAGTCTGATGGTGAAATACACTGTCTCAGAGTGTGGTGCAGCCTCCTTATTTGGAAGTTTTTAAGCAGAGGTTGGATGGCCATCTATTGGGAATGCTTTGATGGTATATTCCTGCATGGCAGAATGGGGTTGGACTTAACGGCCCTTGGGGTCTCTTCCAACTCTAGGATTCTGGATCAGGATCGTCTTGCACAACGGTGTGCTTTGTGAGTTTCTTCCCACATGGACTGCATGACTCTTGTGTTTCTTCTTGTGTGTCTGTATTTACTTTTTGTAATTGTAGAAATGAAAAGAGGAAAAAAACAATTGTCCGAATATGCCATTACCTGTTCAACTCGGCAAAGCTTGTCGACGGTGCCTTGGTAGTGTTTCATGCAATCTTCAGCCAGGTGAAGGTGAGTGGAATACTGCAGAGAAAGAGGAGCAACACGGAAACACGTTGATACATACACAACACTGTGGTCTGGAATTCCATTCCTCTTGGTTGGCTGAAACCTTATCACAGTGATGAGGTCAGTGTAGCCCTTGGGGGGCGTGTGGCCCTTGGACCCCATTTTTATGGTCCCTGAAACTACCACTAGTCCCCCAACACCCCTTTTTTAGGAAAAAAAAAAGCTTGGCACAATTTTGGGGCAATATTTGCCTCAAATCCACATAGAAAGCCCCCTCCACACATAAAAATATGTACACATGTGCCATCCCAGAAACAGCCCAGAACATCATACTGTCCTCAAGGACCTCCACTTCTGTCCACAGTCCCTCTCAAAATGGCAGCAGGAAGTGCGGTGACCTTTGTTCCTGTCACCATTTTGAGAAGGACTGCAACCCTGCCCTCAAGCAGTTGTCCACCACTCTTCTCTCAAAACTGCCATTCCATTCCCCTACCTAATCCACTTTTCTTGCATTCCCTCCAACAGTGGGTTATGGGTCCACTGAACATGCTCAGTCCTCATTGGTGGGCTGGCTTTTTTTGGTAGGACCACACCTCACCACCAGAACATACCTTGCTGAGTTCCTTCTGATACTGGGGCATCTTCTTTAGCATTTGGGAGAGGTCCCTCATGGTCGTCTGTGGAAATACAAACCGGGGATGGTCACCACTGGAACATCTTGTTTCCAAAGCCACCAAAGCCAACCCCTACCAGAGAAGAATGCTAGACCAGCTAGATCTTGTTCTGATGCCTCCACAGCAGCTCCTTACATTCCTCAAACACAGCAAATTCAGCATGCTGTGGCAAACTGTGGCATCCATGGCAGTGGGGCAGTTCATTCATTAAAGATTTTTATTAAAAATTTTCATTAAAGATTTTAGTCCGAACTTGAAAGAAGCTGTCTCAAGTTCTGAATCCTATCTAGGAGACAGATCTCAGAAAATGTTGGATAGCTCCCTGAAAGTTCAGACTACAATCCAGAGCCAAGTAACTTCTCTACTTACCATATAGGAGCAAACATGCTCTGTTCTCATGGGACTGTCTCTCTGTTCTCTTGTTGGATGTGGGATGGACTCAGCAATCCCTGCAAATGCCTCCCAGTCTGCAAATAATTCCCAACCACCAACAAAAAAAGCCTTTCTGTGTAACTCAGTGATCCCCAAACTCTAGTCCTCCAGGGACTAGTCCTCCCAAAAGTCCCAGCTGCCTTGGCCAGTGACCAGTGAATCTGGGAGGTCCAAAACACCTGGAAAAGCAGAGGTTGGTGTTGCTGATGACACTACACAAGGTTCCACATCCAGAAAATGAAGTCGCTGTTATTTAAGAGATTAGGGCTGAGAACAGATTCAGTACCAGAAGAGGAATGACTACTGTTTGCATGGGACTGGTCCCTGAAGGCACCATTGCTTGATTCCAGATTGCCACCACAAAATACTGACTTTCCCCTCTGCTACAAAGTCTGGGATATCTTACTGTGTCTGCTCCAAGAACGTCAACCCACCTGTGGAAGCAGTTTGACACAGTAAGTTCCTGGCCAAGATTTCAGCACTGTTGGAGCATATTTTTCAAAAAAGACATTTCCTCTGGGGTCCCAGCCCCATCCATTCCTTGAGTTAACACCAACGCCACCCGATATTAGGGATATAATTCTTCATCAAACTTCTCAAATGAAGCAATGGTCCATTTTAACAATCCTTTTTTTTTTCCTGCTGCAAGAAAGTCTTCAACAACCGTGCAATTTTCCAAACCCAATTTGAAAATTTGGGACAACTTCTGCACAAAATTCCCAAAGGGTTGATTTTGCACAGAAGACATCCCAAACTTTGAAGATTTTCATCAATGCAGGATTCTTTTCATCAGGGTTTCTCAACACTCAAAGAAAAAAAGGAGAGATGTTTTCTGATCATTTTGCAAACATTCTCTGACATGCTTTCCATCCCTGCCTGACATGCAATTCAGCCGAAACTTACTTTTTCGCCAGTACTCATCCTTTTACTGGAGGAGAACTCCTTCAGAGAGCGAGTAACTTCCCTGGAATGGAATCAGAACCTAAGTTAGAAATATAGCCATTCCACTCGATGGAAGTTACCACCATTTTCAAGTTTAGGGCTAGAAATGTAAGGGAATTACAAAGACCACTGCCCACCATCACCATAGCTCATTTTTTTATTTATTGAAATACTTATATAAGAACTCTCTATCCACGGACCTCAGGATGGGGCACAATAAAAATCAATTTAGGACAATAAAAAAGAGCCGCAATACTTTTACAAGACTCAAAATAAATTTAAACATTTTTCTCAATTAGTACCAGATAATTTTAAAGCCAGTGAAAATGTTGCTACATCATCCCGGCTTTTCCGCAGAACTGTTACTCTGATATCTAAGTTGTTGTAAAATAATTAAAAGACTAAAAAAAAAACCCCACACAATTAAAAACATCCTAAATGTTCTTGTATATATTTCCCTGGATTCTGGATCCATGGACTCAACCAACCACAACTTGAAAATCTTTTTTTAAACAAATCCAAAAAGCAAATACTCATTTTGCCATTTTATATAAGGAACACCATTTTACTACACCATCGTGTATATATGTATATGTATATATACATATATATATAGGATGGAGCAAGACAGTTTTCTGCTGCTCCAAAGACTAGGACATGGAGCAATGGCTCACACTTCAGGAAAAGAGATTCCACTTCAATAAGAAGAAGAACTTCCTGATGGCAAGAGCAATACAACAATGGAATCAGCTGCCTGAGAGTGTGGTGGAGTTTCCTTCTTTGGAAGTTATTAAGCAGAAGCTGGATGGCCATCTGTCGGGAATGCATTGATGGTATATTCCCACATGGCAGAATGGGGTTGGACTGGGTGGTCCCTTGGGGTCTTTTCCAGCTCTAGGATTCTATGGTTCCATAAGGGAACACGAGCATTCATTCATGCACGGAGGTCCTGGAACCAAACTGAGCAGATACTGAGGGCCACTGTATATCTGATATGAAAATTGTAGATTCCAAGCCCAGTTCCAAAATTTTTCTACATTCATGTTCACGTCTCTCTAAAGACCACAAAGCCAACACAGGGGACTGAGAACGGTCTGGATTCTGTCCTAGCATACTGCTACAGGGCAAGGAGACTGAGCTATTTATCAAAAAGTACACAAATCAGGAAATTCAGTGAATCATAGAAAGTCTCATATAATAGTGAACAACAGGAAGTCTGTATAGCTATGTAGATTAAATAAACTAACTTGTGGGTCTACAAGCAAAAGACTGTGGGGCATACCACAGTCTGCATTTCCCCCAGAGAATATATGCAAGTATAAAAATACATAAAAGTATAGAGTTATCCTAGAGTTATCCTAGGGTTATCCTAGGGTTATCCTATCCTATAGTTCCTTTGGAGTAAGGAAGAAAAAGGACTCTTACTGGGACACTTCCGCAATGTGTTTGTGGCGCAAGGTAACCCAAAGGTCATCATCCTCATCCAGAAGAACTTCTTTGACCCGGGCCTCCCCGATGCCACTCGTCTCATACCTAGAGACAGAAAGAGAGGAGGAGAGAACAGACTTCACCAAAGTCAGGAAATGTTTCCTTTTATTTCCATGCACAGGCTTCAATCCTGTTGTGAGGCTCAGCTAGAGCAGATCCATCAAACCAAGGACATTTTCTTCCATGGGTGAGCCTATCCTGAAGTGGACAGCAGTCAGAAATTGAAGAGGGACACAGTGGCCACCCAGGAGTGTCATGCTTGCACCAATGTTGTTGTGTGGCTTCAAGTTATTTCTGACTTATGTTAATCCTAAGGCGAACCTATCACTGGGTTTTCTGAGGTTGAGAGCATGGGATGCACCCAAAGTCACCCAGGGGGTTTCCATGGTTGAGTGAGGAACCAAACTGTGGTCCCCAGGGTTGTGGTCCTGGAAAAAAAAAAGTAATTTTGCCCCCAAATTCCCTATGGAGAAATGGGAAGCAAATCTCCCATCTTTGGCAGGAGCCCTCTTCTTACAACAGGAAAGGACCTGCTAGCCAAATTCTGGTTCACTTCCTGTTAAAAAAGAAGGCATTCTCTGATCTTAAAGGGATGGAGGGAGGAAAAAAAATGCCCAACCTGCATATCTTCACATATATTACAACCAGGAATTTTTAGCTAAAAACTGAATCCCCAAGTCTGCATTTCTCCTCTTCCCTCCCATTCCCTTTTCCTCTTATGCCTTGTCTTTTGGATTGTAAGACTACAGGCAGGGATCCTCACGTCCGATATTGCTAAAAACCCTTTGGAAGCCTCCCCGGATGAAGAGCGGGACAAAAACATTTTCAGAATAACAGCATAAATAGCAAGAGGAACTAGGGATCCATACTTGTAGACATCATTTTCAATGGGCAGTAGATCGTAGCTCATGGCCTGGAATGTCAATTCGTGTAAGACTGGGGAGGTCGGGTCAAAGCCACGGTCCAAGATGATGAGCTGGGAGCGAGCTTTGTCTGGACCCTGCGGAGAGACGGACGCATCAAACAGACAGTCATCTTTGCCTCTAAGGAACTATATGACTTCTCTTCCCCACCGGCTAGAAAACTTGGCCGCTTTCAGAAGGCATATGCCTACCATCAGCTTACATAAAAACATGGAAAAAAGGAGCTTCTCACATGCTCAAAAGCACCCCACTTATTGTGTAGGGTGAGGTCCGATCATCCAGTTACTTCCAAGGGCTAAACTGCTGTGCCTCCATCTACAACAGGGACGGACAACTGCATGCAGCCCAAGGGGCAGTATTTTCCCCTCTGCAGGCCACATCCCACACACTTGGTGGAGACATTTTCATCTGTTTTCATGCCTTGGGTGGGCTTTCTGTGTGATTTTGGGGCAAAAAAATTGTCTGAAAACCACACCATTTTAAAAAAAATTGGAAGGTTGCAGGGGCTTTGGGGGACTGGTGGGAAGCCTCAGGGCCCTCAAAAGTGGGGTTGCATGGAGCCCACACCCATGAGCTATAGGGAATACAGCTAGACATTTTGTCATCACCCCCAAAGTTAGTCAGTGCTCATACTGTGGGGTGGATCTAAATGGTGGATTTTGAAGGACGAAGAAGTTGGATAGTTCTAACTATCCAACTTCTTCTATCCAACTATCCAGCCATCTATCTATCTAGTTCAGCGGTTCTCAACCTGTGGGTCGCGACCCCTTTGGGGGTCAAATGACCCTTTCACAGGGGCCGCCTAAGACCATTGGAAAATATGTATTTCCGATGGTATTAGGCTCCATTCCCTCCTTGGTGGTGGTGCGCAAGCGCGAGCCATGCACTCGCATCCTCCTGCCCCCTGTTCAGAATGGACTGAAATCGCTCCCCTTCTCTACTACCAGGAGAACCTCTCGTCTGACAGGCCAGCTTGGGGGGCGGGCGGTGGCAGCACTGCGGGCAGACCCCCTCCTTGCCACGGCCCCTGCCCCACTCGCCACGGAGGGGGGTGCTGCGGAAGGGCTGGGGGGCCACAAGGCGGCGCTTTTCCAGGGGGGTGAGCTGCGCCCGGTGCAAAAGACAAAAGTGCTGGGATTCCCCCCCCCGCCAGGGTCGACACTCTGGAAACTTTTCCCTCACTGCCCCCCCAGCGGAAACGAGAATAAAGCAGAAGCAGAGTCTGTGGGGGGGGGGGTCTCGGAGTTTTTTCCCAGGGGAGATGCGCTCTTTCCCTCCCTGCCCGCCCCTCCATTCCTGACTGGCGAGGCGGCCTTTGCCGGAGGGAGGGGGAAGCATTGTAAATAATAAATAAATAATTCTATGGTTGGGGGTCACCACAACATGAGGCACTGTATTAAAGGGTCGCGGCATTAGGAAGGTTGAGAACCACTGATCTAGTTGGACAATTCTGTTGCAACTTTAAGTTATAGTTTCCTGCTCCAGGATCAGTCAACTATTAAAGACACAGGAGCCCCGTCTCATATCTAATCTCTCGTCCCTGGAAGAACCCCAGTTCTTATGACCTGCCTGATTGACCTTCTCTAACTAAAGGACCATTTCTTTCATGAGTGATTGTTAAAATTACAGAGCCAGTTATGACTCCCTCCATCGCCCTGATGGAACTCCTCACCTCCCCCATGGTGGGGTCGTCCGCTTTGTAAGCATCCAGCTTGTCCTGGATCAGCTGGGCCAACATGGCATTGTCTTTGTAATCCCTGCCAAGAGGTGGGAAAAGAGAACACGAGGGTTATCTCAAAGGCAGAAGCTGGCTTCTCCGTCTGTAAAAAAAGGCTCTTCATGAAGTTAAAAAAGGGACAGTAAGACAAGGAACTAATATACAGAGCTTGGGGTGGAGGAGTGTGTTTGTGGATTGCAATTCCCAGAATCCCCCAGCCAGCAAGGCCAGAGTTATAGTCTATAAAAAAAATAGCTAAGTTTTTCCCCAGCCTCTGAAAATGCATTCATTGGATTCAACTTTGTGTGCTTTGATATATTAGGTGAAATCACACCCTTCAACTGTCCTGATTTGGCAAGGACAGTCCCAATGAATCCTCTATCATTCCACTTTTCCAGATGCTTTTAAAGTGTCCCGTTTTCTCTTTCCTTCTCCCACTTTCCATCTTTGTCCTCTGGTTAGTTCAACTGCTGCAAACTGAAGTCAAAGTGCAAAATTAGCTTGCATTCAACTAATCCAGCCGAATTCAGCCCTTCCCAGAAGGGTCAGGCAAAAACAAACTGCAGCAGCTTCTCCTAGCTTGTGAGTTCTTCCTCGTTCACAGCTTTTTGCCATCTTGACCACACTCTGAGGTTGCTTCGCCACCCATGTCCCAGTTTTCCTTTGCAAAATGTTGGAAGGCGTGGGTGAAATCCATCCCTCTCCTGTCCTTTCTGCAAATCTCCCAAATGCTCCAGAACCCAACTCACCCTCGGTACCGAACGGCTGGGTATTCCTTCAAGGTGGCACAGAGGGTTGCAATCTGTTCTGCCAGGCGTTCCAGGATCGGGTTCTTCATCTGGGCCTTGTGAGGGCTGTAGAAGCTTTGGAAAGAGTCTGCGGAGTCCAAGGAGTAAACCTGCAACGTACAGTTTAAAAAGAATGGGAAAACACCAAGCCATGGCGATCAAGATTAGACAGCTTCAATTCAAAGAGCTCCTGCAGGCTTCCGGAGGAGGCGGTTTGTCCCATCTTTTAATTAATTAGGGAATTAATTGAGAGAAAGATGACTTGGGATTCAGAAGGGACTGAGGGCCAGAGAAACAGTCTTGGGGCCACCTATGCACATTGCTCAGTGAGAACCAGCATGATGTAGTGGTTCGAGAGTTGGTAGACAAGGGTTCAATTTCCTGCTCGGCTATGGAAACCCACTGGGTGACCTTGGCTGTGTCACACACTCTCAGCCCCAGAGACCCCCAGGTTCACCTTAGGATTGCCATAAGTCAGAAACAACTTGAAGACACACAACAACAACGATCCTGAAATGCAAACATATGAAATACATAACTATAGAGAGAAATGTTGCTTTAAAAGGAAAAAGAAGAAATAATGTTTGCAACCGTGAGTGTTCAAGACGCTTCGCCTAATTAATGAATTTTTGTCAGCAACTCCGCTGGGAGGCAATAGCTTTTGTTCGACGGGCATTTGTTATATATTTAAAAAAACAAAAACTGTTTTGTATTTACAGCTCTGAATGCTGGCCTGCCATCTGTTCCCCGTCCGCCTCTCGCCCCGATGCAAGAAGGGACAGTTCTGGAACAGATGGCCCAGCCATGGGGTTTCCTTCTCTCCCTCTCATTGGACGCCACCAAAGATGGGCCAAGGACCCAGCCAATGAGGAAAGAGAGAAGGCGACCGGGGAACCTGTCTGTGCGTGTGTGTGCGTGTGCGCGCGAGCTAAGTCGACAACAGAGGATCAGCAGCGAGAAGCAAATGAAAGAAGACAAGCGCAAGAGGGCAGGAAACTGGGGAGAAAAAGTCAACTTCCTTTCCCAGAAAGCGATGGTTATTAATCGTCCCTCTCTACAGCAAGCTGTTACGTAACCTTTGTAATCCTCTCTTCTTCCTGCAAGCAACTTGCAGTAGAAAAATAAAGCACACGGCCCTTCCTTGCTTCCACTTTCCAAAAATCTGTATGTGATTCTGTCACATCCTCTAAGGCAGTGCGTCTCAATCTGGGACCTAGGGGCCCCTGGGGGATCCGTGGAGCCCTCACACAGGGTCCGTAGAGCCCTGCCACTTGATATCAACAGCTGCGGCAGCAACAGGGACGTACCCTGAGCAGGGATTTGAATCCAAGTCTCCAGAAGCCTTTAATAAACATTCGAATATATAAATATCAGTTTAAATATTTGAATCTTGAGTTAAGTCTTGGGGGTCTCTGGCAACCAATGATATTTACAGGGAGCCCCCAGTAAAGAAAAGGTTAAGAACCACTGCTCTATGGCTTTCCAAGACAGGTAGGTAGGTAAGTAGGTAGGTAGGTAGGTAGGTAGATTGATTGATTGATTGATTGATTGATTGATTGATTGATTGACAGATACATGGAGAGGATGGGTGGGTAGATAGATAGATAGATAGATAGATAGATAGATAGATAGATAGATAGATAGATAGATAGATAGATGTATTGATAGATACATGGAGAGGGTGGGTGGGTGGATGGATGGATGGATGGATGGATGGATGGATGGATGGATGGATGGATGGATAGATAGATAGATAGATAGATAGATACTGCATGGCTTTGAGTCATTTCTGATTTATGGTGACCCTAAAGCAAAGCTATCACAGGGTTTTCTGGGGCTGAGAGTGTGTGACACACCCATGGTCACCCAATGAGTTTCCATGGCCAAGAGGCCATTCTCCGTATGGACTCACCTGTGACTCATAGGGCAGAAAAGCAATGTTGATTTCCGTCAGGGTCTTGATGACTTTTGCTGCACGAGACTTGACCAGCTCATTGAACAAGGAGTCGGGACAAGCTGGGGCAAGAGAGAAGGAACCGTTAGGCTCAAGTCAATGATACAAAACCATTAAGAGGCTCTAAAGAGAATATGTTCAGGCAGCAGATCCCAAAGTTTAGTCCCAGAACTCTCAGCCACCTTGACCAACGTCCAGGAAATCCAGAACCTGAAGTCCAAAGGACCAGAGCTCACGCTGGGGCAATAAGGAAGACATTATGTCTCTCTTAGATACATGCAACAAAAAGGGCCTGGGACAGGGGAATCTGAGAGTTGGATGGGATCATAGAGGTGATCTAGTCTAGAGGTTCTCAAACCTTGGTCCACCATATGTTAGACTTCTGCTCTCAAAAACCTCAGCCACTATGGCCAAAGCAATTCTGGGAGCCGAAATCTAACAACATACAGAGGGCAAATGTTGATTTAAACCAGAGAGGGGGGAACTGTTGGGGGTTAGGGTGTCTCCCTTGCCCCCAGGAGATATTGGAGATCTGTGCCCTCCCCCCAAAAAATTGCCCCAAATGCCCCTGAATGCTATTGACAGGACATGGGGATCATTTTTCCTATTTTTTTGCCAGGATGTTTTATGCCCAAGAGAGGTATTTTATTTATTTTTTTACAACAGGAGGTGACCTGGAAGTCACATCTATTTTATTTCCTGTTTTAAAAAAAGGCCCCTCCTGGGCCTAAAATGGCCTCGGGAGGCCAAAAAGAAGGCATAAAGGCCTCCATGGCCCCTAAAGGGTGTTCTGGGGTCATTGGCCACAAAAACATTGGAAAGAAAGGACCTTTTTGACATACTGAAGGCTACAAAAAACAGCCCTGGGGGACAAACACAGCTTGTGAGCTGCACTTTGCCCCCACCAGTCTAAATCAATCTCTTTTTCAGTGCAAGATCAGCAGCACAACATGGAATTGCGGCATCCTTCCTGGACCCCAAGAGAGGATGTCCTGCCAAAGGCAATCTAGAAGATTCACAGCAGATATGAGAGTCTGAACTCCTTGACTTTTTGCTCTGTCTCTGGGTCACAGTTTTGCCCCAGAGCCCTCTACATTTGCCCTCTTCTGTCTAGTCCCTTAAGAGCTGTTGGACTCCCATCATCCCTGACCAGGGCCATGTTGACTAAGGAAGATGGAAGCTTGAGTCCAACATGATCTGGAGGACCACCTTCCTGGATTAGGGTGTATCTCGCATTGACACTGTTCTCCTTGAATCTTGTAATTATCACATTGGGGAAGAGAGAGGCAGAGGAAGCAAAGGACAAAAAAAGAAGGAACCAGTCCCTAGAAAACTTACAGTCAGTGAAGAAGACGTGGGCAGCTCGGTACTTGGCGTTTGGGGGTTCCTTGAAGTCACCAATGAGAGATTCTACAGACTATGAGAAGTAAGGAGAAGAGGAAGATGATCACGGTCAAGTTTATTCATCTGATCTTATGTCAGGAGTTGAAATCAAATTTTGCAAAATTTTGGAAAAGCTTGCAGAAATCCAAGCATCACTGTCCAAGTTGAAAGGAAGCTGCAGGAAGCTCTCCAAGGTGCTAAAACTTGACTCCTAGACAGGTTCAGAACCTTGGAGAGCTCCATGAAAGCTAGCCAAAAAGAAACCCTGGAGAACCAGGTTGTCTACCTCTGAAATCACAGTACGCAAGCTTTCCACAGCTCCATTCATGGAAGGGACTTACCTTCTCTGAGGGAGTTATGAGATACACAGCCTCCAGACTAGGTAGGGGCTCTCGGCGCTTGTTGATGTCTTCCACAACTGGATGAGGAAACACACACAGAGAAAAACAAGGCATTTTTAAATAACAGTTTGTGAGGATGCATATAGCTTCTGCCAGGTCTTTGTCTCCTGGATATGTATTGAAATAATGCATTGTAATCAGTGTGGAAGTACTGCTGTAGACTCCGTTATGCTTAGTTGCTACAAAGTATCCAGTCCTAATTGATGATCCCAACAATGTATCCATTTTGAGCCTGTTTGTATTATTGCAAAGTAGCAACTGGTTAATTGTTTGATTGCCTATTGCTACAACATATCCAGTGATGGGGAAGAGCAGAGCTGGCAGTAATGAAAATGTAAAGGTGAGCGTTTTGAGAACCTGGTGTATCTAAAATAAGAGGCAGGAAATATTTGTCTGCCTCAAGGATGAGACATGGGAATCAAATGCAGGTCTGGGAACTGACTGAAGAAGTGGAATGATGCTAGATTTATAATCCTCTCCAATCCAAGCTTTGCACAGCTAAAATTTGGAATTGTATCTATATAAAGTATGAGTTCCATGTCCGCTTTAGTCTTAGCAACTTTGGAAGATGTGGGTTGTGTTGTCTGCATTTTCTACAAACAAAAACTACTGTCAACCTCAAAGCGAAATTGGCGGCTTGCGGGTTATCCAATACACGACATGGCTTTGCAGCCAAACTCAGTAGCCAAAATTTTTTATCTGTGTTTTAATTTTTTTTTAAGTGAATTCCATGATGCCTGTTTCAGTACCCTCTGCAAGTTACTGGAAACCAAAATTAACAATAGTCCCAGTTATATATCTTTTGCAATCCCAAATCAGTTGTTTTGATCCAGTTTTCCTCCCAAATTTTAATAAGAGAAAAGTTCTAGGGGATTTTCATTTTAATTCAGGACACTTGGCACTCACTTGTTATCCCCTCGGTCATGATGTCAGTCATTTTACAACAGGAGGACAGCATACGCATGCTAAGCTGATCTACCACCAATACCTGGAAGAGACAAAGAAAAGAGCCATGCAAATTTGTCCTACTAAACACAGGCACGTGTTAAAGGTCGACTGACCTGCGATCTATTTATACCCAAGCCACTTACCTTCCATTCTCCCTTCTTCTTTACCTTCTTTATCACATCCGCCATGATTTCTGCAAAAAGAAATAAACAATTGAAAAAAATGGAAGGTTCCACTGAAATGATGGAATTGGCAAAGACAGATAAACTGTCATGTTGGTTGAAGGGTAAATCTACACAAATGTATTTAAAGGCTTGGGGACCTTAGATTAGGCGATGAATTTAAGTTAGGATTTCAAAGTTAGGTAAATTAAAACTCTGAGATATAGAGTACTGTATATATATAAAGGAAATTTCCTTTTTTTTTTCAAAGCGAGGGGGCTTATTTGGATCAGATTAAAATAACTGAAGTCAGGAAATGCGGGAAGCATAAGAAGCGGAGAAGAGACAATAAGTGGGAAGACAAATTGCTTTCTCTTTCTTTTTCTTTTCAACAGAGCTTTCTATTTTCTTTTTACCATTATCTTTTTTCCCCTTATCCGCTTTTCAGTTTCCTTTTCATGTATTAACTTTCTCTTTATAATTACTTTAGGGAATACCTATGGAGACTTCTCTTTGTATGAGTATGGTTCATGGCTTAGAGGCTGGGTATCTCTTGTTTGTGGGTGGGGGAAGTTCGGTATGTTTTATACGTGCATATTTTTAGCTAAGGACACTTTATGTGAAATCCAACAAAATTACTATTAAAAGAGAAAAAAAATGAAAGGTTTATTCCACACATCGTCTCCAGCCCAACAGGTAGAAACTCTCCCTTCACTGTCTTTCCCCCTATTTCTCATAGTTTTTGTCGTATTTGTGTGCCTTCACATCATTTCTGAATTACGGCTACCCTATCAACCATTTCCGGCTTATGGCGACCCCAAGGAAGGGCAAATTTTTTCTTCAGTCCCCAAATTTCTTGCACTGAAGAGAATGAGACAGTGAAACCTCGAATCCTTCTGTTTGCTGTGTTCGTATTTGCTTGGTCACGTTGCCTTCTCTTTTGATTTGGAGAGCTGATTGCATTTCCAAACTCCTGACTGAAGTTTTAAGTTACTTCAATGCTAGGAATTTGGGAGCTGAAGGGATATTTCCCTGGGAGGGTGCAGAATTCTTATACTGGGGGGCAATGCCTTCATTTTGTGCCCTCCCAACATCTGGAGAGATGTTGGCAAAACCTGGAGGAGAGACGCCAGAATAGACCATGTAAACACGGTGCCACAATACCCTCGCCCGTTGCTCCTGATACCCAGTGCCACCTTGGCCAACGTTTGCTTCTCCTTGTTCCAAGGAGGCCTCTAATCCGGCACAAAAGGCATCTGTGCCTCATTTAGAAACAAGAAGCGAGTGACTCCAGGCAACTCCTTGTAATCCCAAGCAAATCGCATTTTGCATTCCCGTTTAGGGGAGGCTTATGTAAGCGGAGGTGACACCACCGTCAGCATTATGACCGGGCCTCTGTATACCTGAAGGGATCTCCACTTTCACCCTCCACAGGGGACCGTCTTGAGCACTGGCACCTCAGTGATGCCAAGGACACTTTTAAAAAAAGAAACTGGCATCCATTCTGTGACCACATGTTAACAGGACAACCCAGCTCCAGGCTAGAGAAGCACCTTTCCTCACTGATGAAGCACTAGAGCTCCCTGGCAGGGAATTCTAAATATTCCTCCCTAAACTGCAGATCCCAGGATCCCAGAGGATGGAACCATGGCAGTGGAAGTGGCACTGAGGCAATACCGTGTAACAGTTAGAGCAGAATTCTCCCAATCTGGTGCCATCCAAACTTTTGGCCCTGTAGCTGTACATTTCTGGAAGGTACCAGGGTAGGGAAATCTTTGTTGTTGTGTGTCACTGGACTGCAATTCCCAGCAGCTCTAGCCAGCACAGCCCATGGGAAGGAACATTGGGAAATACAGTTAAACTACTTTTGGAGAGACAGACAATTCCCAGCCCTCTACAAGGGCATCAAGGAGTTGGGAGAGAAGCAGCTCTGCCTGAATTTCTAGGACAACAGGCTGCATTGCTTATCGAGGGATGGATAGCTAAGGAAAATGGGACCTCCTCACTCTTGCTGCTTAAGCACAGAATCAGCAGTCTCCTTCCCCTGCAAACCTTGAGACAGGCAGGCAGACTGAAGGGTAGATTCAGGTTATTTGTCAAGTGTCCTTGACTGCTATTTCTGCAAACAGCATAAAACAAGACCTTCCAGGAGGAGCCAATCTGCCTGCAGTCACCTCCTGTTTGCACTGTAGGATATTCGCCTACGGTGTTTGGACACTTCCCCCTAGGCAAGAGGGCAATCTCAACATCTTTGCAATCATCTTTCTCTGTACTCCGCACGGTATCAATGCAACATACCTTGCCCCACAGAAGACCAACCAAGAGAAGTGGTCCATGGAACTATACAGTCCCAGCCAGGATTACCTCTCATTTTTTCTATAGAGTCTTTGCTTCCAAACTGGCTTACAGCTGAATCATTGCTTCCATTTGCTAAGGGGTATGTGTATATGTGCCTTCAAGTGACCTGTTGATGTATGGCAACCCCATGAATTTCATAGGGTTTTCTTAAGCAAAGGATACTCACAGATAGTCTAGCCAATCCCTTCCTTTGAAATATAGGCTATAGCTATTGTTGTTGGTCTCCCATCCAAGTACCAACCAGGTCTGCCTCTGCTTAGCTTCCAGACAGGCTTAGTTCCTTTAGGGTACTTAAGCCTACCTGCATATGTACCCAAAAGAACCCTCTCATCACAGGCCAGAGTAGGGGAGGACCAAAGCTCTTCAAAGGATGGATGAAGGGAAGGAAGGACAGAACTAGGGAGGTATGATGGCTTTTTTCTATCTGGTTGTCCATCACAGGAAAGGAACCTGTGGCCTTCCGGCAGCTGAGAAACTACTACCCCCATCACCCATAGCTTTGGCCAAGCTAACCGGGGAAGATGAGAACTGGAGTCCAACATCTGAAAGGTTCCCTGCCACAGCAGGCAAGTTTGAGAAGACTGGGTCTCTATTGCTCCAACATGCAAGGGAGGAAAAAAGAGCAATTGGAGGAGAGTAAATTGAGAAATGCAATCATGGACAAGGAGTTGTGGAGTTTGCTTTGCTGAAGTCTTTTATGCAGAAGGTTCTCCATCAAGGAATGGTGGTATCACATCCTGCATGGAAAAGATTCCTTCCAGCTCTAGGACAGCCCAAGATTTAAGATTTGCTTCTCTGAAACGGATTCCCTTAACTCTTCCCATGCAAGTCGTCAACCAGTCTCACTCTGGGAGAAGAATTTGGAAAAGTTATTTTTTAAACCACAGCTTCCAGAATCTCAATGCTGGGGGTTGCAATCAGAAAGTTAACTCTTCCCAAGGTCTACCTGGGAAACCCTCCACCACCACCCCTTCAGTAGGGCTGACACCCACCCTAAGCAACCTGAAGCTCCATTGACTCTCTCTCTAAATAATTGGGTACACAGCCTCGGCAGGAGGCAATAGCAACCCCTCCTCTGAGCAAATCTCACCAAGCAAACCCCATAATAGGCTCACCTTCGGGCTGCCAAGAAATCAGAAATGACTTGAAGGCACACAAGAACCACCAACTTGCTAAGTCTCAGGAAGCTAGCAGTTAAACAAAAAAGCCATAGCAGACCAGACAGAGAAGGTTTTAAGAAACAGCACCCAAATGGGCATAGCAGAGGGGAACTGGGGAGGGACAGAAACAAGAGAAAGCAGAAAAGGGAGAAACAGGCTGAAGACAGATAGCTCCAATTGCTCTGCACCAAACATAGCCTGACCCTGTCAGCTGTCTCCGTCACTGCATCGTCGAGCCTCTTGACCGCACTGCAGCATCGTACCAGACTCTTGTTTTGTGCTTTTAGCTCAGGAGTTCTTAAGAGGAAGAAAGCTGGGAAACACCGGAGAGGAAGATATCTGGGGAATTCAGAAATGCCTATAGAATCAGGAAAGGAAGGGGGGAGTCCTGACAACATCCCATGCCAGAGATGGACAGAAAGGAGATGGAGATGCACTGGTGTGTCTCTGGATGATTAGCAGTACCTGTGAGTCCACCTGATTATTATGGGGAAATCATTTCACTTCCACACGGGAGGGGACACACCCTGTCTTGTACTGCAAAAGTCACTAGCCTGGAGTACAGGTGGGTGTGATTTGCCACCAAAGTGCTCAGGACAATCAAGTCCCCCTTCAATGTTCCTCCTCCCACACCAAAAAGTCACGCCTCCACTTTGTCCAGACTACCCCTCTTGCCCATCTCCTTGTTTGCATGTGTGGGGCATCAAAAGAGGGTTTGTGGTGCTGAGAAATTGGGCTGTGAGCCGCCCTTAGCTGGCCTGGCAGCAGCTGGTGGAAAAGGAGGCGGCGCAGAGGCAGGTTTTGAAAGGTCTGCACTGTCTGATCAGAACTGCCAAGAGAGGAAGTTCCCCTGGGAAAGAAGCGCCTGAGATGAGGGAAGCTACAGTTGAAGAAACTCACAAATAATCCAATCCACGGAAGTCAAACCTGCAAAGGCGGAGGGGCAAGTGTGGTGAAAATACTCCCTTCCAACACTTCATTGTTCTTACAAGTTCCATGGACTCTCTTGGCACCCTCGGCCCTACAGAGCACCGCTCTTGGATCAAAGAAGCCACACCATGGCAAGCTAGTCACCCATCCATGGGAGAAGAAAGCCCAGAGGTCACCAAAGCTGAAAAGGAGGAAGTACCCACATCCGGAGGAGAGGAAGTCCCTGAAGGAGGGGGCCCTCGCATCACAGGTTCCAGCCAACGTTGCGCTGCAGAAGCCCCAAAGATAAACACAGGAAGGAGCTCTCAAACATCTCCAAAAAGCCAACCTAAAACCATGAAAGCGACAACCACAACGTGTGTGCATGAGATACGCACAAGCACTCACAAGATGACGAGATGGTGCTAAGGGAGGCGCCGACAGGCAAGGAGTTCCTTGCCCTGAAACAAACCAAAGAAGGGGGTAAGCCACACGGCCACCTTCCAGAGATTTGGGACTACAACTCCCCTTATCCTTAAATGCTAGGGCTGATGGGACCTGAAGTCCCAAATGATTGAAGCTCACAACCTTCTCGGGGCACCAGTGAATGGCATGACTTACAAATAAGCTTGGGTCCCATCATCTTTTTGGTAATCAACGAAAAGCACATGACTGGATGTTCATTCGGTCAGATCTGTGTCCTTACTACGGAGTTGGCTTTCTGTTAAAATGTCCCTCGTCATCGTTTGGAAAGCTATGACAAGGGACAGTCGTAAAAGCCACTTGTTGTACAAGACACGAGAGAGTTCAAAAGCATATGCACGCATTTGTTACCAATCTCGTTGTTGTTGTGTGCCTTCAAGTCATTTCTGATCTATTGCAACCCTAAGGAGGACCTATCGTGTGATCTTCTGAGGCTGAGAGTGTGTGACATGCCCAAGGTCACCCAGTGGGGTTTCCACGGCTGAGCAAGGAATCCAACCCTGTTCTCCAGGGTCATAGTCCAACATGCACACCAGTATCCTGGCTCTCATTGTTACCAATAATTGTTATTTTCCCACTTCTTTGGGAGAGCAATTTGGGATTAGCCAACGGACGGCATAAAACATGAACAATTTCATTCAGAATACTGCCGAAAATGCTTGAAGTTACCCTTAAAAAGGAGCTCAGGAAGTAAGAAGAAAACCCTCTATGTTACATCCAAAATCAAATGAAAAGCTTTTTCATTCCCAGTCACCATGTTACTTTACAAAAGTAACTTCTTTACATTACTACGTCAACGACAGAGGCTTCTCAGTGGTGACTCCTCATATAAAGGACTTATCAATGGTGGCACTTTCTTGACGGCGTCCTTTCCCAAAAGCAACTCTCCAGTCTTGCTCCAGTCCTGGGCTTCCTATAAAAAGTATTTGAAATTTCTCCTGATTTCTAACTGAAAAAAGGGTATTTGTTGCTCATGGATATTTAAGAGAATCGTAGAGTTGGAAAAGACCACGAGGGCCATCAAGTCTGACTCCATTCTGCCATGTAGCAAGGCACCATCAAAGCATTCCTGGCAGATGGCATCCAACCTCTGTTCAAAAACCTCCAAAGAAGGAGACCCCACCACACTCCCAGGCAGTGCATTCCAATGTCAAAGTATTCTAACCATCAGGAAGTTATTCCTTATCTATTTGGATTGGAATCTATTTTCCTGAAGTTTAGAGCCATTGCTCCACGTCCTGGTCTCTGGAGCAGCAGAAAACAAGCTTGCTCCATCCTCCAGATCACATCTAATATCTAAGCATGCCCATCATATCACCCCTTAACCTCATATTCTCCAGGCTAAACAACCCCAGTTCCCTAAGCCATTCCAGTTTCCAGGCCTTCTACCATTTCGGTCACCCTCCTCTGGACACATCCCAGCTTGTCAATATCCCTCTCGAACTGTGCTGCCTAGAACTTTTGAAACTGTATTTTACTAAAGCTGGCTTTACTGAAATATTATTTAAATTGGCTCCCACTTTATTAATGCATTTTGCTCCATTTTTTATTTTGCAAGACTCCTTGAGAGGATTATGCCCTTAAGAAGTGGCTAAAAATGGATTGAATAAGCAAGCAAGCATAAAGTTAGAGAACATTAAAAAAAGAAAATCAAGGAGAAATCTCACTCCCTGCTGCACCCAAATGCAATTCCTACCCAACAGTCCACTGTTAACCTGGGTGGACTGGAAGATATGCACATAACACTTTAGGCACACCTCCCTGGAGAAAGAAAAAGCCAAACGTGGCATTGCATACTTTCCTCAGAAGGCAGTAAAATGCAAATACCATTTGGTACCCTTTAGTGTACAGAAATCTGTAAGATTGTCTAAAAGCTCTAAATGGAGATGCAAGCGAAGCAACATCAAACCCAATGCTATCTATCTCTAGAATGCAACCACCCTTCAGTTTAATATTAATTGCTTCCTTTGCAAGTATGTAAAGGACTTTATTACTGTCTCTCTGCATCTCTGTTCCTTTGCCTAAAAGGGGATGCACTTTCTTTTGAAAGGATGTCATGTTGAGGAGGGAGCAGGCTTGTTTTCTGCTGTTCCAGAGACCAGGACAAGGAGCAATGGATTCAAGCTGCAGGAAAGGAGATGCCACCTGAACCTCAGGAAGAACTTCCTGACGGTCAGAGCTGTCCGGCAGTGGAATCTGCTGCCTTGGAGAGTGGTGGAGTCTCCTTCTTTGTAGGTTTTTAAGCAAGGCTGGATGGACCTCTGTTGGGAATGCTTTGATGGGTGTTCCTCCATAGCAGGGGGTTGGACTCGATGGCCCCTGGGGTCTCTTCCAGCTCTATGATTCTTAAGAACAATCTGCTATTAACCCAAAGAAGTCATTGCTACAAGATGTGGTGAAGGCCTCTGGTGTAGGAATTAAAGAGAAACCCAGGGAGGTTGGGTTTAAATCAATACCTAACAGCCACAATCTATTTTTTTTTAAAAAAAACCACCTATGTTCAGAACTAGTTTGACACCAAGGAACAATTCCTGGATACCGAGGTGACTATAAAGTCCAGTACATGGAGAATACTTTACACGCTAAGTGGTACCCATACAATCCTCCTCAAAAGCTTCCACAAGGATACTAGTGCAGAATGGAGAACTGATGGCCTAACAGAGTTCAATGAATTACAATTTCCATCATCCCCCACCACTGGATGGATGGATGGGTACTAGACTCCAACAACATCTGGAAGAATACACATTGACCAAGATGTGAACCAGGTTGGCCACTTCCCTGATCAACTGGAAACTGTTCCGTTGAGTACGGCAAGCTTCCCCACCCTGGAAAGTTGTTGCTGTTGCATGCCTTCAGGGGATTTCCAACTTAGGACAACCCTAAAGTGAACCTATCATGAAGTTTTCTTGGCAAGGTTTGTTCAGAGAAGGTTAACCATTGGCTTCTCCTGAGGCTGAGAGAGGGTGACTTGCCCAAGGTCACCCAGAAGGTTTTCACGGTTAAGCAGGGATTCAGACCTTGGCTTCCCAAAGTCCTAGACTGGCAGATGCCTCCACCCAATTCTCAAAGATCCACCAAGCACGGTTCACCTCATTTAGACCCTCCACGAAGCATCTTCCGGAAATGGCAAGGAGAGGAGGAGGGTGAAAGATCTGCTTCCACCAGCCTGTTTGCTCATGCCTAAATCTGGATCCAACCTAGGTGCCTTCTTTGTCATACTCCATCTGCCGCTTTCCACTCCCAGATCTTCAGAACACTGTGATCTGGTTTACAGCCTGGCTGGGAAAATACAGGACCACAAACTAATAAACCAAATCAACAGCAGCGATGAGATGAGATCAAAGCACAGTATCTCTCGCCAAAATAAAACCTCACCAAAATAATGGAAGAATTGAGATCAGATTAATATTTCTGGGAAAGAGAATGCATAGTCAAGGAAACGTCACGGAGAAGACCCTGTTGTTGAATGCTACACTTCTAACCCAACATGCAGTTTTTAAAGGATGTGCCCAGTCTATTGAGCTATTATTTCCTTTGGGTCCAAATATCTAACTTTTTGCTAGCAGGAACACGCTCTCAGCCCCAAAAAACCCAGTGATAGGGTCCCCTTAGGGTCTCCATCAGTCTGAAATGACTTGAAGGCACACAACAATAAAGGCAAAATAAATATTTAGAAAAATACATGTTTAGTTTATCTTATATTAGGGGAAGGACTAAAGATAAAGCATTAAACAGATTACAATTCAGGGGTAAAAATCATGCAGCCCTCCCCAACGTTGTTTAACTCCCAGCATTCCTGACCATCTGCTTGCTGACCAAGGCTGCTGGGCGTTGCAGTCCAGCAACCTCAAGAAGGCCTCACAATTCCCAGCCCTGCCGTCGCTAGGTCCAAAATGCCTCATGGTTCCTCCATTTTCTTTCTCAGTGACAAGAGGCATTGTTTGGTTCTTGGCCTGGCTCCTTGACCCTGAACGTCAAACTATGAGGAGCAACCATTTGGTGTAACACAGGGGTGAAGATCCTTTGCACCTCCAGATGTTGTTGGACTTCCTCTCTCCAAAATCACAAGCCAACAAGGCCAACGGTCAGGAGACTATGGACACCATTCTCCAAAACAGCTGTAGAATCGATGGTTTCCCATCCCCTGGATTTAACAATAGGGTTACATTTCCACATTGGGGGTCAGTTTGATGACAACTTGGTAAGACACTGAATGATGAGAGAAGAGTGTTATAGCATCTCATCTCTCTTGGGAAGGGAGGCATCTACTTTCTTCGTGACTTAAAAAAATCACCCCTGATTTCACCGATAGGGATGGGATCAGATGTCCTATTAACCATGATTGTGTTCTGTAAAATAATAACCAGCTGAATTGTCCTCATTTTTTTTTTATGGACACCTTTTGGAACTACATCATGGACTATTTTGAATTCTCTCGATCGTTCGATTACATTTTAACTTTTAGACAGTAGGAATGTTTTATATTTTAGGTAGTAGGAAAAGAGATGGATAGATGCTTACAGATGGATAGATGCTACGAAGGAAGCCACAGCCCTGAATCTGCATTCATAGGGTCGCCATAAGACTTGATGGCAGTTCCCAACCACAGGGTTTTTGCGGACGCAATAAAACTATACTACACAATTGTAGGACAAATTATCCGGATAAAATACAAAATAATGCAACATAGACTTGTCCTTGGAGGAGGACCAGAGGTAAGTTTTTAAAGGGCTGCACGGCCTGATCAAAGCCACTGAGAGGGAAGGTTTCCCCAGAAAAGAAATGTCTGAGATGGGGGGGACAGGGGTTGGAGAAACTTGCAAATAATCAAATCTGTGAAAGTTAAACCTGAAAATGTGGAGGGCCGACTGCAATATAAAGCACACTGGCAAGCACATGCAATCAAACTATCCAAAATAAATAAATGTAATGATGATGGGTAAGATCAATCTGTTTGTCTCTGCCATATAGCAGGGCTAAAAGTGGGTTCAAACATGGAGACTTTGGTGTCGGAGCCTATTGTACTATATAATTTCTGCACACACACACACAAACCCCATTTCCAGACTTTTTCCAGGTATTTTCGAAAACAGCTCAAGGGCCCCCAGCACCTTAATCCAGCCTTGTCTGTTCGGTCTTCTTTTGTCAAACCTCACCAAAGAATCCTTTCCAGCCAGACTGATAGCAACAAAAAGCGTTCATCCATTTTCAGGCCTGTAAATATACATCTTCTAGCGGCAACGGGCAGGGTGGGAGGGTGGAAGATCCCATCTTCCCTTGCAGGGAGAAAAAAGGGGGGAGAGTTGGGAGCTGGGGGATGAATGATTATATTTGTCTTTTAGCAGCACCTGGGAAAGATGGTCTCTTGGCTTCTGGAATTAAACGGCACACACGTAACGGTGGTGCAGACACGCCTCCGATTAGCTCTCCCCGGAGCAGGTGACTGAATGGAACAAAGCAGGCCACGGACCTAAGAGGATCAGTCGTCCCCACTGCTACATCCCCTGCAACCAAGGCACGGCAGCTTCCATCTAGACACATCTAGCTGCCGCACTCAGCCAGCGCCACAACATGGAAGGGGTTCCCTTCCTTCTCCATGACACAGAGCATCCCTTTGCAAATCAAGTTGGCTGTCGTCAATCATTTTGTTCTTCCAAGGAAGCAACACAAAGCCTTCCATATTTACAAACACACACACACACGCGCGAGAGAGAGAGAGACATCACCTATACACATACACATATATATCATCCATATATATAGGTGATTTAAAAAGCAAGCCAATAGCACATCACCCAAGTTTGTCCTGCATCCATGAAGGATGCAGTTAATCAGTAGATCTACACATACACACACACACACACACACACACAGACATACAGACACAGATGTGGTTAACAAATAGAAGTTAAATGCATATAGCAAATATTTTGGCTTCCACCTTCTTCATCTCGGGCAACCGAAGGAGGCAGAAGCCAAAACGTTTTGCTCTCGATATGTCTTTCTTTAAGCTCTGTTTGTTAATTGCTTCAAAAACGCACACAAACACACACACACCAGGAAGTTCAGCTTTAGCAAGACGGCTTAGCGGTAACGGTCAAAAACAGAGACAGAGGATTTAAGGAAGCCATGGCGACAGGCTCCATGGGAAGTGGATGCCCTCTGGCAGCCCACGCAATTTATGCATCAAAAAAGAAAAGTTGGAAGATGTAGATCCATCCTTGGAATACAAGGACTTCGGAGAGACAAAATCTCATCAGGACAAGCATTGGTAAGATTTTTTGCATTAAAATTCTAAGTATATTGTAGCAGCAAATAAGACAACAGCCTCCTCTAGGATCAAGCAGCCAAACACCGTTCCCTGAATATACTTTCAAATGCAAAGATCTTCCCCCAAAGCCAAGAGAACCAAAAATAGCATTTCTGATCCGTGTGCAAAGTCTCTCTCTCTCTCTGTCTCCCCCCACCTCATATTTTTCTCCCTCAAATCACAGCAATCATTGATTTCTTTTTTTAAAAAAATTACATTTCTCTTCTGGAAAGAAGAAGGTTAAAAAAAATGGTCTCCAACCAAAGGAGGACAAGAAAATGTTGAATCCTATGTTTTCATTGTAATGACTAGACAATTTCAGAGTGGCAACTTCAGGCACAGCCCTCCCTCTTTGCACAATTGATGGTGGTGGGGGGGAGACAGACAAGAGTTATTATTGGAGGTGGGAGGAGAAAGGGGGAGAGAAATAACCAGAATGCTTTGCACTGACACTGCAGCTTTTGCACTAGTAAAAACCGAGGGAGGGGGCTGGAGAGAAAGAGAGAGTGTAAATTTTTGCAAACACATCCGAACCAAGGCTGAGTGGCACGGAAATATCTCCATCTCTGGGTGTTTTCCAGACACAATTTCCATTCTCCTTATCTCCTGCGGGCCACAATATGTAATTTTCTAGTGCCGTAAAATCCTTGCACAGAAGCATACACAGTGTTTACCCTTTGTATCGCTCAGAAAGACACATGCACCAGCGTGTATGTGTGTGTCTGCATGGATGTGTATATAATCTGTGTGGATAAACATACAAAGAGGCACAGATACATCCACACACACAGAGATACATGGAAGCAATTTACAAACAGAACATATAAAATAAGCAACGTATGCATATATTTAGAGATTAACTGCATCCTTTCGGCACCCAGGAGAAACTTGGGAGAAGTGTTGTTGGTTTGCTTTCCAATCTCAGACACACACACACATTTATTACCGCATCATTTATTTTTGGACCATTCAACCATCCAGTTATAACACACACTTTGGTTGCGTACATGTGCCTATAACACACACTTTGGTTGTGTACATGTGCCTATACATACAGGCTGTTTGTTTTGAAATCTTGTGCCTATATACGTAACGCAAAAACAATTTTGCCCATACCGGCCCCTATCTTCGTGTCCCCCCTCCTCCCCAAAAAGCTGCACATCATTTTGAAAAATCGGACCAAGATCCATGAGATGGGAAGGGGTTTGTAAGCCAGCCATGGAAAACCAAACCTATTTCTCTCCTGTCCTCCCCCACCAACACATACGCACACTGCAGAAAAATGCCATCCCACCCCCAACGACAACAACAGAAGCAGGGATTGCTTGCATTCCCACCCACCCCCCCTTCAGATTTCCTTCTGCTCAGACAAGCTGTCCTCCCATGCCCCCCCTCCTTCCTCATCTTCAATGCTTTGAGGCTCTTTTCTGCCTGAAAAGGGGGCTCCCAAGCATCTCCCTATTTTTTTCCACTGCTGAGACCCCCCCAATTGATTCCAAGAAGAGACAAAAGCCCACCCACTCATCTCTCTCCCTGCTAACACCAACAACCAAAAAAATCTATTTTTTCTTTGAGAAACAAAGTCTTTCACCAGCAAGACCTTCTCCTATCTCCTCCTCGGCCCCCATTTCCATTTTTCTCCCAACACCCCATATCTCTCTCCTCCAGGACATCCGCAAACCCTGACCGCTAATCCCCAGTCCTCTTTTATTTTTATTTTCTAAAATTTCCACCTCCCCTCCCCTCCCCTTCCTTCTGCATCCCTCCCTAGAGAAAAATAAAATAAAATCAATCAACCTAGAAGCCAGATTGCCTTCCTCAAACCCACTGGAAACAAAACGTGAATTGCAAAGCACACATTTGGGGGGCAGGAAGAAAGCCAGCGGGGGCTTTAAATTAAAAAGGAGCATTTTTTTAAAATCCCATTGCTCTCCCCATTTAAATCCCATGTTTTGGAACCCCATTGCTCCTCCTTTTTTAAAAAAGGAGCATTTTTTAAAATCCCATCACTCTCCCCATTTAAATCCCATTTTTTGGAACCCCATTGCTCCCCCTTTTTTAAAAAAGGAGCATTCTTTAAAAATATCCCATTGCTCTTCCCATTTAAATCCCATTTTTTGGAACCCCATTGCTCCTCCTTTTTTGAAAAAGGAGCATTTTTTAAAAATATCCCATTGCTCTTCCTCTTTAAATCCCATTTTTTGGAACCCCATTGCTCCTCCTTTTTAAAAAAGGGAACATTTTTTAAAATCCCATTGCTCTTCCCATTTAAATCTCATGTTTTGGAACCCCATTGCTCCTCCTTTTTTAAAAAAGGAGCATTCTTTAAAATCCCATTGCTCTCCCCATTTAAATCCCATTTTTTGGAACCCCATTGCTCCTCCTTTTTAAAAAAGGGAACATTTTTTAAAATCCCATTGCTCTTCCCATTTAAATCTCATGTTTTGGAACCCCATTGCTCCTCCTTTTTTAAAAAAGGAGCATTCTTTAAAATCCCATTGCTCTCCCCATTTAAATCCCATTTTTTGGAACCCCATTGCTTCTCCTTTTTTAAAAAGGGAACATTTTTTAAAATCCCATTGCTCTTCCCATTTAAATCTCATGTTTTGGAACCCCATTGCTCCTCCTTTTTTAAAAAAGGAGCATCTTAAAATCCCATTGCTCTCCCCATTTAAATCCCATTTTTTGGAACCCTATTGCTCCTCCTTTTTCTAAAAAGTAGCATTTTTTTTAAAATCCCATTGCTCTTCCCATTTAAATTTTTTTGGAACCCCATTGCTCCTCCTTTTTCAAAAAAGGAGCATTTTTCTTTTCTCACCATGGGGTTTTTAGGGAGGCAATGGGAAAAAGGACCCCCACCCTCCATGTGCGCAAAAATCAAGGAGAGGAAAAAGGATATTTTTGCCTTACTTTCTCCCACCACGGCTTTGAGCCCGGCTGGAGGCATGATGGGGGGCTTGGTCCTTTGGGGGCGCTTGGAGAGGGGGTCCCCTCGGCTCTGGCGTCCAGATGCGGCTCTTGTTGCGCTTCAGATCCGCTCCCCGGGCTCCTCCGGCTGGGCTCCTCAGCTGACTGCGGAGGGAGGGAGGGGAGGAAGGAAGGAGGGAGGGAGGCGGTCCAGGCCGGGCGTGGCCGGATTATGATGCTCAGCCCCGGCCAAGGAGGGAGGGATGCTGATGCTGGTGGTGCCTTGGCGACGTCACGGCCCGGTCAGCCAATCCGGGGCTCGCCTGCGCAGCATCTTCCTCCCAGCCTCTCTCGCCTGGCTCCCTTAAAGGGGAGGAGCCCTAAGAGCTGCAAGGAAAGGAAAAAAAAGGACAAGGGGGGGGGAATCGCAGGAGCTGCTAGGTGGGGAGACGTGTCCTGCGTGTGTCTCCAAGCTGGCAAGGCAGTGCGGCGCAGTGGTTAGAGTGGGGGGTCATGGGAGAGTTGGAGGGGACTACAGTGGTCATCTAGTCTAACCCCCATCTGCCATGCAGGTCATCTAGTCTAACTCCCATCTGCCATGCAGGTCATCTAGTCTAACCCCATCTGCCATCAAAGCACCCCCGACAGATGGGCATCTAGCCTCTGCTTAAACAGCTCCAAAGAAGGAGACTCCACCACGCTCCATGGAGGCAGCAGATTCCACGGCCAGACAGCTCTGACCGTCAGGAAGCTCTTCAGGTGCAATCTATTTTTCTGTAGTTTGGATCCATTGCTCCTCGTCCTAGTTTCTGGATCAGTGGAAAACAAGCTTGCTCCAGCTTCAACATGACATCCCTTCAAATGTTTAAACATGGCTATCGTGTCCCCTCTTAACCTTCTCTTCTGCAGACTAAACATCCCCAGCTCCCTAACTCGTTCCTCATAAGGCTCCATGGCTTCCAGATCCTTCATCATTTTGGTCGCCCTCCTCTGGACACACTCCAGCTTGTCCATATCCTTCTTGTCTTTAATGCTAGGGTACCATCTTATGCCAACTAGCTATTCCTGCCACGCAAAAGCTAGCTCCCTTGGCTGCGATTTCAGGGAACTGGTGTCCCAGAAGGTGATCAATGCAGAACACATAGGCCATTTCCACACTCGAGTGTTACAGCGCTATTATTCCACTTTAAACATCCTATGGAATCCTGGGGCTTGCAGTTTAGGGAGGCCTCTGCTTCCTTCTCTCCTCAAAGACCCCTCCCTAAACTGCAAACCTCAGGATTCCATAGGAGATTGAAAGTGGAATAATAGCGCTATAACACTCAAGTGCAGAAATGGCCATAGATAGGAAGGACTTACTGTATTAAACCACATCACCTGCTGCTCCGGTAATTTTATATATCTGATTGAATGCAAGACGGCATCCTCAGTACATATAGAAAATAACCCCAGGTCTGCATCTACACTCCAGGAATCCCATGCCTGCATATCTAGCCAGAAAGCTGAGCAGCCAAGAGCCAGATACTTCAACTCAGAACACCACAACCTCCCTGATTTGGCTGTGTTTGGGACTGAGGTTCCATCTCTTTCAAGCGCTTGAGGGCTAAGCTAGAATTTCTGCACCCACAGACTGACAATCTTAATGCTACCTGGCCTCAGCCTAGAGGATGAGACACCATCATCCACTAAGAACACTGACAATGGAGTGTTCTAAACTGCCAAATTGGATGGAGCGCGCTTTTGTTTGCAGCCACATTGTGTCCCTGCAACAGGGCAAGGAAGGAAATATATTCCCTTCGTGAAGCACACTGGAAATTGTAGTGCAGACCACAGTACCATCTTATTTTGGGGCTCTTTCTCCGCTTCAATGCCCTTGGCTTTGCTGTGCTCCAGCCTGCTAGTTCAATTCCCCAGTTAGCCACGGAAATGCACTGAGGCCATTTCCGCATCACATTTGCCATTTCCGCACAACACTGTTATAGTGCTTTTATTCCACTTTCAACATCCTGTGGAATCCTGGGCTTTGCAGTTTAGGGAGGGGCATTTAGAATTCTCAGCCAGAGAGCTCTTTGGCTTCAGTAAACTACAAACCCCAGAAATTTCACAGGATGTTGAAAGTGCAATAATAGTGCTATAACAGTGTAGTGCAGAAATGGCTACTGTTATAGTGCTATTATTCTACTTCCAACAACCTATGGGATCCTGGGATTTGTAGTTTAGGGAGGGGCATTGAGAATTCTCAGGGAGAGAGTTCTTTGGCCTCAGTAAACTACAAACCCCAGAATGTCACAGGATATTGAAAGTGGAATAATAGCACTATAACAGTGCAGAGCAGAAATGGATGACCTTGGTCATGTCACACACTCTCAGCCCCAGAAAACCCCATGATATGTTCACCTTAGGTCCACTGTAAGTCAGAAATAACTTGAAGCCACAGAACAACAACAGTTATCATGGATTAGTGTCATGTTATGTATAATAAAATATTATCATGTATAATAAATGGGAAAGCTAACATCAGACTATCAGACTATTTTATATTCTATATGTGTAACTTTAAATCCAGGCAGTTGCCTCCATCGTTTGCTCTCACGATCCTCTTCCGTGCCGCACAAAAATTAATTTCCAGCACTTGCAAACTCTTTCCACACACTTCAGCCCCCTCAAACAAACACCTCCTGCATCTCAGACAGAAATAACTACCACTTTTTTACTAACCTAGTATCTGCACCACTTTGGAGGCACACCAAGGGAAAAAGTGTGAAGCGTGGGCAAAAGACAGGGTGGTCAGAGCCGCGAAAGAGAAGAGATCTGGTTTCTGCATCTAGTTGTGCAAAAGGCCACGGTTCAACAGGTAAAGCTGTCTCTCCCATCCCTGCCGCTGCAATCATTAATCCTGCTCAGAGCGTGTGCAAACTGCGATGATAGAATGATAGAATAAAGTTAGAAAATAAGTTAGAAAATAACTTTATAGAAGATTCTTTATAGAATAAAGTTATAAAATTATGGAATAAAGAATGATAAGCTCTTAAGACTGTACGTATTTTGAGGGGGACAGGCTACACCCACAACTTATATATATATATATATACACATATGTATTTGTGTGTCCATGTCTGTATATATATATGTGTGTGTGTGTGTGGATAGCCTTTCCCCACCAAAATGTATACACCCTTAAGAGCTTATAATGCTTTATTACACACACACACACACACACACATTTGTGTGTGTGTGTGTGTGTGTGTATTTTTTTTTCTCTCTCTCTCTCTCCTAGAGTTCTAGTCCAGCGGTCAAACCACTACATCATTGTGGCTACATCTCCCATCATCCTTGACTCTAGCCTGTGTTGCCTGGGACCAAGAGTCCAGGAAAATCTGGAAGGGAGTCCAATAAGGGTACTAATCGCCAAACTCATCCGGAAGGCAGAATAACAATTAATATCTTCCAGCAAGCTGATATTATTCTAGCTGATTTGCAATCAATTGAGTGCATGAATCATGAAGGGGTTGGTGCAGAAAATGAGTGTGAATTTGCTGCCAGGCTACCTGTTTCTGCTGTCCAGCACCAACTAAACCGCTCCTTCTTCTCATCAGGTGGTCCTTACTGCAGTCTGCTGCAAAGCCTGAGTGTTCTCTCTATCCATCTTCGTTTGCAGAAGAATGAATCAAAAAGGCCAGGAGGAGGAAAAATCACAAGACACTCCAGGACTAAGTGGACCTGGGGATCATGGTCACACTTCACATTTATAGCACTATGATTCCACTTAACAGTCTGGCTAATATCTTCTGGAATCCTAGAGTCTGCAGTTTAGAGAGACACACTGGGATTGTCAGCTAGAGAAATCTAGTGTGGCCCCCCGTGTCCAAACCCAGGAGTCCACAGGTTGCAGCCAAGGAAGTTATAGTGGAATCACGGTGCTATAAATTATGTCGTATGAAAGGGCCCCGAATGTGGATGCTATTGTCTGGAACAGGATGCTTCAGCTGTTCAGTGAATCTGTGGAAAACATTGCCAAATATCCAGTGCAAAGAAGTATAACTAGGCCTTCTAAGCAAGAATGTTACCATCTTATCAGGGCAAGGGATGGCAGCGAGAAGGGAAGCAGGAGAAAGATCCACCAGTTGGAGACTTGGGATAATGCACCTCCATAGCTATGCCCCTTCCATAAAAGATCCCCAAATGATTGCAATGGTTTTGCAACTGCACTGCAACATTTTGTTACAGCTAGCCTCATTTTATTTGATGAAAGTCTCAAACAAATAAGACTAGCTGTAACAAAAGGTTGCAGCAAGATGCCGGTGCATTGCTTCCTGCAGTCATGAAGCCCTCTCGCACCCACCATGCTCCATTCCCTTTCCCGCTTCCACCTTGTTCCTTGTCCCCATCATTCACCCACCCGACAAAATGTTGCAGTGCAGTGCCTGATCCTGTTCATTGTCTATTTGCTTCTTCCTTCCTACCAACCAGCCAGCTCTTCTTTAAATATTTGAAGGGATGTCATGTTGAGGAGGGAGCAGGCTTGTTCTCTACCGCTCCAGAGACTAGGACAAGGAGCAATGGATTCAAGCTGCAGGAAAGGATATTCCACTTGAACCTCAGGAAGAACTTCCTGACGGTCAGAGCTGTCCATGGAGTGTGGTGGAGTCTCCTTCTTTGGAGGTTTTTAAGCAGAGGCTGGATGGGCTTCTGTTGGGAATGCTTTGATGGGTGTTCCTGCATAGCAGGGGGTTGGACTCCATGGCCCCTGGGGTCTCTTCCAACTCTATGATTCTCTATTATTCTCCATTCCACTTTCCCTTCCACCTTTGTTTTGTGTCTGCCTTTCATCCGTCAGCACCACACTGTTCCCACTAAGCATGATAAAACCTCATTTGGCTGGGATGTGTGATGTAAGGTCATCCCAAGCTTAGAAATATTACTTTTCTGGACTACGACTCCCAGAATCCTTCAGCCAGCATAGCCAGTGAATCTACTCCAGCCCTTGATCTGAACTTTAAGGGAACTGTCCAAGGTACTGCACCTATTTTGGCTCAACAGCTACACAGGTCAGACATTTGAGATGATCGCTTCCATCGGCCACTGCCAACACAGGTGATGGGAATTGCAGTCCAAAACATCTGGAGCATCTCCATGCTGGCAAGTATAATTTAAGGAATTATCAGAGAATCCGCCAGCGTGGAAAAGAGGTTAGCAAGCAAGGAAGTGTGTGCATAACAAACAGGACCAGAATTGCAGGGAAAAAATGGTTATACATTGATTCCTTTGGACCTCACTCATTTATTTCAAAATGTTGTTGTGCAATGGACTGCAACGCTGGAGACTACTGCGTGAACAAAGTGATAGATCAGACAGTCCTTTTGCTTGGTCCAAGAAGGCTCTGGACACAATAGAACAAAACTCTCTTGAATACAGTAAAACACAAGTGTGCTCCTGCCAGTTGTTCCAGAAGTTTCGTTTCATGTTTGCAGAGCAATGCGTTCTGGGAGATGCAGTCTGAAAAATCATCTTGTTCTTCCTCCGCTGAGTCTGTCTCTCTGTCTCTGTCTCTCTCACCCACACACCCACACAGGCACACGCACACACACACAGAGGCACACAGATAGGGAATTGAAGCCTTCCAGAGTCCATCTCCCAGAGTGCTTTGCTCTGAAGCAAATGCCTTGCCAAACCAGCCGCATCCAGATGTTTTTCCTACAACTCCCAGAAGCCCCAACCATAGGCTGTGCTGGCTGGGGTAGATGGGAGTTGTTGTCTCTGCCCCTTTATATATATATAGATATATATATATATGAGCCAACCAAGAACCGAGGACACAGACACACTGGCTGCATTGTGAAAGCCAACACCACACTTTAGGGCTCCTGCTAGTTGCAATGACTCTAAAGGGCTGTTTAAATATTGTGATCCCCACCCTTTTAAAAAGAAATCAACACAAAAATCCACTTCCTCCCGGGGAACACTTAGCCAAACCCCAGGAACTGCGCGCAAGCTCCTGCAGAGTTAATCAGGGCATTTAGGGATTGCTCAGAGCCGTTGAGAAGTTACTTTCCCCCACCCGTTCCTGCCCTCTTTTTCACTGCAACTCCCAGAATCCCCTGCCGAAGTAGCCACGGGGCATGTCAAGCTGATGAGCATACAGGAAGCTGCAATCCAAAAAGGGAACTTTCTCGTCCAAAATCTCGTCCAAAATCTTTCATGCAAATATGGATAAAGGTGGGTGGAGAGAGCCAACGTTGCAGAGCCCGGAGACTACAAATCCCAGGATGCCGCGCGCCCTGGTCCACGTGATCTCTCCCCAAAAAAAACCCCACGAGCTTTTTAAGCAAAGAAACGTTGTGTCGTTTCTGCAAAAGGCGTAACCCGATGAGAAGGGAAGGCGAGCAAGCGAGCGCGCAGTTTGGCTGGCGGCAGCCTTGGTGGCTTTGGGAAGCAAAGTTTTAAAAAGGGAAAAGGAGGAGGCGAAGACAAAAAAAAGGCCAAGATGATGCCAGTAAGTCTGTGTTTCATATTCGCCAAGGGGCTACACCTGTTTGCTTGCAAGCAAGTGGGAGCTGGTGGTGGAAGGGCGGATTCTCTTGACTTTTACGCACGACCATGCGTAAAAAAAAATCTTACATCCCAGCTCTGCTCCCCAAGAAGCTGGTTAAATTTTAGAAACAAATCCCTTCTCTCCTAACAGCACCACCTTCTTAATTGTAAAGACAGCTTTTCCTTTTGATTTTGAGTCTGTCTCGATATGATACCCCTTTCTTTGGAAAGGGAGTCCCCCTCCTCTGCTTTTATTTAGGTAGAAGTGCAGCCCTAAATACCTCTAGCTGGTTCTGCTGGAGAGGCACCCTGTTGGAATGGTTTGAGCATTGGACAATGACCTGGGTTCGAATCCCTGCCTGGCCAGTGCGGTGACTTTGGACAGTCACACACTCTCAGCCCCAGACTGCAGTTCCCAGCGTTCCTCCCCACTGGCTTTGCTCAGGACTGCTGGGAGCTGTAGCCCAAACAGGAGCTGGAGGGCCACTTGATTCTCAACCTTGGACTAAATTCCATAGGCACCTGATTCAAGAGATAGGGATTGCAATTACCTACTTACTTGGGAGTAATCCTTAATGTTGAGCCAGCATGATGTATTGGTTTGACTGTTGGATGATGACCCTGCAAACCAGGGTCGGCATTGGAAACCCATTGGGTGATCTTGGGCATGTCACACACTCTCAGCCCCAGAAAACCCCATGATAGGTTCTCCTTAGAGTCACCATAACTCAGAGAGGACTTGAAGGCACACCATAGCAACAACAATTCCTGTTTACCAAGGTCAGCTCCCTTTCTTTTTTCTATCTCTGCTAACCCAGTGAGCCCCAGTTGTGCTCGGGAATGTCTTTGTAAATGATGTACACACCCAGTACATTGGTGATCGCTTCCACCCTTCCTCGGTTCTTCCAACTAATTTGTTAAAAAGAGTTGCGTAGCATCTTTCCTCTCCGGTATAGAAAATGTGAGTTCGAACAATCTTGGTGCGATATATGGCTAGAAACAAGAAATCATCAGCAACAAGCCAAGGCAGTAAACTTATAAAAAGAGCCGTCTGACATCTACCAGCTGTTGTTTAAACATTGGGAAGGCAGTGTGGTATAGCAGTTGGGACTCTAAACTGGGACTTGAGAAATTTGTTCTGTTAACTTCGCCGGGTGACTTTGGTTAGGCACAATCTCTCTCTCTCTGCCCAACCTGCCTCACAGGGTTGTTGGGAGGATAAAGGGAGGAAGAGAGTCAGAGCTCAGAGGAAAGGTGGGATATTAGAAATTGTTCTTGTGGGCCTTCAAGTCTTTTCTGACTCATGGCAAGCCTATCAAGGAGTTTTCTGGGTCTGAGGGAGTGTGATGCACCCCAAATCACCCTATAGGTTTCCATGGCCAAATAGGGAATTAAACCCTACTTTCCAGGACCATAGTCCAATGCTCAGACCACTGTTCCACTCTGGCCCTCTTTGAACATGAGTTGAACAGATGCTCTCATTGAAGTCAGCAGGACTTAAAGCCAGAATTCCTTGGCGTGATTCTAAGCTTGCCTGGATGCAACTCACGGAATTACGTTGCAGTCAATGCACTCTGTCTCCCTGTTTGTTCATAGACTGGTTGTGGATCTGGCATAGCTGGACTAGACACCAAGGTTTCCTAATTAAGCTGTTGCCTAATGAAAGGGCATATGTTAATCTCCTGACTGCCTTTGTCAAGAGCTATTGAGTCACATTGGACACGGGGCTTTCCTTACCAGCAAAACAGATCAGATGGTTTCATCCGTGTCCTAAAGGGAAGTGTGTCCTGCTTTGAGTTTCTGCAGAACTTACTCCCACGTGAGGCTCTGACAAAATGGTTCATCTACACCCATTAGAGGAGTTTCAGATCACTTTAACTACCACGGCTCTACCTTCTGGGAGTTGTAACTTGAGACTTCTATACTCCTACTGTACTATCACACTAGATCTCTCTAGTGGAGAATTCTAAGTTCCAAAGTAGAAACCCCAGGATTCTACAGGAGGCAGCCATGATAGGCAAAGCGGCATCAAACTGCATAGGGTAGAAACATATTGTAAAACAGTGCAATCTTGTGTGTCTTTACAATGGAAAGCCTCATTGGGTGAACAGGGAACATCAGAAGAGGGTTTGTGGGGCTGAGAAATCAGGCTGCAAGCTATCATTAGCTGGCCAGGCAGGGGCTAGTGGTGGTGGACGATGACCAGAGGTGGATTTTAAAGGACTGGATCCGAAGAAGATTCCCCAGGAAAGAAGCACTGGAGGTTGGGGCCAGGGGTTGGAGAAACTCGCAGATAATCAAATTCGTGCAAGTCAGACCCACAGATGTGGAGGGCTGACTGTATAGCCAAGAGTGTCTGATATTCAGTGGCTATTTCCCACCCAGGTACTAACCAGGGCTGACTTTACTTAGCTTCCAAGTTTGGACAGTATCTGGTGCCTTCAGGGTGTTTAGACATGGACTGCAATTCGTGTCAGCATTTATTTATTTTTTATTATTGCCAGTTGGGAACAAGCGCTGGAAAATTACCTGTTAACCAGCTGTACTTGAATTGTTCATGGGGTACTTTTTTTGGCATGGCTGCTTCAAGAACAACCTCACATCGTCCGTGTGCTTCACCGCACAAACACAATGGATGTTAGCAAAGCAAAGGGCTTCTAATTCCCGATTTCACTATGAGAAGCACGCCACTATCCTGTCTGTGTTTGATCCGAAGTATGTCCCGCGTACCTAAATCCAATTGTCAATTCCGGGAAAACTAGGCCTACTAACTGAACTGGGAACTTGGGAAAACATGCCAACAAAAATCCATCAAATTTAATTGTGACTCTCTATGGGTTTTGGGAGTCAGCAGGATATAGCAGCTTGAGTATTATATAAGACTCTGGAGGACTGGGTTCGAATTCCCACTCAGTCCTAGAAAACCCACTGGGTGATCTTGGCAAGTCACACTCTCTCAGCCTCAGAGCCCTTCTCTGAATAAATTTTGCCAAGAAAATAGGTTCGCCTTAGGATCACCATAAGTCAGAAATGGGGGGAAATATCAGTCATAAGTATAGAGGTAGGATTGCTGTTATTAAAGATAACATAAAATATCAAGATATAGGATACGATGCAATGTTTATTCTGTATTGCAATATACAGTTTTGTAATCAGTGCCTTTAATAGTATTAAAAATGAATAGTAAGTTTTTGCAAAAGGTCTTTAATCAGATTGAATAACAGAAATGCCCTTAATTTTAGAAGTAATAGAATTAAAATAATACTATCTTCCTTTTGTTTTATTCTTCCCATTTTCTTAGAAGGAATACCAGGCTCATGGTTTTGTTCTTCTCTTTTTGTTTATTTATTAAGAGATACATGAGTTTGTAAAGTTTTATTGTTACAATAAAAATTAAAAAAAGAAACAGCTCAAAGGCACGCAGCAACAGACCCTTCAGATGTTCTAAATGATGGCTCTTGATATCCTTGGCTGGGGCTGATGGGAGTTGCAGTCCAACAACATCTAGACCAGGGGAATTGTGTGACCCTCCCAGTAGTACTAAAAGTCCAACTCCAGCATTCCTTGCCCTTGGCCAGATTAGGCTAGTGGGTGATGGGCATTGCAGTCCCCATCATGGTGGCTAGGGCTGCTGGGAGTGGCAGTCCAACAGCATCCCCACCACAATCTAGGGGGCCTCTGTTTGGTAAAAACTGTCTGATAGTGTTAGATTGGTGTCCCTCCGTCACCCTGGCCCAAAGAACTGAGAAAACATAGGCGAGGATGATCTTTTCTTATCTCGGTACTGTCTCTGCTTGAAGTATTTTGATTTAATTACCAGCTAGCATGAAGTCACTGTTTCCTTCCTGGAATCTTTGCAAATGAGAGCCCTCCTCTTGTTTTCCCATTCCCAGCAAATCACTCCTTTAGCACCACACCTAGGCAGGCCTCGTCTTGCACAACCTGCACCTGCGTGGCTCCCATCGGAGGCTCCGAGGGGAACAAAGAGAACTGAATGGGAGGCCTGGATAATAATTGCAGGCGGTCCAAACAAATATTCTCTGAATGTGTGCAGAGCGCTCCTTTCCTCCCACCCAGTAGCCACTGCAGTAACCCAACCAAACCAAGATTAAATGGGCATTTCCTTGAGTTCCCCATGAGATGTACACCATCCTCAGTGATACTTGTACCCAGTTTGGTGCACTCCAGTTGTTGGACTTCATATCCCATCATCCCCAGGCCAGGTATCTTGAAAGGAGGGAGTTGTGGCCTAACATTATCCGGACTGGGCAGCAAGTTGGGGAAGGGTGGCATGGCTGGTACAAGAGGGCTGTGTAAACTTTGGCTCTTCAGGTGTCTGGGACTCCAACTCCCACAATCCTTGCCACTGACCATGCTGGCCGGGGCTCTGGAATGTTGAATGGGAATCATGCAGATCTCCAGGAGCTGATGGACTACAATTCCCAGCATTTCTCACATTTCACTACATTAGCTAGGACTTCTGGAGGGAGCTGGTTTCTGGAGGGCCAGATGATTTGGCCCCAAAGATCTGCACAGAACCACATAGTCTAACCTAAGCTTTTGGTAGCCCAGAAATCAAACGAACTGTACAATATACTTCCCAAAAAAAAAAAAAACCTTATGAAAACACAAAGTTATATGTATTGGCCCTAAAACCTTACACCTGTGCTGGAGAACGTTTGGTCCTCCCAATGTTGGACTCCAACTGCCATTATTCTTGATCTCTGGTTGAAAATGATGGGAGATGGTGTCCAGACATGATCTAGAGCAGTGCTTCTTAAGCTATGTGACGTGCCAGGGATTGGCATCCCATTTGTGCCCATTATCCACAGTCTTGCCTTTCTTTTTGGAAACTCTCAAGAGATCAGCCAAGAACTACCACTTTGACTAGCATGGATTTAATGGGCAGAAGATTTAGATCTTTGTGGTTGGATTTTCACACACCATCAGCTCCGGGAACCAGCTGCTACATAAATCGAACTGAGTTCCACATTGAAATAATGGTTTATTTGGTCAGTTTAGGGGTGTTGTTTTTAGTGACCCAGAAAGCTTCCACTTTGAGAGCCAACCCTCCCCTGCCCCACAAACAAACAAGCGCTACTGAGTGTTGACCCCGTGAACCAGGGATTTGAAAGATGCCAATCCTGTTTACAATCTTGCTTTGGAGCTCCAATGTTAAGCCGAACAGAAGGCATCAATTAGGCGGATTAAGGCAGCAAATAATCATAGGCTTCAATGGGAGGAAAACAACACATGATCCAGCCCTTCCACGCACCAGATCAGACCAATGGCCTGTCTTGTGTAGGGCATCCCCCTGAGAATGGGAGAAGGCTTACTAACATCTTGGGCAAATGTCTTTCCCAGCATCTCTCACCGCAGAATATTTTAGCTGGAGAGACGAGGATGGGTAGGTAATGGGGAGACTCCGGTGGATTTAAGTGTGATGCAGCAGCCAAGAAGGCCAACACGATTCTTAGTTACATTGATAGGAGTATGGTGTCTAGATCAAAGGAGGTAATGGTACCACTCTATTCTGCTTTGGTTAAACCTCATGTGGAATATGTGCAAGAATATCATGGGGGACTTTATCAAAGGCCACACTGAAGTCCAATATTCTTACCAAAATTTGTTCAAAGGGGGTCTGCCCTTGCCTTGCTCTGAGGCTGAGAGAGTGTGACATTCCCAAGGTCACGCACTGGATTTCCACGGCTGGGCATGAATTTGAATACTAGTCTCTCAGAGTCCTTGTCTAGCACCCAAACAGCTATACAACGCTGGCTCTCAAGTTCCACTACGCTGTAGAAAAAAGGAGTATATTGTTCTCGCCGTGAAGTCTTGCCAGTACCTAACTTTGTCCTTTCTCTCTCACCTCCCCAATCCGTTGCCCGTCTGCTGCAGATGTATTTTTATTTCTCGGACAAAGTGGTCCTTCTGTTCGACTTCTGGAACGTCCACAGTCCAGCAGGTATGAAAACAAAACAATCTTATCTAGGTAAAAATACGTGCCGCTGAGCCAAGTTAAAGGGATGCTAGAGGACGCAGGGGATTAGAGGAAACCCCAGCTGCAGGGGAGATAGAAGGCGGTTATGAAAGATGGCTCTGTTCAGCCCCGGACTTGAGCTCTTTTGAGATAACAACCTTCCTTAGCATGCTTGGCTTCATAATCTGTTCCGAGGCCAAAATGGAAAGGTCAGAGAGCACATGCTGTGTAATGGAACAGCCACCTCCCTACCCGGTTTGGACACAGTTTTTCTTCTTTCCAGCACTTCTGACATGCAACTTCTAAAGGCAAAATTGGGTAGGCTGTTTTGCATTGAATATTATGGGCATAACTTGGCACTGACGGAGCTACACTGATGTAGCCTGTACCGCACAACCCTGCTAGTGAACTGTGACAAGGCACCACAAAGCACTGTGCAGAATGTCCCGTTGGGCAACAGGGTCTCCCATAGCACATTGGCCATGCTTCTGTCTCTGCTTGTACCATGGCTTCAATGGCATAGCTACCCCTACTCTCTCCTCCTGAGAATATGGACATTACAGGATGCTGCTATTCAACTTTGTACAATCATAAGTATGTTTGCAATGATGTACCCTCCCAATAGGATGCCAGTCAATGTTGATGGGGGGATTTTGGATGTCACTGGGGGGCTTCAAAAAGTTCTAGGAGTTTTTGTAGACCACAAGCTGAATGTAAGTCAGCAGTGTGATGCGGGAGATAAAAAGCAAATGCAATTCTGGGCGGCATCAATAGGTCAAGGGAGGAGATGGACCTCACCTGGAATGCTGTGTCCAGTTCTGGGCACCACAATTCAGGAAGGCTATGGACAAGCTGGAACGTGTCCAGAGGAGGGCGACCTTAATGGTAGAAGACCTGGAAACCATGAAGCCCTATGAGGAGTGGCTTAGGGAGGCTTGGTGTGTTTAGCTTGGAAGAGAAGGTTAAGAGGCAACATGATAGCTATGTTTAAATATTTGAAGGGGTATCATATGAAGGATGGAGCAAGTTTGTTTTCTGCTGCTGCTGCAGAGACTAAGACATGGAGCAATGACGAATGCATAGCCGTCTGTTGGGAATGTTTTGATGGTGTATTCCTGCAGGGCAGAATGGGGTTGGACTGGATAGTCCTTGTGGACTCTTCAACTCTATGATCCGATGATTCAAAGGACAGATGTGGCCCGTGAGCCACATTTTCCCCATCTGTACCCTGTGCCATCTTCCATTGTACCATAACATGCTACATTTGAAAAGGCAGCACAAATATGGTCTTATCTCTGGCCGGGATCGCTGGCCTACCACTTCCAGAAGGCTGCTCCCAGATATAGCAGACCCCCAGAGGCAAAGACTAAATCCAATGGGCAAGAATCAGAACTTGGCTAAACTTCAGGAGAATTCCATACATTCTGTCTGCCTCCCTTTGGGAGAAGGAAATACCTCCCTTGTGGTCAGCTTTGCTTCTGGGAGATCTAATCTGGTGGATCTCCAGCTGAGCAGAGAGATAAAGAACAGGAGGGAACTGGTTTTGTTCTAGAGACCTCACGGTAGGCCAGCGATACCAGCCAGAGATAAGACCATGGAGTGGGTGTGTTTTGGCTTCAGCAGAGTAGAGTCAACAGTCAGCTTTCCTGTTCCCAAGAGTCCCAGGCTAAGTGAACAGAATCATAGAGTGGGAGGGGGTTTCATGGGCCATCAGTTCCAATGCCCTGCTCAATGCAGGATGGCCAGCTAGCACCTCCCTAGAAAGTAGTCATTTTATCATCATCATCATCATCATCATCAGAGCCAATTTATTGCATTTTCTTCCCATACCTTATTTTGGCATGACCGACTAAGACGTTTACCAGCCAAAGGGAATGCTCCATCCATTTTTAATAGAGAGCACCATCTAGTTCTTTGGGAGAAAGCCCAACAATCAACCTGTAAACCCACCCAAAGAGGAGAACACAACGGTGAACCAGAGAGGATTTCTAAAGGGAATACTAAATTTCTTTTCAAGTTGTTCCAGCAGTCCAAAAATGTTCAGTTTAATATCTTTGCACTTTCTCGATCTTCTAGACTCTGGAAGGGGTAGGGACTCTAGCTTCAACCAGCAGGTTGTCCAGCCTCTTTTTGGGAGATGTCCAGAGAATGAGCCCCACCAGCATTCGGTTCAATTGCTAAACTACTTTTACTGTCAAGACGTTCTTTCTTATGTTCAATCAAAATCTACCCTCCTGTAGCTCAAAACCATTAGATCTGATCCTACCTTATGGGGCAGCAGAGAACAAATCTGCCTGCTCCTCTCTGTGGCAGCCTTTATTTTTTTAAAAAAAGCAGAATCTGGGCCCAGAAAGCAGGATCCCTGGGTGAGGCCGCATTAATTCTTCCTCTTTTAATTCCTGAGTCGCAGACTTTGCTCCAAAACAAACAAAATCCTTCAAAGACTGCTGTTTGGAGAGTGAAGTGGCTGTCAAGTGTACTGCACATGAGTACTTGTTTTGTGTTTTATGTCAGGGGCTGGCAACTGTGGCCCTTCCAGTGCAAATGACACTTATCAGCCTTTGCACCATGAACGAAGGGTGATGGGACTTGCAGTGCTGGAGGGCCTCACGTGCACATCCAGGTGGGGAGGTAATGCCAACTTCCACAACAGGAATTATGCAACTGATATGGTGCATTTTTGTAAAGAAAGAATTTCCATGCTGCCTGTCTCTAATTATCATTTGCCCAGAATAGCTAATTCTTTTCTTCCCCATTCCACCACGGGAAATTTTGCTCAGCCTTCTAGTAGCCAGATGCTCTAGTCCAGAATCCTAAAGAGCAAAAAGAGACAGGAATGCTGGTAATCATGGTTCTGGGATGGAGTATCGGCCAGAAAAAATGGCAGTTATTGCCCCGTTGGAGAACTACCAGCAGAGGGAAGCTGTGGATACCTCTTTTTGCAGGTTTGAAGAAGGTATAACCACCAGCTTTGGTGGTTGAGGGCTTCCATTTCAGGGTGGTGGTGAATCCACTTCAGATTTTAAGCTGAATTTTCAAGGAGTTATTCAAGCTACTGAAGGCTATTCCAGAAATATATGTGAGCACCTTGGACAGATTCTGCAAAGTCAGGAATAAGTCCTGGAATGGAACCACTATCCCACTGACCTGGAAGCCACCCATTGCAAGGGCAGAATCCCTTAGAGGCGTTACACCGGTGCAACTCCTAGTTAGACCGGCAGATTGCCCCGTGGGGATTCCAGAGGAGGAGGAAAATCAACTCCACGTGCCTTTTGCTATATACCAGTCCGGTTCCTAAGAAAAGTGCAGTAGCAAGTCCAGAAATTTCTGCTAGATTCAGGCCCCTGAAGAAGGCCAAAAATATAAAAAGAGGGCAAAACAGACTGGGCTTTTTAAAGTATAAAATTCATTCCATCTACAAACACATGGGGTTTATTCTTCTTTGCTGATTCGGATACGTGCTTTCCAGATTTTCTTTTTGCTCCTGCCCAGGGGGATTGCAGCCTTAGATTTCCCCAGGTCCCTTTTTAAATAGCTTGTCACCCCTCAAGGCTAAGACTTGTAGGAATCCCATTGCTAACTACAGTATAATATGATACGGGCTGGGCTTACACAGAGTTGTTGGAGAGATGTGAGATAACAGCCAGACAATGCAAGTTTCCTTCTTTTGACAGGGATGGCGCTCTCGGTCGTGATCATCATTTTGCTAGCTGTGCTGTATGAAACCATCAAGGTGGGCAAGGTGAAACTGAATCAGCGCACAATGCCGGTCGTCGTCCCCAGCATCAGCCAGGAAACTTTGGGAGAACCAGAGAGGGCATCTATTAACACAGGCACGGCACACCTAACTGGCACCCCAAAAATGTAAGAAAAGGGGGAAAGGGGGGAGAACAAGAGTGAGATTGTCCTTTATTTCTCCTAAAGCTCACTAGCAAGTTCAGGTAGCTTGGGCAGCACTGGAGAGGGGGTCTTCCAAGTGGTAGCTCCCTCGCCTGCAGCATTCCTTCCCCAACGAGTTACAATTGGCCTCATCAGTTTCTCCTTGATGAAAAGTTATCCACCAGTATCCTACAGTCATGACTTTGGAATAAGAAGGATTCAAGAAGGATATTGACAACCTAGAGCATGTCCAGAAGAGGAGCAGCTTAGGGAGCTGGGGATGTCTAGTCTGCAGAAGAGAAGGTTAAGAGGGGACAGGATAGCCATGTTTAAATATTTGAAGGGATGTCATGTTGAGGAGGGAGTGGGTTTGTTTTCTGCTGCTCCAGAGACGAGGACAAGGAGCAATGGATTCAAGCTGCAGGAAAGCAGATTCCACCTGAACCTCAGGAAGAACTTCCTGAGGGTCAGAGCTATCCGGCAGTGAAAGATGCTGCATTCATGGAGTGTGGTGGAGTCTCTTCCTTCTTTGGAGGTTTTTAAGCAGAGGCTGGATGGCCATCTGTTGGGAGTGCTTTGATGGGTGTTCCTGTGTAGCAGGGGGTTGGACTCGATGGCCCCTGGGGTCTCTTCCATGATTCTAAGAAGTAATAGATTGAGGCCCAACCCCTAAAGCCCCCCTTAGCTAGTGGCTGCATCAAGTTAAGGTCTGTTCATCTGCCAATCAGGGTGCAAGGAAGATGATGTTTCCTGCCCCTTCCTGCCACCAAATGAGACCGTGACAATCAGAAGCAGGACCTCTGTCAGAATTCCTCACCTGGGCTGGAAACTTCATCATCCTATGCCTCACTAAGCAGCTGAACAGGACTTCTTTGTTCAGTGAGGCTGCTGGCTGTTAAGGTGGACTTCGGAGACATTTACAACCATGGTAAACAGGACAGAATCTTGCCGTTCCCAGTAGGCTAAGGCAAAAGCAAACTGCTATGGCCTCTCCAAGCTTGTGCATTCTCCCTCATTCATAAATTTTGCCATCTTGCCCATATCTGATGTTGCTTGGCCGGATGTCTCCCGGTTTCCACCTGCAAAATATTGTATGTGAAACGCCTTTGGCTTACAATCAGGGCAAGGGTGTGTGGCCCCCTCATGCTGTGCTTTGTCTAGCTTGGAGTTAAATGCAATGGAATACGGTGGAAAAAGACATGGCTGGCTGGAGGGAACCATTCAGTACTGAGCCACTGATTTGCAGACCTTGCTTGTTAAGTTTATACTGCTTTTGAATGAGATGTTAGGAGTTGTGGAACGCAGGAGAAAGAAAGAATCCAAGGGGCAGAAATTGAAGAAGAGGGAGACTTGCACATTGCAATATGCCTGGAGTTTTGGAGCTCAAAGTTGTCAGACTAGCCAACGCCATTCACAAGCCTGCAAATCAGACACCTCATTTGGTCTAACGCTCTTTTTCTTTCGCCAAAGCCAATTCCCCTGGCACGTGGCCCAGACCTTGATCCACGTGGTCCAGGTGGTCCTCGGATACCTGGTGATGCTGGCAGTGATGTCCTACAACTCGTGGATCTTCCTGGGTGTCATCGTGGGCTCGGCCATCGGGTACTACGTGGCGTATCCGCTGCTCAGCGTCCGATAGCGGCAGCACGTTCTGCTCCGGTGAAGGCTACCCAAATGGTGTCTGTCGGGAACCAATCCTTAAGGACGTGCCAGGTATTGGGAGATGGAGTTCACCATCTCTAAGACTCCCTTTCTCTCCACCTAATTTGATCTCTGACCTCCACCTGCAGCAAGACTGATGGCTTTGGATTCTGTTTTCTCTTTTACAACAGCAAATTTGTTTCCAGATTTATATTTTTTTCAAAGAATCCTTAAGTGCCTTTGACCATATTCCTGAAGACTGTCTTTATGTAGGTGCTGGAAAACTAGGATGGAGGGAGATCACAGGTCCAAGCAAATCTCTAGGGTCTCAGGCAATATATCTGTGCGGGTCTTTGTGAACGGTTGCTGTCGTTGTGTTCTGGGTCTTAAAACCGCATCTCCGACCCAAAGCTTTTCCCACTCACAGCTTAACAATGTTAGCATGAAGCCCTTAAGCAAATCAGCTTGCTAATGCTGACCTGCTAAAGGAAAGTTAGGGAATTTCAGTGCCTTAAAGATGGGTAAGACCATTCTTAATTTAAAAAAAAAACTTGGTAATTGCGTTAAATTATTAGAATAAGGAGATCTAGAGGTAGTGAAATTTTTTAAGGAAAACAAAGCATTAATTCTTAAGTGTTCCCAAGTTGTATATTGTGAGTGGGTGGGCAAAGTATAGCCCTTTCAGCTCCAAGGTACGACCCCTGAAGCCCCCCCAAACCTTCCGCCCTTAATGTTTTAATCTTTGCAACAATTTTTCAAAAGAGAGAAGCAATGGCAAACAGTTCTTGCCAAGAAAAAACCCCACAACAGGCTCCCCTTAGGGCTGTGTGACTTGGGGGCACACAAGAACAGCAACAACATGGAGGATGGAACAAGCCTGTTTTCTGCTGCTCCAGAGACCAGGACATGGAGCAATGGCTTCAAACTTCAGGAAAAGAGATTCCATCTAAACATTAGGCAGAATTACCTGATGGTAAGAGCAGTTTGACAGTGGAATATGTGCCGCCTGGTAGTATGGTGAAGTCTCTTTCTTTGGAGGTTTTTAAGCAGAGGCTGGAAGGCCATCTTCCTGTATGGCAGAATACGGTTGGACTCAATGGCCCTTTAGTCTCTTCCAACTCTATGACTCTAATATGTGATCTTCACATCACCCATTTCACCGGAGAGATTTCAACCTGTTTGTCTTGCGAAGCCATCCCACGTCATGCTAAGGACGAGACGGGTCGTGCTGACATTAAATAAAGCTGGTTTTTATTATTAATATATAAGCAGATTTCTTTTTCCTTAAACATTTGGTATAAGATTTGCAATAAACTATCTCAAGAGAGACACAGAAGGCAGGCTTTGGATTCAAAGATCAAGGCACTTTTGAAAGAAACAGTTGAGCCCAACAGGGCAAATTCTCTCCCCTTGCCCCACATCGTTTAACAGGAATTGCCAAAAATATTCAAAGAGGCGCATGGAAAACTGGAATGTTAGCACTGCAGCGAAGAAATATGGGTGGCGTTGAGACCATGGGCTATTTCTGCCACCAAATCTCCCCCCAGCCCATCTGGAAATATTCAACAAGGCATACCCGAAGGTATGCAAAATTCCTCTAGAGGGTCTGTCCCTGACTCCCCTGCAGCTTTCGTGGTAAAAGACCCTCCATTCCCACCCAGACCAAATCTTGGTAGCTGGACATTCATACACGCATGCGTCTGCACCCAAAACACGTGGCATTTATGTCTTCCCATCCTTTAATTTCCCCCCCATCTATTAAAAAACAGCTACATGCTGGGATGAATGGGAATCATGAAGGTCTTCTAGATGTTGCTGGACTGCAACTCCCAGCACTCTTCGCCAGGACTTAGATTGGGAGCTGCAGTCCAAAAACCTCTGGAGAGCCATGGTTCCCAGCCAGGCCTTGCCAACTGGGAGGGTATCTAGGCTGCTATTACAGTAGTTTCATACCACATTGATGGCCATGGCTCTATCCTATGAAATTTTGGGATCTGTAGTTTGCTAAGGCACTTAAACGAGTTGGGTCTAGTGCTGTTGTTCAGAGAAGTATCCTATGGGAGGATCTGAAGTCCCTCCCCAAATGGCAAATCCCAGGATGACATAGGACGAGAACATGGTACTTCAAGTGGTATCAAACTGCTGTAACTGTGCGGTGTGGACGCACCTTGGGTTATCTTTTCCTTCCCAAAAGAGGAGATGCATAAGGAGAATTTTTACAGCCATTCCACTTCATTCTCCAGCTGACTTCCTGTGTCCGTTTGAGACCCCTTCGGGACATTATCTCCCCTATGCACAGAGATGATGACTGTTTGACTCTTGGTCAACTGTGAAGTCTCTCCAATCTGATTTGTCTCAAAATTCAACAAGAGACAGCAGCCTGAACAAAACCATCTCATCTGAGAAGGAGAAGAGGAGAAAAGAAGGGAAAACTACTGTGTTTCCCTTGACCCTCCAGCTGTAAAAAAAAAATGTGGATTAAATATATATATATATTTGCTAAACAAAGGTTATGACGTATTTTAAAAACTCCGTCTTTCAAGTCTTCAACCCATTTCACAGAACAATAGAAGAAAAGTTAAGGCCTGCGTCCCCTCTGCCACCCAGCTTACGCAAGAGAGAAAACATTTGTCCTTTTAGAGAAAGTGATTAGGTTCTCTTTATCCTTTGACTCACCTCCAAAATGAGATTGGGGAAGGAAAGGGGGCCTTGGAAGGTCTACCAGCTCTTTTGTTTTGCACAAAATGTGTGTTAGGGAACTCCGTCTGCCACAGATTTGAGGGAAACCCATCCATGGCTCCTGGAGAAAGGTCTCTGTCCTTACTCCTCCAAAGCTGTCTACGGCATTTCAAAAAATAATCATAATAATTTGAAAGAACCCTCCAAAGCCTTGGAAATTCACTCATCCCAATCACTGCCTCCACTAGGAAAAAATGCAGCTGAATATTCCTCACTCCGTTGTCTAAGAGTTACATATTGGACCATCAGGTACGTCCCTTGCAAATATTAGAAGCTGCTTAAAAAAATTAATCCCCGGCCCCCCAAAATGTGAGCGTATTCAGAGAAAGTGAGAGAGAAACATACAATATTGCAAACTAAGGATGCCTGAGCAACACACTCACACACACCTCCACCCCACCTTCCATTAAAATGACGCATCTCTGGCTGCAATTTGGAAAAGCTGGGCCCTAAAAATTGGTCCACATCCCTTCCTGTTCTCAGGATGGTCAAAATTATCCTGTCCGCTTGCTCTCGCACACGTCCATCCACCACTCTCTGCTCCAAAACACCTCCTCGACAGGCTTTCCAAAACTGGATCTTTGCTGGCTACCCGTACATCTTCATGCTCAAGCCAAGACTCACACTCACTCCTCACCTGCACCTGGGCACTCTCAGACTCACTCCCGAATTTTCGAAGGGGACCAGGAGGCAGGGATAAAAAGGGCTGCTTTCCTGGCCGTGTCGAATCTGCCTAAGCAATTCTTTAGACAGGGTGGGATTTGAGAGGGGAACACATCTCGGTGCTAGCCCAAAGAAGAGGAGACCGGGACAAGATCAATCAACCTATCATGGTTAAAACTGGGAGCGGAGAAAAGGAGACATCTGACAGATTAATAAGGAAGAAAAGAAGTCATCTATGGGGCAAAGAGAGGGTCTAAGAGGAGAAAAGAGGCAACTAGGGGAGCGTCAGCAAATAACCAGGTTAGGGGACAAGAAATCAGCTCGGAACCAATGTGGGAAAAAGCCTTTGCTGTACAGATTCCAGCTGCCATTCTTTGTTCCTGTGCTCCAGGCAATTCTTCCCCCCAGATAAAGTGTCTTTTCAGTAGAAACAGGCAGGGGGAGAGCAAATACCCACACCCACAACATCCCCATTTGTGAAAGACAGAAAAAAGGTGCAAAGAAGGGGGCCCGGGGGAGAAACTCAGGTCACGGCTATGGAGGCCCAAAAGCTCAACCCTGCTTCTCGGAGGCAGCCGGTTCATCTCCTCCCCCTCTCCAATCAAATAAAAGAGACAACATCTTCCAGAGGGACTGACCCCGTACAAAGGAAAGAGTGTTACTGGACCAGCCTAGGGGCTCTCCTATTTCCTCCCCGTCTCCCACCCCCCGTTTCACAGAGTTCCCGCCTCCAGTCCACCCCTTTGGTTTTACGTGGTCAAGAGGAAACCTCTCTTGTGAGCAAGCGAGGGTCGCTGTTCCTAGAACTGAGTCTGTGCCCCTTCATTGTGGTCTGTGACCCCAGGGCTGTTTTCCAAGGACGGCTCCGCTTTCACCTCCTGGACCTGAGCTGCCGCTTCTCCGGTCTCCTTATCGCCGGGCTCCTCTTGGGTTCCCCGGTCAGCAGTCGGAGAAGGTGTTTCAGCTGCAGGTGCGACATCCGCGGACTCCTGTTTATTTTCCTGGCATTCAGCAGAACCTTCTGGGAGATGGTCACCCGTCGCCCGAACAGCTTCCTCTTCTCTCTCCTCCCCCTTGTGCTCCACAATTCCTTTGCTCTCTTGGATAACGGTGCCATTGCTTAGCGGCTCCTCAGCCTTCCCGCCGGCGGCAATGGGGGATTCCACTTGGAACTCCTTCACCAACATCGTACGCAGCTCCTTCAGGCTGTTGGGGGAGCCCTGCGTCGGAGAGGTTGGGCTGGCCTCCGATCCTTCCAGCTCCAGTTCCGTCGCACCCGGGGACGCCTCCAAGGAAGTGACATCATAGGGCGGGGTCCCTTCATCCGTGTGGATGACCGACATCACTTGCTTGGCCCGGCGCTGCTTCTCATCCGTCGGGTCTGAATCCCCCTGGCTGCCGAATTCCTCCCCCAGTTGATGGGCGTCCCCTCGCCCAGCAAGTGCAGGTTGGGGTCACTGTTGTGCATCACAATGCTGTCGCGATACAGGTTGTGTTTCCGCTGCACTGCTGCCTCCTTCACGGCTGAAAGGGTTAAAACAAAAACAAGAGATTCAGTCACAATGGGGAACAGTGAAGCATCAGCGTACATGTTGGCACCATTTAATAATATGGGATGTGAGCATTCACATTTATCCCCATTTGCAGCAGGTCCTGGAACAGAACTCCTGCAGATACGGCGTATCTACTGCGTGCAAATTTATGCATATTTAACAGCTAGGTTTTCTGCAACTGAGCAACCACCACATACAATATGTTGTATCCCACAAATTTCTGACACATCCCATCAGATATTTAAAGACCACCATAGTAACATTCCACTCACCCATCATAATGTCTTTCATGACAGACTGGAGCACCACCTCTTCGTACGTGTTCTCCACCAGGATGAAATGGGCAAAGTCCTCAAAGATCAGCTCCTGGAATCTCGCGAGGTCCTGTTGGGAGCAAAGGGGGTCATCCGAGAAACCAAGGGGTTACTACAGCAGTGGGCAAAGTGTGGCTCTGGAGCTGTTCTCATGGTCCTCAGGGGTGAAAAATTGCCCCTAGATGCCCTCTAGAGAATGTGGGAAGCATTTTCTTGCCACATTTTTAACCCTTCTGGGCCATGTTAGGAGAGGACTTCTTTTAAAATAGGAAGTGAACAGGAAGTGATTTCTGGTCAGTTCTTGTTGCTATAAAAATGCTCTCCTGGGGGAAAAGTTTGGTGAAAATCTCACCAAGGTCTTTCCAAAGCTGTTTGGGGGAAAATGAATTATTTCTGGACAGCATGCAGTGGGAGATGCAGGTCTCCTGGAAGCTAGTATGACCTCCAAAGTTCTTACAGTTGCTCATCCCTGGGTGGAATAAAGCGCTGGGTATTTTGGATGAGCATCTTCTAGCTCCCCGTTCCTGTGTTGGCTGAGAGAAGCACAGTTCAACCACACCTGCAGGGCCCCATGTTCCTCTGAGGCTGAGAGAGTGTGACCTCCTTGCCCAGGGTCACCCAATGGATTTGAGAGCTCTTGTCTCCAAGAGTTCTAATCCAACGCTTGGAGCACTACACCATGTTGACTCTCTCCCCATTCCTGCTTACAGGGTAAAATTTATACACCAAGCTGGGAACTGTATAGAAAATAGGCATAGAGCTTGGATCATGACCCATTTTTTTTTTAAGGAGGGGGTAAAACTCCCAGAATCCTCCAGTTAGCAGGACTGCTGGGGGATTCTGGGAGCCACAGTCAAAGAAGATAGTCATTTTCAAGCTCTAGGGGAGAGGGCTTACTCTTAGCGTGTGACTTAAGATGTGGACGTAGGGACTTCCTCCACCCTAGCAGCACCTACGTCCTGCCAAGGAGACACCCTTACCCCATAGGGACTTCCTTGGAAAGGAGATTCCACCTGAACCTCAGGAAGAACTTCCTGATACTCAGGGCTGTCCGGCAGTGGAATCTGCTGCCTCGGAGTGTGGTAGAGTCTCCTTCCTTGGAGGTTTTTAAGCAGAGGCTGGATGGCCATCTGTCGGGAGTGCTTTGAGGGTGTTCCTGCATGGCAGAAGGGGGTTGGACTGGATGGCCCCTGGGATCTCTTCCAACTCTACATTTCTATGATTCTATACCCCAGCAGCACCTATGTCCTGCCAAGGAGCCACCCTTACCCCTTTGCACGTGGGCGCCAGCTTCTTCAGCAGGAAAGGAATGGTAATTTGCAAGAGGGCCTCCCGGAAGAACTTCTTCCTCACCGTGCTGCTGTCGTAGTCGTATTTCTGGTGGGAAAGGAGAGGAAAATGGAAGCTGAGTCACATAGCTGAAAGGGAGACCCAAGGATAAGAAAGCACAGGAAGGAAACAACAGGGGGCAGCCAGTCGTGTAGCGGAGCTGGGGCTCGCAGGGTTGAAGCCCCAGGACTTTTTGACCAGCAGGAACAAAGAGGGTGCCCGCCGCCCCAGTAAAACAGAATATGTATAGCATAAAAGCATTTAAAACAATCTGACAAATCAAAACAAAGCGAGAATAGGAGATCATAAGCCTTCGTGAGATGGGGAAACAGCTGGTGGATGCTCTCGCCCCTCCCGGTGTGAGCGATCTCCGGTGCGAGGGGGGAACTGCAAGAGGGACCCCGTGTTTCCAGGAAGATTGCTTGCAACAGGGGCAAGTGGGAATGTCAGTCTGCTACTACCCGAGTGACAGGGGAACAGACCCCCATCAATAGCAGCAGCTGCTACCCAGTAAATCTGGATTGAGGGGCTCAGGCTGGACTTCAACGTGTAGCTCTTCACGTTCAGAACCCCTCAACAGGATTCTTACCAGTAAGTAGTTAACTGATCAATGAACAAAGACCAATACATGATTAACAATAAAATAATAATTTAATATATAAAAGTCAAAGTCTGTGTGTTTGTCTGTGTCAAGCAAAAACCTCATACAATGGGCTGCAGGCAAAGACCTCATATGATTGGCTGCCTAAGAAGATTCTATGGAATCCTGGGGTTTGCAGTTTAGGGAGGGGACTTTAGGATTCTCAGCCAGAGAGCTCTTGGCCCTCTGGCTGGTTGCTAAGGAAACAAGGCCTAGCAGTAAGAAGGAGGGCAGTGTATTCCCTCAGGAACCCAACCTCTGCATGTTAATAAAACTCTGAATACAGATTGGATTGGGGGAATATGGGTAAAAATTACAGGTACCGGACAAGACAGTTTGGGGAATTAGAGACACAGGCTCTCAAATCTTTCTAACAAGTGTTACCTATGAGAAAATAAAATCCCTGGCAACACCGGGTATATTCGCTAGTTAATTATAACAGTGGCATGAATAGTGATAGCAGTTGCCATCAACATCATCTGCTGTCTTTGTGCTATCCAGAAATGTCCTCTTCGAGGTAGATACTACCCTGCGCCTAACGGCAGGGCCGGCACCAGTATATGTTATTTCTATTAAGGGACACAAACACTAGATGGAATAATAATGGGCAGCCTAATGGGGACCTAAGTTAGCATTCGGATGCAGCCTTACCTTGAGCACGCGCTCCAAGATACGTTGGATAGTTTTGCACAGCTCGTCCTTGCTGAGCGACTTCCCCAGCTCCTGATGGAGGAGCGTCTCGAAGGTGTAGACCGTATCGTCCATTTGCTGCATCACGGCAAGGTAGAAACAAACAAAGGCACGGCTTTATTGTCAGTATTATTATATTTACATACATTCCACCCTTTCTCCAGTTTGGGGCTCAGAGTGGCTTGCAACAGATTAAAAAGATAAAATTTCAAAAAAAAATACAGAAGTTTTTTTTTTAAAAAAACTATTACCCTATCAAAAGAAAAATGGACACCAGTTAAAAATATAGCCAGCAGGACAAGCAGAAAAGGGGGACGGTACAGTCAAAGAGGGGTCTTTGACAGCAGGAATGGCAAGCGCACCCCCTGAAACCACTCAATATATTAAAAATATCCAGAACAGATACCCGGGAAGTGCCTTCAGGCTGAGAAAAGGAAGGAAATGCGTGAGTCTCCAGATTTTGCTGGACTACAGCTCACAGCACTTTAGGGAATGGTGGAAGCTGGAAAGGCACCAATCCCCTATTTCCAGTCTTAGTGTATGGAGGAGGGGAAAACCTGGACATGCCACACTACAACCCCTGTCATTCCCACCCACAATGGTATGTTTCTGAGGATAATGGGTAACGTAGTCCTAAGCACCTGAGTTGAAGGATGGGGTTCCACAGACCCTCTATATCTGTTTCTTCTAGTGCTGGCAAAGCAAATGTGATCCAAAAAGTGGGCCCAGAAGTGGAAGGTTTAAATACAGAGCTTGGACAATTTTTTTTGACTACAGCTCCCAGAATCCAGCAGCCAGCATGGATCACAGCCATATGGGTTGGTGGGTTCTGGGAACAGGGGTCCAAAAAGGAAACTCTTCTGTGGTTTGGTTAAGCAGCCTCTTTTCCCCAATCTTCTGCTCCAACAGAGGGTTCACGTATTTGTTGTGGGTTTATGAACCCCCATACAAAAAGAGAAAGAGAGAAGGAGAGGATCACCAAACTCCATGGAGCAAATCTAAAAATACAAAAAGTGCAACACGGAAATCAGGCCCAAATACAATTTTCACAAGCACTCTCCCAGCCGCCAGAGGGTGCTGTAAGTACAATCCCTTCCAAGCAACCGAAACATCAGCCCCATGTGTTGGGAATTTGGAAGAGTACAACGGACTAGACAAAACCAGATCTGCCTTTGGTCTGATTCATCGCAGCCCTTCAAATGTTGACAGGGTGGCTTGCTTTCATTGCAATGACACCGTCATGACAGCTGAGCATGGAACCTCCAAGCAAAGCTTTAGGCTCAAAGGTGGGGGACATGAAGCCCCCGAGATATTGCATGGCCCTCAACTACCCTAGACATTGTGTGGCTCAAAGGTGGGGGCCCTGAAGCCCCATTGATATTAGATGGCCTTCAGCTACCCTAGATACTGCATGGCTCAAAGGTGAAGCCCCCTAGATATTACATGGCCTTCTGCGGGACTGTGACCAATAAGCAATTGAGCAGGCATGGTGTGAGCAAGGTCTAGTCTTCAACTAGAAATGCCACTCTATTCTGCATTGGTTAGGCCTCATTTGGAATCCTGTGTCCAGTTCTGGGCACCTCAATTCAAGGAGGATATTGACAAGCTGGAGTGTGTCCACAGGAGAGCAACCAAAATGGTGAAGCCATGAAGCCCTATGAGGAGCAGCTGAGGGAGCTGGGGATGTTTAGTCTGGAGAAGAGAAGGTTAAGAGGGAATGTGATAGCCATGTTTAAATATTTGGAGGGATGTCATGTAGAGGAAGGAGAGGGCTTGTTTTCTGTTGCTCCAAAGACAAGGACAAGGAGCAATAGATTCCAGCTGCAGGAAAGGAGATTCCACCTGAACCTCAGGAAGAACTTCCTGATGCTCAGAGCTGTCCGGCAGTGGAAGCTGCTGCCCCAATGGAGTGTGGTGGAGTCTCCTTCTTTGGTGGTTTTTAAGCAGAGGCTGAATGGCCATCCATTGGGAATGCTTTGGTGGGTGCTCCTGCATAGCATCTAGATGACCACATCTTCCCTCTGTGGACAGGATTTTGGTCTCCTCCATTGAGATTCTTCTTCTGGGACTTCCTGCCTTACCTGCCTCATCAGGATCTGGGCCCTTTGCTTGAAGACCGAAGCACTGGACACATCAAACCTCTGCTGGAGCCCTTCTAAGGTCAGCTGGTCCATCTTCTCGTAGCAGGACTGCATCTTGACTGGGTGGAAAGCCAGCTGTGAAAGTTTCTCCATGTACTTTTGGGGAGGCGAGGAAATCAGGGAGAAGAAAAAAAAAAGGCAAAATGTATAAACGCCATGGCATCTCTAGGCCTGAGCATCAATAGATGTCCCCCTATCAAAAAGCCAAAAAGTAAGAGACTGATCTTCACCTTCTAAGGAGCAACAGGAATGTATCTACACATCAGAAATGATAACAGTTTGATACCACTTTAACCACTTTGGCTCCATCCTATGCCATTATGGTACTTCTGTATGATTTTTAACACCTATGCCTGATGAAGAATCCAGTGGAGATTTGAAAGCTTGCATGATGCATTTTGTATTTTGTCTGTTCTGCAGATTTTGGGTGTTGTACATGTTTTGCTATATGGCCAACATGACTACCTACCCCTAGATATGCCACCCAGCCAAGGTGTCTCCGGCCACTTCCGCACTACGCTGTTACAGTGCTACTACTCCACTTTCAACATCCTGTGGAATTCTGGGGTTAGTAGTTTCCTGAGGCCAAAGAGCTCTCTGGCTGGGAATTCTTAATGTCCTTCCCTAAACTGTAAATCCCAGGATTCCACAGGATGTTGAAAATGGAATGATAGCACTATAACAGTGTAGTGCGGAAATGGCCTCTGTCAAATGCACCACTCTCTTTTCCTCCACCCATGAGCATCTTGGAACACTTTCCAGCTTCAAGACCCCCGGTCTTCTGTCTCACCTCCCCTATCTTCTCCGTTCCTCCCTCGTTGACGATATTTAAGTTCATGTCGGTGACCTCCTTGAAGAAGACCTCTCGCACCTCGGCGAAGCCCTGGCTGGTGGGGATCATCAGGGCCTCCAAGATGGAAGCGATGTACGGTTGGACGTGGTTCCGGACGCAGATCTCGGCCTTGGAGAAGACGGAACCTTGGAGGAAGGATGCAAAAGCAAGGTTAAGACAGAAGCAGCTAGCAACTATAATTGATCATAACTAATTTTATTAATTATAAATTAAGAGTGATTTATATATTCACGGTACAAGCTAGTAAGCAAAGAATTTTAAGTTTACTAATTCTTCTAGAGTTATTATTACTTCTTTGATGATTGATAGTTACTTTAAACTAATACAGAATAATTTGATGAGTGATTCCCATCTTTTTTCAAGATTGGCGATTATTAATTAATTAATCTTATACGTATATATTTAGGATGATAAGAGTGAGTTGCAGCAAGTATGAATTCTTCGTATAAATTTAAGGAGGTTTGCAGTTTGTAGTTTAGGGAGGGACCTTTCGAATCCTCAGCCGGAGAGATCTTGGAAAACAGAAATCCCAGACTTCCACAGGAGGTTGAAAGTGGAATAATAACAGTATAACAGTATGGTGCAGAAATGGCCATCCTTTAATTCTTCCCCCGGCCAGATCCCAACCTTTGACCCAACCTGGCAGGGATCTTCCCATGTTGCATAAAGGTGCCAAGCAACTGAGCCCAAAGGCAAGCAGAGAGGAGCTCAGTGGTCCCCACCTCGTATTTTGCTGGCCAAGTGCTCTTTGGACTGGATGATCTGGTCCATATCTGTGCGGATGGTGCTCTTCAACTTGGGAGCTTGAAGCTCGCATTCGGTCACCGCCGCATCGTAACGGGCTTTTGTCTGGTCATAGACCATCCTATACACAGCGTCGGAGACCTAGAAAAAGAGATGGAAAAGTTTGGAGTGGAACGGAAGGAGGAGAGGAGACGGGGAAAGAACACTTCTTACTAAGCAACTCCCATTCTTGGTGGGGATGGTTTGGCTCAGAGCTTGTACATATTTTGGAGGAACTGTTATGTTACCTTTTCCAATGCAAACCATTAAATCCCCCAGCCAGTATGACCCTCATATCTTTTGGATTATCACTTCCAGAATTCCCTAACCAGCTTCTCTTATAAGCTGTAGGGCAAATCTTAGAAACTGGAACCCCCAGGACCCCTAGCTAGCATAGCCATGTTATAAAATAGTTCCCAGAAATCTCAGCTATGGCCATGTTACTTTTTGGAATGGCAGCTCCCAGAATTCCCCAGCTAGCACGGGCCATGATCCATCCTGGCTGGGGGATTCTGGGAGTTGTAGTCCAAAAGGTCGCATGGCCGTGCCGCCTAGGGATTTTAAGAGCGGCAGCATCCAAGGTCCACCCTACAGCTTGGAAGAGAAGGGGGCTGGTGAGGAAGCCAGCGTTGTAGAAAGTTTGTTTGCTTGGACTACAACTCCCATCAGCCCTAGGCAGCACAGTCAATGGTGAAGAATGCTGGGAGCTGCAGTCCAGATGTAACCTCATTCTAAGCTGTACTTCGCCCTCTGCAAAAAAATAATAATATGAAAATGTGAAAATATTCAAGCAATCAAATTATGCACCCTCAAGGAGAGCTGAAACTTGCAACCCAACAAATTCTGGGAAACAGTTTATGCAAATTTATATAGTTTCCATAATTTTGGGTTTTGCCAGCTAAAGTCAAGAAGAACATCAGGGGAAGAAAGTAAATGCCAAAACTTCAACCTCTGGTATTCCGCAAGGCTTAGTTAGGTCCTCTGCTTCCTTCAGGAACCAGCACCCAATAGACTTTTTTCAAGAAAATGAACACAAAAACACTAAGGAGAACTAGAAATTTGATTTTTTTTTCCCTTCAAAGACAATAAAACTGAGATTTTTAGGGAGGTGAGTTCCAGGCCTAATATCAACTTCTTGTCCCCCACGTTGACACTCCCACGCACCATCTGCAAATAACCAAAAAATAGCCAAGGAAAGATAGTGAGGAATTAAAAATAAGAAAGATGGCAAGTGTTTTTCCACAGGTGTGAAAGGCTGACGTATTGAAAGTAACCCTATTATTCCAAGGCAAGAACATTTAAGACAGGCGTGGGTGAGTGCAGATGGGGTTAATGTTTTACCCCATGGTGGGTCCCACAAGTGCACCAGAGAACTCAGATGCCTTTTTTTAAAAAGAAATTTAGGATTTTATTTTTTTTACTCCATCCATCTCAAAGGCTTAAAATTGCTACAAAACATTGGGGGGTGCCCAAAGCCCCACATTCTCCAAGTACCTTGAAAGCCCCCAGAAGCACCCAAAAAATTGTTCAAAGATATGCTGTAATAAAAATAGGACGTTAGCAATGCCATTTCCAGTTTTGAACTCAGTTTTTCCTTGGCTTCTGCTCCCCTCCTAGGGGTATGTCGGGGACCTGGGGGCAAAACCATTAAGTTTTATAATGGTTTTGCTTTTTTTTTTTTATTTTTTTTGGAGCGGAGAAGCAGTGGTGAAAAATTGTCTGAGAATTTTGGGGAGGAAAATAGGGGGGTCTTGGGGCTTTGGTGAGACCTCAAGGGTCACATTACGGGGTCCCCGAAGCGACATCTGGCCCAGGGGTTCACCTTGTCCATCCCAGATTTAAAGAATAGATTCTGGAAACATTTTAAAGCAGAGTTTTCGGCCCAGCAATTCTTAAAATGGCTCACTCGGAAATATTTATCTTGCTTTGACAAATACAAACGCTCATTCCCACCCAAAGTCAAAATTATCCTACGGTGAGCTAAATAAAAGTGAGTTTACTAAACATAGTCTGGGGAAGGGCAGGCCTTTAAGGTTCTCATCGCCTTGCATGGAGGAAGCTGGCATGCTGGGACAGATTATTTTTTGGGGTGGAGCGGCAGAAGAGAAGAAGAAAGCAGGAACTTGTTTGCCTTGGAACAAAGGTGTTTTTTTTTTTTTTTAAGATCGAGGAAGAAAAATAGGACAGCTTGTTCTACCAAGACTCGGAGGCAAAAGGAGACTGAAGAGTTTGCAGCATGGAGCTTGGTTGATAACACTCAAACCCTCCTTCACTCCAAGAAAGAAGGGCTGCATGCACTGTGATTCTATGAATCATAGAAATGTAGAGTTGGAAGAGACCCCAGGGGCCATCCAGTCCAACCCCATTCTGCCATGCAGGAACACCCTCAAAGCACTCCCTTGGACAGATGGCCATCCAGCCTCTGCTTAAAAACCTCCAAGGAAGGAGACTCCACTACACTCTGAGGCAGCAGATTCCACTTCCAGACAGCCCTGACCGTCAAGAAGTTCTTCCTGAGGTTCAGGTGGAATCTCCTTTCCTGCAGCTTGAATCCATTGCTCCTTGTCCTGATTGATTGCATTGATTGATTGATTGATTGATTGATTGCACGCATTGACAATGTAAGAAGAGTCATGCCAAGTCGAGGCAGCAATGGAGGATTTATTGGACAGCATGGCTAGTAGTGGCACAGTGAAAAAAGCCAATGCAATTCTGGCCTGCCTCCATAGAAGTACAGTGCCTAGGTCAAGGGAAGTGATGGGACCACTCTATTCTGCTTTGGTCAAACCCCACCTGGAAAAATGTGTCCAGTTCTGGGCACCACAGTTCAGGAAGGATATGGACAAGCTGGAATGTGTCCAGAGGACCTGGGCACCATGAAGCCCCAGGAGGATCAGCTTGGGTATGTTTAGTCTGGACAGGAGAAGGTTCAGAGGCAACATGATAGCTATGTTCAAATATTTGAAAGAATGTCAAAGGGAGGATGGAGCCAGCTTGTTTTCTGCTGCTGCAGAGAATAAGACATGGAGCAGTGGCATCAAACTTCAGGACAAGAGATTCCATGTAAACACTAGAAAGAACTTCCTGATGGTAAGAGCAGTTTGACACTGGAATAAGCAGCCTTGGAGTGTGGTGGAGTCTCCTTCTTTGGAAGTTTTTAAAGAAACCTTGGATGGCCATCTGTCAGGAATACTTTGATGGGGAGCTCTTTCAAAGCAATGATGAAGCATTGCAATCTGGGAGCAGGCCTGGTAGGGTTCCAGCTGGCCATGACAGATAGAGCGACGCCCGTCTGCTATAACTATGGGCCTTTCTACACTACCCTGTTATAGTGCTATTATTCCACTTTCAACCTCCTATGGAATCCCGGGGTTTGCAGTCCAGGGAGGGGCACTGAGAATTCTCAGCCTGAGAGCTCTTTGGCCTCAGGAAACTACAAACCCCAGAATTCCACAGAAGGTTGAAAGTGGAATCATAGCACTAGTGTGGAAATGGCCCATGTACCGCATATAAGCTTAAGTTGCCCTTGAAGCGCTGAGTTCCACAAGTTCATTGTACATATAAACATCTTCAGAGCGACTTTGGGAACACTGTGGCCATCCTGGACTCACCTGGATCCACACCCTGTGCCTCTCCTGGGCTTTGCCCTTCAGCCGGGGGCCAATCATGTTCTTCAATTCGGGAAGGAGCTCCTCCATCACCAAATTGGTCAAGACCTGGAAAGAGGAACGGAACACAACAGCTTTTTATTTGTGAGTTGATTTGTATCCCGCTTTCCCTGCAATGAAGTCAAGGCCACCTGCAAGGCTCTCTTCTCTCCCTCTTGATCTCCATAACAACCCTGCAAGGAAGGTCATCCTGACAGATACAGAATAATTGGCTCAAGTCATCCAGTAGAATTCAAGTCCTAAGGGTGACTAGAGTCTGCTGCTCCCAAGTCCCCAATATAACACTTACTGGTGCACCAAACTGGATCTTTAGCTACTGTTGTGCCAAATCTGAATGTTGTTTTACAACATCTTAGCCTCTTCTTTATTTCCTTCTGGTTCCCTTTCATGTCTGTTCTTTTTCAGAAGGCACAAACTCAATCAAAAGAGCTTTTGCCTTAGGAGACTGAGAGCGAGCAAGCTCACGTCAGACAAAGTATATGAACAGTCTGCATTCTCTCCTATGTTTGCCATTGCTGGGAAGAGGCATTCTCGGCTGAATTTGAAAAGAGGCACTCTCTCTTTTGTTTGCCATTGCTGATAAGAGGTATTCTCTTGTATTTTTGCTATTGCTGAGAAGAGGGATTCCCTCTTATGTTTGCCATTGCTGAGAAGAGGTATTCTCTTGTATTTTTGCTATTGCTGAGAAGAGGGATTCCCTCTTTTGTTTGCCATTGCTGATAAGAGGTATTCTCTAGTATTTTTGCTATTGCTGAGAAAAGGCACTCTCTCTTTTGTTTGCCATTGCTGAGAAGAGGTATTCTCTTGTTTATTTGCTTGCATTTTGAAAAAAGGGATTCCCTCTTATGTTTAACACTGTTAAGAAGAGGCATTCTCTTGTATATTTGCTTGCATTTTAAAAAGAGGGATTCCCTCTTATGTTTGCCACTGCTAAGAAGAGGCATTATCTTGTCTATTTGCTTGCATTTTAAAAAGAGGAATTCCCTCTTATGTTTGCCACTGCTGAGAAGAGGCATTCTCTTGTATATTTGCTTGCATTTTGAAAAGAGGAATTCCTTCTTATGTTTAACACTGCTAAGAAGAGGCATTATCTTGTATATTTGCTTGCATTTTAAAAAGAGGAATTCCCTCTTATGTTTGCCACTGCTAAGAAGAGGCATTCTCTTGTCTATTTGCTTGCATTTTGAAAAGAGGGATTCCCTCTTATGGTTGCCACTGCTAAGAAGAGGCATTCTCTTGTCTATTTGCTTGCATTTTGAAAAGAGGGATTCCCTCTTATGTTTGCCACTGCTGAGAAGAGGCATTCTCTCTTATGCTGAAAAAAGAAGTACTCTCTTTTATGTTTGCCACTGCTGAGGAGAGGCATTCTCTTGTATTTTTTTCCTACTGCCCAGAAGAGGCATTCTCTCTTATGTTTGCCACTGCTGAGAAGAGGCATGTTTGCCTCTGCTTTGAGGCAACAGGTGGATTCTTACAGTGAAATTGGCCTAGACTTCTTTCATTCAGTGGCTTCCCAAGATTTTATGCCTTCCTCGGTTTTGCTCCAACTCTCTCCACCTCCCTCGACCCACATTTCTTGGGTCCTGCTGTTCCCAGGGAACGTTCCCTTCCAAGACTCACCTGTGCCTGATTGCCACAGAGCATGTCCCAAGTGCCATACTGGTCCTTCGACTGGCGGTACATGCGGACGGCATCTGTGAATGCAGGAGCTTCCACTTTGGAGTCTTCTGGGATTCCTGGAAAGGGTGGGGAGGAAAGGTGGGAAAGGGACAAGTAAGTTCATTTATTTCATCAAGGTAGGAAAGGAATGGAAATTAATTCCCCTCCATGGCTCTTTGTTTGGTTTCGAAGCAGCAGAAAAACTTATGCATAAAGGAAAGGTTATGCTCCCCAGATCTAAAAAGATTAAAAAAAACCCTTTTGCATTTTATTTCTCTGCACTGTACAAGGAAAATGCAAGCGCTTTATAAATTTATTTGCTAGATTTGTAACCCGCCTTTCCTCCAAAGAGCTCAATGCAGCATATATGGCCATCTTTTCCATATTTATCCTCACAACAAGCCTGTGAGGCAGGTTAAGGTCAGAGTTTGAAAGAAAGTTGCTTTCTAGACAGCCCTGGCATCCAAAAAAGGCCAGTGGCCATGCAGGCTGGGGGATCCTGGGACTACCGTCCAAGAAAACAAATTTTCCAAACTTCGGGTTAAGTAAATCAGAAGGCAAGCTAGCTGATAACTTTGTGTCTAGCCCAGGGTCATCCAGTGAAGTCTAGAAAAAGGGTACCCAGAACCTCTCTGCAACCAGATAGGTTAGATTCAAAGGGGTCTTATTTTACAGATAGAAATATTTGTGGTCATGAAGGAACCTGATCCAAGAATAAGTAGGCCAGTGAGAGTGGAAAGGTTTTTCTCTCCACTGTAAACATGAATGCAGCTTGGCTCACTTGCATCGAGACACCTATAGCCATGCATTCCACAGGCCCTTTCCACCTTACCTCCAGCACACAGAGGTGACCAGGGAAAACAAATTCACCCCGGTCACTTTGCTATTCTACACCAAGTGCTTGTGATCCCTGCGTTCCTTGCTTCTAAAGGACCGAGACAAGGCGGAAATAGTTGAAACGAGGGCTAGATTAAGCTCCGGAAAAGCAAAAAGGAGAAAGAAAGAAAAAGCTAAAAACGTGAGCCTTAAGTGGACTCTTTGCTACGCTCAGGAAATCAGGGTGAAATCCACAAAATGGCCATTTATGTCCGGAGGGGGCCACTGGCGGAAGTGGAATCTCCAAAAGGAAATTGCCACATTTTGGCAGAGACTGTGGAGGGATGTGGGGAGGGGAGAGAAGGATGGAGAGGAAAGAGTCTAAAAATAGCCCAGCCAAGAGGATGAATCACAGACAGCACACGACTCCCCCAAAAATTTAAGGAAATGGGATGAGGGAGAAAAAGACACCCCCAAGGAAAGGGCACCCTGAGAACCTGCCTCTGCAGCCGTGTGAGATTTTCTTTGTGTAATTCAGGGGAAGAGAATGAGAAAAGGAAGGAGGGGGATGCTTGATCTCTCTTATTTTTTTTTCTTCTTAACCTCCCCCTTTGCTTGAAGCAAAGCAAGCAGCTTTGCCGGGAGCCGAGCCTGTTCGCAGCAAGGAAAGGCCGTGCTTGTGGGTGCTAGAGTAACAACAATGGTGCAAACCACTCTGCACTGGAAAAAAAAGGCAAAGAGCAAAAACCACGAGCCAGCCTTTCCAGTGTGTCGTCCGTGTGACCCAGAACTGACAGCAAGCGTCGGTTGAGCACCAGAGGAAAATGTTGCACAGGAGGTGGTGAAGACGAGCCCCTTTGAGCAATATTTGCTTCTTTGCAAGGAGAAAAGAATGGGAAATGGGGCGGCTTGGAAATGCAGTGGGGTTTCTGCAGAAAGGGGTTTATGGGAAGCCTAGGGCATCCAAGAGCTTCTTCTTGCATCTTCTGGAACAGCGAGGAGAGCACATCCCTGGCCCGCTAAAAAGGCAATGAATGGTTCCTAGAGCAAATCAAGCCTGAACTCTCCCTAGAAGCCAAGATGACTCAACTGAGGCTGTCGTACTTTGGTCAGAAGAAGACCTGGCTCACTAGAAAAGACCGCAAATGCTTGGTAAGGTAGAAGGAAGTAAGAAAAGTTGAAGACTGCATTTCAGAAGGATAGACCCAACCAAGAAAGACACGCCCTTGAATCTGCAAGAGCTGAGCACGAAGGCTGAGAATAGGGTGACCTGGAAGTCTCTCACCCGTAGGCTCACCGTCCATCAAGGTCAACTTGTTGGCAGTGTAACAACAACCAACACATTTTGCTAGAAGTACTGAAAATGGAGAGATCAACCTTAGGGTTGCCGTAAATTGGAAACGACCTAAAGGCACATAACAACCACAAACAGCCGCAGCAATAACAGCAGCTTTGGGATCTCGCTGCCCCCTCCCTTTCACTTTGCCACATATAGCCGATGATATGCAAGCCGTCTCCAACCACAGACCGCTTGCACTGAGGAAGGTGGCTTCTGGCCATCTGGAGCTGAGCAATAAATTAACCCTGACGGCAATGACATAAAACACACACCCAGGGAAGCAGGCACACACATACACACAAAAAGAAAAAGGGCGAACTCCCAAACATGACAGCTAAAGAAAGAAAGGAAGAAGAGAGAGAGAGAAGACAAGGGCAGCTATTGTGAACGAGGCAGCCGGCTCTGCCCAGTTCTGGATGCCAGGAGGGAGGTTACCACCCATGGGAGTCTGGCAGGGTGGGTGGGTGAGTGATAAATCACCTTTTTCCTCCCTCTCGGAGCTGTTTCTTTTTTTTAATTCACTCTCTCCCACCATAGAGCACATTCCACACAAACACACACACACAACCAGCCCCGAAAGCAGGAAACCTGCCAAGCTGAGGGATGGAGCAGGATGGGAGGGGACAACTGCATACAACCCCCCCCCCAAATTATAATAAAACTGCCACCTTCTGCAACAAGGCTTCACCCAGGGCAGAGTGGAATTGCCAATCTGCAGAGCAAGGGGATGGGGAGGGGGTTGTCTTGACCCTGCCAGGACTGGTTGGAACATGTTGGAGGGTCTCGTGGGGGGACGGAAGGAGGTGGCATGCTGAGCTGGATCGGGGTTGCCGTGTTGAACAGGACACGGCGAAAGGGGAGATGGTTGCCACCAGAAGAGACCTTGAGCTGAAACAGGGGTTATATCAGGAGCTCCGGCAAGGTGACACCATCAAAAACATGTAGGAAGGAGAGGATGTGGCCCATCACAGGATATTCCTGAAGGAAGGCAGGGGACGACTTGCCACGGAGGAATGTGAGAATTTCAGGAAACATTAGTAACCAGTCTCGATGTGCACCTTCAAGCCATTTCCAACTTATGGCAAGCTTAAGGCAAACCTATCACTGGGTTTTCTGGGGCTGAGAGTATGTGATGCGCCCAAGGTCATCCAATGGGTTTCCATGGCCAAGTGGGGAATCAAACCCTATGCCAGGTTGCTTGGAAAAAAGACAATTTGGGAGTGAAGTTACAAGGTGGGCATGCACCGGCTTGCAATTACGCCTTTGCCTTAGTTACTTATCAGTTATAGTCCAACATTCAAATTCCTACACCACACTGGCTCTCAACATCATAAATACACTACAAGAAATGCTAATCTGTCATCAAATTATCCCACATCCTCTCTGCTTCAGGATTTGGGGATAGGGCAATGTGAAGTTTGTTGAAAATCAGATTTGATCAGCCACGCCTTGGAGGTTGGTAAGACATGAGAAACAGGCACCAGAATCTGAGGTCACCTTCCAACAGCTGAACCCCAATATTCATGCATCAAGTTGGCTGCAATATCCACTACATCACCCATACGGCTGGCAGAAAGCCAGCATGGTGGAGTTAGTGGCTTGGGAATTGCACTAAGGTTCTTGGAAACTAGGATGCAGATCCCTGCTTGGCCACGGATATTGACTGGGTGACCTTGTGCCGGTCAAACTGTCTCAGCCTCAGAGGAAGTAATGCCAAATCCCCTCTGAAAAAAAGAACATCCAATGATAGACTGTGTGTGTCTGTCTGTGTGTCAGTTTATGATGACTCCATGAATTTCATTTCTTATCCAAGGAATACTCAGAGCTGGTTTTTCCAGTTCCTTGCTCTGAAATCTAGCCTACGGCACCCGGTATTGGTTGGCGGCCTCCCCTCCAAGTACTAACCCTGGCTCCCCTTGCTTAGCTTCCTGCTTAGACAGGATCTGCTACCTTTAGGATATTTAGACAGATGATAGACACTGTGTTATTGTGTGCCTTCAGGTTCCCCGCACACCTACACAACCCACAAATTTAGCTCCCCATTTGTTTTGAGATTGGGGTACGCTACGCCTTTTCCGAAGCTCCACTGCTCCTGTTACTACAAGGATAATAATAAATCATAACTGATAAATAACTAAGGCAAAGGCGTAATTGCAAGCCGGTGCATGCCCACCTGGTAACTTCACTCCCAAATTGTCTTTCTTCCAAGCAACCTGGCATCAGTTCAAAAGAATTCTTAACTTGGGACTCAGCCATGGAAAAACACAACATTGCTTCACCTGGAGGGCTTTCTACGCTGCACAAGTACAGCATTTTGATTCCACTGTACCTGCCGTGGCTCCATCCTAAGCTTATTTAATAGATTTATTATATTTTTCAATATAATTCTTTTTTCTTCCTATGGAATCCTGGGATTTGTAGCTTGATGAGGTACTAGAGATCTCTGGCTGAGAGCTGTAAGTAAACCCTCCCTAAATTGCAAATCCCAGAGTTGACAGAATCATGGCAATTAAAGTGGAATCATAATGCTATAATTGTATAGTGTGAAAAGGGCTACTGGTATTTACTCACTGGTGGTCTCCCATCCAGGTACTAACTAGGACTGACCCTGCTTAGCTTCCTAGATCAACGGGATCTGGCGCTTTTAGGGTTTCATCGCCATCTTTTTTAAAGACAGAATGAAAAGGAATTCCACAAGATGAACTTCTTTCTGGCTGGCAGAGGGCAACTCAAGAATCAATGGCATTCCATATCATAAGCCCTTGGTAACAAAGGGATGGAAATCATCCCTCTAGGTATGGTTGCACTGCAATTCCCAGCAGCCTTGGCCAGCCTTGGCAGTGGTGAGAAGTGCTGGGAGTTGGAGTCCGACTGCATTTGGAGAGCTGCAATCCCACTTCTGCTCCAACAGTAGGAGAAAGAAGCACAAACCCACAGCATTTCCACCTGCAGAAATTGACCTCTAACAGAAATATAGTGTCCTACAATGGCTAAGGATGCTAGTTTTAGATGAATGAGACCAAAGTGCAAATCTTCAGCTGGCCATCAAGTTTCCAAGGCGACTTTGTGTCCGTCCTCTTCTTTCTTGAGCTAAGCCTACCTTGCAGGGTGGCTGTGTGGGTTGGAAAGGAACAGTGGGTGCCTCGAACTCCAGGATAAAAAGAATAAAGTAAAATAAAACAACAAAGACAAAAGAACACTCTGTTCTTGTGCAACAGAAATTTGGAGCCTGGGATTATACAAAATTCGGACAATCACAGTTTAAAATAGGAAGAAAGCTTCTAGTCCTCATGACTGGGAAGACAAGGAGAAACCCCGGAGATTGAGAAGAGCATTATGGGGGTGGCAGTGACATGCACCCAGAAACCTACCATGCACTGCACCCCAAAAAGCCCACCCCGGGCTTACCGTTGTTACAGTGCCGCACGCAATCCTGGAAGACCGCTCGCCACTTCTCTTGCTCCTTGCCGGTCATCACGCAGAAGTAGTAGTGCCGCGCGTAGGGGTGCCAAAGGATGAGGGGGAACTGGGTCGGGCATTTCAAGACGGAGGCGTTGCCCGACTTGGGCGTAGGGCCTAGAACAAACAAAAGGGAAGGAGAGGTAAGCCCCCGACAGAATCCCAACCATCACGTTAAAATCAAACCAGATACAGTCCAAACCAATCTTTTAATCCTCTCATATAGAGCAGCAATGACAAAATCGAGTTGTATTTTTGCTGGGGCCACCAGCCCAAAAGTTTGTCCCCCAAAATCCAAATGAAGCAGATTCACAGTGGCTCACACAAAACTTTCTCTTTCTCTCTCTTTTCCAGCGTCTCTCTTTCTCACTCATCCCACTAGCAATATGGGAATAATTTATTTTATTTGCCTTCCTCTATTGCCAGTGGGAACAGTAGGTACCAGACACGCACATTGCCGTGTTCTTCCTTCAGCTATTCTTAAAGGACGCTATCGGAAGATCCCCTATTTGGAGAGACATTGCCCCCATGATTCTGCTCAAAAACAAACAACGGAACATGTGCTTTTCAGCATTACTATATAACTATGGAGACCTACAGACTGATCTTCTTTTGCCAATGCTCCACAAGTATCCAGGCCGCTCAGAACAGCTACATGTTTCTTTGCTGCTTTCAGATACCAATCCTATCATAACTTATACAGTGGCTGAATTTTGTGCAGCAGCAATTAAAATTCGTCAGGCGATGATTTACACCACGGATTAGCACAATGACAGTCTGGTTGGGCTCTCTTAGGACTAGCTGGCTTCGGCTATCTGACAGAATAATACTTATCTGTATTTGTAATCTGTATTTGCATCCTTTTGTATGTTTATATGTATTTGTATTTGGATTTTATTGCTCTTATGCTGGCCTATGACCGTAATAAATCAATCTATCAATCTATCTATCCATCTATCTGTCTATCAACCTGTATGTTTGTCCACTATCTATCTATCTATCTATCTATCTATCTATCTATCCATCCATCTACCTACCTGTATGTTTGTCCCCTATCCAACTACCTATCTATCTATCTATCCATCCATCCATCTACCTACCTGTATGTTTGTCCCCTATCCAACTATCTATCTATCTATCTATCTATCTATCTATCTATCTATCTATCTGTATGTTTGTCCCCTATCTATCTATCTATCTATCTATCTATCTATCTATCCATCCATCTACCTACCTGTATGTTTGTCCCCTATCCAACTATCTATCTATCTATCTGTCTATCTATCTATCTATCTATCTATCTATCTATCTATCTATCTATCTGTATGTTTGTCCCCTATCTATCTATCTATCTATCTATCTATCTATCTATCTATCCATCCATCTACCTACCTGTATGTTTGTCCCCTATCTATCCATCCATCTACCTACCTGTATGTTTGTCCCCTATTATTTTTTTTCCCCTTTTTCCTTTTCTTTCCTTTTCTCCACTGAGCTCAAAGTAAAATACATAGCCATTCTCCCCCCTATAACAACCCTGCAAACTGAGCAGAGACGCAAAGCTATATTACCAAAAGATGCTGGGAACAATGCTCCAATATCAGGATACAGGGAGCCTAGATCTGTCTGTCATGCTCCCCTTGAGGCTAGGCAAATCTGCAGCCCATCTGCTGTTTCTGGATTCAATTGCTAATGGCAAATTCCCCATAGGTCAAGGGAAAATGGGAAGTCAAAACATCTGGGAGGCTCAGAATCTTTCAGAATAAAAGCAGAGAATGGCAGGCAGCCTTCCCTAGCAGCAGCATTCCCTAGCTAAGCACACATGGGGCAAAGTTGTCAAAGCTGTGTCCCCCGATGGGTAGAAGAGATGGAAACATTATTGACTTGTGCTACATACACCATGACACCGAATTAAGAGAAGTAGCTCCAGAGGAGGGGATCCGAATTCAAAATGATCTTAACAGATTGGGGGGGGAGCTGGGCCAAAACTAGTGAAATGAATTTCAACAGGGAGAAATGCAAGGTATTACACTTGGGCAGAAGAAAATGAAATGCACAGGTATAAGACGGGTGACATCTGGCTTGACCACAGTACATGAGAAAAAGATTTAGGAGTCTTAGTTGACCACAAGCTGAACATGAGGCAGCAGTGTGATGCAGCAGCCAAAAAAACCCAACGTGATTCTGGGCTGCATCAATAGGAATATAGTGTCTAGGTCTTCTATCTATCTATCTATCTATCTATCTATCTATCTATCTATCTATCTATCCATCCATCTATCTTTCATCTATCTATCCATCTGTCTTTCATCTATCTATCTATCCATCCATCCACCCACCTACTTATTTTGTATTGTCTCTAAGTCTAGGAGTCCAGGGAACTTACAAAAATTAGAACAGATAAAGATAAAATAATTCACATCATGTAAAACTTTTAAAAATAATCAATAGAATTAAAAGCAGCATTAAAAAGAAAAATATAGACAATACAGCCTATTACAAAGGGCCCTTTCTACCAAAGCAATCAGCCCTTAAAACCCTGCATGTAATCTTCTCTGATCTTGGAAGCTAAGCAGGGTCAGCCCTGGTTAGTACTTGGAGGAGAGACTGCCAATAAATACCAGGTGCTGTAGGCTGGATTTCAGAGGAAGGAACTGACTAAACCACCTCCGAGTATTCCTTGCCTAGGAAATTCATGGGGTTGTCATAAGTCAACAGACGCCTTGAAAGCACATAGACGCAATGAGCAAAGGGGACAGATTACTTTTAAAAAGTAACTTTCTAAATATGGACCATTTCTTCAATATACGATAACAGCTGCAAGAGTGCTGGCTGCCCAGACTTGGAAAGAGATTGAAGCAGCGGCGACGACGGAAGACAGGGTTGTTAAAAGTCGCGGACTTTGCCCGAGTCGACAAACTGACGTGGCTTTTAAAAGATAAACCGAGATTTTTCTGAAAGACTGGGACACATTTATGGATTTTTGTTGTTGTTGCTGTCAACGGCCATCAAGTCGACTTTGACTTACCTACGGACGAGAGATCCCCATTATCCTCCACCGTCCTGGTCAGGTCTTGCAGATCCAGGGACATGATTATCAGTAATTTTGATAAGCTGAATATAGTTAGATTTGCAATAGTGGAGTAAGTCATTTCTATTAATTGGGGGGCTTTTCATTACAGTTTCAGGGTCCGTCAGAATTCTTTAGTGTTCTAGTTAGTGTAAGGTTGTGTTTATGGTTATAGATTAGCGTTTGAGCAATGTGTCTTAATTTTGGTTTAGTTCAGCTTCATTTTAACTGTAGCTATATTTGTACACTGTTTATGTATGGGGTTTTTTTTTCTGTTCTGCCATTGTGAATAAGCCTGTTTGTATTAAAAAATATATAAAAAGCAACTCTTGCTTGCTTTCCTCTTGGAAAGCTTGATTCTATAACGGCTGGCCCAGCTAAAAGTAGCTTCAGCCACACCCTGGAGAGGTTATCTCACCATGCCAAGCGAGAACCTGCTCGGCCCAGCCGGCAACTCTCTGAACAAAAGCCTTTTCAGACCTCTTGGACTCCCGTTGGAAAGGACAGCCTCACCCACCAACCACATTCCCGGGCCGCTGGGTTTTGCAAGCTGGCGGCACACCATTTGGTCTCCAAAACTTGGTAACGCACAAATGGCCGAAACAGCCGGTTTGGGATTTTTTTTTTACTCCTTACAACCTCCAGAAAGATTCAGAGAGCTGGTGGTTCACCCCTCCCCATTCCATAAAGGATGGGATGCAGGTCTTATGCCAGACAACGGCTGGAATCCTGTTGGTTACTCCAAACTGGAATAGGCCCACTGAATCCATTGTGAACGGGGAGTCAAGACACAGGCAATTGGTTCCCTGGCTCTGCTCTAGTTAGGACTAACACAGACCATTTCCACACTACACTCTTATAGCGTTATGATTCCACTTACAACCTCCTGTGGAATTCTGGGGTTTGTAGTTTCCTGAGGCCAAAGAGCTCTCTGGCTGCCAAATGCTCCTCCCTAAACTGCAAACCCCAGGATTCCACAGGATGTTGAAAGTGGAATAATAGTGCGGAAATGCAAAAGAATCATAGAAAGTGGCACCCGACTGCTTTAGTTGCATGGCACAGAAAGGTCCAGAGATGGAAATTAGGCACTAAAAGAAGAAGTGAGATCTGCCTGGGGCTGTCTATTTGATGTGTGACGTGTCTGTCTCCAGGATCCTGACTGTTTCAGCACATTCTCGGTCTCCCAAGCTACCTGTTTTCCCACCACTGTCAGCCTTCTGTGGCAGCCAAACACATTTAGTTCTCATTGTTCTATTTGGGGGACTCTCTTCTTCCCCTCCCTTAGCTTTGCTTCTTCTTCATCACCATTATTGCTATCATCATCATCTCTGCCTCACCTCGACTCAAGGATGGCTTGCCATTGCTGTCTTATGGAAATGCAGCTTGCAGCACCCGAGATTCCATTTTACAGCACCAGATATTCTACGTCAGACCCCCAATCCAAGTACTAACCAGGCCTGACCCTGCTTAGCTTCTAGGAACAGACAAGATCTGGTGCCTTCAGGTTATTTAGGCATCTCATGAGGGACAATACCTATCTTCCCTGCTCCAGTCACTAAAGCAAGGCAGGAGAACCTCAGCCCAGAACCCAAATCCAGCTCTCCCGGGGTCCCCAAGATGGGCAGACCTCTTCGTTTTCTCTCCTTACATCACAAGGATCAGAATACATCTACCATGGATTGTGGTTCTCAGCGAGAAGACTTTAGTGCAAGGGTGCAGAGAAACTTGCACTCCAAGAGCTAAATTCAATTTCTCGGGGACGGCATTCCCTTGAGGGGTGAGGCCAAAAATCCCAGCATCTTTTAGCTTAAAGCTCTTACTGCTTGCCAGTAGGCCTCCAGGACTGAAAGTTCCCAACCCCGGGAGCTTCCCACATTTCTCTGTGCTCGAAGGCGTCACAGCAATTTGGAGACTCACCTGGCAAGTTGCTGTTGAGCAGCTCCAGGTACTGTTCCAGGGAGGTGAGGATCTTGTAGCCGGCACTGTTGATAAGGATTCGAGGCTGCAGCCCCCTCTCGTAGGCCTGTGCAAAGGGGAGAGGGAAAGACACATCTGCTTAAAGATCCAAAGGCAATTCCAAGCTGTCACTGCTGCCAGGAAGTCCAACAAAAGCTGAGCCCCAAAATATTTCACAGCAGGGCTGAGGAATACATGGCTCTCCAGGGCTCAGCTTGGAAAAGTTATTTCAGTGGCCTGTATCTCCTGGGAGCTGTAGTCCTCCAACGTAACTTTTCTGAGCTGTGTCAATATATCAAGCCAGGCTAAGCTGAAAGGCACAAAGCATTCCTCAAAGAGAAGTTTGCAATGTAGGCTTAATTGCGACTCCTGACATATGTGGACATTTCTGAGCAGCAGGTCCGGAGCAGAAGACATCTCAAAAGGTGCTCAGGTTGGAGAGATCATAGAAGACTGGTATCTCTCTCCCAACCCCATCAGATGCCCTTCTCTCCCGTCCCACAAAGCACAACCATTCTTCCTTTTGTCCCACAAGGAAGGCCTACTCACCAGCTTGTTCTCGTAGAGCACCAGCCCATAATTGTGAGGCACGATGCTGAAGCGGTTCCTCCATTTCTTGTTCTCCTCCAGGTATTGGAAGAGGTTCCCCGAGAAAATGGTGCGGTCCTCCAGTGGGACCTACGGGCAGAGAGGGAGAAAGAAAGGAAGACCATGAGCTGGGGAAGAAGGCAGAATAGCCATGGAAAGCTCAAGGAGGTGATGGTGGAGATGAATTTATATCCCACTTCTTTCCTTATACTGGGCTGTTTACAAAAGCAGCCAACAGGAAAAAGTTCACATCACCACATGTACAAAAGTTGAATCTCAATTTATTTATCGATGGACTTAAAACAAATTGAAAAGCATACCCATTCAATGCAACAGTTGGCATTCAGTAGCACAATTATGGATGGGTAATCCATTACAGATCCATTACAGATCCATTAACTGTAATCACAATCCCAACTGCCACAATTGGAAGTGCCCACCCAAATCTACTTTATTGGACACCAGCCACCAAGAGGGAAAGAGGTCTATTCTGCAAGTGGTTATGGGGTGGGAAGATGATGTTTTTACCTCCCTCCCACCAGCAGGTGAAGCTGTGGCTGTCCGAAGCAGGACCCTGGATGCAATTCCTTAGAATCGTAGAGTTAGAAGAGACCACAAGGGTCATCGAGACCAACCCCATTCTGCCATGCAGGAATACACCATCAAAGCCTAGATGGCTATCCAACCTCTGTTTAAAAACCTCCAAAGAAGGAGACTCCACCACACTCCAAGGTAGCACATTCCACGGCCAGACAGCTCTGACCGTCAGGAAGTTCTTCCTAAGGTTCAGGTGGAATCTCCTTTCCTGCAGCTTGAATCCATTGCTCCTTGTCCTGGTCTCTGGAGCCGCAGAAAACAAGCCCACTCCCTCCTCAACCTGACATCCCTTCAAATATTTAAATACGGCTATCATAAGCCCTCTTAACCTTCTCTTCTAAACATACCCAGCTCCCTAAGCAGCTCCTTATAGGGCATGGCTTCCAGGCCTTCTACCATTTTGTCTACCTTTTACCTTCTATCATATCCTTCTCGGAATGTGGTGCCTAGAACTGCACCCAGTATTTCAGGTGGGGTCTGACCAAAGCAGAATAGAGTGGTACCATCACTTCCTTTGACCTAGACGCTATGCTGCTATTGATGCAGCCCAGATCCTTGTTGCAACCTCACTTGTTGGTAGGTAAGGGTGGGAAAATGTCATCTATCCACACCTTGGTGGCCAGTAAAACCAACCTCCTTCTCTGGTGCAGCTGATGGCCAGCAAAGCAAGTTGGGAGAAGATAGGACTAGGAGAAGATAGGACTAGGAGAAGCCTATTGTAGTGGTGTGAGCATTAGACTACGAGTCTGGAGACCAGAGTTCAAATCCCCACTTGGCCAGTGAAACCCCACTTGGGCAAGCTACGCTTTCTCGGCCTCAGAGGAAGGCAAAGGCAAAGCCTCCTCTGAACAAATCTTGCCAAGAAAAGTCCATGATCAGTTTGCCTCCGGGTTGGAAATGACTTGAAGGAAAACAACAAGCTTCCCACTTGAGAGTCAATGATCTAATCCATTTGGCACAGGTCCATCAAACGAGTCCTTTTTAAAACTCTTCTCACCCTTGAGTCAAAAAGGTGAAACGCCAAGTCATTGTTTTTGAAACATCCTTCAAAGTGTACGGCTTGCTGAGGCTTCCTTTCCCCAGTGCCGTGAACATCCGGGTTCAACAGATGCAACCCCGTCGGGTTTAAATGCTATGAGAAGACCTGCATCACCAAGTTTTCCCCCTTATCTCTTTTCTTTGGGGAGGCTGTGTTCTTCACACCATTTAAAATTTTACCAACTGGGTTTGAGTGCTGGGACTATGACTTTGGAGAACAGAGTTCAGATCCCACTGGGTGACCTTGGGCAAGTCACACTATCTCAGCCTCAGAGGAGGCCAATGGGAAACCCCCTCTGAAACAAATCTTGCCAAGAAAATTCTGGGAAAGGTTCGCCCTAGGATCGCCATAAGTCGGGAAAAACCTGAAGGCACACAAGAACAAAACAACCACAACAGGGCTAGGAGATGCTATGCAGATACCTAAGTCATTGAGGCAGAATTCTGGCCCGTGATGACAAATAATAGACAATACAACACAACAAAGTCCTTTATTTCTGAACACAGTGGCGTGACACCTTAGCTGAAAGTCTCCCACCCTGTTTTTAAATTATGAACTAACTTGAGTCAGGGATTATGAGCGCTACAATCATCTAGAGCAGTGGTTCTTAACTTTTTCTTTACTGGGGACTCCCTGTAAATATAATTTATTGTTGGGGACCCCCAAGAATGCTGCTATGTCTCTTTCGTCATGGACAGGGCAGCGGTGGACATGCACACGAAGAAGTAGCAGTCATATGCCTGTGCCCAAACTGCTCCCTCATTTGCAAACAAGGGAGCAGTTTGGGTGGGCACACACACCCGCTGCCAGGTCCGTCTTGCTGCCACTGCTTTTTGTGTCTAGCAGCAGGGCTTCGCAGACCCCCTGTGAGGCCTCCATGGACCCCCAGGTCCCTAGATTAAGAACCACTGATCTATAGCGCCTACGTTTTCCCACCATTTTACTAGATGTCTTTGCAAACCTGCATTTCTTTCAATTTCAGTCTCGCCCACCTACCCACTCTCAAATACAGGAAATACACACACGGAGTTATGGTTACAGTCTCTGATTAGGATGACAAGACCCAGGTTCAAATCCTGACTTGGCCACACAGTTCACTGTGTGTCAATAGCTCTCAGCCTGGCCCTTCCTTCACATTGTTGTGCACATAAAAATAGAGAGGAAGGTGGTCTACATTCCTCTCCAGAGCGGTTGGGATGATGCAAGGGCAGAAGGAACGTTTCCAATGCAACAAGCAATTACAATGCCAATAAGCAGGCTCGAAATATCCAGGGGCAATGAGTTCCACAGGCTCGCCAAGGCTTGAAACGGCAGTTTGGGCCTCCGCCTTTGCCGCCTATTAATTCCCACTGATCCTGCTGTGCTTGTGCATTCCAGTGACACTGGAACTCAGAGCCTCTCGGTCTTTTCCCAGCCAGCCTCGCCTCCCCTCCCCATTTTCTGGTTCAGGCAGTCTTTAGCAATTCTGGGAGTCACCCCCGCCCAGACCTCCTCATGAGTCAGGAACACTTGCTTCCTGAGCTGGTTTGTGTCACCAAGGCCCATAAACAGGAACAAACACACTCTCCCTCATCCCCTCCGACGCTCACAAATCATCTGGCGGACAAACACTGTGACACAGCATCCCCAAAGAAAAAGCAAAGATAAGTAGCCAAGCAAATAAATAAATATTTAAGGAAGAAGAAAATGGCGAAGGAAAAGAAAAAGGGGGGACGAGAAAGCGAGGCTGCTGTCTTTGCTGTTGCTTGGACCATTCAATGGGGTCTGGTTCTCGGCTTCCTTCTGTGCCATATCCCAGTTTCCAAAAGAAGACTGTTTCTTCACTGCATGCTTTTCTCTAGACTAAAGGATAATTCTTTTTAGAGTCAACTCCCTTCCTACACAAGTTTGCATCACTCCTATTTGCACGCTGCTTTGGGAAGTCTGGGCTATAAAAAAAGCCATTTATGAAGACTGCAAATAAATAAAGAAAAATATGGGACAGCCCCCTCCAACTTCCATAGAGATTTGCCACCTGCAGGAAAAAGTGCCATGTGTTTGGGTGACACATACCGAGAACTATCCAGCAATGTGTCAAGTACGACCAATGTCCTCCCTCATTTACCAGACTTAACCACAAGGGTGGGGCCTCTCGAAGGTGGTTATTAAAACCCCAGATGTTTACTCCCTGGGGGTGCCCCACGGTAAATAGGAGGTCAGCGCAAACAGAGCAAAGGACAGGCCTTAAGACGCAACGTCAGCTCTTTGCACACTTCAGAATTAAAAAGCATCTTCCCCCATCCAGGGACAGGGCAGCAGGCAAACAGCAGTCATTTGTAACTCAGGATTAAGACAGTCTGCAAACAGACAGGACGGAGACGTCTGCCGAAACCAGCCGAGAGACGTTAAGAGTCAAGGTGCATCCCATTTTCCATTTTCCATTTCAATCCTCAGGTTTTAAGCACCATAAAACTCCTCCTCCAAAACTGGCATTGTCTGCTTGGCCCCAACATACAAAATCCCATTATCTCCAAGCAGCACGTCAGGAATGATGGGAGTTGCTAAATCCAACACATCTGGAGGGCATCAGGTTATGGGAAGCTAACATGCATGCATTGTCAATATTTTGAGAAGCCCTCAAAACATTTCAAGGAAGAGGGATATGGATGTTACAGCCATGCAGGAACATAATGTTCCAGAGAGGTTGTGGAAAACACTACACCCTCCATCATCCAGTGCAGCTGTACCAAAATGCAAAGACCTCTGCATCCTTTACTGTTTATCACAGGTGTGCAGAAACATTATGCCCTCTCCCTTCCAGTGTGGCCGTATCACAATGCAATCCCTTCTATTCTCCAGGATGGGCGCACAAAAAATACTAAGGCCTTCACACTGACTTTGTTATTGATGGAATCGATAAATACTTACAGCAACTTTCTTCTCACAGTGAGAAAGTCTTAGGGACCTATGCAGTTTTCGAAAACTATTCACAATCCGGGACTCATTCTGTGCCAAATTTGCCGGTAGTTGTTTTCCATAGAAAACGGCATTTTGTTTTCCTTTTTGCAAAGAAAACAGAATTTTCTATGTACACATATTTCCTGTGAAGAAATATTCTTTTCCATGCAGAAAATGCTGTTTTCTCTGCAAAAGCCTGAGCAAATGTTACACAGAGCAAGTCCCGAGCGGCATCGTTTTCTGTAAAGAAAACAGCACTTTCTGCACAGAAAATAACACTCCTGCACAGAAATACCATTTTCTGCAAAGAAAATGTTATTTTGTAGACAAAAAGCAATTTTTTCCCCAAAGCAAGTCCTGAAATGTGTTAAGATTCTCATCAATCCAGATTTCCCTAATCAGGATTCCCTAATAATCAGGATTCCCTAGTGGCGCAGTGGTTAAACGCCAGTACTGCAGCCACAAGGTTGTGAGTTCGATCCTGCCGGGCTCCAAGGTTGACTCAGCCTTCCATCCTTTCGCAGGTCGGTAAAATGAGTACCCAGCTTGTTGGGGGCAATTAGCTAAAAGCACATTGTAAACTGCTTAGAGAGCACTTAGCTGATAAGCGGTATAGAAATTCATGCTATTTGTAATGTATAATATATTTTATGTTGTTCGCTGCCTCGATCCGTGGGGAGAGGCGGGATACAAATAAATATTATTATTATTATTATTATTATTATTATTATTATTATTATTATTATTATTATTCTTATGTTTGCTGTACAGAGCAACTGTGCAAAACCTTTACCTTCTCTACCTTCCGGTGTGGCTGTTAACAAAATATTATGCTAAAATGCTAGAATGCCCCCTCTGCTACGCCAAGACAGTCTTCTCTCCCTGGACCCATATGTCCAGATGCAGTTGTGGCTAGGTTTTGCTCACACCCTGTGTCTCGATGACACAGACATTTGGGACTGATTCACAGCTGACAAATATCTCCTTGGCGCAGAGTCTGCGTGTGCCTATGAAGCAACATCACCACCCCTGCCGGCCAGCTCTTCACACTTCCTTTTCCCCCTCTCTGACTTGTAACTTTAGTACAACTGCATCGGAGTGCGGAAGCGCTTGATTCAGTATGATCCACCCTTCTGAAGGGTATAGGGGTGGAGTGGGGTCAAAGAGCAGCTCATGGCCTACATGCAGCCTCCACGGGGCCACTTCTGTGACCCCAGTGGCCCTCCGGGGGGTCAAAACTTCTTCCCCCCTCTCTAAAATGCCATTTGGGGTGCAGAGAGCATCCCCACCATGTTGGAGCCCTCCCCAAGGGCCAAACAATTTTTTTGCAAAACTTTTCCTCCCCAAATTTTGCACTCTAAATGTTTTCCAGTATAGTGCAGTGGTTTGGACACTGGACTATGACCCTGGAGACCTGGATTCGATTCCTCACTCCACCATGGAAACCCACTGGGGGGATCCTGGGCGTGTCACACACTCTCAGCCCCAGAAAACCCCACAAGAGGGTCATGTTCCCCATGTCTCCAAGAGAATAATGGGGGGGGGAGATTTTTACTTTATTTTTTGCAGAAGTGGTTATAATGTGCAGGGGGGATGCAGCCCTCCAAAGTCTCTTGTGGGGCTAAAGTAGCCCCCAATCTTTTCATAGTTGCCCACCCTGCTCTCGAGAAGGCGAAAACAGTATCAGCTCTCCCAGCTTTTGTTGTGGCGGTGATCTCCTGAACCCACTGAGAGCAAAGCAAAGGCCACAAGGAGAGAACTGCTTCCATGCTCAGCACTAGTAATGCCTTTGCAATTAAAGCTAATAATAGCAAACGGAGCAAGCCCGATGGTGCGACTGTCCTTTGTGCTCACACATGTTTGTTCCCCCTGCAAATGAACCTGCTTTTAATGTTCCCAAAGCATGTAAACAATGGCAACAATTACCATCTGGATGCAGGCAAATAAAGCCAGAGAGCAGGAGCAGTCTATTTTAAATAATGACACAACAGAAATACATAAAACAAACACAGACCTTAATTAAACCAGAACAGGAGGAGCCCGGCATGTAAACAGAAAGGACGGTGATCTCGTAGATGTCCTCCAGCTGTCCGTTAACAGCAGGGAGAAAAAGAAAGGCCCTCCTGTTTGCACCTACAACTGAAAAGCCAAAAGATGCCAGGACTAGATATCCAAGGATGGAAGTTTGTAAAAAATTTAAAAAAAAAAAAGGATGCCACCACCAAAAAGGCCATGTAGTGTTGCCTCCTAGGCAGAAACATCACCAGAAGATCCTCCAAGGAGAGATTAGAAGAGCCTCCTCATCATCTGAACACATCTAATACAGGAATTGGCAGCGCTTCAGACAAAAACATAGGAACCCCCTACATGCAAGACGGAAGTGTTTTGTCCATCTAGACTGGCAGCAGCTCTCCAGGGTCTCAGACAGAGAAAGAGTTTTCTCCATCTCCTCTTACCTGACCCTTTTAAGTGGAGAAGGTAGGGACTGGATTGGGTGAGGGTTGGGGCTAACCACCAACCGCATTCAGGAGAGAAAACCGAGGTGTGACCTAAGGTGAACCTGCCACAGGGTTTTCTTGGCAAGATTGTTCAGAGGGGCTTTGCCTTTTCCTTCCTCTGAGAGTTTCCACGGCAGAGAGGTTTCCATGGTGGAGAGGGGATTTGAACTCTGCTTTCCAGAATCCAATCCCACACCCAAACCATTACATCACACTAAAGTTTTGGAAACAAGCAGGCTAATTTAAGTTCTACTTCCCCAATTCCCTAACAATTCCATCATTACACCTTGAACTGGAAACAGCCTCTTTAGATAAGATTTCTGTTGTAATCTCCAAACAATATGGGTATGTGTTTTAATGTGAGCAACTGAGGTCGGTGCTATCATTCTTGGTGACATCACCAGGGACTCTCTCCAGGCTTCCAGTTTTGATCCAGATACCTTATGACCTGTAATGATCTTGAACCGGATCCCGGACCCTGCCCCATATGCAAGCATATGGAGCCCTGGTGGCGCAGTGGTTAAATGCCTGTAGTGCAGCCACAAGGTTGTGAGTTCGATCCTGCCGGGCTCCAAGGTTGACTCAGCCTTCCATCCTTCTGCAGGTCGGTAAAATGAGTACTCAGCTTGTTGGGGGCAATTAGCTAAAACACATTGTAAACCATACACGCTATTTGTAATGTATAATGTATTTCATGTTGTTCGCCGCCTCGATCCGTGCGGAGAGGCAGGATACAAATAAATAAATAAATATATTATTATTATTATTATTATTATTATTATTATTATTATTATTATTATTAGCAGCAGCAGCAGCAGCAGCAGCAGCAGCAATGGACAACTGCCCAGGACTGGGGGGCTATAGTGATGCTCTCGGTGACCTTGAAACACTACACCTGCTTATTTTTTGAACAAAACCAAGATCCGGAGTACTTCTAGCTGCCTTGTGAGTACATTTTGCCAGATTTCCAATCGTTCTGAAGCCGTTTTCAACCAGGAGAGGCCTTTTTTAAAGTTGACTTTTTTAAAAAAATCACAGATCCTTGCCCTTCATGAACCTAGGAGGCAAAAAAGTCAAAATTTTGGGGGAGACTCAGAAGAACAGTCTCTGGGTTTGCATGTGGCTCACAGCCTAGTTATTCTCCACCTGCGATGTATGCCATGTTAAATAATCCTGGAATCATAGAATTGGATGCCACTACCACCCATAGAATCCACAAGGACCATTGAGTCCAATCCCATTCTGCCATGCAGCAATATCCCATCAAAGCATTGCCAACAGATGGCCATCCAGCCTCTATTCAGAAACCTCCAAAGAAGGCGACTCCACCACACTCCATGGAGGCAGCGTATTCCACTCAGAAGACAAGAAAGGAAGACAAGCTAGAAATAAAAGAAAGAGAAAGAGAAAAAGAAAAGACCTCTGGGCACGGGCTGCTGGCTGCTACTCCCTCCCATCCAGTAGCAAGGGGTGCCACGGGTTCACGAATACACAAGGATCCCCCGGATCAAAGGCTCAACGCAGACGACACGCCGTGCAGCCCGTCTGCATCCAGGCGTCGCTTGCCCTTCGGCAGACAGACAAGAGTTGCAATTAAGCACTTAGCGTGTTTACACTGGGAAAAGGACGGAGGATCCGCTGGAGAGAAGATGGGAGGGAAAAAAAGAAAAAGGAAAAAAAATCCAACAATGTAAACAACCGAACAAGAGTTTGTTTGACAGCCTCTCCAGTCTCCGTACAGCCCAGCCACAGGGACACACACACACAATAGGGCTACTGTTCCTGCAGCAGAATTTAGCGTCTGCATTGACAGATCCAGCCAGCCTCACAAGTTACTAGTCCACAATTTGTTTGGGTCGCCTTCCTGAATGTAAACAGTGCTAGGTATCTGCTGTGCCTGAATAATCTGAATAAAAAGTTCTGAAACTTAATGTACCTCCAGCTCCAGCCTTCCCATATATCCGAGTCCTTTCCGCACTACACTGTTATAGTGCTATTATTCCACTTTCAACATCGTATGGAATCCTGGGGTTTGCAGTTGAGGGAGGGGTATTGAGAATTCCCAGCCAGAAAGAGCTCTGTAAATTGCAAAGCCCAGAATTCCCCAGGAGGTTAAAAGTGGAATGATAGCACTATAACAGGGAAATGTGGATGCAGCAAGAAAGAACAACTCCAACTGGTTACAGCTGCCTCTTTCCTACCGTGAGCGGTCAAACGGAAGTTGCCGAAAGCCCCACAAGGAGATGTTATGACACTAAATGATACCAAAAAATGAGGTTAAAAGGCAAATGACACCAAAAATGAGGTTAAAAGATTCCCAGGTTGTTTGTCTCATTTGGCTTTGCAACATCCAGTGCTGAGAATCACCTTCGGACCAAGGTTTCCCATTCAGAGAAAGAGGGAAAACGGTGTTGAAACGACAGGTTAGTAGAGAGGTAATTCTTGACTAATTTCATTCCCAAAGGAAGCCACAAAGCATTTTAGCCACTTTCTGCCTGCAGAGTTTTTGAAGACTATTTGCAGTTTGGGGTTTATTCTGCACCAAATTTGCACAGGGCCTTCTGGAAAAGGAAAAAGGAAGAGGTAAAGGCAGGTTAGGAAACAGCAGCCACGGAGAACAGCATAGAGGAAAATCTAAGTGGGGTGGGAACAAAACTGTTTCACCATAGTACTGCTTTAAAATTACACCCAACGCTTTGCCGAGCGGCTCTCCCTTCCTTTTGCTGAATTCCGTCCCTCCCCGGCCCCAAGATAAGAAGTAGCAACCCCCAATTTGTGTCTCTGCACAGCTGGCCTACGTCTCCAAAGGAAGCTTTCCCACCCTGCCTTACGACGACACCTCTGATGCTTATCTGGAGAACGCTGTCGCCTCCTTCCTCTTGCAGAAAAATGGGACTAGTGCCAACTTCTCCCCAAAATTGTATGAGATCTCTCTCTCTGCAGATTAGTTGGGGCAAGAGAAAAAGCAACCTGTTTCCCAGGGACCTGGCAGGTGTCATTTTGGGACCTGCCCCTCCTTGTCTCTCCCCCGACTTCCCCATTTGACTATCACCATCATCTCCTCAATTCTCACCAAGTGCGCTGAGGACGTGACAGCTCAGGTTTGTTCAGCCCTCTGCACAGACCTCTTTTTCTGGCCAAGTGGTCTCTGGAGAGGCCGGCGCATAAAGCTAAACTCGAGGACACTTCGGCACACAATGCTCCATTAAGCACCCAGGCCGTCTGCCAGCCTTCGGTGAGAGAGAAAGGAGATGGACATTAAAAGCAGGTCGCTAGGAGGACCACGGGGCCAAGGAGCCAAGATAGCTCCCCTTGACATTCCTGGGGGAGGAGGTGGCAATAGGATAGGCACTTGGGACCAACTCCCCAATGGCTGGGACCAGCTTTGCCATTGTGCCTGAGCTACCTGGAACAACGAGCATCATCATCTCCACCCAGCTGTTGTCTTTCCTGAAGAAGAATAATAATATTATAATATTTATTTATTTGTATCCCGCCTCTCCACGTGGATCGAGGCAGCGAACAACATGAAATATATTATACATTACAAATAGCATGTATTTCTATACTGCTTATCAGCTAAGTGCTCTCTAAGCAGTTTACAATGTGCTTTTAGCTTATTGTCCCCAACAAGCCGGGTACTCATTTTACCGACCTGCGGAAGGATGGAAGGCTGAGTCAACCTGGAGCCCGGCAGGATCGAACTCACAACCTTGTGGCTGCAGTACTGGCATTTAACCACTGCATCACCGGGGCTCCAATAGCAGTTATAACAGTTACATTTCTATACCCCTTATCAGTGGTAAGCACTCCCTAAGCGGTTTACAATGTATGTTAGCTAATTGCCCCCAAATAATGGAAGGATGGAAGGCTGAGTCAACCTGGAGCCCAGCAGGATCGAACTTACAACCTTGTGGCTGCAGTACTGAATGATTCAGAGAGGAGGTGGCAAGCTTCAGAAAGTCCTCTGCAAGATATAGGGGTCCCATCTCCAAAAGTGGGAGAAAAGAGAGAAGTTGGTGACAGATAAGAAAAGGAAAGTAGAAGGGGTGGGAAAAGGAGAAAGGGGAAAAGACGCCAGGAGCAGAATGGGGAAAGAAAGCCATCGAGAGGAAAGAGGATGAAATGGGGTGGAAGGAGAGAGAGAAAGAGAAAAATGGAGTAAGAGAGAGAAAGAAAAAGGGGTGGAAAGAAAAAGAAAGAAAGAAAAATGGGGGAAACAGAGAGAGATAGCCTTTCCACACTACACTGTTATAGTGCTATTATTCCACTTTCAACATCCTACGGAATCCTGGGGTTTGCAGTTCAGGGAAGGGTATTTAGAATTCCCAGCCACAGAACTCTTTGATATCAGGAAACTACAAACTCCAGAATTCCACAGGAGGTTGAAAGTGGAACGATAGCACTATAACGGTGTAGTGCAGAAATGGCCTCAGATTCAGACTCTCTTCAGAAGTATTTTTTAAGTATCTGTGGCATAATACTGTACCCTTGCAGTGCTTCTGAAGAAGTGGGCTAAAATCCATGAACGCTCATGCTAAAATCAATTAGTCTCAAAACCGCTGCTAGATTCTTCTCCCTTTTTAAAAAAAAAATCTGAAACAGACCAATGTGATTATCTCTTCTATATCTTTCCCCCCAACAAATTTTTAGACCAGGTTTTTTTTTTCTTTCAAAATGAGAGGGCTATTTCCCTTGAGAGAAAGTCAAAGTCCATTTGCTAATGCAACAAAGTCAAATTGGAGCGAGGGCAATATTTTTCTGCCCTCACTCTGAATGAGCAAATACTTACGCTCGAATACCTAGGGAAGGAAGGTTTCTTCTGTGGTCACTCCAATTTGACTTTGTTATGTTATCAAACGGACTTGGAATTGGTCTCAAGGGAAAACCTCTCCCATTTCACTACCGGGCAATATCCAAGAAACAAAGCTTTATGGGTCTAGGACATGCTGGAAGGCATGTGAAAACCTCTACAGCAGAAACAGAACCCTTGGCTTAACCACATCTAGGATGTGGGCCCGGATGTAGCCAAGCAGCAGCAAAGTTGAGGGAAAAAGAAAAGGAAGCCAAAGGAACCTGCAGACACACCTTGAAAGATACACATCTTAAAAACCAGACAGGTGCTTACTTTGGTGCCGGAGTATAAAGACACAGACTTGACAGTAACACAGGGATGGCATCCAAGCCTTGCTCCAGGTATTTTGTCTAGAGCTTTATGGTTTCCAGTCCTTCTACCATTTTGGTGGCCCTCCTCTGGACACATTCCAGCTTGTCAATATCCTTCCTGAACTCTGGTGCCCAGAACTGGCCACAGCATTCCAGGAGGGGTTTGACCAAAGCAGGGAGACCATCACTTCCCTTGACCTAGACACTAGAATCCTATTGATGCAGCCGCAGTGTCTTTTCGGATGTTCCTAAATTACAGCTCTCATCAGGGTGCACCACTGGGGCTGATGGTGATCGCCGTGCAATGCCTGGATGGTCAGATATTCCCCAGTCCTACAGTATAAAAGTAGAAAGCTCCTCTAAACCCCAGCCAGACACAGAAACAAATTGCTGACACAAAAAAAGGACACACACACCCATCTACCTGAAGAATGCTAGCCAACAAGCTGTGAAGACGACAGCACCCCCGGCCAATATCATATTTTTTAGAATTTAAATCAGCCATGTGCCAAGACAGCAGACCTGCCCTTGGTAATGGCAACCAAACAAAGACAAACATGCACCGAGGTTTGGTTAAACCAGAAGGCACTACCTATTATCCAGTCTTTCCACTGTACCAGTTGTTCAGGGATCTCTTAAAAATATACACACCTATATGTGCACCCTTGCATTAAACCATTTCATTTAGACCAGAGGTGGGCACTTTGTGAACTCCAGCTCCCATCACCCATTACCACTGACCATGCACTGATGGGATTTGGAAGCTGTTTATGGATCAGCTACATTTCTATCTTGCCTATCCTATAGTGAGCTCGAGAAGATGTACGTGGCTCTCTTCCCCACCTTTAGTGTCACAGCAACCCTGCAAGGTAGGTCAGGTGGAGGGAGAGACGGAAAAAACATGACTCGCTCAAGGTCACCCACAGCCTTTCATAGCTCAATCGGGACATTGACTTTGTTGTCGCTCTTGTGCATGTTCAAATGATTCCACAGGGTTTTCCCAGCCAGATTTGCTCAGAGGGGATTTCCCATTGCTTTCGTCCGGGGCTGAGAGAGTATGATGTGCCCAAGGTCATCCACGGGGTTTCCACGGCTGGAGATTCAGACACTGATCTCTAGAATCCTAGTCAAGCAATCAAAGCATGCTGACTTGAACAATTACATCTTCTTTTCCTTCTCCTCCTCTTTTTCTTCCTTATTCTTCTTGTGCATCTTGGTTTCACCCCAAGGCAAACCTATCATGGGGTTTTCTGGGGCTGAGAGTGTGTGACATGCCCAAGGTCACCCAGGGGGTTCCCATGGCCAAGTGGGGAACTGAGCCATGGTCTCCCCAAATCTTACCACTACACTGGAATTTCCCAAGAGGCTTATAGCCAGAGTTCTGGAATCACACTGTCTCAGACAGGACATGAGATCTCACTCAGCTTCCCAAACCACCATTTTGTTGAGCCTCAATCTCATCCGTGGCTGAATTCTGCCCCCCAACCTGCCCGAAGTCTTCCATACCTTGCGGTGCAGGAGCTGGGGTTGGGGTCCCCCTCCACCTTCGATCTCATAGCGGACGCTATTGAAGAGGGCAACACCATACTGCTCCTCGTAGAACCGGCAGAAGTCAGCAAGGACCTTGCTTGTTTTCTCTGAAAGACAAAGAAAGATATAAAGGTCAGTAAAGCGAGAAATAAGAACTACCATAATGTAGTGATTTCAGCACTGGAATACAATCCTAGAGACCGCGGTTCAGTGCTCCACCTGGCAATGGAAACCCACTGGGTGACCTTGGGCATGCCATACACTCTCAGCCCAATCTCCCTTTGAACACAACAGCTGGGAAAGGTAGGCCAGGCAGCCACGTTGTAACCTCATGACACACCAGTATGCTATTGTATTTGTGCACTATAATGCTAAAAAAATGTATTAAAAAATTAACTGCAAGGAGAAAATTAAAATAAACACAGAGAAGTGGTAGATGACAAACTTGCCACGCCATAGGAGTTGCCGAGGGAGGGACAAGCTGGGCATGCCCATATCCTGCCCATTTCTGGATCCGGGAGGACTCAAGTGCTATTACGGTACTGCACTGAGGTGGCTGATGGGATTGAAGCGCTAAAGGAGGCTCTTAACAGATTTTTTTTCTGGAAATAGTATAAAGCGGTTTGGCGACGCTTGGGGACGGGATAGCAGCTGGAGAGTGACAACACCGTGGGGTAGCATGACTCCTGGACCAGAAAAACCCACTGCTGTTGGGGGATGACGACGCTGTGCGGAAAGGGTCTGAGTTTCATCTGCGGAATTTAAGCTGTGTCACCACAACCCAAGTCCAATGCTCTAGCGCAATCTTTCCAACCATTCAGCCACACTGAACCACAACTCCTCATGCGGATGACAGTCCAACATTAGTTTAGCCAGTTTGGGCAAAAGCATCCCTTGCTACTACAGAGTGAGAATCCCTTATCCAAAAATCCAAGACCTGAAAGGCTCCAAAATGAAAAGCAGAACCCAGTCTTCTTCCTGTAGGGAACGTGAGGGAATTATAGAGGCTCACTTGGGACCAAAGTCCAAAGCAAGCCTCCATAATTCCCTCATGTTCCTTACGGGAAGAAGACTAGAGGAGAAGACTTGACAAAAGAGCAGAGCCTGTGTCGAAAGGATGGCATATAATTTCATGATGTATAGGCAAATATTCCAAAACCCAGGGAAAAAATTGAAAATCCAAAACACCAATGGTCTCAAGGATTTTGGATAAGGGATGCTCAACTTGTGTGTCCAATTGTCACATTAAAACATGGCTGCAGCATGGCTTTGGAGGATTTTGTTTCCCTTTCACATCCCAAAGTTCCCCTGGTTACTTTTGCTGATGCAACCCAAAAACACATGACAGACTCCGACGCAGTCACGGCAGGTTCAGCCCCCCAGCGTGTGACATAAGGCACAACTCCATGTCTCCAACCCGCAGCTTCCTCTTAATCTCTCAAAAATGTGTGGTTTATTTGCAGGTCGGGAATCCTAGATGGCAACAGCATGAAGGGGGAAAATGCTGGGTATATATATTTTTTTCAGGATGCTTTTCCACCCACAATGCTGAAGGCTCTCCAGATGCTGGATTCTGACATCCTCAAAAAGGGAGACTTCTTGCAATAAGGGACACCTGACAGTCCAATAAGGGACAACCTTTCCGGTCTTCAGTAAGAGTCATCCTTTATAACAATCCTAACAAGAGCATCGTGGGCTGGAAGGGGGAAAAAACGAAACAACAAGGACCCACAACTCCATATGAAGTCATCCTGGACACACAGTCATGGCAACCCTGCCTTTTGCTTTAGGGGGAATCTTACTTCCCTACTGATTTAGTCACTGGATTACTTTCCTAACTGACCTCACTAGGCTGGTGGGTGGGTGGTTCGGGGATGGCCAATGCCTTTTCTCCTCAAAGCAGAAGGATGATTCATAGCCCAAAACTGCAAACCACACAGGGTAGAAAAGAGGCCAGACAAAAACCTTGATCTTTCTCCGGGGCTGGTGACGCAAAAGAATAGCATCAGATGGTTTGCGGGGGGGGGGGGAGACACACCCACACATGTCCTTCCCCACCAGGCAAACTCATTTGCCGGATTGCAAACAGCCACACAGTGCATTCCTTCCTTTTCTTTTAGTGAAGCCTAGGATTAGCACAGGTACAGTCCGGCAGCAACACTGTGCACTAGAAACATGGGCAGTCTGATTTGCAAGACTCTTTGTGATTGTTGTTGCCACGTGCCTCCAAAAAACCCTGTTCTAGGTTTCTTGTCTTGGTGACATTTAAAAAGAAAATTTGCCACTGCTTTGGAGAGAGAGGGCCTTTCCACACTACACTGTTACAGTGCTATTATTCCACTTTCAACCTCCTATGGAATCCCAGGGTTTGCAGTTTAGGGAGGGGCATTTAGGATTCTCAGCCAGAGAGCTCTTTGGCCTCAGTAAACTACAAACCCCAGAATTCCACAGGATGTCAAAAGTGGAATCATAGCACTATAACAGTGTAGTGCAGAAATGGCCAATTCACCAGGAGGCTCAATTAACAGCAGGCTACTTAGTTTGATCCTTTCAGAGGAGCCTCACTACCTCTGGACAAAGCCCAAATATTAAGCACATGTCTAGCTTCATTTGTCAAATTTTATGCACCAAAAAAAAGGCTAAAATGAATAAAATCGGTTAATCAAGTTTAATCAACCTTAGTACAAAAGGTGTGTCTCTCCACACAGAACACAGGTACAAAAAGAAAAAGAAAAAATTGGAAAGGGGAGAGACTTGTTCCATTGGCTGCGCTGAATGTCTACAGGGCTTGACTCAACATTTTCTAGCCATCCGAGCAAATTTTGCAACCAGTAAAAGCCCCGTTCTCTTTCTCTCCTGGTCAGCTGACTGCACTCCGCCACTTCGGAGGCTATTTAAAGACCACGTTCATGTTCACATGATTTCTTTTTTCAAGGGGAGAGAGAGAGAAAAAAGAAAGGAGGTGGGGTGCTCTTTTTCCTTCTTTCAGTTGGCTGCTGTCCTTCGCTTCCAAACCTGCCAGTCTGGTTGCTGGGCTTGGCAGCCACGTGAGTCAAACCTCTGGAGGCCCCATGGGTGGAAAACTGGATAAAGAGATCTATCCTCATGATCAGGCAGTAAGGAGGTCATTTCTGGATGGCTAAACCAGCCATCAAACGGTATTTTCAACTGCTTTTAAAACAGCCCAGTTTTTCTCTCATCCTTTCTCTTTCCCCCTTTATTCCCAGCTTGCAAAGTGGGTCCAAAGTGCAAAAGTAGTTTGCACGCAGTTAACTGAGCCAGGGAAAGGAGGAGACAGATCCCTGCCCTTCCCAGTAGACTCAAGCAAAAGCAAACTGCTGAGGTGTGTTCATCCACATCAATACCTTTTTTTGGCATCTCGACCACATTTCAGCATTGCTTGGCCACTCTTTTGACGCTTCCAAAGCGAGGACAAGTTCCATTAATCGGATGGCGATTCCACTGTTGGATCAGCTCTTCTTGCCAACAGAGACGCACTGGGGACTGCTCACATGTAGGAGCTGTTTGCAAAGCAAGCTGAGAACGGAAGAAAAGGCGCTAAGCTAGCTGAGAGACTTTGCAAGCTGCATCCATGCGGTTCGGTCCCAAGTGAGCCTCCATGAGTCCGTCATGCTCCCTACATTACAGTACGCAGGTTCCGTTTTTCAACCAATTCTGTTTTCTGATCCCTAAACTGTCAGATAAGCGAGGGAAACCTGGAACAGTTAAAGAGCAGGAGAGTTTTTACAGCCCTGAGACACCTCCCTGGCTCCACATTCAACTTCGGTCCAAAAATCTTTAAAAAATAGGCAAAGGGTTTCCACTGCAGCAGAACAAACCACAACCACGGTGCGATCACTCGCCAGGAAAGCAAGCTGGGGCTTTTGCAATCCAACAACCTAGCCTCCTGCCAAGTTCTTGAAGCAGGTGATGCTCTTGTTTTCCTCTTGAACAACTCTGGGACTCTCATCATCTTGAGCGGCCGCTCGTCCAGAGAAGGCAAGGCCAGTTTACACAACGCGTTCAAAAGAAACTCAACTGTAAACACATTCTGTTAACTAAACAAAACCTTCGATATACACACCCAATCTCCATTCACAAAAATGCTACTGACCGTGTTACACAGTCATTACATTAGTATACTATAGTACATCATATAATACGTATAATAGAATGCAATTAATATACATACAATATTTATTACATTATACACGTTACATGTTATATATACACTAAGCACATTATATTAAGGAGCAGCCAACCCATTTTCACAGGTTTGCAACTGCACTTCCCATCAGGCCAATTCAGCATGGCCAGTGGCCAAGAGTTCTGGGAGGTGCAATCCAAAAATCCAGAGAGCACCAAATTGTCCTCCACTGCTTATACCACGTCAAAAATCGGACAACTCTACCCATTTCCAGATGCAAATAAATTTAAATGGTTTCTTTTTCCTCTTCTCTAACCTGGCTAATTTTGGCTGGCTCTGTGACTCCAGGCTGAAGTTGCAAATACTGGTGTCCAGCTTATACTGGACCAGCGAAAGAGGTGGGGAAAGGGAATTGCCCTTATTAGAAGCCAAACCTATTATCCACCTAGCTTAGCATTTCTGGGGCAGGCTTGCCCCATCATCCATATGACATCCTTTCAAATATTTAAACATGGCTATCATGTCACCTCTTAACCTTCTCTCATCCAAGCTAAACACACCCAGCTCCCTAAGCTGCTCCTCATTGGGTCTTTGACCATTTTGGCCACCCTCCTCTGGACACATTGCTTAAAGTATAACACTTAATGGCATTACCAGGGACCACCCCTACATCTCAGATTTTGGCCAGGAAACCTCAGAGCTTGGAACAATCCTAAACTAGCAGCACTGGATACTCGAGATTGGTCTTGGGACCTTCCATGTGCCCAGGACACCCTCTCTCACAGAGTGCTCCTTCATGTTCCTTTTGAACCTTTCCAAATGTCAGCTTGATCTCGCCTCTCCAAGGCTAACCCAGCCCAAAGCCTGCAGTTTTTCTCCTTCCACAAAGAACGATGGATCTGTTACAGGCACGCACAGAGCTCTCCAGAGACACCAAACAGGGAAAAGAGCCAGCTAGCCACATGTGGAGCTTTCGATTTCTACCACCGACCAAGCATTTGCAAAAGCATTTCCAAATTAAACAAAAACTGATCTCCTTCCAGTCATTTCTGTCCTTTTTTTTTTACTCCAAAGGAAGAACCCGAACACACACACGCACACACACTTGCTGGATTCCTCCAAGGCAAAGGGGGAGGTGGAAACCAGTGATAAAAAGACTTTCAGACTTCAGCTATTTACAGAATTTCCGGCTTTTTTTCCCCTGCCTGGCGTGGAATGTCTCCATTCTGAGAGCTCCAGAAATAGGGAGCAAGGTTGTTTATGACAACCTCCATCTATGGCTGGAGGAAAAATATATATATATATATATATATATATGTATATAATTTCAATAGGTAAACATTTGCTTAGGGGTAGAAACTTGTTTCCATCACTCCCGAGACTACCGGACAGGTGAACGGCCCCAAGCTCAGAGTCTCAGATTGCAAGAGCAAAAACGCTTTAGAAGCAAATCTTTTCCTGTGAACTGGAAGAATACAACACCATAATTACCCTACACTAGAATTTCCAGCTTTTAAAAATAGCAAGAAGGGATGGTCAAAATCCAGGACGTGAAGGGCTGACAAGCAGAAATCGCTGCTAACAACTTTTGTGTTCCACCAAAATATCAAACAAAAGCAGTCATGTCCACTAACTTAGCCATGTATTTCTCTCCAAAATAGATAGATAGAAGCCGCATGATACATAAATTTCTGTCCATATGGAGGGCCCACACCCCAAATTTGTTCTCGAGAGCATGGATATGTCTTTTGGGAAGGGCAGAGTACCTGCAGAACTTCTCTCCCACCCTGCATTTCAAGTGCGTTGATTTTCTACCCGGCAGCTTTCTCTCTCACCCAGCTTTCAAAATGATAACAGAAAAATCAGAAATCCTATCACTTACTTGCCTCTTTTTTCTTTGCAAAAACCACTTCTGCCTTTCCCCCATTTTGCACCCTTTTGGGGAAGGGCAAGAAGTGCCAGGCACTTTAAGCTTAGGCAAGGCTGTCACACAGAAGCAGTGCGTAGCTTTTTATGACACTACGTAATAAGCCAGATGGCTAGACTAATGATCTGAGGTGCAAGCTTACTTCGGGAAAGGTTCTTGGGTTCAATTCCCTCCGTCTCCAGGTAGGACGGAGCAAAATACCTGCCTCATGCTTCATCGTAGGACTAGAAATCCATGGACCTTTAGATGTTGCTGCTCTAACCCCCATCATCTTTGACCAGTGCTCTAGCTAGCTGTTGGGCGCCTTCAAGTTGTTTCTGACTTATGGTGACTCTAAGGTGAACCTCTCATGGGGTTTGCTGGGGCTGAGAGTATGTGACTCACCCAAGATCACTCAGTGGGTTTGCATGACCAAGCGAGGAATAGAACCATGTCTCCTGGGTCATAGCCCAATACTCAAACCACTACACCCTGCTGCTCTGTGTAGCCTAATCCCTGTAAGAAAAAAAGGTCCTTCACCATTAGTGTAGACAATACTGTAGGATGGATCTTGCAGCTTCTGGAGTTTCTGTTTAATTCAGCTCTTTCTTTATTATCATGAAGACTGGAATCTTGCTTTTTTTAAGCCGAGGGACAATTGCTCAGTGGTGGAGCACCTCCTTGGCACAAAGGGAGTTCTGAATTCAAGCATTTCCAGGTGGGGCCGGGAAAGATCCTTGTCTGGACAAACCCAGGAGATCTGCTGACTCTGAGTGCATTGTAGTATTGACCAAGATAGACCAATGATTATTTATGCAATTTTGATATAAGGCAGCTTCCTGTGTATACAACACTGTGTTTCCTCAAACAAAACTAGCTAGGACAAAGATGTCCAGATAGGTGAGCGTGCCTCCGTTAACAAAGAAGCCCCTTTTTACAAAGCCATTTTATGCCCACCTAGCCTCCTTTTCTCTTCATCCTCTTTCTAGCTGGAAGTTTTTTTAGCAGCATCAGCAAATTAGTGAGGTAAGGCTGGAGGAACATAGACTCTCTGTCTCAGATTGCAGCCACGTGTTGGAGATAAACAATGCAACAAAGCTTGTGATGGGAGGGGGGAAAGAATGGGTTTCCATGGTAGTGGATTGTGCCACAGCTGTGTGTGCTTGCCTAGAACAGACAAGGTAATCCAGAATCCTTGACTGAGAACGCAGGAAGAACAAAATAGAGAGGAAAGGGGAGAACAGAGAAACCTACATCACCAGCTACCGAACAGATCTATGTATTTGACCAACTGGAAATTGTAAGAAAATGGAAGCTGGTGAAATGTAAAGTCATCCCCGGACATACTTCGGAAGAAGATCTTCCAGTACAGTTGGCCCTCCACATTCATGAGGGTTGGAGTACAGGTGGCCAAGGCATGGCGGAGAGAGGATACAGCCATGGTTCCACCAGATGAGGGAAAGGAGAGGCAAGGTGCAGTGGCATGGTGGCCCTGTACTTCCTCTCTCTCACCTATCTCCTTCCTTGGGTGTTGGAAGGGCCATTGACAGAAGGTTTGTGGTGCTCAGAACTTGGGCTATGAGCCACCCTTAGATGGCCAGAGAGCCGCTGGTGGAGGAGAACCAACGGTGGGTTTTTAAAGGGTGGCATGGCCTGATAGGAACTCCTGAGAGGGAAGGTTCCCATGGAAAAGAAGCACCCGAGGTGAGGGAGCCGGGTTTGGAGAAACCCACAAACAATCGGATCCATGAACGTCAAACCCACAAATGTGGAGAGCCAACCGAAGTCTCTAGAAGCCTCAAAATGTTTCCGTTTACCTTTACAAGGTTTACAAGGTTGTTTCATTTCATGTGTGCCTCTTATTCATTCTGGGTAAGAACTTTGCTGACCTGCTGTTCTTTTTCGTGGTGGAAGAACTGATCCCTAACCTTCCAATGTTATTTCTGTCTCTGGCACCAAATTTTCTGTTGATGGAGTCAAACCCAAGAACGCATCCACTTCCTTAACTGAGCCGCACGGGTATTCAAATATGAACGTCACCAATACTTTGTGTGTCAGATGTGAGTAAACACACCAGCAAGCCAACCTTCCATTCTGTTTGGTTTCCTCACCAAGGGGTCCCTAGCCCCACTGATTTTAAGGGGGCCGCTGGCGGAATAAGCCAATGCCAAGTGCAGCGGCAAGGGCACCTTTTTGCACGGCATGCTTGCGGAAACAGCCACGGCGAAGAAGAGACGGAAAAAGCAGACAGCTCAGGTGACCAAAGAGCAAGGCGGAGGCATGAAGGCTGCCCCTGTTGAGGCCCGGTTAATCTATAATTTAGTCAATGTTTAGCTGAGCTCCAATCTCTGCAGCTCGTAGGAAACGAGCAAAAGCAGCCGCCGCTGTGGAGAGAAAGAGGAGCAACCAAGAATTTGCAAAATGCCCACCCAGCCAAGTCTCCGACCTTCAATTTCGACCAACCCCACCTCCCTTTTTCTGTAAATGCAGGCCACGGCTAACCATCAGTTTACACACACAGCCGGCTTTATGAATACACGGAAGCAGATTGACATCTCAGAGTAAATAGGGCCCAACAAAAGTTGCCAAGCCCTTTTACTTTTTTTTACATGCCTACAGACACTGCTCCAGAAATTATGGCACAAAAAACAATCACGTTTGATACAGTTATAGTGTAGTTTATTGGGGGGGGGAAGCAATACATCGAATGAACTTTTTACATTTTTGTTTTTGGATAAAATGGAGCGACAAAGTGTCCGACTGAAGAACTGAACTATCAAGGAATCTCTCCGCTTTTGCCAGTTTATGAAAAGGACAAAAAGTCAACCACAACAAAACAACAACGGAGAAAATCATCACTATCAATAAAGCAAAGAAAATTATTCTGATATGCCAAAGAAAGAAAGAAAGAAAGAAAGAAAGAAAGAAAGAAAGAAAGAAGGAGATGGGAACCCCGCTGTGTTCTCACACAAGCAGACAAGTGCCACAGGGCAACGGGTGAAGCTCGGAGACGAGATAAGGGTACCCGAACCAGTTTGACAGGGGCACGGCAAACCCGTCTTCTCGGCTGACACGCCTGTCGTGACTCACCGAGAAGAAATTGGGGATGTTGCCCAATGTCCCAACCCTAACCTCTCGGTCATTTATGAAAACCCGTCTAAAGCCTCGGCGGAGTGAGATAAGCGCATCGCTGCCGATCTAATTACTGGTGCAGATCACGTGCTTTATTGATACTTGCAGATTTGTCGGGAGTCAAACCCAAGCTTGGAAGCAACATATTACAAAGGCAAAGACACTCAGGTTTCATTTCTTTTTGCAACCAAGGCATAACTCAATTATGTAATTAATTTATGATGGACAACTGTTCTGCTTTTGCAAGCTGCTTGATGCATGTGCGGCCTCCCGACTCCGGTATGTTTTGAACCACAGAGCAGCTACTTGTAGCATTCCAGTTTGTCTTCCAGAGCACCCAAATAGATCAGGCTACTTTTCAATAACGAGAAACGAAAGACGCTTTTAAAATTGTAACTAGAGTGACAAATAACTACTTTGCGGTCTGCAAAATTCCCTATCATTCAGCTCTACCCAGGCTGCTCCCCGGAGTCTCCTTCAATTATTTGGCTCAAAGTTTTCAACATGATGCTCACAGAGCAGGTAGCTCAGTTTTTCAATTTGGCAATGTCTACCTATGACGGAACAACGTTAGTTCATGTATAACCAAATTATTTCGCAGTTCTAGTATTTATAGACATTTTATTATGTACTGTGTTGCTCTCCTATCAAGTGTGTCTTTTAATTTGAGGATTTTATGGTCCACTAACTGCAAAGAAAGATGATAGATTACATGGCAAGGGGTTGGACTGGATGGCCCAGTGGTCTCTTCCAACTCTATGATTCTAATATTACAGAAGATTGCTTTCTGCAACGTAGGATGGATGGCTGACATCCTTTCCCACATACAAGAAAACACTAAAATTAGCCAGAAAGGAATGGGGAAACTTTAGTAGGCCAGATGAACCATGCTGGAGATGTTTCCCACCCCTCATTCTTCATTCAGAAGACACTTACTATTCATTACAAGTTTTGCAAACTGCTTATCGTTCATCACGCTAAGGTTAAACAGGATGCCAACAGTTGTTTTGGAAGGGATCACTGCTTGTCTTTCATACGATGCCAGTTTTGTCTTTAGGGTCCAAGAAAAATAGAGGAGTTTGCACACTTTTTTAAGATATTCCATGAACACGATCAGTCAATGCCAGTTGTTCTTAATCTGGGGTCTGCAGACCCTTTGGGGTCTGGAGAGTCCTCACAAGAGGCCCACGTAGATTGCCATTCACTCTGGAAAACAGGAGAAATCCTGGATTTAAGGGACCAAAAAATGTCCCGGCTGGTAAAGGGAGGTCCCCAGCAACAAAGTATATTTACAGGGTATCCAAGCTAAAGAAAAGGTTAAGAACTACTAGTCAGAGCAATTCCTCCCCACAGCTGATGTTCAGTTAGGAAAACCGATCAGCTCTCCAAAATGCCAATTCGAACTTCTTTGGAGGCGGAAAATAAAACCAACAGCTTATGCATCCACACTATCTAAACCCTGCATTGCTTTTAGTGGATAACATGTTAACAAATTGCTGTCAGAACTGATTTGGATTGAGGCGGCTTCTGCACAGGATCTATACTATGTTGCATGTCTTTATACTTCTTACGGCCAATATGGAAATAACCAAAAAGAGAGAGAGAGGCCACACTGAATTCAGAGTATTTGCATAGCTTCTTTGAGACTCTAGCACAGTGGTTCTCAACCTTCCTAATGTCGCGACCTTTTAATACAGTTCCTCATGTTTTGGTGACCCCCAACCATAAAATTATTTATTTATTATTTACAATGCATCCTCCTCCCGGCAAATGCCACCTCGCTGACCAGGAATGGGGGGGTGGGCATGGAGGGAAAGAGGAGCCGCGCATCTCCCCTGGGAAAAAACTCCGAGAACCCCCCCGGGCTCTGCTTCTGCTTCGCTCTCGTTTCTGCTGGGGGAGGCAGTATGGGAAAAGTTTCCAGAGTGTCGACCCTGGCCCGCCAAAGGGGGCAGGAGGACGCGAGTGCATGGCTCGTGCTTGCGCACCACCACAGAGGAGGGAATGGAGTTTAAGACCATCAGAAATACTTATTTTCCAATGGTCTTAGGCGACCCCTGTGAAAGGGTCATTCGACCCCCAAAGGGGTCCCGACCCACAGGTTGAGAACCACTGCTCTAGCACAAGAGGAGACAAATGCAATCAGGATCATTTCTCCCTGTGCGCAACATTTCACTTTTGGAATGACGGGAGGTGAGGCGAGGTCATTTCTAGTTCTGGGATTCAGCCTGGAAATAGCTGAATTTTGCAATTCTTCCAGGGTGATAGGTGGAAATAGGGGCAAGGAGATTAACACTGGCAGGTAAAAAAGCCCAGTTTTTAAATGGGCCGTGTTTGGAAGGGCGCAAAATGGGGCCCTAGGGGCCACCAATAGTCTGCACGCTATTCTTTCTCCACTTCCACGCTAGCACAGCTCATAAAGCCAAAAAAAGGATTGCAGAACTGGGGATTCCACACCCAGGTCCAAAACATTCAGCTCAGATAGGTGGAACACCTTTCCAACACAAACTGCAGTTAGCATTCAAAGCGTGATGATTTTCCAGCTGGAAGGAGCATCAACATCACGGCCAGTTCCAGAACTTTTGCGGCCTGATGCCAACGATGAAGATTAATCCTCCTCCAGAACCTGGCCTGACAACCAAACCTTACTTCAATATCAGTGCATGGGGACAACACTCTCCAACATACTTAAGGAAAGGGGAAGAGGAAGAAAGCAGGGAGAAAAGGAAGGTCCGAGTATGGAAATAAGGGAGAGCATCTAAGATGCATGAAAATGTTGCTCGTTCAGCCCAGTGGTTGCAAACACCCACATGTATTTTATTTTATTTTTGGCAGGGACACCAACTTCTCTTGTGACAACACACAACAAAATAATGCTGTCGTTACCGCTCCTGCTGTTGTTTTTGCCAAAGTGCCATGGGCCGACAACATATTTGAAAGATGAAGGACGGACTAAGTTTATATAAGCACATCTTAGAAGTGTTTTTTCCCCCCATTTCCTTTTAACACATTAGAAAACTACAGACTCCAGAGGAAGACAGCAAGTGGCCTTAATGCATGAGAGATAGTTACCTAAATGCCTGCTACCTCGTCCTTCCAACTGGGCATTGCAGAATTTGAACTCAGGACTTTCTGTATGCAGTAAGTACAGAGCTTGGAAAAGCTACTTTTGGGGACTACAACTCCCAGAATTCTCTAGCCAGCAAGTGGGCTCAGATAAAATGTGGTTTGCCTGTAAGCAATGGTTCTCCCCATCCACTGTGCAAACAGAAGACTCCAGTGCCAAAATCATGTACAACAGGGCTGCTTCATAAGAAAGAGCCCTTTTTGGCACCTTTTGAACACAGTTCAACCTGACAAGTAATCACAGATCAACAGTCCTAACTCCTGCTTTTATTCTTCGCCTCTTCGTAAAGTAACTCCGGTTTAAAACTCTCCAAGCGGTTTTCAAAGATTTGCACGGAAACACAAGCATGGCATACATGCTTGGTGAAAAATTTCAGCATTTTCTCAGGCTATACAAAATTCTAGAATGGAGGAGATACACACACACACACACACACACACAGGGACGGTATTATTTCTGGTCAGGGAAAAACAAAAAGCAAACTTTCTGGTACATGGAAAGCTCATCAAACTCGGAATCCAACCCTTTGCAAGCGGATAGAATCATGCACGTTTGTTAGAATCGGTGGACCAGGCTCCCGGTGGCCCTCTGGAAGACCGGCAACGATTTGCCAAGATCAGAACGACCTCGGCATTGGAATTCTTGGCATTTCCTGCTGAGCAAGATTCTCCAGGGCCATTTCCTGCAAGCATCTTATAGCCCCACATCGAAGGCTTCGATACAGCCGGCCAAGTGAGACAGCCAGCAACAAAGAACCCAGAAAAGGAAACTTTCAGGGGGTGGCTTCATCTGTTTATATTCAGAAATAGAATTATTCTCCCCAAATTCTGATATATTTGGCTTTAAAGGAACTCTTTAATTTGCCACTTGCCTTGGGCAGCTGAGAACTCCAAAGACCTTGCTATGTAAGGATCTCGCTGTAATGCACAGCATGCCTGGAACACAGAACTGTGGCTCAACATTGGTAGATAGGGTGATCCACGGGAACCCATTTCAATGGATTTTGATGGACACTGTCCCCATCGGAGAGCAAAAGCTGAGCAATGCCTTGCATCCAGATCAGTGGTGAGAAACCGCATTGGGGCCACAGGCCAATCTTTCCCTGCAGACTTCACTGGGAGGCACATGCCTCCAACACAACAGGTCCAAATACCTCTTGTTTTGCTTCTTTCAAAATGGCAACTGGAAAAGATTATAGGAACATGCACAGGAAAGGGCTACAAAGGAAATGGAAGGACTTGGAGGTACGACATGGTTCTGGGGTCTTTGTGGAGGTGGGTTCATGAGTTTGCACATATTTGGTTTTTTTCTGCATGGGTCTGGGGCAATTTTTTTTAAAAATTAATTTTTATTCAGAGATAGCTCCCATCAGGTCCCATTAAAGGCAGGGACAAACCTCCCAAGCTCACCAGCAAGTTGTGGAAAAACAAAGGGAGAGCTTTGAGAGGAAGGGGGCACATTCCTGACTCAACGGCACCCCGAATGCATTGTGGGCAAGCCAAGAAAACACACGAAGCCGCCCTCGTAAGTTGCCCGCAGAGCTCCAGCAGGCCTCTTCCTGGTCTTTGCGTCGAGCGATACCTCCCTGTCAGCGTCAGGACAGGTTCCAACTGTTTCCCAGCCGCAAACACGCCAAAACATCCGGAAGCAAACAACCGAGCCAAGACAGAGGCCATTCTTTTTTCCGAGACTTGGCAACGCCTTTGCACAAACCACGCAAATCCCGAAGCTCTATCTGCAGGGATTAACCGTTACACAGATTGCTCTTGCATCGCTCACCAGGAAGGGAGCAATTTATCTTTTTGGAATCTGTTCCTCCTCCACTGGGCCTTTGAAAAGAAAAAGAAAGCAAGCGAGGTCTCCATACTTCCTGCACAAACAGGAAACCATCTGAGATTTTTCAACATAACTTGAAAACAGCAGTGAGAGATTTTCTAGTGTTGGGGGTACATTTCCCCTCCAACCTATGGGGGGGCTCACTCCTCTATTGTTGCTGCAAAAACTGGCACCGCTGCCAAACCCCAGTGATCACGGCTGGGAAACACGGTGCGTACTTTGAGCATGCCAATGAACCACAGCTGGGGCAGAGAGCAAGGGTGGAAACAGACTGGTTCTTTCACATAGCAACCTGCTGACAGCGCGCCGAGCAAGGAGGGCGTTGCAGGCAAAGCCAGGCCAGAGGAGAATGTTGTTCCGAGCATGGCACCCTTGTGGGCAAAGTCAAAAGCAAGGAGCCTTCGCCCAGACCACAACTATGCACAAATCTCCAGGAAGCTATTACCAAGCAAATTAAACTGCTTTTTCTCCGCGGGGTAAACGAACATCCTTCACGTTCAACTTCAGCCCCATTGGCATTCCACTGGCGGCCCTACCGGTTCTTCACATCTTGAGCTCTGCACCCAAAGATCAAGTTTCGAGCACACATAAAAAAAAAAAAAACAGCGTCTACTTCTAAGCCTTTTGTGCACAGTCACATTTGGAGAGCACCATTTGCCTCTTGGTGATCTCTTCACTTGTTGAGCTCTGCACCCAAAGATCAAGTTTTGAGCACCAAAGCAACAGCAGCTGATTGTAAGCCTTCTTGCACGGTCACATTTGGAGAGCACCATTTGACCAGAGAAGAAGGATGTGCTAATTGAAAGATGTCTGATTCCCTCCATTTGCATGTATGCATGTCTGTCTGCCTTTTTTTTTTTTAAACCAGCAGCATAACACACCCAACTGAGTATATGTTTGGACATGTTGGCTAGCAAGCGCAGTTGTGCAGGGTAGGGACTCCCACAGTGTCACTGGTAGGACACAACCACACATTTACGGTATGAGTAGGGAGTGTGTGCGGAGAAACCACAAGCAGCACCTTTAAGTCGAAAGCAGGGAGCGTCCCTAACATTCCCACACTACAGCTCATAGAGCTCGTCTTTACCCCATCAAGAAAGTGAAAGTAGCTATTTGTATATTATATCCAGACATTCTGGACCATATATAAATACTCCACCTTTCTCCTGACAGTGAGACTCAAGGCGGCCAACAAGATTAAAGCAAAAGAAATTAAAAATATCCACGAAAGTATAGAATTTTTAGAATAATTACACCATTTAAAAACAATTGCAGACTAAAAATACTACTGTTAAAAATATTAAATACTAGCCTATAGACTCAGCATTGCCTGGGATTTTATTTTCCCATAGGTAATACTTGTTAGAAAGATTTGAGATCCTGTGTCTCTAATTCCCCAAACTGTCTTGTCCAGTACCTGTAACTTTTCCCCACATTCCCCAATCCAATCTGTATTCAGAGTTATTAACAAACAGAGTTTGGGTACCTGAAGGAATACACTGCCCTCCTCCTTGCTGCTAGGCCTCATCTCCATAGCAGCCGGCCTATTCAAGGCAGACACAGCCGACTGAGGCCCAAGAGCTCTCTGGCTGACAATTCTAAAGGCCACTTCCGAACTTGGAAACCCCAGGATCCCACAGAATCTTCTTAGGCAGCCAATCATATAAGGTCTTCGCCCGACACAGACAAACAAACATTGACTTTTCTATGTTAGATATTTAAACTCTACCACTTTAATGTTTTTTAATGTAGTTAATGTGTTTTAGGGGGTTGGTTTTACATGGGTTGATGGGTGGGAAGGATTGGTTATGTTTTAATGCTTTTAATGTATTGTTGTAGTACCGCCTCGATCCATGGGGAGAGGCAGGATATAAATAATTATTATTATTATTATTATTATTATTATTATTATTATTACTTCTACTACTACTACTACTACTACTATTACTACTACTACAAAGCAGCACAGGATCGCGAGCCCAAATCCAGACAATTTATAAAAGCCTGAAGGCACAAAATTAAATAAAAAAAAAAATGTCTTAACCTGCCACTGAAAGGAGAATAAGGATGGGGCCATTCAGGCCTCTCTAGGGAGGGAGTTCCAAAGTCTGGGAGCAGCCACTGAAAAGGCCCTGTATTCCCTGCTTCCACCAAACACACCTGAGAGGGTGTCGGACAGAGAAAGGGGCCTCTCTGGATGACCCTAAAGATCTACTGGGCTCATAAAGGTAGTTATCAAACTTCCTAAAGTGGCTTGGATGTCGCTTTTCCAGGTGGAAAGGAAAATACCACTTTCCACCCAATTAGCTAAACTTCATTATTTAGAGTCAGCATAGTGTAGTGATTTGCTTAAGGACTCCAGGAGAGCCAGATCTGAATCCCTACTTGGCCTTAGAAACCCACCTTGGGCAAGTCACATTCTCTCAGCCTCGGAGGAAGACCAACCTCCTCTGAATCAATCTTGCCAAGAAAAACCCCAGGATAGTGTCACAAGAGCCAACATGGTGAAGACTTGGACTAGCCCTCCGGGGGACCAGGACTTAAATCACCAATCCCTTTGCCATTTGTGTCTCTTTCCACATTCTTCCAATAAACAGGCGTGCCCTCACAAAGTGGTTTCACGGATTTATATGCAGATCAAATGGATAAAGCAAGCACAAAAATCATACAGCCCTCCCAATGTCGTTCTATTGTGCCGTGCATCACCATGCGCCATGAGGAGTGGGGTTGCTGGGAACCGCAGTCCAAGGACATCAGGAGGGCCACAGGATTTCCAGCCTGGTATATGGCAAAACAGCACAAGATTCCACAAAGTTCTCTCCAAAGACGTGTAAGAATCATAAGGGTTAAGTAAGAATTTTGCTCCAATTTTATCAGGCGACCTAAACAGCCAAGTAAATTGCTGTATTGTAAATTTATTCTGTTTGTTTAGGACTCAATCAAGACTAAGGTGCTCTTTCTCTTCACAGCTGCAACTAAAAACAACACACAGCTTGGACGATAGTCTTATCACTAAACACCCATGTCGTGAATGAATGCTATTCTGATCTCTATATACATTTGCACTTTGCTGAAAAACAGCACCAGATCTTATACCTTGCATTTGATGCCCTTTTGGCCCTACTGTTTATTGTTGTTGTTGTTTTTTTCCTGTTCCACACCCACGCATTGCTACCTGCCAGCCAAGGATCAGGCTTCCTTCTCAGGCTTTATGACCCATGAAATCTCCTGCCACGGTAAATCCGTCCCATCTCTCAGGTGTCACAAGACTTGGCTGGTTTGGCTGCGGTGGATTCGACCAGAATTTCCAAAGAGGAGCACATCTGGAGGTCAGATTCCTTCCATAACCCTGCCTTTCATTCTGCAGAGAAACTGTTTTCCTTATTTTCAAGTGAGACCACTCTCATCTGCTCAGCTCTAGCTGATTATCTTGTTCTTATGTACCTTCAAGTCATTTTCGACTTATGGAGACCCTAAGGTAAAGCAATCATGGGGTTCCCTGGGGCTGAGAGTGTGTGCCACACCCAAGGTCACCCAATGGGTTCCCATGGCTGAGCGGAGAATCGAACTCTGGTCTCCACACTCACACCAATACACTATGGTGGTTCCTATACTCTGGGGAAAAAGTTAAGCTTTGGAACTCCCTTCCAAGGGATGTCCGATTTGCCCCTTCTCTACTGTCTTTTTGCCAACGGTCTCATAAAACTACAGATCCCAAGATTTCATAGGATGGAGCCATGGCAGGTAGAGCAGTATCAAAATATTATACTTGTGTGGCCCAAAAGAGACCACCATATATACAAAACCATTTAGCCAACCTGTTATCCAGTCCCATGGGCTAAGCCAGCCTCATATCCCAAGTTCAGAAGGACCCTCCATGCCAAATAGGGTTGCCATATCATGACTATTCCAAATTTTAAGATCTCAGGGCCAAAACCTGAGAACTACAGGAAGCTCCTTGTGATGTTACAGAGCTGAAACCTAATGATGTTACAAAGATGATTTTACAAGCGGCATTTCCTACCAAAGTCACTAGACAGGGTATAATACAAATCAACCACGGCTGTGCAGAGTATGCCATTCAAATAAAAAAGGGCAAGCCTAACAAATGAATGGGGAAAATATAGCAACACACAACTTTCAAGACTGTGCTCTCAGTCTGAGATTCCTCCTCCTTGCCCTGGAGACTAGAGAACAGAATCCAGGCCCTGAGATCTGGTAAGCCTAATGCTGAAGGAGGCAAAAACATGCCAACATTGGTCACACCGCCTTATACAAGCTTACTCGGCGAGAGAAGGAAGGATGGAGAGAGACGCAGTCAAGAGAATCTGGGCAGGCAACCAGCAGTTCACGGCACAGCTGGTGGCACAAGAAGCAGATATCCGATGCCAGGGCGGAGGCGGCAGTCCATCCAAGACCAGCAGGTGAGGGAAGAGTCTGATCCGTAAAGCCACAAAGAGAAAACAGCCCACCCTCCTGAGCCTTTCCCAAAAACAGACCAGGAGGGAGAGGAAAGAATGAGGCTGATTCTCTTCCCCTCCAGACTTGAGGGCGTGTGGGAGCTGGGAACGAAAGCAAATAGTCTGGCTGCATTCAAAGGGCAACCCTCTTGGCATCTCGGCTCTCCTTGCAGGGGACAAAAGACAGAGTGTTTCGGATGGAGAATTCCACTCCCCCTCTTCTAGTGTTGCAAAGGCGACAGTGCTCAAAGCAAAAACAAAACAGGCAAGACCGAAAGGCGAAGGGGAGTCCCCTCTTTTAACAAAATAAGGAAAGAATTTTGGAAATGGAAAGAGTGATGTCGGGCACATTCTGAGGTGCAAGCACTCACCATGACAACCCCCTCTGGCCGTGCCCCCCTTCCCAAGAAAATATAAAATTATACAGGCAGCTACATGGATTCATATTAACACGCCAGTTCTGGGGATTTTTCTTTGCCGCCACCACTTTTGTAAAGGTAACGGGTCTTAGTTACCCATTTAAGCCAAAGCTAGGCTCCATCTCTGCCATGTGCAAGGGGACAGTCAGGACCTTTCCAACCTCAAGGTTGATATAAAGTAAATCTATCACCTTTTCCTTAAGAATGATATCCAACCACATTGGATTGGAGCCCTGGTGGCGCAGTGGTTAAATGCCAGTACTGCAAGCCACAAGGTTGTGAGTTCAATCCTGCCAGGCTCCAAGGTTGACTCAGCCTTCCATCCTTCCGCAGGTCGGTAAAATGAGTATCCAGCTTGTTGGGGGCATGTATAGAAATGTTTTGAAATATATGCTATTTGTAAGTTGTTCACCGCCTCGATCCATATGGAGAGGCAGGATACAAATAAATAAATAAATAAAAATCCTGGACCAAACCATCACTCTATCCAGATTTCAAAAATGTGCTATGCCAAATACAATTCGATGGGAGGTATTAGCTGCTTTGCTGACCCGTCTCCAGCACTCTGAGCCAAAAGGTTCTGACTGCAAACGAGGAGAAATAATTCTACCTGAGAATCATCCCTGGTCAAAATAAAGAGCACTAGACTAAGGGGGGAAAGATTTGGCCTCCACTAAGTCAGCTTCCTATATTCTGTGTGCATCTTGTAGGAATGATCAATCACTGAGCAATTCATTCCTTTCTCTCCCTGGCTCACAGCGATTTTCCTACCCAATCCAAGCCAATTTGGCACCAAGACCCAACCTAATAAAATTAAAAGCAGAACCACTTCGTCACATTCCTCCGCGGGTATTTCTGCTCAGAGCTGGAAGCTTACTGTTGGAATCAGACCTCGGGATATATAGCCGCAGACTGAAAACCAAAGAGAATTTTCACATCCAAGTAGGTTAAAATAATGCAGGGAATGGTTGAAGATAACTAAAAAAGCAACAGGCCCGATACGAGCCAAGCTTCAGGATGGATAAGAATGCCTGTCCTTAAAGGAGAAGGGTTTTTTGTAAACATTCATCTTAGCAACTCAATTGCATTGACCATACAGACATAAAGACTCAGATGACACATCACAAGAAATCACGGTTGGCAAAACCAACACAAAAAATGGTTTGCAAATCCACAGAGAATGGGGGTTAGCCATGGTTTGCTGCAACGTCTGATGGCTAACTATGTTTGCAGGCTAGAAACAGAAACCAGGGCTAGAAGCACCCTTACCAGAGAGGGCATAGCAAAACAACTGAATTGGTATAGAGAGGGATGCTCATTTGCCTCCCACTCTGCGGAGTTAGCATTTCAACTTACACATCCAAGTGAGATAGGAAACAAGAATTAGAGAAAGAACTCCAAATCAGGAGTTTTGCAAGGCAACGTTTACCTTGAAGCTTTCTATTAAATTAATTCAATCTCACCAACCACAGAGACAGAAAGGCTCAGGTAAGAAGACATCACAGCAAGCTACAGTTGGCAAAAGCCATGATTTGCACGAAAGAACCATGGTTTGGTGTGACATCTGAGCTGACTAACTGCGGTTTGTAAATGGCTAGCAGACTAGAAACTAGATTTTATAAGTGAGGCTGTAATATAACAGCAGAAGGGACAAGCCAGAGTTAAACAGGCTAGCTAGTCTCCTGCTCCATGGAGCTGGCAACTCAACTCACAAAGCCAAGCAAAGCGAAGAACTAGAAGGAACCCTAAAGCACGGATTGTTATATTGGGTAAATAGAAGCCCAAACAATTCCAAGATCTGGTGTAAACTAGACATGGGGGTCATGTCCCCCCTCCAGCTCTTGCTGAACTGTAACTCAGCCCTAGCCAGCACAATCAGTTGTAAGGGATGATGGGAGTTGCAGTCCAGCAACAGCCGGAGAGCTCCACAGCAGCATAAACAACGCATTTGCAAGATGGCTGATCCAGGTTTCAGCCTCAGGGCAAGACCTGTGTTTTATTTTGAGCACCAGCACCAACTTGTGTAGGTATTCTACGAGCATAACAACATGATGAGGCCATACCACACATTCCACATGCAAATTAACGCAGGTTCATTATGAATCCATGTACAATGGCAACTACGTCCGTAAACCTGTCTTTGGTCAGAGTCTCACTGTTACGTTTGTTTTCGGCGCGCCCTTGCAAAAAGGAAGCCAGTGCAAAGAAGTGACTGATCACATTCCCGCACAGCAATGCTTTCCCACCCTTGAACCTCCCGATGTTTTAGACTTCAGCTTCCATGATGCCTTACCACTGCTGGCTGGGCTTCTGGGAGTTGTAGTCCAGAACATCTAAAGGTCCAAAGGTTGAAAAACATCGCTGGAGAGGAGCAGGACAAACCCAGCTTTCCTCCAACAAGCTCAAGGGGGTGCCCACGGCCCTTCTCCCCATCACACAATCTTCACAACAACCCTATGAGGTAGGTTAGGTTGAAAAAGAGAGAAGTGAGGAGAGGTGCAGGCCAAGATCAGTCAGTAAATTTCATGGTTTAATTGGGTCTTGAACCCGTTTCCCAAAATCCTAGTCCAACACCCTCACTGCCACACAGGCTTTTTGTTCCCTAACTGATACCAAAACATTTAGGCGGATGCTTTTATATGATTTAAATTGTCTTGACCTGTTTTAAGTTGCTGCCTCATCCAATATATTTTTACCTAACGTATTTTTTATTGTTTTAAATTGTTTTAGCCTCTTAGTACTAGTTTTACTTGGACCCTATCCCAAGATCTCATAACCCAGGGTGGGATATAAATATTTAAATAAATAAACAAATAAGAAAGGATAACAATAATAGCACACACCAGAAAAAGTGGCTTCGGGCTCCCAATGCTCTTTGTCTGTGACATCAACCCGTCTCAACCTTGGAGATACCCAGCTTCTAGAGAAGTGTGAGTCAGCCCTCTGCAAGGGGGAAAGGGACGGGAGAAGACTCTAAAATGACTCATTTTTTCCCACTAAGCGGGCAACTCATCTGTTCCAGTTGATCACAAGGGAGTAGCTTGAGTCATGGGAGAGGAGAACCCCTCTGCTAACCAATCCAGCTGCAACTTACTGGTGGCTTGGCAGGGGGAAACGCAAAGGGCACCTCTGGCTGAGGTTCTCACGGAGTGCAGGAATGCACTTTGAACATGCTCAGAGGCCCCTCAGACAAGCAGAAGGCATCTCGGGGGCCGGGCCACCCAGACCACCAGCCGCTGTAGTGTTTTACATGGATAACAGTACGTGTGAAAGGGATCTAGGAGTCCTCATAGACCACAAGCTTAACATGAGTCAGCAGTGTGATGCGGCAGCCAAGAAAGCCAATGCAATTCTCGGCTGCATCAATAGGAGTATGGTGTCTAGATCGAGGGAGGTACTGGTACCACTCTACTCTGCTTTGGCTAGACCTCATCTGGAATACTGTGTCCAGTTCTGGGCACCCTAACTCAAGAAGGACATGGTCAAGCTGGAGCAAGTCCAGAGGAGGGCGACCAAAATGGTGAGGGGCCTGGAAGCCCTGTGAGGATAGACTTAGAGAGCTGGGTATGTTTAATATGCAGAAGAGAAGGTTAAGAGGGGACATAAGAGCCATGTTTAAATATTTGAAGGGATGCCATGTAGAGGAAGGAGAGGGTTTGTTTTCTGCTGCTCCAGAGACCAGGACAAGGAGCAATGGATTCAAGCTGCAGGAAAGGCGATTCTACCTGAACCTCAGGAAGAACTTCCTGACGGTCAGGGCTGTCCGGCAGTGGAAGATGCTGCCTCAGAGTGTAGTGGAGTTTCCTTCTTTGGAGGTTTTTAAGCAGAGGCTAGATGGCCATCTGTCGGGAGTGCTTTGAGGGTGTTCCTGCATGGCAGAGGGTTGGACTGGATGGCCCCTGGGGTCTCTTCCAACTCTATATTTCTATGATTCTATGATCTAGCTAAGGCACAGGTGGGGCCTCGCTCTCCAAACAGTGGCAAGAATTAACATCATTGTGGGTGAAATAGCATCAGAGACCTTGCAACATCCTTAAAGGATCAGATCAGAACTAGAATTATTATTGGGAAAGGAGGCAGAAAGAGACTAGTCCCTTTATCTTTTGGTTTCGTTGCTTCAAGTCACCTCTGACTCACAGAGACCCTAAGGCAAACCCTCACAGGGTTTTCTTGGCAGAATTTCTTCAGTGAAGGTTTGCCTTTGCCTTCCTCTGAGGCTGAGAAAGATGTGAATCGCCCAAAGGCTCCCAGTAGGTTTCCATGGCTGAATACGGATTCGAACCGTGGTCTCTGAGTGTCCTGATCCAACACTCACACCACTACACTGCACTGAATCTCTATCTTTTTTACTACTGTTTTCATACATAGAATCATAAAGTTGGAAGAGACCCCAGGGGCCATCGAGTCCAACCCCCTGCCATGCAGGAACACCCATCAAAGCACTCCCGACACATGGCCATCCAGCCTCTGCTTAAAAACCTCCAAAGAAGGAGACTCCACCACACTCCCAGGCAGCATCTTCCACTGCCGGACAGCTCTGACCGTCAGGAAGTTCTTCCTGAGGTTCAAGTGGAATCTCCTTTCCTGCAGTTTGAATCCATTGCTCCTTGTCCGAGTCTCTGGAGCAGCAGAAAACAAGCCCGCTCCCTTCTCAACATCTCTAGGGGATTGGGAAGAACAGTGGGAACTGATTGGGCCTGGAAACTCTGCTCTACCATGAGCAGCTTAGGGCCCTGCGTATGTTTAGCCTAGAGAAGAGAAGGTTAAGGTTAAGACGTGGCATGATAGCTATGTTTAAATATTTGAAGAGATGTCACCGGCTGGATGGAGCAAGCCTGTTTTCTGCTGCTCGAGGGATGAGGACATGGAGCAATGGCTCCAAACTTCAGGAAAAGAGATTCCATCTAAACATTAGGAATAACTTCCTGACGATAAAAGCCATTCAACAGAGGAATATGCGGCCTGGGAGTGTGGTGGAGTCTCCTTCTATGGAGGTTTCCAAACCTCCATAGATGGCTGGATGGCCATCTGTCAGGAATGCTTTGATGGTATACTCCTGCATGGCAGAATGGGGTTGGACTAGATGGCCCTTGGGGTCTCTTCCAACTCTTTTAATTCTGTGATACCATGGTAGTATTTATGAACTATGCATTTAATTAATCACAGTTGCCTTTGGCCCACTAGGTATGGCATCATTCACCCTATGGGTTGCCCTGTACATGCAGCAAATGTGCCTTCAGGTGTTAAATAAATAGCCACGGAGGAGCCTGTATACATTCTGCACACTATAGCTGCTATCTGTGTTGGGCCCAGAAATGAATGCAATGAATGCATTTAAAAATAATGACAGTCTCCAATTGCACAAGGGAGAAAGATTATTGCAACAGACACGGTTTATATAGAAATATGCTAGTAGAACAACATGCTAAAGTTGTCCTGGGACCCAGAAATGATTTAAAATAATAATGGGCAAAAACCGCACCAGGAACAAAGAAAAATAATTTTGCAAGATTTTCATTTAAAAGAATAACATGCTAAAAGGGCACTGAGGTCAGAAAATATTGCATGAAATACTTTTAAAATAACTACATGCTGAGGTTGCACTCAGGACAGATATTATTGCACTAAATACATTTGGAAGAATAATGGGTGGAAACGGAAACGGAGAAAAGAATTATTGCAATACATTCTTTTAAAATAATACCGTACCAAATGGGTGCCGGGGGCAGAAATTATTGCAAGATATACGTTTAAAATAACGAAACACTAAAACTGCACTGGTGACAAATGTTTTGGCACTAAACACGTTTATAATAACAATGGGTTGAAACTGCACCAAGGAAAAAAACTTGTTACAATAGATTCATTTCAAATAATGACACATTAACTGGCTATTGCAAAAAAAAATATTGATAATAATGGGCTAAAACCACACTGGGGACAAAAAAAATGGCAATAAATTTCTTGTGTTCTGTGCCTTTGGGATCAGTTGCTGAGACTCAATTAGGGGAAAGGCTTTCAGCGTGACAATATGGCATAATAAAAAATAGTAACTATGTATACACATCATTTTTATTTTTACATGCAAAACTTGTTTATTAAACTTTTTCATCTGCCTGTTTCAGAGGCAAATTTATTTATTTGCATGTTACTTTGTCACCATTTAAAACTCTGGGTATTAGGCTGTTCCGGCTAACTTAAAATGTCACTAGTTTATGATTCGTCTTCATTGAGACGAAAAGAGAATAAAATCTGCAATCTAAACTTTTGAAATCTCTGTTGCACTTTTTCAAAATCACTATAAATAATATATATCTGGGAATACAGATAAAAAAAATGATGATATGCCAAAGGAACCCTGAGGACAAAATTTGCAATAAATGCATGCAAAATAACAGGATGCTCAAGTTGCACTGGAGACACAAAATGCATTTAATATAAGAATGGGCTGAAAGCGGTTCGGACTGGAGGAAAATGCGGACAAAGGAGAGCGGAGGGGAGAAGAGTGGGGTAAAAAAGGGAAGAGAGAGAGGGAGGGATTAGAACACTGATATAAATTAAAATATGCCTAAATATGAAATGGCAGAGGGTAATGGGGGTTTTATACTTTATAATATATAAGGTAAAAAGACTGCAAATGTTAAAAATTACTGTACACATAGAATTTGTTTCCTGTCTATACACTTTATGGAGACGAAAACAGAGTATGGTAATGTTCTGTTGGAATATGCATTGTTGGAATGTTTGGTATAAAAATTAAATAAATGTATGCATATATAATTATGGGCTTTAACGGGAGTGGGGGGAAGGAATCAGAGGAGTGCAGCTTGGGGGTTTAAAGAGGACCCCTCCACACTTCCCTGGCCACTAAATTCAAGCCCTGCTGAGCTCCAATGACCCTCCACCGACTTCTGCTTCGGTGTTAAGTCATGCTTATGAAGGCGAGAGGTCAAGACGGAGAACTGGCTGGGGTCCCCCAGAGACGGGGCCAATGATGGATTGACTGGGGAGGGGGAGAGGGGGGAGAGGTCAGAAGCACAGGCAGTGCCAAGCTGACCTTTCCTCCTCCTCTCCCATTAGGGTCAATCAAGTATCTGCAGGCAGCAATTAGCCGGGGCCTCCCACTCTTGGATTCCCAGCCTGCCATCCAGCCAGGATGCTGCGGGGCAAAAGAGCCATTGTGCGGAAGCCAGGCCGTTGGCTACACGGCCCCATCCAGTCCGTGGCCGGGCAGCCATGGAGGAGGGGAGCGCTCCCCTTCCAACAAGGGGCTACACATCCCTCTGCCTCCGAGGCTCCGAGAAAGAGCCCTCTTGCCAAAAAAACCAGACTAGGAAAAGTAAATTCAAACATTTTGGAAGGAGCACAGCGGCATCCTAGCAAGAGAGGGAGAGAGCTTGTTGGTTCAAATCTTTTGCCCTAGTACAGCGCTTCCCAGGTTGAGGAATATCTCCCAATCCAACCCACCTTGCAGGGTTGGTGTGAGGCTACAAGGGAGGAGAGAATGGCAGAGCGGATCGGCCTCCCTCAGCAACAGGGGAAGGCAATAAAACACAGCAAAATTCACAAAGGAGAAGATGCATTTTAATCCCCTAAAGCTAGAGGGATCTTTCAATTGTAGGGCGGAAGGGGATCCCAGAAACCATCTAGTCCATCTGCCTGCCAGTGGAAGAATAATCAAAAGTACCCTATTTGCCAGCATATAAAACACACCAGCATATAAGATGCACCCCATTTATATGCCAGCAAATACTATTTTCTGATATATAATATATATCAGCATATAAGACGCACTCCATTTTCAAATAGTATTTTTTTTTTGGGGGGGGGAGTATTATATTCCAGCAAATACAGTAAACTTTACGGGTCACTTTGGAGGGACAACAATACCCAAAATCCTCCACAATCTGGAATTCACAGTCCCTGCATACACAGTTTTTCCGAACTCTGCTTCCTACTACCCTGAAAGCAACAAAGCACCAAACCAAACAGGGCTTGGTAGCAAATTTATCAGCTAATTGCCGAAGTTTATTATGACCTGCGATACCGTGAACACAGACACACCTTCCTGCTGCGGCATGTTCAGAAGTCCAAAAGGAATGCCACGCCCCGGCTTGACGATCAAAGTGCCTAAAGACAGATTTCTACGTTTTTTCCTGTAAGCATTTAAGGAAACAAACAGTGCTTGGATTAGGCCCTTTCCCCCTTTAACAGGCAGAAATCCACCTTCTCCATCACTTCACCCCCAGCTCTGCAGAGAAAGCTCTCCTTGTTCCATTTCAGCCTGCCTTGCCGTCCCGTAAAGGCTTTTCGAAACTCTGCTTTCTCAAAAATTGTCGGAAAAATTCTGGGGCTCCCTCCCCTCATTCTCTTGCATTTTGCCTTGGTGCAAAATGTACAGTAGGCAAAATGCCCCGGAAATGCGGGGGGGCATATAAGACGCACTCCATTTTCACACAGTATTTGAAAATGTGTAAGTTTCCACCCCCTGCCCCATTTCCTAGCATTTTGCCTCGGCATGAGTTCTCCATGCCCAGGCAAAATGCAAGGGAATGGGAGGAGAAGGGGGAAACTCTGCATGCTTGCAAATAATCAAATAAACAACTTTCCTCCCAAGTTATCCTCAAAACTCATCCCTTCTCTATAGCTTTGGAATTATTCTCTTATGCCTCCTACCCAATGATATCAGGGATATAGACTATATTAGGTGACATATCATCAGAAAGGGGGACATCAAAATGACTCCCCCCAACTTTTGGATGCAAGGAAATATGCAAGCCCACCATCACAACCCTGGATACTTGGCTTCCGGTAAGTGGGCTCACAAGCCCAGTAGGGAACGGGAGGAGGCAACAAGGTTCCTGAGCATACATGAGCCCCTGGCATGGGTCATGGGCAGGCCCTGGTGGGTGGGTCTGAGAGGTGGCTGCAACATCAGACCCTGCCACAAGAGGCAGCATGGATTTGCCCTCAGGACACACCCTGGTCATCGCAGTAGAAGTGGGGGGTCGGTCTCTTTCTCCCCCTCCCTAAGACTCCATCATCATGGCAAGGTATGCATACCATCCCTCCCTGGTCTCCTTTTCTCTCCCACTGGGAGGTGTCCGGGAAGCCACTGCTGCCATCCAAACGCTCTCCTTGCTGCCCAAGGCCTTCACAACTGACGTGAGGGGATGGGCGGACAGAAGGGGTTCCAGGAATGACGGGTGTGCTTGGGGGCACCCCTTCTTTGCACGCAGTGTTTCAGCAGAAATTTATTATTTTTGCCCTATGCCACCTGCTCAGTTGTGGGGGGTGAGTTAACTCACTGGGTGACATGAGTCCTGATGATGTCCCTTCTCCTACCCAACTATATAAGCACTGGGGTCAACATCTGGCATTCTCCCTTTTTCATCTTCTTTTTGCCCCTTTGTGTATTTTTTTTAGGCTCAAAACTAGAAAGGCTGATGGAAGGAACTTAAGAGAGTAGGGCAAACCTTCCAGAACAACCACAATATGGAATATACAACACCGTCTCCACTTTCATAGAATCATAGAATCATAGAAATTCAGAGTTAGAAGAGACCACACAGGTCATCCAGTCCAACCCCCTGCCATGCAGGAACACCCTCAAATCAATCCCAACAGATGGCCATCAAGCCTCTGCTTAAAAACCTCCAAGGAGGAGACTCCACTACACTCCGAGGCAGCAGATTCCATTGCCGGACAGCCCTGACTGTCAGGAAGTTCTTCCTGAGGTTCAGGTGGAATCTCCTTTCCTGCAGCTTGAATCCATTGCTCCTTGTCCTGGTCTCTGGAGCAGCAGAAAACAAGTCCCCTCCTTCCTCTACGTGGCATCCCTTCAAATATTTAAACATGGCTCTCATGTCCCCTCTTAACCTCCTCTTCTGCAGACTAAACATCCCCAGCTCTCTAAGTCTATTCTCATAGGGCTTCATGGCTTCCAGGCCTCTCACCATTTTGGTCGCCCTCCTCTGGACTTGCTCCAGCTTGTCAATATCTTCTTTCGTCAGGGTTCGGGGCACAAAACCCTTGCAAAGGTGGAAACATCACAAATAAATCCCCCCACACTCCTCCTCCCTTTCCCTTCTATGGGCTCCCTCCCTCATTCTCTTGCATTTTGCCTTGGTGCAAAATGTACAGTAGGCAAAATGCACAGGAATGGGGGGGAAGGAAATCTTGTGCAAGTTTCCATCCCCTGCCCATTTCCTACCATTTTGCCTTGGCATGAGTTCTCCATGCACGGGCAAAATGCAAGGGAATGGGAGGAGAAGGGGGAAACTCTGCATGCTGGCAAATAATCAAATTTGCAAAAGTTAAAACCCACAAATGCGAAGGGAGGACTGTACACACATCCCTCCACATTCCTGAAGCTCTTCTTAGTGAGTCACCCTCTGCGTGGTTTTCCATATACACACAGACATATATGTATATGCATACCTATGTGTGCATGCGTATGTATGCATATATATAAATAAATTGTGCATAAAAGGAACTAGTGACTTGCTTCCTGTTTCCATATCGAAGTGAAACAAATAGAAAACTATTTAGCACGGAGTTCCAAACAAGGTCCCAATTTCCAATCTGCCACAAGGTTCAGTGACAGCATTCGTGCCGACACGCTTACTCAGAAGTAAGATCACTGCAACTCACTTTCCCGTGCCTGAATTCAGGATTGCAGCCTGAGTGACTTCTGGTTACTTTCTCAGACTGGCCTACCTTACAGGGTTGTTTGGAGCACAAAAGGTGTATATTTGGAAGAGGGAAAGTGACAAATTACAGACATTATCTTTAGTTCACTGGAGGAAAAGCGGGATAAAAAATAAAAAATTATTGCATTTGCATTATTAATAAGAGCATCAGTATTAATATTAGTGATGTCCTAAGGAGCAAATCTCTGCAGCTGCTGCCAGCCTGATTCTACCCAAAAAGCCATTTTCCCACATCCTCCCCCAGCCCTCGGCATTTCCCCATTTTCAACTGCACACACCCCTGGGCACTGACTCATAAGGTTAAAGCACTGGTGATCTCAGCCTTAGTAGATTTAGATCATCGTCCCCTATTTTGCCACTTAACCCACTGGGTGAGCTTGAGGCGAAGGCTCTTCTCAGCCCGATCCACCTCGCAGGGTCGTTGTGGGGCAGGGATGGGGAGAGCCACTCCATGGAAGAATTTTATTACATGTCTAAGACTGACTTGACATCCATCCAAGATTAAAGTATTATTGGCAAAACTGATTCGGAGATTTGTTCGTGCCTTCTTGGGCTGAGAGAGTGTGACTTGCTCAAGGTCACCCAGTGAGTGTCTACAGTTGATCAGGGATTTTAGAGTCATGCTGACTCTGCAAATAGGGTTTTCTTGGTAAGATTGATTCAGAGGAGCTTTGCCATTGCCTCCCACCAAGGCTGGGACAGTGTGTCTCGCCCAAAGTCACTCAATGGGTTCCCATGACTGAGAATCCCCTCGTCTCCCTGAGTCTAATCCAACCATTATACCACACTGCCTCTATTCGTCAAGCAAACTCTGACTTATGGCAACCTTCTCATAGGGTTTTCTTCTCTAGATTTCTTCAGAGGAGGTTGGCCAATGCCTCCCACCAAGGCTGGGACAGTGTGTCTCGCCCAAAGCCACCCAATGGGTTCCCATGGCTGAGAGTCCCCTCGTCTCCCTGAGTCTAATCCAACCATTATACCACACTGTCTCTATTTGTCAAGCAAACTCTGACTTATGGCAACCTTCTCATAGGGTTTTCTTCTCTAGATTTCTCCAGAGGAGGTTGGCCAGTCCCCTCCTCTGAGGATAAGATTTTCTATTATTGTTGCTAATTATTTTCCAATACACTTAAAAAAAAAATAATCAAAAAATGTCCCAGTAAGGAAAAGCCAGAGAAGAAAACAATAGGAAAGAAAAAACAAGCACGGTTAAAAAAAAAAAGGAAAAAATGGAATTTACATTCACTTCCAACTTTCCTAACGATAATTATACACAACTACATAATGCAACTTCTCCAATTATAAGTACTCTTCGTATACTTCTGCTGCTTTATTAAGTCTGCTATTTATCAAAACCTACAGTTAATATATTGTGCTCCTTTCATTGGAAAAAGCCATTAATCATCATCAGGTTTATTTATACCCTACTTCTTCCCCAGGTTGGGACTCAAAGCAGCTGGCAGCTGCTAAAAAGACATAGGCCGTTTCCGCACTACCCTGTTATAGTGCCATTATTCCACTTTCAACCTCCTGTGGAATTCTGGGGTTTGTAGTTTACTAAAGAGCTCTCTGGCTGAGAATTCAAAATCCCCCTCCCCAAACTGCAAACCCCTGGATTCCATAGGATGTTGAAAGTGGAACAATAGCACTATAACGGTATAGTGCGGAAACGGCCCTAGTTACAACCCAGAGAATACAAAAGTTAAAGTCACTTTTATAAAGTTAATATTAAATAGCTCCTGGTCTTTGGAAGCCTTCATCCCAAATGCCGGAAAGCTGGGAAAGCCCCACTAGAAACCGGAATAAAAACACTACAAACCGGAATAAAAGCACTACAACAGTGTGGCGTAGCGCAGGATTCCACAGGATGTTGAAAGTGGAATAATAGCAGTGTAACAGTGGCATGTGGATGGCCATCATTAAAGCCCATTGACTATAAAAGTTAGAAAAAATTGAAAAGTTAAAATTAAATAAGCCTCGGCCCGTGATTTTTCTCCGACCGACATGGCTTGGTTCCCCACCGGAGGCCAAGATTGTTCCAAGGGGTGTCCCCAGCCAACCCTACTCTCCCACTGTCCTAGTGATCTAACTCTCCAACCACTATACCGCGCTGCCTTTGCCAAAGCACACCGAAAAGGGACCACGTAGCCTTGCAAGGCGTATCGGTGCCAACAGGTGTGGGCCTGAAGTGGGTGTGTGGAAGGGCAAAGTGCCAGGGGAAGGCGGCAACGGAGAGGGCCTCCCTCTCCAACTCCGTCCCCCATCCTCCCCTCCCAGGGAAAGCATCCTTTGCCCAGACTTGCTTCTCCCAGGGCAAAGCCCCTTCCTTCCCGCCTTCTCTCCAACCTCCTCCCTCTTCCAGCAGAAGCAAAGGAGAGGGCGAGGCCGCAAAAATAAAACCAGGAGGTGCTTCATTTAAGAAAACCCTGCAACGTGGAAAGGCAGAGAGCAGGGAGAGCAAAGACGGCCAGGGTGGAGATTGGAAAGCCTTCATCCCAAGTGTGGGAAACCTGGAAAAGTCCCACTAGAACCCGGAGAAGTCCCCCTTTCTTTTCCCCCTTCGGCTCAGTTTCCTAACCCAACCCAAAAATAACAACCCTCCCCCCAAAGGAATATCCTAAAAACGTCAAAGTGGTCTCTGGCTTTCCAGCATCCCTTCGTTGGGACAGCCATGAATAGCAGTTAACAGCACAGGACAAATAACAAAATAAAATAATAAAAATATTCATATTTTCCCTCGTGTCGGGGAGACTCATTCCTAGATTCTGGGCTAGAACTGGAAGGCGCGAAAGGTCCTAAACTCCAGTCACAGGTGGGAGACTGTGAAACAGGTAAGCATCATCCCCATCATCCTATTCTTCAGAAAAGCATCCCCCCCCCAATACCAGCAGCATCTCTTCTTCCCAAAAAAAGCAGAGGCTTGATGGCCATCTGTCGGGAGTGCTTTGAAGGGTGTTCCTGCATGGCAGGGGGTTGGACTGGATGGCCTCTGGGGTCTCTTCCAACTCTACATTTCTATGATTCTATGAAAAACAGAGGCTCGAGTCTCATTTTACTCCCTTCCAACGGGAGAGAAACATCCCCAGGGGCTCGATCCCATTGGGAGTAAAGCCACCGCCTCCGCGCAGGCGTTTACGTAAGGCTGGGTTTAGCCATGCTGGCATTCCACGGGGTCCCGCTCCGACGGGGATCGGGCCCCGGCTCCTGCCTCTCGGGGGGCTGAAATCCAAAGCGCTGAAGCCTACAGGTGGGGAGAGTCGACGGGGGCGCGTCGACACGGGTGTCCATCCCCCTACGCGCACAGGCCGACTCGAAGCACGGGAGGGGAGGGTCCCTTGGGGGCGGCGGAGGGGGCTCCGGTGGAAAGGAAAAGCCCAACCTGGGGGCGACGGGGGGAGTTTTCTCCGGGGAGGCAAGGACGCGGCGCCTTACCTGCGATGAACTGCCGGCGGCTCTCGTCCAGGTGCGCAGAGATCACGTCCCCCATGGCGGCCAAGGGCGGCGAGGCGCAGGAGGAAGGCGAGGCAAGGGAAGGGAAGCGATGCTCTGGCTGGCTGGCTAGGCGCGGCGAGCGGGCGGCGAGGGGCCCCGGCTGGCGCTCGCCTCCATGGGCGACTGGCGAGGAAGAGGAGGAGGAGGAAGGCGACCCGAGCGTCCGCGCTGGCCCGGCCTCGCCTCGCCTCCCGACGCCGCCTCGGCTCCGGGACACGCCTTGCGCAGTGGCGGCGGCTGGCTCTCTCCTCCCCTTTCCTTCAGTTGGGATCCTGTTTTTCCCCCTCCTCTTTGCTTTCTCCCCGGCTCCTGCCCGCCTTCGCCTGCTCGCGCCCCGGAGAGACCGAGGGAGGGACGGAGAGATGGAAGGATGGAGCGCCCCGCGCCCTGCCTGGCTGGAGAAAAAGCCATTTATTTGCGTAAACGTCTCCGGCGCTTGGGGAGCAGGGAGAGGACAACCACACCGATAAAGATCCAGGCTCCATACGCCCCAGACACACACACACACACACATATATATATATAAGAGAGAGAGAAGGTCCGTATAGATGCGCACACGCTTCCCCCATCCACGCACCATCCCTCCCTGCATGGCAGGAGGAAATAAAGCACTTTATGCATCCATTCCTATTGCCCTTGTGCTTATATATATATATAAGATCCAGATTATTTATTTATATATATATATATATATAAATAAAAATAATCTGGAGCTTTTATATATATATAGCACAAAGACTATATGAATATATATATATAAAAACTCCAGATTATCTGAAGCTTATATATATATATATATATATATATACACACATATGTATATGTATATAAGCACAACGACAATATGAATATATATATATATATATAAACTCCAGATTATCTGAATCTTATATATATATATATATATATATAAAACACACACATATGTATATGTATATAAGCACAACGACAATAGGAATATATATATATAAAAACTCCAGATTATCTGAAGCTAATATATATATATATATATATACACATATGTATATGTATAGAAGCACAATGACAATATGAATATATATATATATATATATAACAACTCCAGATTATCTGAAGCTTATATATACACACACACACACACACACACACACACACATATGTATACGTATATAAGCACAACGACAATAGGAATAGATGAATAAACTGCTTTCTTTTCTCCTGCCATGCAGCCAGGGATGGTGTGTGGATGGGGGAAGAGTGTGCTTGCTTGTGTGTGTGTGTGTGTGTGTGTGTGTGTGTGTGCATATATATATATATATTTTATAACTACAGGTATGGGTATATAGATATATATAATCGATCGATTTTATACACACACACACACACACACACTGTGGATAGATAGAGTGGATTGTGTGTGTGTGCACATGTGTGTGTGTGTATCTATCTATCTGTATAAAAGTAGAACTATAGATATTATCTATCAATTGACTGATTACACACACACACTGTACATAGCTTGTGTGTGTGTGTGTGTGTGTGTGTAGCTGAAAGGCAGTGGAGTAAATATTAACGGAATAAAAGGTATATAATTTGAGGGTGCCACAAATGACGCGCTGTAATTTAATGCAGCACTTCTTTTGGAGTAAGACCCACCGAATGGTGAGACTTTTCATGAATCGGGGCCTTTCTTTGACCACAGTCCTTTCCACCATTGCCTGGGAGGAAATGGAGAGCGCGGAGCTTACTTCTGAGCAGACACAGTTAAGACAGATTTAGTTCCCTTTGCGGGCTATTAAATGGGCTTATGCCACAATCAATCTGCTAGTCCTTAAGGATGCTGCAAGAATGGTTGCGGGCTTTGCCGTAATCCTGCCGTCGCAGAAAGAAAGACTGCAGGGAAGGCCTGTACTCTACAATCTGACAGTAATCCCTCACGCTGGAGGAAGATTCAAGGCATGTTAGCTCAGCCATGCGACAGCCCTGTAAGGTAGAATCATAGAGCTGGGAGAGTCCAACCCCGTTCTGCCATGCAGGAATATACCATCAAAGCACTCCTGCCATCGAACTGCTTTTACCATCAGGAAGTTCTTCCTGATGTTTAGATGGAATCTCTTTTCCTGAAGCCATTGCTCCTTGTCCTCGTCTCCAGAGCAGCTGAAAACAGGCTTGCTCCATTCTCCATATGACATCCCTTCCAATGTTTAAGCATAGCTATAATGTCACCTCTTAACCTCCTCTTTGCCAGGCTAAACATACCCACCTCCCTAAGTCCGTCCTCATAGGGTGTTATGGTTTCCGGGCCTTCTACCATTTTGGTCACCCCCCTCAGGACAAGTTCCATCTTGTCAATATCCTTCCTGAACTGTGGTGCCCAGAACTGGACATGGTATTACACGTGGGGTCTGACCAAAGAAGAATAGAGTGGTACCATCACTTCCCTTGACTTAGACACCGTACTCCTATTGATGCAGCCCAGAATCGCATTGGCTTTTTTAGCTGCAGCAGCACACTGCTGTCTTATGTTCAGCCTGTGCTTGTGACCATTTATAGTAGCATGAGATTTTCCACTCTGGAGTCAAAATCCATGGGATTAGCAGGGACCACGACATGCTCTGCCACGTCTAGACTCCTTTGTTCCCTCCGAGTATAGCTGCAATCCCCATAATAACCTGGATGGGAAATGGTTTTCTTCCAGCAATCCTGTAGTGATTTCACCCTCTCCAGGGTCATCAATCTTTGCTGTGTTTTTACAGCAAGAGATAACCGAGCTTGGAATCCGGCACAGCATCATCCCGTTGGAATTATTCCCTTTTCCCCAGATGTTTTGGAGGGGAAGCGGTAGCTGTGCAGAACTAGCGGGCCACCGTCTCTAGGCTGCTGTGAATTCCTGGCAGTTGAAAGATTTACATTCAGAAAGATAGCTATCTCACACTGAGGCTGGCCACTGGCCTGTCTCCCTCGAGATTATCTGTGTTGATTTGGAAAGGGTTGCGTGGGCAAATATGTAGTTGCATGAGGCATGCAGCTCACACAAAGCAGATAATAAACACTGTTGAGAACAAAATAATAATCAAAGGATAATGACAGGATACAGCCTTCGCTCATTGGCATTTGTAGAATTGTCTTGTTTGCTTGTTATCGTCATATATAGACCACCCTTAGGCAAAGCTTCTAAGGGAGTAATAGAATCATAGAATCATAGAAATGTAGAGTTGGAAGAGACCCCAGGGGCCATCCAGTCCAACCCCCTGCCATGCAGGAACACCCTCAAAGCACTCCCGACAGATGGCCATCTAGCCTCTGCTTAAAAACCTCCAAGGAAGGAGACTCCACCACACTCCGAGGCAGCAGATTCCACTGCCGGACAGCCCTGACTGTCAGGAAGTTCTTCCTGAGGTTCAGGTGGAATCTCCTTTCCTGCAGCTTGAATCCATTGCTCCTTGTCCTGGTCTCTGGAGCAGCAGAAAACAAGGCCCTTCCTTCCTCTACGTGGCATCCCTTCAAATATTTAAACATGGCTATCATGTCCCCTCTTAACCTCCTCTTCTGCAGACTAAACATACCCAGTTCTCTAAGTCTATCCTCATAGGGCATGTCTTGCAGGCCTCTCACCATTTTGGTCGCCCTCCTCTGGACTTGCTCCAGCTTGACCATGTCCTTCTTGAATTGGGGTGCCCAGAACTGGACACAGTATTCAAGATGGGGTCTAACCAAAGCAGAGTAGAGTGGTACCAGTACCTCCCTCGATCTAGACACCATACTCCTATTGATGCAGCCAAGAATTGCATTGGCTTTCTTGGCTGCCGCATCACACTGCTGACTCGTGTTCAGCTTGTGGTCTATGAAGACTCCTAGATCCCTTTCACACATACTGCTATCCAGCCATGTGTCCCCCATCCTATATTTCTGTATTCCATTATTTCTGCCTAAGTGTAGGACCTTACACTTCTCTCTGTTGAATTTCATTTTGTTCGCCCTGGCCCAGCTCTCCAATCTATCCAGGTCATTTTGAATTTTGATCCTGTCCTCTGGCGTATTAGCAACCCCTCCCAATCTGGTGTCATCTGCAAATTTGATGAGCGTGCCCTCTATTCCTTCATCCAAGTCACTGATAAAAATATTGAACAGCACTGGGCCTAGGACAGAACCCTGTGGCACCCCACTAGTCACTTCTCTCCAGGATGAAAAGCAGCCATATTATAATATTTCTTTCAGAGTCATTTGTGGCTGGAAGATGCTTGCTTAAATAGCCACTGATGGCTGGTGGCTACCAGCTGGTGAAAACATTAAACTTGCTTGGATGTAGAGGATGGCTGAAGAAAGCTGGGATGTATTATAGGATCTCCCTTAACCTCCCAGCAATAAAGGAAGTTAAATGTGAGGGTCTTTCTGCACTACACTGTTATAGTGCTATCATTCCACTTTCCACATCCTATGGAATCCTGGGGTTTGCAATTTAGGGGGGGGCATTTGGAATTCTCAGCTCCTTGGGCTCAGTCAACTACAAATCCCAGAATTCCACAGGAGGTTGAATGTGGAATCATAGCACCATAACAGCGTAGTGCGGAAAGGCCCACGGTTTTGCCCCTCAATGGTAACCAGATGTAGGGACTTGAAGATTCCTTGGGCTGCCCAGGAAAAGCGGCCGAGAGAAATAATGTCCTCAAACTTGAACCCCTCAGCTCAGAAATCCACATCTCAGTAGTCCGTAACCAGGATTACAAAATGAGCCTTGTGAACTCAGTTCTAACTCTAGCTGCCCGTTGTTGGGTCTACTGTGCCTAATAAGACCACCAGGACTTGGAAGGCCACCTATTTTAAAAATATTAGACAAGATTCTCCAGCGTAAAGATTTAATTTAATATCAAAGTCGGCATGATCCAGGCCATTGTAATTCCTGTTTCTAAGTGGCCTTCCAAATGTTGTTGGACTGCAACTCCCATTGTCCACTTACTGGCCTAGACAATAGCAGCAGACGATGGGGGTGACAGTTCCACCCAATCCTGCCCACCACTCCCCTAAAATGGGAGAGAGGAGGCGGTGGCGGCACCAGCCGAAACCTGCCGATTCTCCCTGCCAAGCAAAGGCTGGCATTACAAAGAACGAGATGGGCCTATAGATTTTTTGGGATGCCTGCCAGGGGGCACAAAGCCCGCTGTTGAATAAGCAAAACTCAACCAAATGAGATTGCATGAGTAAGGATGAGTCACCGGCTCGTGAAGGCATAGAAAGGTAACCACTGCTTTAGAAACAAATACAAGGCAGAGGGTTTTTTTTTTCTTGAATATACCCGTTTAAAACATAGGTGGGCCCGTGCCCGACGTTCGCCTCGTGAACTCCACCAAAGTGATGTTGCACCACCTCCAACATCCATTTTTTTAAATTTATTTATTTGTATCCCGCCTCTCCATATGGATTGAGGCGACGAACAACTTACAAATAGCATGTATTTCGATACATTTCTATACATGCCCCCAACAAGCTGGGTACTCATTTTACCGACCTGCAAAAGGATGGAAGGCTGAGTCAACCTTGGAGCCGGGCAGGATCGAACTCACAGCCTTGTGACTTGCAGTACTGGCATTTAACCACTGCGCCACCCCGTTTTTAAATTTGAGGTGGGGAATTCTTGGGGGTTGTGCTAAACCACCTCATTTTGTGGGTGCTTTAGGAACATGGGGGGTCCTTTTCAGGCAAAAATGACCCGCCCAAATGGCCTGATTTTTTTCAAAAAAGCAGGTTGTATGGACAGCCAAGGCCACAAAAATTAGGTCTTGGGGACCACACATAGCCCATGGACCACCAATTCTTGTGCAAGTATATCCAAGGAGAGGTATTCTTTCAGATAGCAACTAACACTGGTAATAAGTGGTGGGATGTTGGAAATAGTGTTATGTTTATTGTCTGTATCCCTGACTATAATATAGGTTGATGTTCTGCCCTTTGCTGAAAAGAGCACTATAAATAAAAGTCATTATTATTACAACTAAACCTTATAACACATGAATACAGTCAGACTTCTATAGCCACGGATTATGTATCCATGAATTCAACCATCCACAGCTTGCAAATTTAGTTCCAAGAAGCAAACCTTGATCTTGCCATTTTACCATGCCATTGTATATAACAGGACTTGAGCATCCAAGGATTTGGGTACCCACGAGGGGTTCTGAAATCAAACCCTTGGGGATACCGAGGGTCTCCGGTATGTTATGGTAAACCGCCATCAACCAGTTTAACTGGGACTTGTGTCAACCCTGTGAAGAAGACACCCCAAAATCATTCTGTTATCAATCACCCTGCTTTGGTCTTGCGAACTCAACACATTGATACGGCAGCGGTGCCGTAGCTAACAGTTCTTTGTTCGGCACCGGAGGAGGCCCTAGTAAGCCCTTCCTGAATAGTGCAAAAACTCTACGACAAGGCAATCCAAAGCGACACACATCAAGATGGATTCTCAGAAACCAAATGATTAAACACGCCTCTTCGGTACAGCTTCACTTCCCCTCTCTTTCGAAGCTTGCAGGGAGTGGCGGACGGCAGTCCTGCCACCTTTTTTGGCCAGGGCTGCAAAGAGAACCTGAAGAACTTTCTGTCCCCTGCCCCACCCCGTCCCGCATCCACATAGCTGGTAGCTCCTCCCTGGCATTGAGGTCTGCGATTGCAAGATACAAATATGCCCATCCTATCCTGCCGGGAGTCATTCTCCTTGGGAAACCCGTAGTGCAGGCTTGGCTTTGTCTCTGCCTAATCTCCAGGTGTGTCTGGCTGGGATACGATACAGAGAAAAAGAGAAAGAGAGAGAAGAGGTGTGGGAACCTGAGCCCCAGCAAAGATCTGGGGGAAGGAGGATTTGAGGTGGGAAGTGCAGAGAGATTTTGGGCTGCGGGACTGTCCCATTTCACTCCCTTTCTGCATTGGAACATGCTCCTAAGGTCTACGCAGAAGTCTTATGGCTCCGTCTTCTCCATTGGCCCGGGGGTGGATGGCGAAAGGAATGCAAATTGCCATGGAAAAAATCTGAAGGCAATGTTTGCTTTGCACACACACCTTGTGTGCCCTTCTTCCTCTCCTCCTCCTTTTTGAATGGCTTTTCTACAAATATTCCCATTAACGTACCTTAAATTAGCCAGTGCAGAGAAAGCTAACTTTTTAATAACTTAGATTTCTTGGATCCTTTTGACGATCAGAAAGGAGCTGCAAAAAGCTAGAGCTGGGGAGGGCAGCACCACTCCTGGGACCTGACGAATGTGGACAGCCGACTGTACAGCAATGTTTGATTTGGGCATAGGGCAAGCTTGTGCCACAAGAATAAAAAAAAAGTGTACTTCCCTCCAACAAATGCCTTTGATATGATCAGAGACCATGAAGAGCAAAGGACGAGAGTGTGAAAAAAGTTTTCCAAGATGCTCCGAAGTTCCTATACTTCTACCCATAGATGAGAGAGGGGACGCTGAGGTTGGAGGCGTGACTGCCCTGAACACAAGGCATCCTGTTTCTCCAGCCTGGCATTGCTTACCTTGGCAGACAGAGCAGTGGAATATTTCAGGGACTGTGCCAGCCCTTGGTTGGGAGGTGATCTTGTCCTCATGCCAAAATCCATGTCCAATTACTTCTCTCTCTCTTTTTTTAAAATGTATTTGAATCAATGCAACTTTTCTGAGTGCATTGGTAGTTTCCGTCCTTTTTAGACATAAGAGACGTGTCCAAGCATGGGAATAGGAAGGCACTGATAGTTACTTGCAATACATTTCCTTTTGCAATAACTAAGGCATAGTAATATTTTTGCAATAACTAAATAATAAATAAATATTGCAATATTTTGCAGTAACTAAGGCATAGTAATCCACATGCTCATCAAATGTAATTTCCACTGAGGCAAATGTCACCGCATTTTTATCCAACAAGTAATTGATGTAATGAATGATGGCTTAAGCCCTGTTGCAGCTAATAGTTACTATTATAGTTACAGGGGCCGCTTCTCATTACTTACGTGTGTTTTGCACCAAGGGCCAGCAGCTTGTAGTACTTTTATGTTTGCACATTTTTTAATGTAACTCAAAGTGACTGCTTCCTTTTTTGAAAAACAAGGAAAAAATTCAAGCAAAGCAGAATCACTGAATCAAGAAGATTTACAAAAGCTGTAGCTAACCAGGTCCTGTGCGCTTGTTTAACTGGATTTAGCTCGGAGAAAGGACAGAGTTACTATAGTGGTAACCAACTACTTCCATGGAATTTTACAAAATGAGCTGTGGGCCATGAAAGCTTATGCCAAACAAAAATGGTTAGCCTTTAAAGCTTCACAAAGCACCCTTGTCTTGGGTTTGAAACTGTAATGATTTTTTTTAAAGGTAGCTTTCCAAACGGAGACCCAGCATGGCAGTGGTTTGAAGGGTTGGTTTACAACCCCAAAGACCTGGGTTCGATTCCCCCTTGGCCATGAAAATCCACTGCATGGTCTTGGATGCGTCACAAACTCTCAGCCCCAGAAAACCCTGGGGGTCATCATAGGTCAGAAATTACTTTAAGGCACACAACAATAACACCACCACCAGTAGTTTTCCAAATCCTAGTTGGAGACCATATCTCAAAGCTGAGGAACTGCTGGTCCACCAGGTGTAGGACTGCAACTCCCATTTAAGCTCACAGGTGGGATGGATAGAGAGAGAGACAGACTGATATTGCATCAAACATCCCCGATCACTTGGCCTCAGCCTCTTTTCTCCCCTCTTCCCTTCCCTAAAAAAATTGGAAGTTCATTAAAAATCACATTAACAGTTCATATGCAATAAGTTTTGGACTTCAAAACTTTTCTCCCACAGAAGCTGCTCACAGCAAAATAAGAATAATACGACAGTCAGCCCTCACATTTGCAGGTTTGACTTTCCGGATTTGATTATTCTTCACCCTCTGCCTCCCCAGCTTCGGATGCTTCTTTTCCAAGAGGAACCTTCCCTCTTGGTGTCCCTGATGGGGCTGTGCAGCCCTTTAAAAAGCCACCTCGGGTCTTCCTCCTCCTCCACCAGCTCTACCTGGCCAGCTCAGGTGGGCTCATAGCCCAATTTCTCAGCACCACAAACCTTTTCCTGCTGCCCCCCCCATATACCCAAGGAAGGAGATGGGCAAGAGAGAGGAAGGATGCCAACCTGTCCCCTTTCCCTCTCCTTTCCCTGACCTGGTTTGGATGCCAGGTGTGCATCTTCCTCACCATGCCTCTTCCCACAGACCCACCCACACATTTGGATATTTGTGATTTTTCCACTTTTTGTGACAGTCCTGCACCCCTACCCCTAACAAATGTGGAGGGCTGACTATAACAAGGGATAGAAACCTCACAATGTTTGGTCTCCATGAACCGGCAAAGCAACTGATCTTCCCAGCTTCTCTTTCCTGTTGCAAACCACAAGAACAACTTGCATTGTTTCTCCCATTAAAATTCCATTTATTAAACACTTCCCCGAAACAAGCAGATTGCAGCAAACAGTACAAAATCTAGACTAAAGGGCTTTCAACTTTCCTTCCTTGTCCTTCAGGACTTTTCCTCTCCGAGCATCATTGCGTCTCTTTTGGAAACAGTGATTCTTGGCTGCTCTCTAGTGGCTGCGATTGAGACAAGTGTCCCTCCTGTCCCATGGAATCATGGGTGGCCTTGCAGTTGATGTCCTTGGACTTGGCTGTGCTCAAGGCTGGGCGGCTGGGGTTGGCCTATATTTCCCATCATCCCCATCAGCTATGCTGGCTCGGGATGATGGGAGGTACACTCCAGTCAGATCCAGAGGACCAGCATGTTCCCTACGCCTTATTTAGAGGAAATTTCATAGAATCATAGAATCATAGAAATGCAGAGTTGGAAGAGACCCCAGGGGCCATCCAGTCCAACCCCCTGCAATTTAGATAGAATGCAATCATAGGGTTGTTAAGTTAACAAGAAGGAGAGCCCTTGATAAATTTTAGGTGATACTGCTATATATTGCTCAGCACCAAGATAAAAGAGAGGCTGGTGGATTCTCTTTGTGTCCAGGAAAAAGGGGAATTAAACAAATTGCTGCAATTAGCAATTGTACCTAGGTCATTTCATAATACTATTAGAGAGCCCTGTGAAAAAGTCTGGAATGTTTTTGGATAATCATAGAATTGTAAAGTTGGAAGAGACCCCCAAGGGCCATCTAGTCCAACCCCATTCTGTCATGCAGGAAGCATTCCTGATAGATGGCCACCAGCCTCAGTTTAAAAATCCACAAAAAGGAAACTCCACTACACTCCCAGACAGTATATACCACTGTCAAACAGCTCCCACCATCAGTTGACCATCCAGCTTCTGTATAAAAACCTCCAAAGGAGGACACTCCACCACACACCCAGGCAGCGTATTCCAGTGTCAAAGTGTCCCTACCATCAGGAAGTTCTTCCTAATGTTTAGATGGAATCTCTTTTTTGAAGTTTGGAGCTATTGCTCCATGTCCTAGTCTCTCGACCAGCAGAAAACAGGCTTGCTCCATCTTCCATATGACATCACTTCCAATATTTAAATGTAGCTATCATGTCCTGAACTGTGGTGCTCAGAACTGGACACAGCATTTCAGGTGGGGTCTGATCAAAGCAGAATAGAATGGGACCATCACTTCCCTTGACTTAGACACTGTACTCCTATTGATGCAGCTTAGAATCGCATTGGCTGTTTTAGCTGCTGCATCACACTGCTGACTCATGTTCAGCTGGTGGTCTACTAAGATCCTTTACACATTCAATTGAAAATGTTGGAAGATTTAAAAAAAAAAAACATACTAACACTTGGGGAATTTGTTGGCTACATTTTAAAAATGTACCCCAGCTGAGCTTGCCCATTTCCAAATATGAGTTGCCCAATGGCTTTAGTAGCTGCATGCCAGGCTGAAATCCAACAGGTGTAGCTTCCTCCCATCTCTCCATCTCCATTCTGGGGTAACAGAGGAAAGAGATCCCACCTATTGATTTCTCCTGGTGATGTGAAACACACAAGACAGAAAAAAAAATGTGGACGCACAAGACCCCAAAGCAACCCAATAATATCTCCGTTATTACTTAAATTAACATCTTTTATACAGATATATTCCTGGGAAAAGGGTACGTTGGCCTAACAGTTAGTCCCAACTAGACTCCCAGTGAATCAATGGGAACCGTCCTATAAATTCCACAGATTCCATGTGCTTACTTTAGCTGCAACTCGCAGTTGTATCTAGGTTGCAAAAACAATATCCCTGTAAACATCAAATGATAATCATCTTCAAAAGGAAGCACAGCCTCTGGCTTAATGCAATATAGACAAGGAATTCATAAATAGGAGTTGCGGTTTTCCAAGGGTTGCTGAATCTACAGAAAGTCTGTCGGCTTCTCTCCTGTCTTTGAACTTTTCCTTCCTTGCAAGAGGAACCAAGTCAATTTTATTCTTTCATCCCTCCAAAGATGATCTTAGCTAAAGCAAACCGGCCCAACTGTGAACCCAAAATGGTGGGAGGTGTCTCCGTTGTGAAAAACGGCCAGATCGCGCAGGGGCAGAAGGGAGAGGTCCTCGGTGGAGAAATGGAAGATAGTGTCTATGATAGAAGATTCATTGTCCAGCTGAAAGACACACAAAAAGGTTAGGCGGCCAGGGCAGTGGGTGTGAGTATATAACCAGAAAAACACTTCTGTTTGTCATAGCAGGTGATTTTCCTCACCAACGCATCTTGCTTTTAGCGTGCTTTCTCATTAACCCCTTCCCCAGTAGTCCAGCTGACTAAAACTAGGGATTCTTCCTGGCAATTAAAAGGATCATCACCCCATCTTGCACTCCATCCAACCCTTTCTGCTTCCTGGGCATGGGCAGGGGCAGAGTTTTGAAAAGTTACTTTTTTGGACTACAGCTCTCCTCCAATTCTGGGGCTAACTGGAGGATTCTCATACTTCAAGAACTCCTGAACCAGATATATAGACGTAGTTTTCAGGAAACCTTTCCACCCCTGTTAACAAGAGACTTCTCCTCCCCTCCATTCCTTACCATGCATCCTTGAAGGGTGGCTACATAGCTCGCCTCCTGGGAGTCAGCGAGAAACCTGATTTCCTTTTCTAGATGTGGTTTGCCCCCTTCAGGTTGAGGCCTGCAAGAATAGGACACTTTCTGGGTGGCCAGGCTGCTGTGAAGCTTCAGGAAGCGGAGCTGGACGGTGGTTGAGCCTTGGTATTCCAGCTGCAGTGACAAGGTAAGAGAGGAGAGAGTCGGTTAGGGTTTGCCCAAGGTTGCTAGAGCTTGTGGAGCTGAATGCTCTCCAATTTTTAATTTTTTTAATCCCTAAATGTAGAAAACTAGTGTGTCAGGGAAAATCCCTAAATGCAGAAAACTAGTGCATCAGGGAAAATCCCTAGATGCAGAAAACTAGCGTGTCAGGGAAAATCCCTAAATGCAGAAAACTAGCGCGTCAGGGAAAATCCCTAAATGCAGAAAACTAGCGCGTCAGGGAAAATCCCTAAATGCAGAAAACTAGCGCGTCAGGGAAAATCCCTAAATGCAGAAAACTAGTGCGTCAGGGAAAATCCCTAAATGCAGAAAACTAGCGTGTCAGGGAAAATCCCTAAATGCAGAAAACTAGCGTGTCAGGGAAAATCCCTAAATGCAGAAAACTAGCGTGTCAGGGAAAATCCCTAAATGCAGAAAACTAGCGCGTCAGGGAAAATCCCTAAATGCAGAAAACTAGCGCGTCAGGGAAAATCCCTAAATGCAGAAAACTAGCGCGTCAGGGAAAATCCCTAAATGCAGAAAACTAGCGCGTCAGGGAAAATCCCTAAATGCAGAAAACTAGCGCGTCAGGGAAAATCCCTAAATGCAGAAAACTAGCGCGTCAGGGAAAATCCCTAAATGCAGAAAACTAGCGTGTCAGGGAAAATCCCTAAATGCAGAAAACTAGCGTGTCAATGAAAATCCCTAAATGCAGAAAACTAGCGTGTCAATGAAAATCCCTAAATGCAGAAAACTAGCGTGTCAGGGAAAATCCCTAAATGCAGAAAACTAGTGTGTCAGGGAAAATCCCTAAATGCAGAAAGCTAGTGTGTCAGGGAAAATCCCTAAATGTAGAAAACCAGCGTGTCAGGGGCAGATTTGCACAGTCTTGCAGCAAGATTATGGAATGTTAGTGAATACAGTTAGAGATCCGTGACTCTAAGTTTCAAATCTTTAATTGCAATACCGAACGCGAGCCGATTACTTTTAAGAACATAACTGTCATGGTATCTAATTACCTGGAACAATAACTCTAACCAATTGCTTTTTAAAAATAAAAAAAGATGCTTACCATGAAGCCACCCGGCAGGGAACTGAACCACTGGAAGACGTCTTCCGAACTGTATTCTCTCAGCCAGGCCTTGATTGGAACCTGAGGGTATAAACATAAAGTTCTCACATCGACCCACAATCTTTGCAACATTCGGGGGAAAAAACACAGTGGCATCTGTTAAATATCATTTAGACATCCACTGATCACATGCAAAGTTATCGATTCATTTAATCTCCTTACTGTTATTGCAGTGAAAACCTTTGTTTTTGGTTTGGCAGGGTGGGTATAATAATACATATTATATTACCTGCCTCGTGTTTTTGGAATGCCAACAGTATGTTTAAGAGTCCCTTTATGCTGCACAATTATAGCACCATGATATATAGAATTCTATATATGATTCTATTATAGCACCATGATTCTATAATTGCCATTGCAATTTTCTTTTTTTGTCTTGTGTTTATTAAAGTTTAGTTTCCAAATAAAAAAAGGAACAAGTGGGTCACGTCTTCTTTACATGTATCCCAGCTCCCCCACTTCCGCTAATATTTCTCCAGCTGAAACTACATTATTTCTGCTTGCATGAAAGAAAAGCAATTACATTTCTATTATCAATAAAAACAATTGCCCTTTCTCTCGTTCCCATACCTCTACATCTTATAAATCTGTGTCTTTACCCAGTCCAATACTCCCTTCCATTCCCTTCCAAAATTCCGTATTGGTTCATTTTTCAAGGAGGATGCTCATTTTTCTGTTTCTACCATCTCTAAAACCTTCAGCTTCCACTCTTCTAGATTTATATCTTTATTTTCTTTCCAAGGTTGTGCATACAACAACCTCGCAGCTGCTATCAAGTATAACACGATCTTCTGATGACTTCTTATCTATATTTATATTTATATTATTTTTATCTATACCATATTTAACAAATAAAACTCTGGTACCATTTCAAAGTTCACTTTACATATTCTTTGCATTCCATCCTGTACCCTCTTCCAGTATTTCCTTGCCTTTCCCATTGCAATTTTCCACGGGAACCTGAAATGGGCAGTTTCAGAAATGTAGCATATTCATATATACTCCGGAGACCATGTTTAGAATCCTTGCTCCGCCGTGGAAACCCACTGGATAACCTTGGGCAGGTCACACCCTCTCAGCCTCATAGGGAGCCAAAGGCAAACTCCCCCTGAACATATTTTGCCAAGAAAACCCCACAATCCGTTTGCCTTGGGTTCTCCATAAGTCAAAAATGGATTTCCATCTCCCGTTGGACGTGCGGACACCATCGTTCCGGACTGAAACCGTGCCTCCTACCTGGTTTCGTAGAGGAGAAATGCAGGTCTCTCCTCCAGCCGTGAAGTTGCAAAATGCCACCAAAGCATCTTGAGGGCTGCCTTGGTTGGGATCGATGTAAAAATAACCTGAGAAAATAAAGAAATAGAAAAAGTGGGCCCTGAGCCACGGCGGGAGAGGTGGAAGGCAGCTTTGTATTCTTTCTAAAGACTTTGCAAAATGTAAAGAACCTCCTAGTTGGGACCAAGGTGAAATGTTAGAAGGCATATTGTTAAGATTTATTGTTTAATTAGCAAAGGGAGGGAGGTGAAAATAATCTCCTGCCCCATTTGTGGGCCCTCGGTTGCTGTTGCTAGATGGCCTCCCCATCCTCCAACTGTCCAGATTTGGTAGGGACAATGCTGATTAATCCTTCACCATCCCACTTTTCCAGCTGCTTTTAAAACATCCCAGTTTCCCTCTCCCCCTCCCACTTTCTCCCTTGGCTCTCCGTTTAGTTCAATTGCTGCCATTGCTGCATAGATATGCTGCAATTCGGGAACCATAACACTCCCTTGAGCTCATTTGAAGAAACACAGGAGATAAACGTAATTAAAACAACAACAACAACAACCATAAAACCCTGGAGCTTGGCTGGAACGGACGTCCAGCCGTGGAGTGGACATCCTTTCATTGGCGAAGGAGATTGTGCCAGTTGCACCAAAGAAGGAGCTTTCTTACCATCTGACAGGTTGGGCTGGGCCAGCAAAAGTTCTTTGCAGGTGGCCGCCGGGCGGTCTTTGGTGCCATTCGGGGGACTCACCAGGAGCTTCAGTTCCTGGCCTAAACTGTCCATGAGGATCCACACCAGGTTGTGATTCAGCTTGTTTCCTGAGTAAATCAAATTCTAGCAAAGGAGAAAGAGGACCACCATATACCTACATCTGTATCTGTATCTATCTATCTATTTATCTATCTAGATA